>JAPVLO010000396.1:0-1200000 GCA_027257055.1 Cephalopachus bancanus
GTATGTCTTTCCAACAATGTCCAGCAATAGGTTGTTGTTGACCTGAAATTTATCCTGGTTTTCTGTCTTCTTTCACAGAGAAAGAATTGGTGACCATTCCTATGGGACACTGGTAGCTATAGTAGGAGGTCAGGCTGAGCTCAGCTGCCATTTGCTTCCACCTCAGAGTGCAGAGCATATGGAGGTACACTGGTTCAGGGGTGACATTCTAAACTTGTTCACCTATACCGAAGTGGCCATGAATTAAATGAAGAATCTACTCCAGAATATGTGAATCATACAGAGTTTGTGAAAGACACCATTAGGGAGGGCAAAGTGACCCTCAGAGTTCATAACATCAGTGTTTCTGATGAAGGAACATACCACTATTTATTTAAAGACAGTGGTTTTAGTGATGTGGTCAGCATGAACCTCAATGTAGCAGGTAAGTGTGATTGTAGAACATTGTACATTAATGCCCTTGTGATCCAATAAAATAAAATAAGTGAAAATTATTGTGGTGTTTCCTTTTTCTTTTCATATTTAAAAAATATTTCAAGTGGTACAAACAGTAATAAAAACTCATACACTTACTGCAGAAATATACTATGCAGTGAACAAACAGTACAGAGTGACCAGTTAGTCTAATTTGTAACTTAGATGTGAATTTCAGTATTATCCTTTCTTAAAAAGCAGAACACCAGAACAAGACTCTTCTTTTCAACTTTTTCAAACCAACCTCAACACAATAACTATCTTTATCTTTCTTTCTTCTTTCCACCAGCACTTGGCTCGGAGACACAGATCCATGTTTGGGCTCCTGGCATTAATGGACTCATGGTGGAATGTAACTCAGGAGGGTGGTTCCCACAGTCCCAAATGGAGTGGAAAGACATCAGGGGAGAAGCAGTTCCACATTCATCAAAATTGTATTCACCAGATGGAGCTAAATTATTTCACATGAAGATAAATCTTCTCCTCAGAAACCAATCACAGGACAATATTACTTGGTAGGTTTGCAACCAACAGGTGAAGGGAAACAATCATCATCATAGCAAGTGAGTGCTCCATTGGCAGGGTTTGGTTGTCAACATGGAAACTTAAAGAGAAAATTAATGAGGCAATTAAAGTTTAAAAGCTTAGTACATTGCCATGCGCATTTAAATGTGACTTTTGGGCGCTCCCGCCTCCCGCCCCGGCGCTCCCGCCTCCCGCCCCGGCGCTCCCGCCTCCCGCCCCGGCGCTCCCGCCTGGCGCCCCGGCGCTCCCACCTGGCGCCCCGGCGCTCCCACCCGGCGCCCCGGCGCTCGGCCCACGCAGCTCATCACAACCCGGCCGAGAGGAGATCCACACAAATCGGCTTCAAGGAAGATCTGCAGGGATTGCTGCCAAATCTCCTGTCTCGGAGATTGTGCTGCTGGCTCACGTGGGGCTTCTGTTGCCTGCTCGGAGGCAGGCAGCCATCTTGTTCCTGTCCGGCCCCACCCCCTCTGGGGCGAGCAGATGAGATAGCACCACCTGCTGGTGACTCAAGGTAACAACACCGAAACGGGAGAAATAAGCCTGATAAAGACATAGACCAAACTGCTGAAGGAAAGTTGACCTGAACTGTCCTTCACAGCAGATCAGGGGCAATTGACTCTAACTGCAAACTAATTCACCAGCTTGAAAAGAAAACTGCAAATCGAACCTGAAAGGACATTGGACTTAAACGAAAGGTCTCAGAGTGTGCTTCATTGATTCTATTAGTTTAATGACTTAATTCTATTCCTACAGTATTGTTCCCCTTTTTTCTCTTTTCCTTTTCCTTTTCTTCTCTTTTCTTCTGTCTGTAAACCATGTCTTTGTATAGAGGAACAGCACACCAATAAGGTGGTTGGATAGCGGGTATGTTAGCATCACAATATGTTTTATTTGTGGTTGTATGAGAGTTGGTTCGACTGTAGCTGTGGTCCATCGTTTTTAGCTGTTTCAGTATAGACCTCTCTCTCTATTTGTTGGCACACTCGTTAGTTTCCTCCCTTACTTCTCTATCTCTCCACTCCCCTCTTCAACCCACTATCTGCTCCATTCTCTCCCCCCTGCTAACCACATTTTATTTCAGGGAGTAAACCTACAGCCCCACTGCACGGACAGACTCCAGGGCAGTGGGAAGTGGGTTCCACATTATCCACACGCCTGTCAGCGAACACCAGGACCTGCAGACAGATTTTGAATCACAGCTCTCCCTTAAATACATCTCAAAACTGCAAAAAGGACCACCTCCAACCTACAGTGCAACTTCAAAATTGAACAAAGTAAGACGACATACATAAAGAATGGGAGATTGAACGAACAGAAGTAAAACCAGTCCCTTTACCCCTGAAAAACAAAATTAAAGAAGACGGTGACGTGGAGGGAAGGAAGAAGTAGGGAAGTGGAAAAACCGCACAAATGAAGAAAAACCAAAAGAAGAATATAGGACTTACACAGACCCCTGGGAGATCAGACAATGAGAAAACAGATTCTGGAACACAGACAATGAAGAGTCCCCAGAATGACTGGCTACATGCAACAAACACAGACATCAAGACATTAATGGAGAGAATTTAAAAAATTGAGGAGAGACAAGAGGAAAATAGGAAGGAGCTGTTGTCAGAAATGACAGCAGTAAAGAATACTGTGATGGAAATGAACAACAGACTAATAAGCATGGAAAGCAGAATCAGCCAAGCAGAAGAAAGAATCTCAGAGCTCAAAGACCAAAACACAGAACTAACCCAAACTGTCAAAAGCATAGAAAAGAAGCTCAAAAAGACAGAACAAAACCTGCAAGAGATGAATGATCACTTCAAGAGACCAAACCTAAGAATAATTGGGCTTTCTGAGGCAGAAAGAGAAACAGAAGCCACACTGGAACAAACATTCCATGAAATCATTCAAGAAAACTTCCCTCATCTCAGTAAAGATGAAAAAATTCAAACACAAGAGATTCAGAGAACCCCTGCAAGACAACAAACGAGAAGACCAACTCCCAGACACATAATAATTCGCCTAAACAAAGTAGCTATGAAAGGAAAAATCCTAAAGGCAGCAAGAGAAAAAGGCCAGACTACCTACCAGGGAAAACCAATCCGAATAGCAGCAGATTTATCCACAGAAACCCTTCAGGCCAGGAGAGCCTGGAGCCCTATCTTCAAAGTTCTAAAAGAGAAACAATTTCAACCAAGAATAACCTACCCAGCTAAACTAAGCTTCATTAGTGAGGGAGAATTAAAATCTTTTCCAGACATCCAATCCCTAAGAACCTACGCTGCCACCAGACCACCGCTACAAGAAACACTCAAGAAAGTACTGAACACAGAAGAAAAAGAAAAAAGAACATCAGCATTCTTCACAAGAGTACAGGCAAAAGATTAAAAACACACCTGAACCAACTCCAAAACCCAAAGAAAGACAACAAATAAACAGTAACAACTCTGTAAGAACCTTATGACAGGGATCAACTCTTGCATTTCAATTATTAGCCTAAATGTGAACGGACTAAATGCACCACTGAAAAGACATAGATTGGCAAAATGGATAAAATATCATCAGGCAACAATCTATTGCCTTCAAGAGACTCACCTCACTAGAAAGGACACCCACAGACTCAAGGTAAGAGGATGGGAAACAGTCTTTCAGGCGAACGGAATACAAAAGAAAGGAGGAGTAGCCATCTTAATTTCAGACAAAATATCCTTCAAACTATTAAAAATCAAAAAAGATACAGAAGGTCACTACATAATGATAAA
Organism: Cephalopachus bancanus; assembly: GCA_027257055.1. Lineage (NCBI taxonomy): Eukaryota > Metazoa > Chordata > Mammalia > Primates > Tarsiidae > Cephalopachus > Cephalopachus bancanus. The sequence goes on from JAPVLO010000396.1 coordinate 3,753, forward strand.
AGGTTCAATCCATCAACAAGAAATATCTATCCTAAACATATATGCACCCAACATAGGTGCACCAACCTTCTTAAAGCAACTTCTTAGAAAACTAAAGAAAGATATTGACTCTACCACTATCATAACTGGGGACTTTAATACCCCACTCACAACCCTAGACAGATCAACAGGACAAAAAATCAGCAAGGAGATCCGGAACCTCAATGTGACCTTGGACCAAATGGACTTAATTGATACTTACAGAACACTCCATCCAAAGACGACAGAATACACATTTTACTCATCACCACATGGAACATATTCTAAGATTGACCACATACTCGGCCATAAATCAAGTATAAGCAAATTTAAAAGGACCGAAATTCTACCAAACACCTTCTCGGACCACAGTGGAATAAAAATAAATATTGACACCAACAAAGTCCCCCCAAAACCCACAAAGACATGGACACTAAACAGCATGATGCTAAACAACTCCTGGGTCAATGACGAAATCAAAACAGGGATCAAAAGATACCTGGAAACAAATGAAAATGAAGAAACATCTTACCAAAATCTCTGGGATGCCCTGAAAGCTGTAGTAAGAGGGGAATTTATATCCCTACAAACACACATGAAGAAAATGGAAGGAACAGAAATTCACAATCTAACAAGCCACCTAAAGAAGCTGGAAAAGCAAGACCACAAAAACCCTAATTTCAGCAGAAGAATCCAGATCATCAAAATAAAAGCCCAAATCCAGGACATAGAAGACAAAAAGATAATTGAAAAAATCAATGAAACAAAAAGCTGGTTCTTCGAAAGAATAAACAAGATCGATGGTCCCCTAGCTAGACTGACCAAGAAAAAATGAGAAAAAAAACAAATAAGCATAATCAGAAACACAAAAGATGAAGTCACATCTGACCCTGAAGAAATACAAAAGATCATTAGAGACTACTATGTACACTTGTATGGAAACAAACTTGAAAACCACAAGGAAATGGAGGACTTTCTGACATCACACAATCTACCTAGGTTGGAACAAGAAGAAATTGAGACCCTAAATAGACCAATTACAATCAAGGAAATCGACTATGTAATAAGAAAACTTCCTACAAAAAAAAGCCCTGGTCCAGATGGCTTTCCAGCAGAATTCTACAAGACATTCAAGGAGGAGCTGATACCAATCCTACTGAAGGTATTCCAGGCGATAGAAAAAGATGGAACTCTCCCCAAATCATTTTATGAAGCCAACATCACACCAATACCCAAGCCAGGTAAAGATCCAACAAAGAAAGAGAACTACAGGCCAATATCTTTGATGAACATAGATGCTAAAATTCTCAACAAAATCCTAGCAAACAGGATTCAACAATACATCTCAAAAATCATTCACCATGACCAAGTAGGCTTCATTCCTGGCATGCAAGGCTGGTTCCACATTCGTAAAACCATAAATGTAATTAAATACATCAACAGATGTCAAAACAAAAACCACATGATCATATCATTAGATGCAGAAAAAGCTTTTGATAAAATCCAGCACCCCTTCTTGATAAAAACCCTTGAACATCTAGGCATACGGGGAACATACCTCAAAATAATAAAAGCCATCTACGAGAAACCTACAGCCTGCATACTCCTAAATGGACAAAAATTGGAACCAATTCCCCTGAAAACTGGAACTAGACAAGGATGCCCACTCTCTCCCCTCCTGTTCAACATAGTATTTGAAGTCCTGGCTAGAGCAATCAGAGAAGACGAGGCAATCAGAGGTATTCAAATAGGAAAAGAGGAAGTCAAGTTATCTCTCTATGCAGATGATATGATGGTGTACCTTGAAAACCCAAGAGAATCTGTTAAAGGCCTCCTTACATTGATAAAGGCCTTTGGCAAAGTCTCAGGATACAAAATAAATGTACGAAAGACAATCGCATTTCTCTACACCAGTAATAAACAAACAGAAACCCAAATAAAAAACACAATTCCATTCACAATAGCCACAAAAAAATGAAATACCTTGGCATCTTCCTAACCAGAGACGTGAAAGACCTTTACAATGCAAATTACAAAGCACTGCTCAAAGAAATCAAAGCTGACATGAACAAGTGGAAAAATATCCCATGCTCATGGATCGGAAGAATCAATATTGTGAAGATGTCCATCTTACCTAAGGCAATCTACAAATTCAATGCAATACCCATTAAATTACCAATAACATTCTTCTCTGACCTAGAAAAAACAACACAGGAATTCATATGGAAACACAAACGTCCAAGAATAGCCAGAACAATCCTCAGCAAAAAAAACAAAGCAGGTGGTATCACAATACCAGTCTTCAAACTTTACTATAAAGCTACAATCATCAAAACAGCTTGGTATTGGTACAAGAACAGGCATATAGATCAATGGAACAGAATTGAGATTCCAGAAGCAAAACCTCAATTCCTCAACCAACTCATCTTCGACAAAGCCCCCACCACCTACCAATGGGGTGAGGAGAACCTATTCAGTAAATGGTGCTGGGAAAACTGGTTGACCACATGTAGAAGATTGAAACAGGACCCCTATCTATCCCCATGCACAAAGGTTAACTCCAAATGGATCAGAGACCTAAATGTAAAACCTCAAACCATAAGAACATTAGAAAAGGAAGGAAATACTCTCATGGAAATCGGAACTGGCATCCAATTCCTGTACAAAACCCGAAACCCACAGGACTTAAGAGAGAAGATAGACAAATGGGACCTTATTAAACTGACAAGCTTCTGCAAAGCCAAAGAAACCATCAAGAGAGTAGGGAGACAGCCTACAGACTGGGAAAAAGTATTTGCCAACTCTAGGTCTGACAAAGGCTTAACATCCTGGATCTACAAGGAACTGAAACATACTGAAAAGAAGAAAACAAGCAACCCCATTATAAAATGGGCAAAAGATATGAACAGACACTTCACAAAAGAAGACATTCGAGCAGCCAACAAACACATGAAGAAATGCTCAACCTCACTAATCATCAGGGAGATGCAAATCAAAACCACACTGAGATATCACCTAACTCCAGTCAGAATGGCAATTATCAACAACTCAAAAAATAACAGCTGCTGGAGAGGCTGTGGTGAAAAGGGAACACTTCTACACTGTTGGTGGGAGTGTAAGCTAGTGCAACCTCTGTGGAAAGCAGTGTGGCGATTCCTGAAAGCTCTAAATATTGACCTTCCTTATGACTCTGCAATCCCCCTACTGGGAATATACCCTGAAGAACACAAATCACTCTATAAAAAAGATACCTGTACACGTATGTTTATCGCAGCGTTATTCACAATAGCAAGAACCTGGAAACAACCATGCTGCCCATCAAAAGAGGACTGGATTAAAAAAATGTGGTACATATACACGATGGAATACTACGCAGCCATGAAAAAGAACAAAATCATGGATTTCGCAGCTACCTGGATGGAACTAGAGTCTATAATACTGAGTGACCTCTCACAGAAACAAAGATCAGAATATCACATGTTTTCACTCATATAATGGACCTTGAACATCCAATGTAATACTATAAGAAAATGACTGATGGTACTGGGAAATTATGGGGGGGGATGGGATTAACAGTAGCTAATATCTATCTGGGACTGGGAATACACCTCTTATCAATAGGGTGCCTGAATGAAACGTAATTGTACACCTAACCCTTAACTGTACCCTACAAAACGATAATAAAAAATACTGATTATAAAAAAAAAAAAATACACCCCGAAACATAAAAAAAAAAAAGAGAAAAGAAAAAAAAAAAGAAAAAAAAAAAAAAAAATGTGACTTTTTATAATTGCTATACTACAGATAACAATTATAGTATAACAACTGTTTATATTACAGATGACAGGTACTAAGAGGAAGGCTTTACAAGAAACATTTATAAGAACAATGACATTCCATAATTTAAACACACATTACATCTTCATAAGTATTTAAAGTCCAAAATCTCGTTAGATCCTCACAATATATGCATATGACATTAACAAGATTCGAGTTCAGGGCGGACGTCGTGATTCAAGCCTGTAATCCCAGCATTTAGGCCGAGGTGAGAGAATTGCCTGAGCCTGTGGGTTCTAGACCAGCCTGGGCAACATGGTGAGACCTCGTCTCTACAATAAATAAAAAAATTATCCAGGCATGGTAGTGCACACCTGTAGTTCCAGCTACTTGGAAGGCTGAGGTGGAAGGATCACCTGAGCCCAGCAGGTCGAGGCTGCAGTGACCAGGAGCATGCCACTGCACTCCTGCCTGGGCAACAGAGTGAGACTCCAACTCAAAAAAAAAAAAGGATTCTAGTTCAATAACTTAAAGGATACCACTAATCTTTCTGAGCTATAGTTTTCTCATCTTAGAAATGAGTGTAATCACACTTAATGCATTTTTGTAAATCTTAAATGAATTCGTAGAAGCAAAGAGCTTAGTTTCTTGTCATGCAACATTCAGTACTAAAACTGTCATTTAAAGCATTCTGAAAATTCAATAAAGAGTGATTATTATGGCCACTTACAGGTAGACAAATGTTGAGAGAAGTTAATCAAACCAGCAGTAAATAAAATGTGGAACCAAAGCACAGATGTTATTAGTTTATCCCTCATTTACTGGAGGCATGATGAGTACATGACAAAGACTAATCAGATAGAGGCTCTGTCCTGTGTACATCAAAGGTACACTTAGTGCTAGCTAGTATAGATAAGTTAAGATTTATTACTGGAATTGGGTAGTGGGTGTGGCAGATGTGTCTTCAGATGCCACTTCAGGGAGTCTCTTTCTAGCCTAATCAAGGGCAAGGCTTTTTCTCTCAAAAATCCTCTAAAATATTCTTGAAGGATTAGAAAATGGGTTGAAAAACAAATATTGCCCTGATCATAGGAGCCTATAACAATATGAGAAATAGGTATACCAGAAAAAAGTGGTAAGAATAAAGAATGATTCAAAGATTATGAACTGAGTCAAGAAAAGTGAATTTTCATCTACTAAGATAGGGAAATTTGTATAATTAACATATTTTGGAAATAATACACTGTCTGTAAGACTTGCAAGGAGTTAGATATACAAGTTCACAATTCTGCAGAGGAGAGACAGACTTGAGATGTAATATAAATGCCTTTAATCTAAAGATAATACATAAAACAATGAAACTCTCCAAGATCACAAAAGGAATGAGAATCGATATAGTTTTTCCTTTCATAATCAGGAAACATTTGTACTGGGTGAAAGACAAGAGAGAGACTTCTTTTTATCCTACTTCAGCCTAGTGTAAATTCTATCCCCAAAACAAGCTTAAAGCTTGTACTCGCTCTGTACTTGCCTCTAAATCAGCTCCATCAATGTCTAGCTCTTGTACTATTAATAATACAAAAAATAAAAAAATTGTAGGACCTGAAAAAGAATCCTCCTTCATTAGTAGCAAAATCTTAATCCAGTGGAGCTGTGTGCTGTGGGTTAATTGATCTCCATGTTTCTCTATTCTTTCTTTCAGATGCCCTATTTAGTCTAGTTTACATATGGATGATAGCTTTGATTTCACTTCTGTGTGTAATCTTCCTCCTTCTTGGGGGCATTTTCATTCTGTTTCACCAAACAAGGTACTTGATGAATCATTAGTGGAATCATTTTTGGTATTTCTCTTAGATGATGCCTAAATAACATGAGGTGTTTAAGCAAAGCTGAATGATATTTGTCCCCCAATGCCATGCCTTACATAGAAAGATTTATGGCTTTTTTCTCACTTTAGAGATATTGAAATTCATACCTTTCAGTTATGAACATCCCAAGAAAATGGTGTCTTTTTAGGGATGAGGTCAGTATAAACATTTCCTGATTTTTTTCAGATCTATAGTTACTTCCACATCCTCAAAGGAGTGCTTTCTCTCTTAAACCCAGTCAGTATAAATAAAGTAGATCCAACCTCTGCTTCATCAAAATCATTTAGTAGTGAGTGAATTATGTGAGTCTTACTAAGAATGCACTTAATTTGATCACAATCTTCTTGCCTATTCAGATTACCACTCGTTTTCAAAATTATAACTTTTTCCATTCAGGTTCTTGAGTAAAATTAATATGAAAAAGAGATAGGTACATAAGCCAACACTAGGCCCTTTATAATCATATTGTTCCTTCTGATTTCCTGGCTAAACAAAATGAATATATCATTATTGTGAAATGATACAATGATCCATCAGGGACAAGGACATCAGATATTTTTAAAGAACAATCCTTTTCCCTACCTATGACCAAGCAAAATATATCATATAATGTTGTCCTTTGAACAATGTGAGTGTGATTAATCAGGTAAAGTGAAATAAAATATTTAAGAGCAACCCTTTTCCTAACCTATGACCAGGCAAAATATATCATATAATGTTGAACCTTAAGTAATGCAGGGGCTAGGGGTACTAGCCCTCTGCACAGTCAAAAATCTGTTCATAATTTTAGATGCCTCCAAAACTTAACTACTAACAGTTTTGTGTTACCTGGAAACCTTACCAATAACACAGTCAATTAACACATTTTGCATGTTATATGTATTATACACTGTATTCTTACAATAAAGTAAGAGAAGAGAAAATGTTATTTTTTTTAATCATAAGAAATAGTATATATGTTTACTATTCATTAAGTGGAAGTAGATCATCATAGAGTTCTTTATCCTCATTGTTTTCACACTGAGTAGGCCAAAAAAGGAGGAAGAAGGGGAGGAGTAAGTCTTGGTATCTCAGGGGTCACAGAGCATAAGGAAATCCATTTATAAATGGACCTGCACAGTTAAAACCCATGTTGTTCAAGAGTCAACTGTATAGTCAAATAAACTGTTAGATAAGAAGAATATAAATTTAGAGATTAGGTAGACATTTAACAGACAGTAGTAATGAGATGATTCACCAATAAATGTGAATACAAAGTCCTACAGGATAGATAAAATTTATCTATCTGATTCATAGATTCTTTGAGTCAAAGAAGTCACACTCCATCACGTCCAGTCCCCTAATACATAAGCACCTGTATTATTGAATGCTTACTTTATGCTAAGCATTGTGACAGTCATTTTACATATTTTGCCTCAATTAATCCTAGAAAGTAGTTCTATTATTGTCAACATTTTATTGATGAAGTCGTCATGGATCACAGAGCTCATAAGTGACAGACCCAAGACTGGAAAACAAATATGTTGGCTTCACATCTTATGTTCTGATCGTTATACTATTATTTTCAGTATTTATTTCAACTTTGTGCTTGGACAGCTCCATGTTAGAGGAGACAGCCTGTTTCATAGTGACCGTGGGAAATTAATTCCTTTTGGATATCAAATTGTTTCTACACATTGTCTCCAATTATAATTCTGGACACAAAGGGTCTATGTTCCTTATGAAAATCTTTAAGAGCCTTGAGATCATAACTATACTCCACCAACTTCTCTAAATATATCTCCAGTTACTTAAACATTACAATTTTTTGTCATTCCTCTTCAGATAGTGGTATAAATCAAAGATTAACTATTTCATGGTTACATACATCAGTAATATGTAGAAAAACATTTTAGTGATCTCTATTCATCTTCTGGAAATGAGTCCCTTCAAAGAGTAGTAGTTGAAACTGAGGGCTAGAAAATGTGTTTCCTGCACCATTTAAAACTCCAGGCTCTTCCTGCTTTTGTAATTTGTGGATCCAAGGCAATTCTTTTTTTTTTTTTTTTTCCTTCAACCAGCTAATTGTTTCCACAGCTATTTCTATCCAAGTCCTAAATTCTTAGAATCCCCAGCAATCCAGCAAGAATTCCTAGGGCCTCTTTCAGTTCTCTCCAATTGTATTAATTTTGTGCTAGATTAGGTGATGAGAACTAGGAAAAGAAATTCCTCTTAGCCCTGATCAATCTGCAAATTCAATCTCACTGGACCTGCTATCACTTACAAATCAAATTCACAGTTTGAGCTCTAACTAAGTTGAATGAGCAGCAACTCCTCTTTTTTCAGATTGTTGTCCTTAGGCAGCTAAGACTCCACATTACATGTCTGTTTTTCTTTGTTGGCTGTAACTTTCTCTGTTCCAGGGCATATATTTCAGCACCTTCGTTTTTTGAAGTTAGCAAAAATTCTATTCCTGGTTTTCACAGTCTCTTCTGCAATACTCTTTGCTGTATATTTGCCATTCCGGAGCAGAGGTAAATGGAATTAGCAGTGGTGGATTCTCCCATGGATGCTCTTCTTTTCCTAGGAATCTTTGCCCTGGAGTTATTTAGCCAAAGCTATAGGGCCCTTTCATTCTCTCCAGAAAGATCACTGACTTGGATGATATATCAGAGGATCATTTTTCAACAGTCAGATTATTGTGGGTGTCAAGGACTAAAAAGCCGCAATACCTGCTGCCAGCATTTTCAACTATACTGAGGGACAGATTTTCTTCTGCCACAAGGATAAAGAAACATGCTGGCTTCAGAAAATATGATCGGCTCTAGCCACTCATTTGCTTTACTGAGTCCATTTATCTTTTGGTGTACATTCATGACCCTAGGCTGATTTTTCTTGTCTATTTGAGCAATTAGTGTCAAATACAAGTGGCTTCTATCTTATTTCGATACAGTCAGCCCTTTTGTATCCTCTGGTGTCACATCTGCAAATGCAACCAGCCTTGGATCAAAAATATTCTTTAAAAAAAAGAAAAAGAAAAATTAGCAACATAACAAAAAATACAATACAACAACTATTTATATAGCATTTTCATTGCATTAGGCATTATAAGTAATCTAAAGATGATTTAATGGATACAGAAGGATATTCATAGGTTATTTGCAAACACTATGCCATGTTATATAAAAGACTTGAGTATCTTCAGACTTTAGTATCCATGAGAAAGTCCTGCAACCAATCCCCCTGCAGATACCAAGAATGACTGTACTAACCTGTGCTCTAAAATTTGCATATAATTGAAGGAGTTTTATGTAATATTTAAATTATTTTTTAAACTTACTATCTATGAAATGCTATGATTTAAAAATGAAATGATAAATTAATATAATAATACTAAAATATGCTTTTGGCACTTGACAACTCTTTATTATTTAGAGGTTTATAAGGGAAATATATATACAAAATAATTACTACTAATCAAAGCAAAAATTATTTTTTATTTGAGGCTTTGCTTACAAACCATAAAATGAGAATTTTAGAGAATTAGTGTGGTCATCAACAGGGCTCTCTCTGCTTCCTCACTTCCTGTCTTCTTGCTAGAGAGGCCTAGAATCACAACACGCATAAAGCTTCAACCATTTCTACTGAAAATTGCATAGCCCTGCCTCAGAATTTATCAAATCAATGAATAAAGATGCCATATAAAAAATAAAAAAAATTAATATGTTTGTATTAACAAGTCAAGCATCTAAATGCAATGTGGGAAAAAATAAAACACTTAAGCAAATCCCTCTGGACATCATTTCAGCTAAGTCTCTGTACACTCCTGAAGATGCTGTAATTACAACTTGAGGAGCCAGCAAACCAGTCATTGCAAGAACTGTCTGAGGTCAACATAAAGTCACTCTGATTGTCAAGGATGTTTCAAGTTTGATGACTACTTAGCTGGGGTCAGCAGTTTCTTTTGAATGAATACCAAGGAGTTATGCTGTGCCATGTATTAGGTGTATGTTTGCCATACACCTAATACATACACCTAATACATGGCGTATGTTTGCCATTATAAGCAGCAGCTAAAGCAACTCCCACATAACCAGCAATGGATAAGAGAGCGCTTATACCTCATGTTTTCCAGTATTTGGTCCTATTAGTATTTCTGTATATAACCATTCTAATATAGGGCTTCTCATCTTACTTTTAATTTGCTTTTCTTGAGCTTTTTTTATAAATGGAGTCATACAATATTTGTTCTTTTAATTAATGGTGTCTTCCATTTATTAATAGCACAATATTTTAAATGCTCACTCACGCTGTAGCACATCAGTTCTTATTCTTTTTTATTGACAAATAATATTCCAACATATGAATATATCTGAATAAGCTGTCAATTGTTGTAAGTGGGGTATTGAAATCTACTACTATCATTACATTGCTATCTAGTTTTATCTTTACATCTATTGATGTTTGCTTTATTTATTCAGGTGCTCTGATGTTGAGTGTGTAAATATTTATAATTGTTATATCTTTTGAATTGACCCTTTTATCTTTTTATAATAACCTTCTTTGTCTCCTGTGGCAGTGTCTAGCTTAAAGTCTATTTTCTTTGATATAAATATAACCACCTCTGCCTCTTTTGATTATCATTTGCATCAAATACTTTTTTAATCTCTTCACTTTGAGCCTATGTGACTTCTTAAATGTAAAGTGGTTCTCTTGTAGACAGTGGTTCTCTTGTATCTTGTTTTTAAAATCTATTCAGTGACTGCATTTTTGATTGGGGAGTTTGATCTTTTCACATTTAAAGTAACTATTGATAGGTAAGGAGTTACTATTGCAATTTTGGTCACTTTTTTGTCTTGTAGTTTTTTATTCTTCTTTTTTGCTGTCTTTTGTATAATTTGGGTTTTTTTGTTTGCTTGTTTGTTTTGAGTTGGAGTCTCACTTGTTGCCCCAGGCTGGAGTGCAGTGGTATGCTCTCGGTCACTGCAGCCTCGACCTGTTGGGCTCCAGCTATCCTTCCACCTCAGCCTTCCAGGTAGCTGGAACTATAGACGCACACTACCATGCCTGGCTAATTTTTGATTTATTGTAGAGACGAGGTTTCGCCAAGTGGCCTGGGTAGGTCTCGAACCCGCGGGCTCAGACAAACCACTCACCTCGGCCTCCCAAAGTGCTGGGATTACAGGCTGAGCCACCAAGCCCGGCCAATTTTGTTATTTTCATGGTAGTATAGTTTATTTTCTCTTTACTGTTTTTGTATCTATTAGGTTTTTTCTCTGAGTTTGCCATGGAGCTTGAACAAATTTGCATTGTTATGACAGTCTATTTTGAGCTGATAAAAATTTAACTTCAATTGCATGCAAAAATTCTACAATTTTATACCCTTACACACTTTGTGTTATTAATACCAGAAAATACTTATGTTTATATTTTATATCCATTAAAAGCAATGTTTATGGTTATAGTTATTCTTTTTCATAGTTTTTTTGTATCTATTTAATGACTTTAAGTCTTTAGTTCTTTTCCTTTTTTTTCTTAAATTTCAATAGCTTTAGGAGGTACAAATAGTTTTTGGTATGGGCTTTATGTGTAACCTTCACCTCCATTTGTGTACATTGTACCTAATTGGTGATTTTTCTTCCCTTTTCCCCTTCCTCCCCTTCTGAGTCTTCAGTGTCCTTTATACCATTCTTTATGTTTTTTGGATCCCTGGTTTAGCAACCACTTATAAGTAAGAACATGCAGTGTTTGGTTTTCTGTTCCTGAGTTAGTTCACTTAGAATGATGTTCTCTAATTCCATCCTAGTTGTTGCAAAATGTTATTTCATTCTTTTTGATGACTGAACAGTATTCCATAGTGTATGTATACTATATTTGCATTGTCCACTGATCGGTTGATGGGCATTTAGGTTGATTCTACTTTTTTGCAATTTTTAATTGTGCTGCAATGAACATGCAGATACATATGTCTTTTTAATATAATGACCTCTCTTCCTTTGAGTAGATACCTAGCAGTGGGATTGCTAGATCAAATGGTAGATCTACTTTTAGTTATTTGAGAAATCTCCATACATATTTCTATAGAGGTTATACTAATTTACACTTCCACCAAAAGTGTATAAGCATTTTCTTTTTTCCAGATCTACACCATCTACTGTTTTTAATTTTTTAATGATGGCCAATCTGATTGTTGTAAAGTGATATCTCTCTGTGGTTTTGATTTGCATTTTCCTGACAATTGGTGATGATGAACATTTTTTCATATTTTTGTTGGACATTTGAATATCTTATTTTGAGATGAGATGTGACTGTTCATGTTGTTTGCCCACTTTTTAATGGGGTTATCTGTTTTTTCCTTGCTGATTTGTCTAAGTTCTTTGTTATTCTGGATATGTCTTTTTTTTTTTTTTTTTTGAGTTGAAGTCTCACTCTGTCGCCCATACTAGAGTGCAGTGGCACACTCCCAGCTACTGCAGCCTCAACCTGGGCTCCAGCAATTCTCCCACCTCAGCCTTTCAAGTAGCCAGAACTACAGACACATGCTACCACACCCAGCTAATTTTTGATTTATTGTAGAGATGAGGCCTCGGCAAGTTACTCAGGTGGGTCTCGAACCCACGGGCTCAGGCTATCCACTCACCTCGGCTTCTCAAAGTGCTGGGATTACAGGCTGAGCCACTGAGCCCGGCCTGATATGTCTTTCGTCAGATGAATAGTTTGCGAATATCTTCTCCCATTCTGTCTGTTGCCTATTTGTTCTTTTGATTATTTCTTTTGCTGTACAGAAAATGTATAGTTGGTTTTTTATAATCAATATTTTTTATTATGATATTGTGGGGTACAGTTAAAGGTTAGCCATACAGATATGCTTCGTTCAGGCACCCTTGAGGATAAGAGGTGTTTCCCCATCCCCAGACAGAAATTTACTACCATTAATCCCATCTCCCCCCCCCACCCATAGTCATTTTCTTATGGTATTACGTTGGTTGATCAAGGTCCACTATATGAGTGAGAACATGTGATACATCAGATCTTTGTTTCTGTGAGAGGTCACTCTGTATTATAGACTCTAGTTCCATCCAGGTTGCTGTGAAATTCATGATTTTGTTCTTTTTTATGGCTGTGTAGTAAAAAATGTTTAGTTTAATGAAGACTCATTTATTTAATTTTGTTGTGGTTGCTTTTGGGGTTTAACCATAAGTTATTTGCCTAGGGCAACGTCCAGAAGAAATTTTTCCTAGGTTTTCTTTGAGGATTTTTATGGTTTCAGTCTGACATTTAAGTCTTTAATTGATCTTGAGTTAATTTTTGTAGATGGGGAGAGATAGGCATCAAATTTCATTTTTCTGAATGTAGTGATTCAATTTTCCCAGCACCATTTGTTGAATAGAATGTCCTTTTCCCAGTGTATGTTCTTGCCTACTTTGTTGAAGATCAGTTGACTGGAAGTTTTTGGGTTTTTTTTTGGATTTTTCATTCTGTTCCATTGGTCTGTGTGTCTGCTCCTGTACCAGTACCATGCTGTTTTGGTCGCTACAGACTTGTAATATAGTTGAAGTCAGTCAATGTGATGCCTCTAGCTTTACTCTTTTTGCTTAGGATTGCTTTGGCTATTCTGTCTGTTTTTTGATTCCGTAAGAATTTTTGGATCATTTTCTCTAATTCTGTGAAAAATGATGTTTGTAGTTTGATATGGATTGTGTTGAATCTGTAGATTACTTTGAATAATATTGTCATTTTAACAATGTTGATTGTTCCAACCTATGAACATGAGATGTTTCTCCATTTGTCTGTGTCCTCTACAATTTCTTTCATCAGAGTTTTGCAGTTCTCTTTGTAGAGATATTCCACCTCCTTGGTTAAATACAACTCTATGTATTTAGATTTTTGGTTTCTATTGTAAATGGAATTGAGTTCTTGATTTGATTCTCAGCATGGTCTTTATTGGTGTATAACAGTGCTACTGATATGTGTGTGTGTGTGTGTGTGTGTGTGTGTGTGTGTGTGTGTGTGTGTGTGTATGTGTTGATTTTTGTATTCTGAAGCCTTACTGTGTTCATTTATCAAGTCCAGGAGTCTTTTGGAGGAATCTTTGAGATTCTCTAGGTATATCATCAGCCTACAAAGATAGTTTGAATTCTTCTTTTCCTATCTCGATACACTTTATTTCTTTTTCTTGCCTGGTTGCTCTGGCAAGGCCTTTCAGTACTATTTTGAATAGAAGTAGTGAAAGTAGGCATCGTTGCTTTGTTCCAATTCTGAGGGGAAATGTGTTCAATTTTTCTCTGTAAAGGATTCATTGACCATGGGTTTGTCATATATGGCTTTCATTATTTTGAGAAATGTTTCCTCTATGCCTATTTTTCTAAGGGTTTTTATCATGAAGGAATGTTGGTTAAATGCTTTTTCTGCATCTATTGAAATATGATTTTGTTTTTAATATTGTTTATGTAGTTGATCACGTTTACTGACTTGCACATGTTGAAGCACCCTTGCATCCCTGGGATAAAACACACTTGGGGGTGGTGTATTATTATTTTTTATGTGTTGTTGAATTCGTTTTGCCAATATTTTGTTGAGGATTTTTGCATCTATGTTCATAAGGGATATTGGTCTGTAGTTATTTTTTCTTTGTTGTTTCTTTTCTTGACTTTGGTATCAGAGTGATACTGGCCTTATAGAATGAGTTAGGGAGGATTCCTTCGTCTTCAGTCTTATGGAATAGCTTCAGTGAAATTGATACCAGTTCTTCTTGAATATCTGGTAGAATTCAGCTGTGAGTCTATCAGGTCCTGGACTTTTTGTTGTTGTTGCTGTAAGACTACTAATTGCTGTTTTAATCTCACCACTTATTATTGATATATTCAGGGTTTCTATTTCTTCCTGATTCAAGGTTAAGGGATTGTATGTTTCCAGGAATCTATCCATTAGCTCTAAATAGACCAGTTTATTTGCACAGATGTGTTCATATTAGTCTCTTATGACCTTTTGAATTTCTGTCATGTCAATTATAATATCTCCATCTTCATTTCTGGCTGAGATAATTTGAATCATCTGTCTTTGTTTATTAATCTGTCTATCAATTCTGTTTATCTTTTCAAAAAACCAACTTTTTGTTTCATTAATCTTTGTATTTTTTAAAAAAATTCAGTTTCTCTTATTTCTACACTGATCTTTGTTATTTTTTTCTTCTGCTAACTTTGGATTTGACTTGCTCATGTTTTTTTTTTTTTACATATATATTTTAAAAAATTTTTTTTAGAAAGCAGGATTTGGGGCACACCTCAACAACAAGGGTAGCTGCACAATGCATATTTGTATATCTAACCCTTAATTGTACTCCAAAATTTTAGAATAAAAAATTTAAAGTTAAAAAAAAAAAATCTGACAACCTAAATTTGAATTCTAAAAAAAAGAAAAGAAAAAGAAACAGAAAGCAGAATTTATTAAGAGGACAGAAAAGCTCCCACAGTGAGAGGGGACTTTAAGGGGTTTTGCCAACAACCGTTTCAAAGTGACATGTTTTTCTAATTCTTTGAGGTTTGATATTAGGTAGTTGATATGCGATATTTCAGTCTTATTAATGTAGGCCTTAAGTCCTGTAAATTTTTCTCTGGGCACAGAAGTTTTGAAACCTTATTTCAATGTTTTCATTTGTTTTGAGGAATTTTAAAATTTTCCCTTCTTGATTTCATTGCTAATCATGAGTTCTTCATGGAGTTAATATATATAGTTTTATTACACTGTGGTGTGAGCAGGTACTTGATATGAATTCAATTTTTTTAATTTATTAAGACTTGATTTGTGACCTATCATATGGTGCATCTTGGAGAATGTTCCACATGCTGATGAGAAAAATGTATATTCTGTAGTTTTGGGGTAGGAGGTCCTATAGATGTCTGTCAGTTCCAGTTGCTCTAGACTCCAGTTTAATTCCAATGTTTCTTTGTTGACTTTCTGCCTTGATAATCTGTTGATTACTATCATTGGGGTGTTGAAGTCTCCTACTGTTATTGTATTGCTGTCTATCTCTTTTTTTAGGTTTAGTAGAATTTGCTTATAAAGCTGGGGCCACTGGTGTTATGTGCGCATGTATTTTAAATTGTTATGTCTTCTTGTTGGATTGGTCCCTTTATCATTATATAGCAACCATTTTTTTCTTTTTTTTCTGTCATTCATTTAGTCTGTTTTATCTTATTTAGAATGCTACTCCTGCTCATTTTTGGTTTCTATTTGTATGGAATGTTTTTCCCTACCCCTTTACCTTGAGTCTATAGAAGTCTTTGTGTGTTAAGAGGGTTGCTTGGAGGCAGCAGATACTTGGATCGTGTTTTTTAATCCACACTGTCAGTCTGTATCTTTTTAGTGGAGCATTGAGACCATTTATGTTCAGAATTAATAGCCATATGTAAGGTACTATTTCATTCATTAGATTGGTTGTTAGTCAGTTGTTTTATTCATTTATTTTCTCTATTGTGTTTAGGTTCCATACTGCTGTTGAGCTTCATGATTTCCAGCATTTTTCTATTGTTGTATTTTGATCTTCTGTTTCAATATTTAGAACTTCTTGGAGTATTTCTTGTACAGTCAGCCTAGTGATGACAAATTTCCTCAGAATTTGCTTGTCTGAGAAAGATTTCATTTCTCCTTCATTTATGATTCTTAGTTTTGTTGGGTACCAAATTTTTTTCTGGTTGTTATTCTTTTTGAGGAGATTGAAGATGGGGCCTCAGTCCCTTCTGGCTTGCAGGGTTTCTTCTGAGAAGTCTGCTGTTAAGTCTGATAGGCCTGCCTTTGTAAGTTATTTGATGGTTTTGTCTTGCTGTTCTTAAAATTCTTTCCTAAACATTAACTTTGCACAGCTGGATGATTATGCCTTGGGGATGACCTTTTTGCAGTGAATCTTCTGGGGGTTCTTTGTGCTTCTCGTACCTGGGTGTTAAATCTTTGGCAAGGTCAAGGAGTTTTCCTGCATTTTTTCCTCAAAAAAGTTTTCCAAACTTGTTGCCTTCTCTTCTTCAGAAACGCCAATGATTCTTAGGTTTGGATGTTTTCCACAATCCCACATTTCTTGGAGATTTTGTTCCATTTTCTTGATTCTTTTTTTCTTTATTGTTGTCTGCTTGGGTTAGTTCAAAAGACTTGTCTTCACGTTCTGAGACTCTTTCTTCTGTTTAATCTATTCTACTGTTAAAACTTTCCACTGCATTTTGCAATTTCCTGAATGATTCTTTTCATTTCTAGAATTTCAACTTTTTGTGCTATCTTTCTCTTTGGATAATTTTTCATCCATGTTCTAAGTAGTTTTTAAAACTTCTTTATGTTGGCTTTAAATTCTCTCTTGAATCTCATTGTTCAACGTTATAATCACCCTTTTGAAATTTATGTGAAATTTCAGAGATTCCTTTTCGGTTACAGTTCATTGCTGAAGATTTAGTATGGTTTGTTTAAGGGTGTTGTAGAACTCAGTTTTTTCATATTGTCAGAATTACTTTTTCTGGTTCCTTCTCATTTGCGTAGATTAATTCTTATTTGAAGTTGGCAGGAGGCTGACTTAGGCACTATAAGGTTCCTTTGTTTATATTTGGCCTTGGTGTTATGAGTTTGTCAATTTCCAGCTGTGGCAGTCCTGTGTTAGGTAGGTACACTGGCACATGGCATCCTGAGTATCTGTAATGGCTTGGAAAGTTGTGTTAGCTGGGGTCTGGGCTCAGGCTTTTCTCAGAGCTGTGGTATTATATCCATTGTGCTGAGCTGTATTGCTGACCTCTGGCCAGGAGGTGGCAGTTGCGGGAGAATGCCAGCTGCGTTGGTGGCAATGGGGTTTTCACTTGATGTGTATTGTTACAAGGAAGTGCCCAGCCAACCTAGATAGAGGGTGAAGATCTAGGGATTACCCAAGTTCTCTGTCTGTTTGAACTTTCAAGGGGAGTGAAAGGGCCCTAAGCATCCCATCTTTGCACATTTGTGGCCATTCCAGGTGGTATTAGGAAGAAGTCCCAGATTACTGGGGCACAAAGGAGTTTACATGGGAAGCAAGAGGTTACTATGACACAAGTCCTCAGGCAATATAAGATCTGAATGTCAAAGTGCAGCCAGTTTCAGGGCTCAGGTGTTCTCACTTAGCTCACTCCAGCTAGGAACTGACTGCCATGTGGAGCATGGTTTTGGGACCCATCCCTTCCAGGCCTGCTAGTAAGCAGGTACACAAGGGTTGAGTTCCTGGGTTTTGGTGGCTGGGACTATACCATTTCATGAGCATTTTGGAAGAGCACAGCCAAGAGCAAAGCAGTTTCCTGTGGGAGCCTGGAGTCCTGTAAACTCCACACAGTCTGCCGAGTCTGTGGTCAGAGGCACAGCACTCCTGTGGAGTTTTCCCTTAGGGCCCATCCCTTTTCAGGTCAGCTAGAAAGCAGTCACACCGGAATTCAGCTCCTGGGCTGTGGCGGCTATGGCTGACTGCTTCCCTTTTATCCACTCCATGGGGATTTCAGTCAGGCAGAGTTGTGGTTAAGGCAATTTCCCATAAGGACTGGAGTCCCACAGGCTCAGGGTGCCCACCAAGTCTGGCTACAGCACAGAACCCCCGGGTTCTCCTCACTCACCTTTTTCACTGCATCTGGAGATGCCAGGAGTCTGTGGTGGTTCGGGTGAGTGCCTGGCTAGAACCAGCCCAAGTCAATGCATTTTCTCTTCTTTGTAGTATGTTTGTTGTCACTTTTTTTTGGATAAGTCATGGGGTGTGCTGCTGGCCCACTTTCTCTCTGGGAGCTGAGAAAACACTATCTTGTTTTACTCTAGGAGAAACACTGTCTAGCTGCCTTACATTGACTATCCTCCCTCTCACCTATAGCTATTCTTAATAATTTTGTCTTTAATCTTTTATACTATGGTTAAAAGTAATTTATGTACCACTATTACTTTATTACATTGATCTATTTACTTTTACTAGTGAAATATATACTTTCACCTTGCTGTTTAGCAACCTTTAGTGTCAACTTGAAGCTCCTTTTAGCACTTTTTGTAAGGCAACTGAATGATGACAGACTCCTTTCATTTTTGTCTGGTAGAGTCCTTATTCTTCCTTGTTTTTAAAAAAGATAGTTTCTCCAGGTTCAGTATTCTTGGTTAGCAGTTTTATTCATTTATAACTTTGAATATGTCACCCCATTCTTTTATGGCCTACATGGTTTCTGCTAAGAAATCTTCTGATTGCCTTTTAGAGCAGAGGTCCCCAACATTTTTGGCATCAGAGATCAGTTTCATGGAAGGCAATTTTTCCATGGATGGGTGAGGGCTGAGGGGATCATCAAGCATTAGATTCTCATAAGGAGTGTGCAATCTAGATCCCTCGCATGTACAGTTCACAGTAGGGTTTCTACTCCTATGAGAATCTAATGTCACTGCGGATGTGACAGGAGACAGAGCTCTTCTCAACCACCTTCCTACTGGGTGGCTTGGATGCTAACAGGTCATGAACCTGTATCAGTCGATGCCATGGGTTGAGGACCACTGCAGATTCCTTGTTTGTGATAAGTCACTTCTCTCTTTGTTCTATTCTATTTCAAAATTCTCTTTATCTTAGACGTTTGACAATTCAATTGTGATATCTCTCACTTTAGACTTACTTAGGTATTACTTACCTGGAATCATTTGGACTTCATAAATCTAGATATCTATTTACCTCTCATCCCTTGCTCAGATTTGGGATATTTTAGTTGTTATTACTTTAAATAAGATTTCTGTCCCTTTCCCTCTTTCTTCTCCCTCTTGGATACTTATAATATTCATATTGGTTTACTTAATGGTGTCTCAGAAGTCATGTAGTCTTTCTTCTGTCATTTTTATTCTTCTGACTGCTTTATTTTGAAGCTTACTGATTCTTTCTTCTGCTTGTTTCAATGTTACTGGAACTCTCTATTGAAATTTTCTGTTTAGTCATTTTGTTCTTAAGCTTCATAATTTGTTTCATTCTTTTAAATTGTTTCCATCTCTTTGTCAAACTTTTCATTTTTCTCATGTATTATTTTCTTAATTTTTTATTAGTTTTCTGTGTTTTCTTATAACTCACTGAGCTTCTTTTAGATGATTATTTCTAATATTTTGTGTTGTTTCTGTATTTTCATTTGTGGGAGATTGGTTTGGAGCTTTATTTTGTTCTTTTAGTGGTGTCACACTTCCCTGATACTTTGTGTTTCTTTTAGTCTTGTGTCGGAGTCTGCACATTTGAATAAGTGGTTACTCTCTCTTTTTCTTTCTTTCTTTCTTTCTTTTTTTTTTTTTTTTTTAGTTGGAGTCTCACTCTGTCACCCAGGCTGGAGGGCAGTGGCATGCTCCCAGCCTCTGACGCCTTGACCTTGGGGCTTAGGCAATCCTTCCACCTCAGTCTTCCAAGTAGCTGAAACTACAGGAGCATGTGCCACCATGCACAGCTAATTTTTTGATTTATTGTAGAGATGAGGTCTCGCTAAGTTGCCCAGGCTGTTCTCAAACCCATGGGCTCAGGAAATTCTCTCATATCAGCCTCCCAAAGTGCTGGGATTATAGTTATGAGCTGCTGTGCCCAGCCTAGCAGTTAACCTTTCTAATATTTATAGACTAACTTTGGCATGTAAAACCTTTATCAGTTACCTTGACCAGAGATTTTGGGTAAATCAGCTGGTGGGATCCACAGGTAGGCCTACTCTCAGTGTCCTTGGGTAAGACCAGACTTGTGACTTGGTCTGTGGGGAGGCAGGCTTGGTGTCAAGAGTTAATGGATGAGCAAGGCCAGTGCAGGAGTCCACCAGTGGGCAGTTCCAGTGCTGGAGTACACTGGTGGGCCTGATGAAAAGCTCCACAAGTAAGTGAGCCTATTAGTAGTTTCCACATCTGATGAGCCCATTACTGAAGTAAGGCAGTGGGTGGGCATAATGTAAGTCCACAGACAGCTATGGCTCACAGGTGGGACTGATTATGAGTCTACAGGGATAGGCCTGGCACCTATGTGTATAGTGTAGAATGGGTGCTGGGGTTCACATGAATAGATCTGGCATGAGGCTCCAGAGGAAAGTCAGATGCTCACTTTGTTCTTCCTATTCCCATGGAACAATTCCAGGAATACAGGGTCTTATGTTGCTTCATACTTCAGGCTGGATTCTGGAACTCAGTGGTTAGCTGTCAAATTGGTGTTTGTGTCGGGGACAGGAGGTGGGAAACTCCTATTTTGTCATTTTGCTGATGTCATCCTGGATGACTTTTTTATTTTTGCCTAATTGCCCTGCTTAGGAATTTCAGGGCGACTTAATACAAGACATATTGTCTTGTTGCTAATCATAAAGGGATAGCATTAACTTTTCACAATATGGTTTAGTTAGATCTGTTATTTTTTCTTTTTTAATAGATGGCCTTTATCAGACTAAAGAAGTTCCATTCTGTTCTTGATTTGCTGAGTGTTTTATCATGAAAAAGTGTTGTATCTTATAAAATGTTTTTTTCTGCATCTACTGAGACAGTAATTTTGTTTTTGTCCTTTGTTCTATTAATATGATGTATAGTTTCATTGATTTTTTTCAGATGTAAACTAATCTTGCATTCCTGGTATAGATCCCACATAGCCATGGTTAATAATCCCTTTTTCATGTAACTGAATTTGGTTTACTACTATTTCTTTTTTTTTTTTAAATTTTTTTAAATTTTTTTTTTTTTTTTTTTTTTTGAGTTGGAGTCACACTTGTTCGCCCAGACCAGAGTGCAGTGGCTGCTCCTGGCCACCGCAGCCTCGACCTTCTGGGCTCCGGCGATCCTTCCTCCTCAGCCTTCCGAGTAGCCAGAATTACAGGTATGCGCTACCATGCCCAGCTGATTTTTTGATTTATTGTCTCGCTGCCCAGGCGGGTCTCGAACCCACGGGCTCAGGCAATCCACTCACCTCAGCCTCCCAAAGGCATGGGATTACAGGCTGAGCCACCAAGCCCAGCAAATTTTTTTAATTTTAAAGTTGTGGAGTACCAGCCTGTAATCCCAGCATTTTGGGAGGCCGAGGCAAGTGGAATGCCTGAGCCCATGGGTTCGAGACCCGCCCAGGCAACTTAGTGAGACCTCGTCTCTACACTACATCAAAAAAATTAGCCAGGCATGGTAGTGCATGCCTATAGTACCGGTTACTTGGAAGGCTGAGGCAGAAGGATCACTGGAGCCCAGCAGGTCAAGGCTGTGGTGGCGGGGAGTGTGCCACTGCACTCCAGTCTGGGCGACAGAGTGAGACTCCAACTAAAAATAAAAAGAAATAGAATAAAGTTATGGGGTACAATTCAGGGTTAGGTATACAAATGTTCATTATGCATTTACCCTTGTTGATGAGGTCTGCTTCTCCCTCACCTGGCAGTTTCCCACTATTGCTTATTCATTTCTTATAGTATTATGATAATTGTTCAAGGTCCGCTTATGAGTGAGAATGTATGGCAGTCAATTCTTAGTTTCTGTGATAGATCACTCAGTATTTTAGACTCCAAGTCCATCTAAGTTGCTACAAAGTTCATAAGTTTGTCCTTTTTTATGGCTGCATAATATTGTATCAAGTGTATGCACCACATTTTGAAAATCCAGTCCTCTTTCAATGGGCAGCACAGATGGTGCCATGTTTTGCTATTGTGAATAACGTTGCAGTAAACATGCATGTGCAGGTATCTCTTTCATAGAGTAATTTGAGTTCCTCAAGGTATATTCTCAGTCGGGGATTGTGGGGTTGTATGGAAGTTTGATTTTTTTCCATCTGTCAGTAATTGCCAAACTGTTTTTCTCAGAGGTTGTACTAGCTTACACTCACACCAACAGTGTAGAAGTGTTCCCTTTTTGCTGCACGCTCTCCAGCATCTGTTGATTTTTAAGTTATTGATGATGGGCATCCTGACTGGATTTAGGTGGTATCTCAGTGTGGTTTTAATTTGCATTTCTCTGATGACTAGTGAGGCTGAGCATATTTTCATGTATCTGCTGCCTACCTTTATGCCTTCTTTTGGGAAATGTCTATTCATATCTTTTGCCTATTTTGTAACAGGGCTGTTTGTTTTTTTCTTTTTCCAGCATGTTTGAGTTTCTTATAGATCCAAATGTTAGGTCTTTGTCAGATACGCATTTGGCAAATGTTTTTTCCCAGTCTGTGAACTGTCTCCCCGCTCTCTTGATGGTTTCTTTGGCTTTGGAGAAGCTTGTAAGTTTGATGAGGTCCCACTTGTCTAATTTACCTCTTATGGTATGGGCACTTGAGATTTTGGTCAGAAATTGATTGCCAATTCCAATTTCCATAAGGGTGTCTCTTGCATTTTCCCAAGTTCTTAATAGTTTGAGGTTTTACATTTAGCTCTTTGATCAATCTGGAGTTGATTTTTGTGTATGATGATAGATAAGGGTCTTGTTTTAATCTTCTGCATGTAGTCAGAAAGTTTTCCCAATCCCATTTACTAAATAGGTTCTCTTCCCAGTGGTTGATGGTAGAGGCTTTGTTGAAGATGAATTGGTTGAAAAATTGAGGTGTTGCTTCCAGAATCTCTATCCTGTTCCATTGGTCTATATGCCTGTTCTTGTACCAATACCAATACCAGGCTGTTTTGATTATTGTAGCATAATAATAAAGTTAAAAGTCTGGGAGTGTGATAACCCCCACTTTGTTTTCTTTGTTTGTTTGTTTTTGCTGAGAATTATTTTGGCTATTCATGATCATTTATGTTTCCATATGAATTCCTGTATTGTCGTTGTCAGGCCTGAGAGGAATGATGCTGATAATTTTATGGGTATTGCTTTAAATCTGTAGATTGCCTTGGGTAGGAGGGACATCTTAACATTACTGATTCTTCCAATCCATGAGCATGGAATATTTTTCCGCTTGTTTGTGTCATCTTTGATTTCCTTGAGCAGTGTTTTGTAGTTTTCATTGTAAAGGTCTTTCAGATCTCTGGTTAGGAAGATGCCAGGGTATTTCATTCTTTTTGTGGTTATTGTAGATGGAATTGTGCTTTTTATTTGGGCTTCTGTTTGTTTATTGTTGGCATATAGGAATGCGACTGTCTCGTGCATATTTATTTTATATTTTTTATAAAATACATTTTTCACTTTAAAGTTGTGGGGTACAGTTATGGGTTAGGGTATACAAATATTCATTGTGCAGGTACCCTTGTTGATGAGGTGTGCCCCCTTTCCCCAGATATTGACTACCATTAATCCCATCTCCCTTCCCCTCCCTGTCCCCCAATAGTTTCCCACCACTGTCAATCCTTTTCTTATAGTATTATGGTAGTTGTTCAAGGTCCACTTATGAGTGAGAACATGCGATACTTAGATCTTTGTTTCTGTGAGAGATCACTCAGTATTATAAACTCTAATTCCATCCAGGTTGCTGCAAAATTCATGATTTTGTTCTCTTTTATGGCTGTGTAATATTCCATTGTGTGTATGTACCACATTTTTTAAATCCAGTCCTCTTTTGATGGATAGCACAGTTGGTTCCATGTTCTTGCTATTGTGAACAATGCTGCGATAAACATATGTGTGTAGGTATCTTTTTTATAGAGTGATTTGAGTTCTTCGGGGTATATTCCCAGTAGGGGATTGTGGGGTCATATGGAAGGTCGATTTTTAGAGCTTTTAGGAATCACCACGCCGATTTTCACAGAGGCTGTACTAGTTTACCCTCCTACCAACAGTGTAGAAATGTTCCCTTTCGCCACATCCTCTCCAGCACGTTATTTTTTGAATTATTGATGATGGCCATTCTGACTGGAGTTTGGTGGTATCTCAGTGTGGTTTTAATTTGAATCTCCTTGATGACTAGTGAGGTTGAACATTTCTTCATGTATCTATCTGCCGCTCATATGTCTTCTTTTGAGAAGTGTCTACTCATATCTTTTGCCCACTTTGTAACAGGGCTGTTTGTTTTTTTCTTTACCAGCAACATTCTTCTCAGATCTAGAACAAGCAATACAGGAAATCATATGGAAACACAAACAACCAAGAATAGCCAGAACAATCCTCAGCAAAAAAAAACAAAGCAGGAGGTATGATACGACCAGACTTTAAACTTTACTATAAAGCTACAATAATCAAAACAGCCTGGTATTGGTTCAAGAACAGACATGTAGACCAATGGAATTGAATTGAGATTCCAGAAGCAAAACTTCTATTTCTCAACCAACTCATCTTCTACAAAGCCTCCACCACCCACCACTGGAGAGAGGAGAACCTATTCAGTAAATGGTGCTGGGAAAACTGGCTGACCACATGCAGAAGATTCAAACAGGACCCTTATCTATCCTCATACACAAAAATTAACTCTAAATGGATCAGAGACCTAAATGTAAAACCTCAAACCATAAGAGCTTTAGAAAATACAGAACACATCCTTATGGAAGTTGGAACTGGCATCCAATTCCTGAGCAAAACCCGAAATGCACAGACCATAAGAGATAAGATAGACAAGTGGGACTTCATTAAACTGACAAGCTTCTGCAAAGCCAAAGAAATCATCAAGAGAGCAGAGAGACAACCCACAGACTGGGAAAAATTATTTGCAAACTCCATGTCTGACAAAGGCCTAACATCAAGAATCTACAAGGAATACATTTATTTTATACCCTGAGACTTTGCCAAAGACCTTTATCAGTGCGGGAAGTTTTTTGACAGATTCTCTTGTGTTTTTGAGGACTAGAATCATGTCATCTGCAAAGATAGAAAACTTCCTCTATTCCTATTTGGATACCCCAATTTCCTTCTGTTGTCTGATTGCTGTTGCTAGGACTTCCAATACCGTGTTGAACAGGAGGGGTGCAAGTGGGCATCCTTGTCTTGTTCGTTTTCAGGGGAAATGGTTCCAATTTCTTTCTGTTTAGCAGTGTGTTGGCTGTGGGTTTCTGATACATGGCTCTTACTGTTTTGAGGTATGTTCCATCTATACCTAGATGTTTGAGGGTTTTTATCAAGAAGGGATGCTGGATTTTATTGAAAGCCTTTTCTGCTTCTAATGATATGATCATGTGGTTTTTTATTTTACCTCTGTTGATGTATTTAATTACATTTATGGTCTTGTGAATGTTGAACCAACCCTGCATCCCAGGGATGAAGCTTACTTGGTCATGGTGGATGTTTTTTGATATGTGTTATTACAGCTGGTTTGCTAGAATCTTTCTGAAAATTTTGGCATATGTTCATCAAGGATATTGGCCTGTAGTTCTCTTTCTTTTTTGGATCTTTACCTGGCTTGAATATCAATGTGATGTTAGCTTCATAAAATGATTTCAGGAGAGTTCTATCTTTCTCAATTGCCTGGAATACTTTCAATAGGATTGGTAACGGCTCCTCTATGTATGTTTTGTAGAGTTCTGCTGGCAAGCCATCTAGTTCAAGACTTTTTTTTTTTTTTCTTATAACTTAGTTGTTTTCCTGGGTGTTTTTGGTCTATTTAGGGTCTCAATTTCTTCTTGCTTCAACCTGGGGAGGTTGTGTGATGTCAGAGAGTCCTACATTTCATTAAGGTTTTCAAGTGTGTTTCCATACAAGTTTACATGGTAATCTCTGCTAATCTTTTGTATTTCTTCAGGGTTAGTTGTGACTTCATCTTTTGCATTTCTGATTGTGTTTAATTGGGCTTTTTATCTCTTTTGCTTAGTCAGTCTAGCTAGGGGTTCATCAGTCTTGTTTAGTCTTTCAAAGAACTAGCTTTTGGTTTCATTGGTTTTTTTGCATTATAGTTTTGTCTTCTATGTCCCAAATTTGGGCTTTTATTTTGGTGATCTGGATTCTTCTGCTGAAGCTAAGCTTTTGGTGATCTTGCTTTTCCAGCTTCCTTACATGATTTGTTAGGCTATTAACTTATAATCTTTTCTTTTTCTTTGTGTGTGTTTATAGAGATATGAATTCCCCTCTTAGTACTGTTTCATGGGATCCCAGAGATGTTGGTAAGATATTTCTTCATTTTTATTTGTTTCCAGGAATCTTTCAATTTCTGTTTTGATTTCTGTGTTGACCCAGGAGTTGTTCAGCATTATGCTGTTTAGTGTGCATGGATTTGTGGGTTTGGGGGGAACTTTGTTGTTGTTGATATTTATTTTTATTCCACTGTGGTCTGAGAAGGTGTATGGCAGTATTTCAACCTTATGAAATTTTTTTATGCTTGATTTATGGCCGAGGATGTGGTTGATCTTAGAGCATATTCCATGTGGTAATGAGTAGAATGTATATTCCATGGTTGTTGAGTGGGGTGTTCTGTAGGTATCAATTAAGTCCATTTGGCCAAGCGTCATGTTGAAGTTCTGGATCTCCTTGTTGACTTTTTGTCTTGATGATCTGTCTAGGGTTGTGAGTGGGGTACTTAAGTCCCCATCTACAATAGCGTTAGAGTCAATATCTTTTTTTAGTTTATCTAGAAGTTGCTTTATGAAAGTTGGTGCTCCCATGTTGGGTGAATATATGTTTAGGATGGATACTTCTTGTTGATGGATTGAAACTTTTATCATTATGTAGTGACCATTTGTATCTTTTTAAATTTTTGATAGCTTAAAGAGTATTTTTTCTGATATTAAGATTGAAACTCCTGTTTTCTTTTGTGCTCCATTTTCTGAAAATTTGTTTTCTAACCTCTTACTTTGAGTCTGTGAGTTTCCTTTCAGATGAGATGAGTCTTCTGGAGACAACATAGTGTTGCATCTTGATATTTTATCCAATTTGCCATTCTGTGTCTTTCAATGGTGCATTTAGTCCATTCATATTCAGGCTAATTATTGAGTTGTGAGAGTTTATCCCTGTCATGAGGTTCTTATAGAGTTTGTTCTTGTTGTTGTTGTTTCCTTGGTTTTTTGTTTGTGTTTTTGTTTGTTTTTTTTTTTTTTGTTGATTATGTGTTCTTTCCATCTTTTTCCTGAATTCTTGGAATAGCATGGTCATTCTTTTTTATTTATTCTGTGTTTAATACTTTCTTAAGATTTTCTTATAGAGCTGATCTGGAGGAGGCATAAACTCTTAGGGATTGAATGTCTGGGAAGGATTTTAATTACCCATTACAGATGAGACTTAGCTTAGCTGGGTAGGTAATTCTTGGTTGAAATTGTTTATCTTTGAGAATTTTGAAGATTAGACTCCAGTCTCTTCTAGCCTGAAGTGTTTCTGTAGATAAGTCTGCTGCTATTCTAATTGATCTTCCCTGGTAGATAGTCTGACATTTCTCTCTTGCTATTTTTAGGATTTTTTCTTTTATACCTACTTTGTGTAAGCAAATTACTATGTGTCTAGGAGTTGGTCTTTCATTTGTTGTCTTGCAGGGGTTCTCTGAATCTCTTGTGTTTGAATGGGCATGTCTCTTATGAGATAAGGGAAGTTTTCTTGGATAATTTCATGGAATGCTTGTTCCAGGGTGGCCTCTGGCTCTCTATCTGCCTCAGGGATTCCATTTAATCTTAGGTTCAGCCTCTTGATATAATCACTCATCTCTTGGAAGCTTTGTTCTGTCTTTTTAAGCTTCTTTTCTGTTTTCAACAGCTTGGGTTAGTTCCATATTTTAGCAGTCAATCTCTGAGATTCTTTCTTCTGCTTGGTTAATTCTGCTTTCCATGCTTATCAGTTTGTTATTTATTTCATACACTATATTCTTCATTGCTGTTATCTCAGTTATCAATTCTTTCATTCTTTACTCCTTTGATAAGCTCAAAAACTGTTTTTGAGTAGTGGAAAAGGTGTCTCAATAGGTGTATTGCATCAGATGGAGTCTTACTTTGAAGGAGACTGAAGGTTAAACATGTAAGAATAAAAACACAATTTTTATAAATAAATTATAGCTCTTTTGTGACCCTCCATATATATAGATAGATAGATATATAGATATTTCTTTTTTTAGCTTATCAAGGAAGGAGATCCTGTTTCTTGTCACAACATGGATAGACCCAGAAGACAATATGCTAAGTGAAGTGAGCCAGGCAAAAAAAAACATTGCATGATCTTACTTATATATGGAACAAGAAAAAAAGAATTCACATATACAGAGAGAAAGAATTCACATATACAGAGAATGAAACAGTGGTTACCATGGGCAGGAAGGAGGGAGATAAAATGCAAAGTTGTAGGTCACAGGATACAAAATAACAGATATTTAGAATGAACAGATCTAGAGACCTGAGGATCAACATGAATGCTTAAGTTAATACAAAATTGTGCTGTATTCGAATTGTTGTTAAATAAAAAGATTTTAGCTGGTCTTGTCACAGAAAAGTATCACTACTTGTGCTAATACTTATGTTAATCTACTTTATTATGAAATCCATTGTACTTTCTATATAGATCTAGGTATCATAATATATGCCATAACATCATATTGTAAATCTCAAATATACACAATAAAATGCAATTTTTTAATTAAAAGGCAGGAGTATCAGAGTCAACAAATTATGTAGGGAAAAAAATGGAGGTCAGAGTGATGTGCTTTGAAGCTGGAGATAGGTTCTTGAAGTGTAGGGAGCCTCTGGAAACTGAAGAATATGAAGAAATTGATTCTCCCCTACAGTATTCAGAAGAAAATAAAGGGCTGCCACACCTTGATTTTCTAATTTCTGCATTTTTCTCAGCCTCTATTTCAGATCCTTTGTTTCTCTTGTACAACAGCTGGATAAAAGATATGGCAATTGTGATGCATTGTCTGACTGGATATTTCCCCTTTTTTTTTATACTGTACATTAAAAGGCAAGTGGACAAGAAGAGCCATAACACTGAGGTTAGCTTTCTTCCAGTGCAGATTTATTTCCCGTTCCCTTGTAATACCCAACTTTATAACTGGTTATTACCCTGTTTCTAGAGAGGAAACACAATAAGTCCCAAATTATGTTTTCTCAAGTTATGCCTTAATATTCTACGGTTAAGTAGTAGTTTTTCCCTCCCTGAATAAGCTTATTACTATTTCAAGCATGCAATTCAAGAGTAGTTCAGGCTTACTTTCCCCTGGGCCTCAGCTAACAATGCACAGAATCAAAAATGTGCTTCTCAGATTTATCACTCGCTTTATACAACCCATGAGTCAATTTTTCAGTTGATATCTTTAACCTTAGCACCCTCCAAAAAGGAAGGCAGTGCAGATATCTCCTAGCATATTTTGTGATTCTTTTCCATACAAATCAACTAATTTCTTTTCTTATGTTTTCCATTCATTGAAAATTACCAATGCTTAATCTACTTGGACAATCTTTAATTCTATTTATCCTGCCTCCTTAAAGAAATTTCATAATTTCTTCATTTCTTGTTCAACCAGAGAATCCCAGCTAATAGGTATCATGCTGAAAATGTTTCTCACTTTATTCTTAAAATGTTGCTTCTGATCACAAGTTGAAAGCCTAACAAATCACCAAAGGGAGCTGAAAAAAGAACACCAAAACCCAAACTTTAGCAGAAGAATCCAAATCACAAAAATAAGAGCCCAAATACAAGACATAGGAGACAAAAATATCAGAAAACATCAACAAAACAGAAAGCTGGTTCTTTGAAAGAATTAACAAGACTGATGGACCCCCTAGCCAGAAGGACCAAGAAAAAGAGAGAAAAGCCCAAATAAACTCAATCAGAAACACAAAAGATCAAATCACAACTGACCCTGAAGAAATACAAAAGTTTATCAGAGATTACTATGAATACCTATATGGAAACAAACTTGATAAACTAAAAGAAATGGAGGGCTTTCTGACACCACACAACCTCCCCAGATTGAAATAAGAAGACATTGAGACACTAAATAGACCAATAACAACCCAGAAAATTGACTCTGTCATACAAAAATTACCTACCAAAAAAAGCCCTGAACCAGATGGCTTTTCAGCAGAATTCTACAAAACATACAAGGAATAGGTGATACCAATCCTATTGAAAGTATTCCAGGCAATTGAGAGCGATGAAATTCTCCCCAAATCATTTTGAGAAGTCAACATCATATTGATCCCCAAACTGGATAATGATCCAACAAAAAAAGAGAACTACAGGCCAATGTCCCTTATGAACATAGATGCAAAAATTCTCAACAAGATTCTAGCAAATTGCATCCAAAAACACATCTCAAAAATCATTCACCATGACCAAATAGGCTTCATCCCCAAGATGCAAGGCTGGTTCAACATTCACAAGACCATAAATGTAATTGAATACATCAACAGATGTCAAAACAAAAGCCACATGATCATATAATTAGATGCAGAAAAAGCTTTTGATAAAATTCAGCATTGCTTCTTGATAAAAATCCTCAAACACCTAGGTATAGAAGGAACATACTTCAAAATAGTAAGTGCCACCTATGATAAACTCACAGCTAACATATTGCTACATGAACAGAAACTGGAAACATTTCTCCTGAAAACTAGAACAAGACAAGGCTGCCCACTCTCACCCCTCTTATTCAACATTGTGCTGGAAGTCCTAGCTAGGGCAATTAGACAAGGGAAGGAAATCAGGAGTATCCAAATAGGAAAAGAGGAAGTCAAGTTATCCCTCTTTGCTGATGATAAGATCTTATATTTTGAAAATCCAAGATACTCTGTCAAAAACTTGCTTGCACTGATAAAGGACTTTGGCAAAGTCTCAGGGTACAAAATATATGTGCAAAGACAGTTGCATTTCTATACACCAACAACAAGCAAATAAAAAACACAATCCTATTGACAACAGCTACAAAAAAGAGAGAAATACCTCAGAATCTTCCTAACCAGAGAAGTGAAAGACTTTTACAATGAGGGCAACAAAACACTGCTCACAGAAATCCAAGATACAAACAAATGGAAAAATACTACATGCTCATGGATAGGAAGAATCCATATTGTTAAAATGCCCATTCTACCAAAGGCAATCTACAGATTCAACGCAATACTCATTAAATTACTAATATCATTCTTCTCAGAGCTGAAAATAACAATGCAGAAATTCATATGGAAACATAAATAATTATGAATAGCCAAAATAATCCTTAGCAAAAGAAACAAAGCAGGAGATATCACACTTCCAGACTTCGAATTTTACTGTAAGTCTTCAGTAATCAAAAAAGCCTGGTATTGGTACAAGAACAGGCTTATAGACCAACAAAACAGGATAGAGATTCCAGAAGCAAGGTCTCAGTTTATCAATCAACTCATCTTTGACAAAGCCTCCAACAATTACCACTGGGTAGAGGATAACCTATTCAGTATATGGTGCGGGAAAACTGATTGATCACATGTAGAAGATTGAAACAGAACCCCTGCCTATCACCATGCACAAAAATTAATTCTAAATGGATCAAAGACCTAAACATAAAACTTCAAACTATAAGAATCTTAGAAAATGCAGGAGACACCCTTATGGAGATTGGAACTGGCAACCAATTCCTGATCAGAACCCTAAGTGCCCATACATAAGAAATAAGATAGACAAGTGGGACCTCATCAAACTGACAAGTTTCTGCAAAGCAAAAGAAACTGTCAAGAGAGCAGGGAGACAGCCCACAGAATGGGAACAGATATTTGCCAACTGTATTACTGACAAAGGCCTAACATCTATGATCTACAAGGAACTCAAACATGCTGAAGGGAAAAAAAACATACAGTTCCATTAAAAAGTGGGCAAAAGATATAAATAGACACTTCTCAAAAGAAGATATACGGGCAGCCAACAGTAACATGAAAAAGTGCTCAGTCTCACTCATCATCAGAGAAATGTAAATCAAAACCATTGAGATACCACCTAACCCCAGTAAGAATGGCCATCATTAATAAAACAAACAACAACAGATGCTGGCAAGGATGTGGAAAAAAGGAACACTTCTATGCTGCTGGTGGGAGTGTAAACTAGTGCAATCTCTTTGGAAGACAGTGTGGAGATTTCTGAAAGAACTAGAAATTGACCTTCCATATGACCCAGCAATTCCCCTATTGGGAATATACCCAGAGGAACTCAAATCATTCTACAAAAACGATTCCTGCACATGTATGTTTGTTGCAGCTCTATTCACAATAGCAAACACTTGGAACCAACCATGCTGCCCATCAAAGCTGGACTGGATAAAAAAATGTGGTACATATACACAATGGAATATTATGCAGCCATAAAGAAGGACAGACATATGGACTTTGCAGCAACTTGGATGGATTTAGAGTTTATCACACTCAGTGATCTATCACAGAAACAAAGAACAGTGTATCATATGTTCTCACTCATAAGTGGACCTTGAACAATTATCATAATACTATAAGGAAGGGATTGGTAGTAGTGGGAAACTGTCAGGGGAGGAGGGGTGGGATTGGCAGTTGAGGGAAACTTATAGGTGAGGAGAGGCACACCTCATCATCAAAGGTACCTGCATAATCAGTGTTTGTATACCTAACCCTGAATTGTACCCCACAACTGTAAAATAAAAAATAAATTTTTGCTTCTGATAGAGGTGAGGTCCAACATGTCCTCAGATATATAAAACTATTCCTAAAACTTCATATTATCAGATTATAATTCATAAGATGATGAATAATTCTCATTGCTTTCTTGATATTTCTTTAAGCATATGAAAAAATGTGTATCATCACTCATCATTAGAAAAATGGAAATTAAAACTGCAATGAGATATCATCTTACACCAATAAGAAAGGCTATTATTAAAAAGGTAAAAATAGGGCACCCTTTCACGTCCCCTTCCACTGTGGGAGCTTTTCTGTCCACTCAATAAATCCTGCTTTCTCACAAAAAACAAACAAACACACAAAAAAGGCAAAAATAATAGATGTTGGCAAAAATGTGGAGAAAAAAAGAATACTGGTGGTGAAAATGTGAATTAGTACAACATTTATGGAAACTAGTATGGGGACTTTTCAAATAACTAAAAAATAGAACTACCATTTCAGCCAGTAATCTTGCTACTGGGTATCTACTCAAAGGAAAATAACTACCTATCTGCACTCATATGTTTATCATAGTACTCTTCACATGCAAAGAAATGCAATCGACCTAAATGTCCATGAATGAATGATTGCATAAAGAAAATGTGGTGAATATACACAATGGAATACTATTCAATAATAAAAATAAGATCACGTATTTTGCAGCAACATGGATGGAACTGGAGGCCATTATCTTAAATGAAACAACTCAAACAATTTCAACAAAATGACAAAGATGCAACTATCAAAATGTAGACATAAAAAACAGCCAAGCAAATGATCCAAGTTCTTCAGCGAGTATGTTGCAAGAAAATAAAATAGAGAGATGGAAGAAATGCCAACAGCTTAAGGGAACTGTAAGGAGTGTATCAATCAGTCATAATTTGTTCATATATTTGGTTGTTGATTTAAGCCAATAAACTATTAAATAATTTTGATATTATTAGACAAATGAAAATATGAGTATTGTGTGAATCTCTGATATATTAATGAAGTATTAATTTTTAGATGTAATATTAATGTTGCATCTATGTTGGAAAAATTTCTATCTTTCATTGATATATACTGAAATATTTATGAATGAAATGAAATAATGTCTGGAACTTTCTTCAAAATAATATGGAAGAATATGAAGTAAATTAGGGCATAGTTATAATAAAACTGGCAATAGGTTGATATCTATTAAAAACAATTGATGGGAGCATGAATTATACTTTAATTATATTTTAAATTTTGTATATTTAAAATAATTTTTGCTAATTAATGTTAAAATAGAAGATGCCATGATAAAAATTCTTAAAGGAGGAGACAGAGAGAAAAAACAAGGACTTAAGAGTTTGTCTAAAAGAATGATATAATAACAGAAATTAAATAGAAAATCAGTTGGCAAAACAAACATCAGATTGAGCAGAGTTCATAAAAGAAATTATACATTCTGGGAGCATGTGAAAAAGTAAAACAGTAAAAATGAATAAAGAAGTTAAATATACCCAATAGTGGTTAAAGTATTTGCATTACTGTATGAGAAATTAAGCACACCTAATTGTATTTGCAAAAAAATAATAAAAATGAAATGCAAGTAGATGATATTTAAAGAGATATTAGCAATCTTTTTTCCAGAATTGATGAAAAACATAAAACCTCAGTTTTTAAAAAAGCAACCATCAAAACAAAACAAAAACTCCAGCAAATATATAGTAATTAGAAAAATGTATATAATCACTCTAAGTAAACTATAGAGAAACTGTAGGACACTATATTATATTAGGGCAGTGTTACATACTACCAGAACATTATGTCTAATTAAATAAAAGAGAAAAATATCAGAAACAAAGAGGCCAAAGCACAAAGGAAGAATAACTTCATAGAAAGAAATTATCATGAACCTAGAATTATGTAATCAAGTCAGAACTGAAATTACCTGTGCCAACATTGCTAAATTCATAAACTATCTGAATACTAATTTGTCTAAGTCAAATGTTTGTTTATCTGAGTAAACAACTTACCTCTTAGAACGATAGATTCTTCATCCAGACAAACAGCTTTCTTTCACAAAAACAGTTCACCCATCAAAATTCTTTTTAAGAACCTCACCAAACTATTATATTATGAATTTTACCCAATTCCAGTATCCTGAATTAGAAAAAGAAATTGTACTTTGTGGGAGTAATGGAGAAATAAGACAGCAAAAATTAATGGTCATAACCACAGCACCTCAGTTCATACACTGCCCTGTCCCACCAAGGAACAGGTAGTCCTGCCTGGTGGTGAGGCCATGCTTGGCCTAGCCAAGGAGACTACTCACACCTGCCCACTTCAGGGAGGTTGTGCTTGACCCAAAAGAACAACCCCCAACATCTTAACCATGCTTGGAGTCCCCATACCCAACTGGGAAGTTGTGCCTGACCTAACAGAATAATCTGCACACACTCTTGGCATGCAGAACACCCTGATGCTCCCAATCTCAGGGAGGAGGCTATGTCTGACCCAAAAAAGCAACTGCAGAGAATCTTGAGTCTAGACCAATGAGAAATTGCTAACACTGACTACAAATCAAGAAACTACACAGGGGCTACACTCTTGTGCCACCCAGAACATAAGCCAATGCACCATACCCACTGCAACCTCAAACACATCTGTGAATGTAAGTTTCCCTTCAAAAGTGACTCTATAAAAATAGAAAGGTAAGCATTCTAACAGATACATAGGTATCAACACAGGGACACAAGAAACGTGAAAAAGAAAGAAAACATTACAGCACCAAAGAAACATAATAAACCTCCAGTGATTGACCTCAAATAAGTGGAAATTTATGAGTTGCCTAAAAAGGAATGCAATTCGTGGTCTTATGACAACTCAGCATGATACGGGAGAATACAGATAGACAATTCAATGCAATTAGGAAACCATAATCTGAAGGGAAAATTTAACAAATAGATAGACATTTAATAACCCAGAAATCTGGAGTGGGAGACTTCAACAAATGAAACAAAAAATACAATCAAGAGCTTCAATAGCAAACTAGATCAAGCAGAAGAAAGAATTTCTGAACTCAATGACAAGTCTTTTGAAATAATCCAGTCAAAGGTTAAGAAAAAAAGAAGAGAAAAAAGGAGGAACGAAAAGGAGTAAAGAACATCTACAAAATCTATAAGGCACCATTAAGTGAACACATCTTGCATTATGGGAGTTATAGGTGGAGAAGACATGCAGAAAGCTTATTCATCAAAATTATAGAGCCTGGGGTGAACATGACAGCAGAGTCAGTTGGACTGGGCAAGTCTCTGTGTGAGTGAGTGAGCTGCAGATGCTCTGCTTATACCCTAGTGCTTCCCAGGGCACAGAAACTGAGTGCCATTTTCTAAAATTAACAAAGCCCCTCTTGGGAAGAAACTATCAGGAGCAACTGCTATGGCCTGACTACCCTTCCACCACAGTCCCAGGACAAACACTAGCAGAAGGGCCATGCAGGGAGTGCAGTGAGGGAGCCAGAGGCAGAGCCACTGGAGAAGATGAAACAGGCACCCCACCACAATCTTGAAATCTGGACAGGGAACTGCTCCAATGTGATCACCAAGGAGCAAGAGATTGGCTCTCTGTGACAGGTGAGTTAACTACTCTGGGGTTGATCATGACCCAGAGGGAATATCCCATAAGCACAAACTTTGGAGGGACAGGATGAATGCAGAGTCTCAGACACCCCATTCCCCACCCTGACCCACCCAGAGACAAAATGTGTAATGTATAAAGGATGAAGAAGACTCCCAAGAGATCAGTGGTGAGTCCTGTGCTGACCCAACTCCCTCCTCCCCACAAATCCTCTGAATATCAGACCCACAAGACTGGGACATGACTGAGAGGGATGAACCCAGGTGGAGCCTGGATGGTAACTGTGATAGGCTAACTCTACTCTGGGATAAGTCTGGCTGGGGCTTCCACTACCAGCACCTGGGGAGGAGACAATTCTACACCTCCTCACTGGAGGGGATCCCCTGACCTTATGAGAGCAGGAGGGGAAGATTGATACCCAACCCACTCCCAACCTCCCCTCCTACCCCTCTGGAGCACACACTGGGGAGATTGTGAGCAAGCTCACAGCCCTGCAGGAGACAGCAGACAGGCTTACCTATGAGCAGCTGAGAGGAATAATTATAGAACCTGCCATAAGAGGGCAGTTGGTGCCCAGAAAAATTTTTTAACTCCTTTCTTTCTTTCTTTCTTTCTTTCTTTCTTTCTTTCTTTCTTTCTTTCTTTCTTTCTTTCTTTCTTTCTTTCTTTCCTTCCTTTCCCTTTCCCTTTCCCTTTCCCTTTCCCTTTCCCTTTCCCTTTCCCTTCTTTCTTTCTTTCTTTCTTTCTTTCTTTCTTTCTTTCTTTCTTGTTGCTTTGGTTTAGTGTGTGTGTGAATGTGTGTATGAGAGTCTAGTTTGCATTCTCCCCCCTTATTTTGTTCTTTTCAAAATTTTGATTGTGTGGGAGGGGTGTGGTTTTGTGTGTGTGTAATTTGCATTCCCTCTCTTTTTCCTTCTTCTTTCATTTTTTGGTGTGTGTGTGTGCATGTGTTCTGTTTTCCTGTTTTGTGTGTGTGTTCAGTTTTCTGGGGTTTTTTCTTTTTTTTTAACTTTAAAATTTTTTATTTTAAAATTGTGGGGTACAATTCAGAGTTAGGTATACAAATATTCATTGTGCAGGTATCCTTGTTGATGAAGTGTCCCCCCCCCCTTCCCCAAGCAGATTTTTGACTACTGTCAATCCCACCTCCCCACTCCCCCTCCCCCCCCAGTTTCCCAATACTGTCAATCCTTTTCTTATACTATTATGGTAATTGTTCATGGTCCACTTATGAGTGAGAACATGTGATACTCAGTTCTCTGTTTCTGTGAAAGATCACTCAGTATTACAGACTCTAATTTCATCCAGATTTCTGCGAAGTTCAAAATTTTGTTCTACTTTCTGGCTGTGTGATATTCCATTGTGTATATGTGCCACATTTTTTTTTTATCCAATCCTCTTTTGATGGGTAGCATGGTTGGTTCCACATTCTTGCTATTGTGAACAAGGCTGTGATAAACCTACATGTGCAGGTATCTTTTTTATAGAATGACTTGAGTTCTTCCAGGTATATTCCAAGTAGGGGAATTGCAGGGATATATGGAAGGTCGATTTTTAGAACTTTTAAGAATTGCCACACTGATTTTCACAGAGGCTGTACTAGTTTACACTCCCACCAACAGTGTAGAAGTGTTCCCTTTACACCACATCCTCACCAGCATCTGTTATTTTTGAGTTATTGATGATGTTGATTCTGACTGGAGTTAGGTGGTAGTTCAGAGTAGTTTTACTTTGTATCTCCTTGATAACTAGTGAGACTGAACATTTTTTCATGTATCTGTTGGCTGCTCATATGTCTTCTTTTGAGAACCATCTATTCATATCTTTTGCCCACATTTTTATGGGGCTGTTTGTTTTTTTCTTAACAGCACATTTGAGTTCCTTGTAGATCCTAGATGTTAGACCTTTGTCAGACATACAGTTGGCAAATATTTTTTCTCAGTCTGTGGGCTGTCTCCCAGCTCTCTTGATGGTTTCTTTGGCTTTGCAGAAGCTTGTCAGTTTGATGAGGTCTCATTTGTCTATCTTATCTCTTATGGCCTGGGTATTTTGGGTTTTGCACAGGAATTGGTAGCCAATTATGAAAGTTCCAACTTTCATAAGGGTGTCTCCTGCATTTTCTAAGGTTCTAATAGTTTGAGGCTTTAGATTAGATCTCTGATCCATTTTGAGTTAATTTTTGTGTATGGGGATAGATAGGGGTTCTGTCTGAATCTTCTGCATATGGTCAGTCAGTTTTTCCAGCACCATTTACTGAATAGTTTCTCATCTCCCCAGTGGTTGGTGGTGGTGGCTTTGTCAAAGATGAGTTGGTTGAGAAATTGAGATTTTGCTTCTGGAATCTCAATTCTATTCCACTGGTCTTTATGCCTGTTCTTGTACCAATACCAGGCCATTTTGATTATTGTAGATTTATAATAAAGTTTAAAAGCTGAGCGTGTGATACCTCCTGCTGAGAATTGTTTGTCTTTTTTAAAATTTCTATCTTTTGTCTTTGTTTTTGCTTTTGTTTTTCTGTGGTTTATTTTTTTTATTATTTCTGGCCATTCT
Source organism: Cephalopachus bancanus (assembly GCA_027257055.1). Lineage (NCBI taxonomy): Eukaryota > Metazoa > Chordata > Mammalia > Primates > Tarsiidae > Cephalopachus > Cephalopachus bancanus. The sequence continues at coordinate 42,946 of JAPVLO010000396.1, forward strand.
CTTTCATTCTACTTTTCTCTGTTCTCCACACTACTGTTACTTTTCTTGGACTCATAGGGTACACTCCTGTACCCATTGTACCATCATATTGAGTGGTGTTGGAGAGTGAGTCTAAGGAAGTCATACCCCAGTAAGTGAACACTGTAACTTGCAAGTAGTTTCTGAATCTTATCTCCCCACCCTGTACCTTATTTGACTCTCAAAATGATAGGAAACAGCAAAGTTTCCCACTCCCAGACTTGTTTCAAAACAGAACAAATTTGGAGTCTCTGATCAGGGAAGAATAGAGAGCTGAACAAACAACAGAAGTGAAAGCCCCTCCTACTAAAACATAATGGAAATAAAGAGAAAAGAAACAATTCTGTCACAAATGAGAAAAAAAATCAATAGAAGAACACAGGTAATTCCCAGTGTACCAAAAAGGCAACACCCTAAAGATAAGACTCAGAGCCCAAACAATAGAAGTCACCAATGATTGACCCCAGAATACAACCAGGATTCAGAAATGAATGGAAAAAAGGAATAAAACTCAAGAAAGACACGATGCATCACTGAAAGAACTTGGAACAGAGATTTTTACCATAAAAACCTTTATCTCAGAAATAAATAACAAGATGACAAGTATGGAAAGCAGAATTAACCGAACAGAAGAAAGAATCTTAGAGCTTGAAGAACAAATCATGGAATTAACCTGATCTGTTACAAACATAGAAAGAAATCAGAAAGAAAGAACACAACCTTCAAAAGATGTGTGATTATGTAAAGAATCTGAACTTATGCCTGATCAGTATCCCAAAAGCCGAAAGGGAAACAGAGAACACTTTGTAGCAAGGGTTCCAGGAGGTTATCCAAGAAAACTGTCCTCATCTCAACAGAGATGTGACCATCCAAACACAAGAGATTCAGAGACCCCTAGCAAGACATCAAATGAGAAGACTAACCCCTGGACACATAGTAATTTGGCTACACAAAGTAGATATAAAAGAACAAAATCCTAAAGGCAGTGAGAAAGGTTAAACTACCTACTGGGGAAGACCAATCCATTGATAAGAAAAGGAGACTTAGCAGAAACACTACAAGTTAGATGGAACTGGAGTCCAATTTTCAAAGTCCTCAAAGACAAACAACGTAACCCAATAATTTTCTACCCAGCCAAGCTCAGCATCATCAGAGATGGAGAAATAAAAACCTTCCCTGTCACCCAATCTCTAAAAGATTAGGCCAGCTCTACAGGAGATGCTCAAGAAGGCATTAAGCACAGAATTTTAAAAAAAAGAAAAAAAAAGAATGACCACACACTTTCCCAAAATGCAGGAAAACTTAAAATCAGCACACCACTCTTCATGACTGCAGAACTGAAAACACGCATATATATAAACCCAAAAGTTAAAAGAAAAGAAAACAGTCTTATAAGAACATCATGAGAGATAAACTCTCACATTTCAATAATCAACTTGAATGTCAATGGGCTAAATGCATCACTGAAAAGACATAGAATGACAAACTGAATTTTTAAAAACCTGGCTGTGCTTGGTGGCTCAGCCTGTAATCCCAGCGCTTTGGGAGGCCGAGGTGAGTGGATTGCCTGAGCCCGCGGGTTCGAGACCCGCCCAGGCAACTTGTCAAGACCTCATCTCTACAATAAATCAAAAATTAGCTGGGCATGGTAGCACATGCCTGTAGTTCCAGCTACTTGGAAGGCTAAGTGGAAGGATCACCGGAGCTCAGCAGGTTGAGTCTGCAATGGCTGGGAGCATGCCACTGCATTCCAGTCTGGGTGATGGAGTGAGACTACAACTCAAAAAAATAAAATACAATAAAAAAACCTAACAATGTGATGCCTCCTGGAAACTTATCTCACTACAAAGGACACTGACAAACTCAAACTTAGACCATGGAAAACAAACTTTCAGGTGAAATGGAACACAAACAAAGACAGGAGTCATGACCTTAATATCATACAGAATAATCTTCAAGCTATCAAAGTTTTTAAAGATATGGAAGGACACTACACAATGCTAAAATATTCAATTCATCAACAAGAAATTTTCATCCTAAACATATATACACCCAACACAGGGGCAACCACTACATAAACTAAAAAAAAATTGACTCTATCATATCTGGGGACTTAAATACCCCACTAAGAATCCTATATAGATCATTAGGGAAAAAAATCAACAAGGAAACTCATAACTTGATGCTTGATCAAATGAACATAATAGATATCCAAAGAATACTCCACCAAACAACCATGGAATATATATTCTAATCACAACATGGAACATACTTTGAGATTGACCACATCCTTGGCCAAAAATCAGGCATCAAATAATTCCATAAAATCAAAATTCTGTATTGCACTGTTTCAGACCACACTGGAAAAAAAATAAATATCACCACCAACTAGATTCTCCCAAAACACACAAAGACATAGACACTAAACAGCATGATGCTGAACAATTCCTAAGTCAACACAGAAATCAAAACAGAAATTAAAAGAAACCTGGAAACAAAGAGAACTTATAACTCTATGCACACACATAAAGAAAATAGAAAGATTACAAGTTAACAGCCTAACAGATCACTTAAGGGAACAGGAAAGGCAAGACCACCAAAACCCTAACTTTGGCAGATAAATCCAGGTCATCAAAGTAAAAACTCAAATACAAGACACAGAAGACAAAAATATCATAGAAAAAATCAACAAAACAAAAAGCTGGTATTTTGAAGGAATAAACAAGATTGATGGATGCCATAGTCAGACTGACCAAGAAAATAAAGATAAAAAGTTCAAATAAACACAAGCATAAATAAAAAAGATTAAGTCACAACAGACCCTGAAGAAACAAAAAGATTATCAGATTACTATGTACACCTGTTGGGAAACAAACTCAGAAACGTAAATGAAATGGAACACTTTCTACATCACACAACCTCCCAAGGTTGAAACAAGAAGAAATTGAGACCCTAAGCAGACCAATAACAACTGAGGAAACTGACTTTGTCATAAGAAAAGTGCCTACAGAAACAAAAACAAACAAACAAAAAAATACCCTGACCCAGACAGCTTTCTGGCTGAATTCCACAAAACATACAAGAAGAAATTGATAGCAATTCTTTTGAAAGTATTCCAGGCAATCAAGAAAGATGGAACTCTCCCTCAATCATGTTATGAAGCTTACATTACACTGATACCCAAATCAGGTAAAGATCCAACAAAGAAAGAGAACTACAGGTCAATATCTCTGGTTAACATAGTTGCAAAATTCTCGACAATATTCTAGCCAATCAGATCCAGCAACATGACTAAAAAATAATCTCCCATGACCAAGTAAGCTTCATCCCCAGGATGCAGGGCTGGTTCAAAATCCACAGGACCATAAGTAAAATTAAACGTATTAACAAATGTAAAAATAAGAACCACATCATTATATCATTAGACACAGAAAAAGCTTCTGACCAAATCCAGTATCCCTTCTTGATAAAAACCCTTGAACACCTAGGCATAGAGGGAACAGACCTCAAAATTGTAATAGCCATCTATGATAAACCCACAACCAACATATTGCTAAATGGACAGAAATTGGAAGCATTTCACCTGAAAACTAGAATAAGAAAAGGCTGCCCACTCTCACTCCTCCTGTTCAACATAGTGTTTGAAGTCTTAGAGCAATCAGACAAGAAAAGGGAATCAGGGGTATCCAGATAGGAAAAGAAGAGATTAAGTTATCCCTATTTGCTGACAATATGATCCTATACCTTGAAAATCCAAGAGAATCTGTCAAAAACTTTCTTGCACTAGTAAAGGATTTTGGCAAAATCTCAGAGTACAAAATCAGTGTGCAAAAGACAACCACATTCATATATACCAACAAACAGGCAGAGAACCAAATAAAAAGCACAATTCCCTTCCCAATAGCCACACACACACAAAAATAGAAATAGCTTGACATTGTCCTAACCAGAGATGTGAAAGACCTTCATAAAGAAAACCGCAAAACCATTGCTGAAGGAAATCAAAGAAGATACAAACAATTGGAAAAAATATTTCATGCTCATGGATTGGAATAATCAGCATTGTTAAGGTGTCTATCTATAAGGACAAGGCAATCTACAGATTCAATGCAATATCCATTAAATTACCAACATCATTCTTCTCAAAACTGGAAACGACAATACAGAAATTCATATGGAAGCATAAACAACCACAAATAGTCTAAATAATTCTCAGCAAAAGAAATAATGGGGGGATGTCACGATTCCAGACTTTAAACATTATTATAAAGCTACAATAATCAAAACAGCCTGGTATTGGTAAAAGAATAGGTGTATAAATCAATGAAATAGGATAGCGATTCCAGAAACAAAGCCTCAGTTTCTCAACCTACTCATCTTCAACAAAGCCTCCACCAACAACTACTGGGGAGAGGTGAACCTATTCAGTAAATGGTGCTGGGAAAACTGGCTGACCACATGCAGAAGATTCAAACAGGACCCCTATCTATCCCCATACACAAAAAATAACTCTAAATGGATCAGATAAATGCAAAACCTCAAACTGTAAGAATCTTAGAAAATGCAGGAGACACCATTACAGAAATAGGAATATGCAGCCAATTCCAGATCTAAATCCCAAAAGCTCATGCCATAAGAGATAAAATAAACAAAAGGGACCTCATCAAACTGGAAAGCATCTGCAAGTAAAAGAAACCATCAAAAGAGTGGGGAGGCAGCCTACTGAATGGAAAAAAAGTACGTGCCAATTGTATATCTGACAAAGGCCAATATCCAGGATCTACAAGGTACTCAAAAAAGCTGAAAGGAAAAAAAAACAACCTTATTAAAAAGTAGGCAAAAGATATGAACAGACACTTCTCAAAAGAAGACATATGAGCAGCCACTAGATACTTGAAAGAAATGCTCAGTTTCACTAATCATCAGAGAAATGCAAATTAAAGCCACACTGAGATATCACCTAACTCCAGTGAGTATTGCCATCACCAATAACTCAAAAAACAACAGATGCTAGAGAAGATGCAGGGGAAAAGGAATTCTTCTACACTGTTGGTGGGTGGTGAGAGTGTAAACTTTTTTTTTTTTTTTTTAGTTGTAGTCTCACTCTGTCACCCAGGCTGGAGTGCGGTGGCCGCTCCCGGTCACTGCAGCCTCCATCTGCTGGGCTCCAGTGATCCTTCCGCCTCAGCCTTCCAAGTAGCTGGAACTACAGGCGTGAGCTACCACACCCAGTTGATTTTTTGATTACTGTAGAAGTGAGGTCTCGCCTAGTTGCCCAGGTGGGTCTCAAACACGTGGGCTCAGGCAATCTGCTTACTTCAGCCTCCCAAAGGCACGGAATTACAGGCTGGGCCACTGAGCCCAGCTGAAAGTGTAAACTAATACAACCTCTGTGGAACACAGAGAGGCAAAGTCTAAAAGACATAAAAATTGGCCTTCCATATGACCCAGCAATCCCCTCTCTGGGAACGTACCTGGAGGAACCCAAATCATTCTACAAAAAAGATACCTGCACACACATGTTTATTGCAGCACTATTCATGACAGCAAAAACATGGAACAAATCCTGCTGCCAATTGAAACTGAACTGGATTAAAAAAATGTGGTACATATACCTGATGAAATATTATGCAGCCATAAAGAAGGACAAAATTATGGATTTTGCAACAACTGGCATGGATTTAGAGTCTACCAGTGATCTATTACAGAAACAAAGAATTGAGTACCACATGTTCTCACTCATAAGTGGACCCTGAACATTTATCATAATACTATAAGAAAGGGATTGGCAGAAGCAGGACTTTGCCAGGGGAGAGAGAAGGGTCACAAAACATCTATAAGCGTGCCTGACTCCAAATCACGCAAAGTGGTGACAAAAGGGAGGCCAGACTTCACTTGTATGATGTCCACTTATGTACCTAATCCTGAATTTTGCCCCACATCTTAAAATAAAATTTTTTTAAAAACCATAAAACAGAATTATAACCAAAAATTTCCAAAATCTTGGGAGATATACAGATATCTAGATTTGAGAATCTCAGGAACTTCAATTAGACTCAAACCAAAAGGTACTTTGTCAAAAACAAAGCAAGAATTCTAAAAATAGCAAGATAAAGATGTAAAGTCACATTTAAGGGAATTCTCATTAGACTCTTAGCAGATTTCTCAGGAGAAACATTGCAGCCCAGAAGAGACTGAAAAGATATATTCAAAATGCTTTTAAAAATTATTAAATAAAACTGCTAGTCTAGAACACTATACTCAGCAACTCTATTCTTCAAAAATGAAGAAAAAAAATATTTCCAAGAAAATCAAAAGCTAAGAGAATTCAGTATCACTAGATCAACTTTCCAATAAATGTTTAAGTTTCAACCAGAAGCAAAAATACATTAATTACTACTATAAAAACACATGAAAGTATAAAACTCACTGGTAGGCTGGGCACAGTGCTCATGCCTGTAATACCAGTCCTTTGGGAGTCCAAAGCAAGAAAATTGCTTGAGCCCAGGAATTTGAGACCAGCCCTAGTAATGTAGTGAGAACTTTTCTCAACAAAAATTAAAAAAAAAAATATTAGATGTGGTGGCACATGTCTGTAGTCCAAGCTACTCAGGAGACTAAAGCAGGAGGATTGCCTATGCACCAGGAGATCGAGGTGCAGTGAGCCATAATCATGTTGAAATAAGGTCCGAGCACTTAGTTCACAGACTTCAACACCAGAAGTTTGAATTATAAAAAGGAGAGGTTTTAATTAGCCAAGAGCCAGGCTGGCGGCCACTTGCCTGCTGGACATAACAGTCCCATAGCAAGAGGCCCTGATTAGCTGTAAGGGCTTGCTTAAGAAAGCCTAAACCACATTGGGGCTCTTCAAGTGGGCTAAACTGCAATATCCTGGAGGCCTAGGTACCTTTCAAGCGAAGCAAGTGTGGTTCACAGAAGCAGAAGAAAAAAAAGCTGTTAGACAGTTTAACCTAGCCAGCAAGTGCTGTTGCCAGTTTCCAGGAAGGGAACCTTTTAACTGTGCAAAGGTTAAGTACATGTTTAACTGTGCAAAGGCTGAGTACATGTTTAGCCTAATTTTTGACATTGTAGATGTTTTTTTTAAAGCCCCCTTCCACAATGTCCCTGAACTCCAGCCTGGGTTATAAAATGAGAACCTGACTAAAAGAAAAACTAACCAAACAAACAAAAACCCTCTCTGGTAGAGATAAATGTATAAGCAAATTCAGAATATTTTATTACTATAATGGTGGTATTTTATCTTTCAAATCTCTAGCATGAAGATTAAAAGTCAAAACATGAAACTTCTGGCAAGATGGTGAAGAAGCAGGTTGATCTGTATGACTCTCCGGGAAAGGGAGTGACCATAAGGACTCTTGGTCTCCCCTGGTGCCTCCTGCTCCTGCCACTGCTAGCTTGCTCTTAGCCAGTTGCACAGGACTGAGGGGTGGCAGAAAACGGCCCTGCACACAGCTGTTTGCCACTGCAGCCGCCACTGCCACTCCCGCATTGGCCTGTGGGCTGGAGGCCTTTGGTTCCATGCACTGCACTGCTGGCTCAACTGATGCCCCTGCTACCCCCTCCTGCAGTCGCTGCCCTGCCCAGATTGGCTCAAGAATCCCGGCCATGGAGTTCTTTCCATGCACCATACTGCTGAAGAGGCCGCCACTGCCACTGCTCCTTCCTGTGGCTACTCCCTCCCCCAGCCCAACGCAGCACCCAATTCCCAGTCAGGGAGATCTGGGCCCCCACGTCTCCTACACAGCTCCACACAGCATGAGCCATCCACTGCCACACCAGACCTGCAGCTCCTGACTGTCCCTCAGTTTGACTGGCAGGTGGGTTGGATAACAGCTAGCCCTGAGACCACACAGAGACTGCATTGACCCACCCAGCATCCTGGCTCTCCACCTGCCTTCAGCTTGAGATCTAAGGTAATAAAATCAAACTGGGAGAGACCAAAACCTCTCCCCACTGCTAGATCAGACACAGGTCAGATTTGAATGGCAGACTTTTCAGGCAGCAAGCTGACTGAGCTTAGATCTGATCAAACCTCCCCCCAGAGCAGGCCTGGGGCATCAGATCCTAGCAGTGAATAACCCTACCAGCCTGCAATGAAAACTAGAGATCAGAGCTGAAAGGACACTGGACTTAGAGGAATGATCTAAGAGCAGGCTTGGTTCCCTTGTTTTTATTTTTTCTATTTGTATTGTTTGTATGTTTGTTTTACTTATCCTTTTTCTTTTTTCCTCTTTTTTCTCTTATTGCTATTGATAGTGTTTTCATACTAACTTGGCCTCTGTTAGTTTACCGATTTTTTTTTAATCCTTTAGACTTCATACTTGTGTAAAGGAATAGTATCAGTACGGAGGTTGGTTGGCTTGTGTGTCTGTATGATTGTCTGTATACTTTAGTTTTTTGTTTTCTGATTTTTTTGTTAGTTAATTGGTTTTTTTTCTTACTCTTTTCTGTCTTTGTGTCTCTTTTCATTTATTAGTCAGTACATTTGTCTGTTTTTCCCTCTTACTCTTCTCACTCTCCACCTTCCTCTTCCTCCCCCCCCCCCCGTTCCATCCCTTTCCTTTTTCATACCACATTTTGCTTTCAGGGAGTAAACCTATTCCCCCACTGCATGGACAGATTGCAAGGCAATGGGAAGTCATTTCCAGGGTATTCATATACCTGTTGGTGGATACTGATGTGCAGATAGATTTTGAATCACAGCTCCCTCCTCAATTCAATCTCAAAACTGCAAAAAAAAAAAAAAGTACAATCCTCAACCCACAGTCAAGCTTCAGAAGTAAACAAAGCTAGAGAATTCACACAAGGAAGAATAGGAGATCAAGCAAACAGAAGTAAAAGCAACCCTGACACCCCTGAACAATGAAATTAAAGAGAGAGGAGGAAAAAGTGGGGAGGACAATCTACCCAAATGAAGAAAAACCAAAAGAAAAATACAGGTCTCCCACAGATGCCTGAGAGACCAGACACTGAAAAAACAGACTTCGGAATACAAACAATGAAGAGCCCCCAGAATGACTGGTCACATACTACAAACCCAGACATCAAGACACTAATAGAAAGAATAAAAAGAATTGAGGAGAGATAAGAGGGAAATAGAAAGGAGTTGATAATAGAGATAAGAGCAGTAAAGAATACTGTGATTGAAATAAATAACAAACTAATAAGCATGGAAAGCAGAATTAACCAAGGAGAAGAAAGAATCTTAGAGCTTGAGGACCAAAATACAGAACTAACCCAAACTGTCCAAACCAGAGAAAAAGAAGCTTAAAAAGACAGAACAAAACCTTCAAGAGATGAGCAATTACTTCAAAAGACCAAACCTAAGAGTAATTGGACTTCCTGAGGCAGAAAAAGAGACAGAGATAACCCTGGAACAAACATTCCATGAATATATTCAAGAAAACTTCACTCATCTCATCAGTGACATGAAAATTCAAACACAAGAGATTCAGAGAACCCCTGCAAGACCACGAATGAGAAGACCAACTCCCAGACACATAATAATTCACCTGAACAAAGTAGGTATAAAAGAAAAAATCCTAAAGACAGTAAGAGAAAAAGGTCAGATCAAGCAAACAGATCAAGCAAAACTACTGGGGAAGACCAATTTTAATAGCAGCAGATTTATCTACAGAAACCCTTCAGGCTAGGAGAGGTTGGAGCCCAATCTTCAAAACCCTCAGAGATAATCAATTTCAACCAAGAATAACCTACCCAGCTAAACTAAACTCCATCAGTGAGGGAGAATTAAAATTATTCCTAGACATTCAATCCCTAAAAACTTACGCTGTCTCTAGATCAGCCCTACAAGAAACACTTAAGAAAATATTAAACACAGAAGAAGGGGGGAAAGAACAAAAACATTCTTCACAAGAGTGCAGGAAAAGGATTGAAAACACACACGAATCAACCCCAAAATCAAAAGAAACACAACAAACAAACAGGATCAACAACACCTCTCTAAGAACTCCATGACAGGGATAAACTCTGACATTTCAATAATAGGTCTGAATGTGAATGGACTAAATGTACTACTGAAAAGACATAGAATGGCAAAATGGATAAAATATTTTAAGGCAACAATATATTGTCTCCAAGAGACTCATCTTACCAGAAAGGACATTCACAGACTCAAAGTAAAAGCATGAGAAGCAAAATTTCAGGCAAATGGAACACAAAAGAAAGCTGGAGTTGCAATTTTAATCTCAGAAAAAATACCCTTTAAGCTATCAAAAATTTAAAAAGATGAAGGTCATTATATAGTTATAAAAGTTTCAATACGTCAACAAGAAATATTCATCCTATACATATATGCACCCAACAATGGAGCACCAAAGTTCATAAAGCAGCTTGTATGGAAACTTAAAAAAGTGATTGACCCTAACACTGTCATAGCTGGGGACATTAACACTCCACTCACAACCCTGAACAGATCATCAAGACAAAAAAATCAGTAAGGAGATCCGGAACCTCAATAAGACTCTTGAACAAATGGACCTAATTGATATCTACAGAACACTCCACCCAATGACCACAGAATATACATTCTACTCATCACCACAAGGAACATACTCCAAGATCGACCACATCATTAGCCATAAATCAAACATAAGCAAATTTCATAAGACTGAAATTTTGCCATGCACCTTCTCAGACCACAGTGGAATAAAAATAAATATCAACACCAACAAAGTTCCTCCAAAGCCCACAAAGACATGGACACTGAACAGTATGATGCTAAGCAACTCCTGGGTCAATGATGAAATCAAAACAGAGATTAAAAGTTACCTGGAAACAAATGAAAATTAAGAAACATCTTACCAAAACCTCTGGGACGCCTTAAAAGTGGTGGTAAAGAGGAATTCATATCTTTACAAACACACATAAAGAAAATGGAAAGATCACAAGCTAACAGACTAACAAGTCACCTAAGGAAGCTGGAAATGCAAGACCACCAAAACCCTAACTTCAGCAGAAGAATCCAGATCACCAAAATAAAAGCCCAAATCCTGGACATTGAAGACAAAAAGATAATACAAAAAATAAATGAAACAAAAAGATGGTTCTTTGAAAGGACAAACAAGATAGATGGTCCCCTGGCCAGACTGACCAAGAAAAAGAGAGAAAAAACCCAAATAAACTCGATCAGAAACACAAAGGATGAAGTCACAACTGACCTGGAAGAAATACAAAAGATTATCAGAGACTACTATGTATAATTGTATAGAAACAAACTTGAAAACCTAAAGAAAATTGAAGACTTTCTGACATCACACAACCTCCCTGGGTTGAAACAAGAAGACACTGAGATGCTAAATAGACCAATAACAATCAAGGAAATTAATTATGTAATAAGAAAACTACCAAAAAAAAAAAAGCCCTGGATCAGATGGCTTTCCAGCAGAAATCTACAAGATGTTTAAAGAGGAGCTGATACCAATGCTACTGAAGGTATTCCAGGCTATTGAGAAAGATGGAACTCTCTCCAAATCATTTTACAAAGCTAACATCACATTGATACCCAAGCCAGGTAAAGACCCAACAAAGAAAGAGAACTACAGGCTAATATCTTTGATGAACATAGATGCTAAAATTCTCAACAAGATCCTAGCAAACTAGATACAACACATCTCAAAAATCATCCATCACGACCAAATAGGCTTCATCCCTGGGATGCAAGACTGGTTCGACATTCGTAAAACCATAAACGTAATTAAATACATCAACAGTTGTAAAAACAAAAACCACATGATTATATCATTAGATACAGAAAAAGTTTCTGATAAAATCCAGCACTCCTTCTTAATAAAAACCCTTGAACATCTAGGCATACGTGGAACATTCCTCAAAATAGTAAAAGCCATCTATGAGAAACCCACAGCCAGCATACTCCTAAACAGACAGAAATTGGAACAATTGTCCCACTGAAAACTGGGACAAGACAAGGATACCTACCCTCACCCCTCCTATTCAACATAGTTTTGGAAGTTCTGGCTAGAGCAATCAGAGAGGAGAAGGCAATCAGGGGTATCCAGATAGGAAAAGAGGACGTCAGGTTATCTCTTTGCAGATGACATGATTGTATACCTTGAGAACCCAAGGGAATCTGCCAAAAACCTCCTGGCACTGATAAAGGACTTTGACAAAGTCTCATGGTATAAAATAAATATACAAAAGACAATCACATTTCTATACACCAATAATAAACAAACAGAAACCCAAATAAAAAAACACAATTCCATTTACAATAGCCACAGAAAAATGAAATACCTTGGCATCTTCCTAACCAGAGATGTAAAAGACCTTTACAATGAAAACTGCAAAACACTGCTCAAATAAATCCAAGATGACACAAACAAGTGGAGAAATATTCCATGCTCATGGATTGGAGGAATCAACACTGATAAGATGTCAATTTTACCCAAGGCAATCTACAGATTTAATGCAACACCCATCAAATTACCAGCAACATTCTTCTTAGACCTAGAAAAAACAATACAGGAATTTATAAGGAAACATAAACAACCAATAATAGCCAAAACAATCCTCAGCAAAAAAAAAAAAAAAAAAAGCAGGAGGTATTACACTACCAAACTTTAAACTATACTATAAAGCTATAATAATCAAAACAGCCTGATATTGGTACAAGAACAGGGATATAGACCAATGGAATAGCATTGAGATTCCAGAAGCTAAGCCTCAATTTCTCAACCAACTCAACAAAGCCTCCACCACCCACTACTGGGGAGAGGAGAACCTATTCAGTAAGTGGTGCTGGGAAAACTGACTGACCACATGCAGAAGAGTCAAACAGGACCCCTACCTATCCCCATACACAAAAATTAACTCTAAATGGATCACAGACCTAAATGAAAACCTCAAACTATAAGAACCTTAGAAAATGCAGGAGACACTCTTATGAAATTTGGAACTGGCAACCAATTCCTGATCAAAACCCAAAAGTGCCCAGGCCATAAGAGATAAGATAGACAAGTGGGACCTCATTAAACTGACAAGCTTCTGCAAAGCCAAAGAAACCATCAAGAGAGCAAGGAGAGAGCTCACAGACTAGGAAAAAGTATTTGCCAACTCCATGTCTGACAAAAGCCTAACATCTTGGATCTACAAGGAACTCAAATGTGCTGAAAAGAAAAAACAAACAACTCCATTATGAAGTGGGCAAAAGATATGAACAGACACTTCACAAAAGAAGACATCCGAGCAGCCAAGAGACACATGAAGAAATGTTCAACCTCACTAATCATCAAGGAGATGCAAATCAAAACTACACTGAGATACCACTTAACTCCAGTCAGAATGGCCATTATCAATAACTCAAAAAATAACAGATGCTGGAGAGGATGTGGTGAAAAGGGAACACTGCTACACTGTTGGTGGGAGTGTAAACTAGTGCAACCTCTGTGGAAAGCAGTGTGGCAATTCCTAAAACTCCTAAAAATTGACCTTCCATATGATCCTGCAATCCCCCACTGGGAATATACCCAGAAGAACTCAGGTCACTCTATAAAAAAGATACCTGCACACGTATGTTTATCGCTACATTGTTCATAATAGCAAGCACATGGAACCAAACATGCTGCCCATCAAAAGAGGACTGGATTAAAAAGATGTGGTACATATACACAATGGAATATTACACAGCCATAAAGAAGAACAAAGTCATGAACTTCGCAGCAACGTGGATGGAATTAGAGTTTATAATACTGAGTGATCTCTCACAGAAACAAAGAAATGAGTATCACATGTTTTCACTCATAAGTTGACCTTGAACAACTACCATATTACTGTAGGAAAGGGATTGAAAGTAGTGGGAAACTGTAGGAAGGGGATGCAGGGGATTACTGGGATTGACGGTAGTCAATATCCACCCAGGGAAGGGGGGGGCACACCTCATCAATAAGGGTACTTGCACAATGAACATTTGTATACTTAACCCTGAATTGTACCCCACAATTTCAAAATAAAATTTTTTTAAAAAGTCAAAACATATAATGATAACTATTTCTAATTTTTATCTTTTATAAATATATTTCAGGCTACATGTTTCCTTGAAAACTCTGAAGAGATTTGTTTAAGTTATAATTTAGGTGATTCTCTAGGTTTTTTTTTGTATTCTTGAGTTTGGAGTAACACTTCAAGCATTCTGGCAGGAACAAGAAATCATTAACATTGCATTTAAATAAGTGGAAACATTAAGGTTTTGATGAGGTTTTGTTGATCATTTTTTCTTTTATGATTATATTCTTATGTGACCTATGAAAATTGGGAAGATTATTTGAAGCCTGCTACTTTAATTATAGCAGTATTTTCCCATCTGACTCTGTAAGTAGAGTTAAAGGCAAGTGTTCTTATCACCTTATACAATAGATGGAGATAATAATAACATAAAGTCACTTCTTATTTGCAAGATGAAACATGTTCTGTCTTAACACAGTAGTCAGACGTCTCACATTCTTAACCAGATATTAAAAATAGCCAAAGAACATTAGAGCTGATAGGATGTTCAATCAGGATTTGGAATTAATTTTTAGTGCCCCAATTAAGAAAACTCCATTTCCCTGCTCCACAGAATACTTGTCACAATCCCTGAAAAATTTCAAGAGCAAGTCAGAAATTTGTATTAGCTATAAAAGGATAGTTTTCAACCTGCATTACACAAAGCAATCATCTGAGGAAACTTTAAAAATTACCAGTGGCATTCTCTACTTCAAAGTAGTTCTGAAATATCCCCAGATGACTTTCAAATGTGTAGGCTTGGTGATGAATGTGATTTAGATAGCAAAAGTACAGAGTGGATATTTGGTTGTGGCAGAGAGAGTTAAAGGGCACAAAAATTTCAGTGGAAAAGTAAAAGTACAGCCGGGCTCAGTGGCTTAGCCTGTAATCCCGCACCTTGGGAGGCTGAGGTGAGTGGATTGCCTGAGCCCGCGGGTTCGAGACCCGCCTGGGCAACTTGGTGAGACCTCATCTCTACAATAAATCAAAAATTGGCTGGTCATGGTAGTGCGCGTCTGTAGTTCCAGCTACTTGGAAGGCTGAGGCAGAAGGATCGCTGGAGCCCAGCAGGTCGAGGCTGCGGTGGTCGGGAGCAGCCACAGCACTCCAGTCTGGGCGACAGAGTAAGACGCCAACTCAAAAAAATAAATAAATAAATAAAAGTAATCTTAGTAATGTTAAAAACTTTTTAATTAGAATTAACTTCACCCCAAGAATTTCTCTGGGTTGATGCCACCTGAACAATACAGAAACTTCTGTATTCTGTCTCAACATATTTTACTGCAATATGTTTTAGTTAGAATAAACAGAGCATTGACAGTAAGTAGACTTTAAAATATCTATATTCTCTGCATTTGTCTTGGCAGTTCTTCTGCTTGGCTCTATGTGTTGTACACAAGCTTATATACACTCACAGGCACTGGGGCCGGCCAACTAAGGCTTCACCAGAAGTACCCAAAGAAGAGAACACTAGATTCAGGAATTCAGATGAATGGTCAGATTTAGGGATTTTGACTGCACTGGAGCCTCGCTCTATAGCCACGCTCAACGTAAGAATTGAAGAAGCAACCTTAGAGACCTCAGCTATGTCATTCTTTGAGACTTTTCTCAGAATTTCTCAGGACTCGGCCTCATTTTGGGAGTTCAAGTTCTACAACACTCACTCACTGACTCCTACAGCACTCTCATCTGAGAACACGATCCCCAAAGTTATTTCTGGTTTGCATATGATGTATAACCACAGAGGAAGAAATCTGTAAAAGAGAGTTTAATGACCTTGTTCCCATAACATGAGCAGTTAGAAGCAATGGCAGAGTTTTATTGTAGACTCCAGAGCCTCTACTGGAAGCACATCAGGGCATACAGGCCAAGGATCAATTCTCTAAACACTTTTTTTCCCCTGTATTTTATGTTAAAGATGTGGAGTACAAGTCTCAATTAGGTACATAAGTGATCTGTGTGCAGGTGAAGTTTGGACCTTCCACTGGTCCTCACTTCCCCTGGTTTAGGATCAGATACTCTTAGTGATGTTATGTACCTTCCCTTGCCCTGGCAGTGTACTACTACTGCCAATTCCTCTCTTGCAGTATTGTGATAAATGTTCAGGACTCACTTATGTGTGACAACATGTGGTATTCACTTCTTTGTTTCTGTAATAGACTCTAAATCCATGCAAGTTTTTGTGAAGTCGATAATTTTGTCCTTCTTTTTGGCTGTGTAATATTTCATTGGGTATATGCACCACATCTTTTTTATCCAGTTCATTTTTGATGGGCAGCATGTTTTCACTATTATGAATAGTGTGGCAATAAACACGTATATACAGATATCTTTTTTATAGAAAAATTTTAGTTCTTCTGCATATATTCCCAGAAGGGGGATTGCTGGGTCATATGGAAGGTCAATTTCTAGTTCTTTTAGGAACTGCCTCACTGTTTTCCATAGAGGTTGTACTAGTTTACACTTCCACTAGAATATAGAAATGTTCTCTCTTCTCCACATCCTTGCCAGACCATTTTTTATATTTATTAATGATGGCCATTCTTACTAGAGTTATGTGGTATCTCAATATGGTTTTGATTTGCATTTCTCTGATGATAGTGAGGCTGAGCATTTTTTCATGTACCTGTTGACTTTTTGTTTGTCTTCTTCTGAGAGTTTCTATTCATGTCTTTATCCCACCTTTTAATACAACTGTTTTATTTTTCCCCTCCACTCATTTGAGTTTCTTGTAGATACTGAATGTTAGGTCTTTGTGTGAGATATAGCTGGCAAATGTTTTTCAAATTCTGTGGACTGTCTTCCAGCTCTCTTGATAGCTTATTTTGCTTTGCAAAAGCTTTTCTGCTTGATGAGGTCCAATTTGTCTGTCATATTTTATGGCAAATGTTTTTGGGTTTATGATCAAAAATTGGTTGCCTATTCCCTGTGTTTTCTTCTAAGATTCTTATAGTCCAAGGTTTTACGTTTAGGTTTTTGATCCATTTAGAAGCATTTTCCCTGAAAACAGAAACAAGACAAAAATGCCCACCCACACCCCTCCTGTTCAATATAGTATTGGGAGTTCTGGCTACAGCAATCAGGAGGGAGAAGGAAATTAAGGGTATCCAAATAGGAAAACAAGAAGCTAAGCTCTTTACAGACAGTATGATCCTATACCTTGAAAATTCAAAGAAATCTGTCAAAAACATCCTTGCACTGATAAATGACTTTGGCAAAGTCTCAGAGTACAAAATCAATGTGCAAAAGACAGTTGCATTTTTATACACCAACAACAAACAGGCAGAGAACCAAATAAAAACTTAATTCCATTCACAATAGCCACACATAATAAAAACCTTGGCATCTTCCTAACCAGAGAAGTGAAAGAGCTTTACAACAAAAACTACATAACACTGCTCAAAGATATCAAAGACACAAACAAATGTAAAAATATTCTAAGCTCATGGATTGGAGGAATCAATATTGTTAGATGTCCATCCTACCCAAGGCAATCTACAGATTCAATGCAATTCCCATTACATTACCAACATCATTCTTCTCAGGCCTGGAAGTTACAATGCAGTAATTCATATGAAAACATAAATGACCAAAAATAGCCAACACAATCTTCAGCAAAAGAAACAAAGTGGGAGATATCACATTTCTATACTCTAAAGTTTATTATAAAGCTAAAATAATCAAAACTGCCTGGTATTGGTACAAGAACTGGCATATAGACCAATGGAACAGGATAGAGATTCTGGAAGCAAAACTCAATTTCTCAACCAACTCATCTTTGACAAAACCACCAACAACAGCCACTGGGAAGAGGAGACCCTGTTCAGTAAGTGGTGCTAGGAAAACTCGCTGACCACAAGCAGAATGAAGCTGGTCCCTACCTATCGCCACACACAAAAATCTAAGCACTTTTTAATGTTACAAGATAATTCACATCTCCACCTAAGTTACTTCATTAACATGTTTGTTTCCCTAAAGTGAATGGCAGCAAAATGTTTAAAAGAAAGGGTCAGCTTTTGTGTTTTAAGTGCATCATGGAAGAAGGAAACTGAGGTGTGTGTCATATACCCCTAGGGTTGTAACATCAACATCGAGTGTGGATGGGGCAACTACAGAGCAAGACATCCTGAGATCCTGAAGCCATTAGGATAAAAGGAAAGCCCAATGAAGGACTTCTGGAAGCCTAGTAGTGATAAGGCCAGTAGTTCCTTCCCCTAACTGAAGCTCTCTGAGAGGAAGGTCAAAGATAAACCATAAGCTCTAGATCCATCAAACTAGGTGCCTCTTTAATATAAACTACTCAGGATTCCAAAGATAAGTTAAATTTAGTCACTGTCAAACAAAACTTATTCATTCACAGTCAACACATTTTGCTCTCATTTTTAAAAAGTTGCTCTTCTCTGAAGTCATAGCTTAAATAACATTTCCTTTTATCCAGTAATTCAAAGGCTGAATCTGGAAGACGTTCTGAAAGACTTTATTTCCCTCAACTCCCTCACTTGATCAATTCTACCTATTAATTCTACATTGTAAATAGATCTCTCAAATCTTTCCAGTTACACATTACCTGGTTTGTGACTACCTTACTTTAAGCTCTCATTGTACTCTTCACAGATTGTAGATTTATATACAAATATATATACACATATGTACATATATATTTTATATAAACATATAACCATATATGATTATTATTTGCACAGTCTCATGTACAAATAATATATACATATATGTGTAATGATTTACACATACACATGTATCAAACATATAGACATATCTATCTGATATGTATGTGTGTCCTACAAATAAAAGAGTAGCTATGCTTATATCAGATTAAATAGACTTAAAAAAAACTAAAAAGAGACAAACAAGGCCATTATATAACAATAAAGAGATCAATTGCCTGGCATGGTGGCTCAAGCCTGTAATCCCAGCACTTTGGGAGGCTGAAGCAAGAAGATTGCCTGAGCCCAGGGGTTCGAGACCAGCCCGGGCAGTTTGGTGAGACGCTGTATCTACAATAAACCAAAAAAATTAGCTGGGTGTGGTGGCATGTGCCTGTAGTTCCAGCCACTTGGAAGGCTGAGGCAGAAAGATCGTCTGATCCTAGCAGTTCGAGTCTGCAGTGGCTGTGAGCCCAGTCTAGGCAACAGAGTGAGACTCCAACTCAAAAAAAAAAAAAATGAGAGATCAATTGTAAATTTTAAATAAACATGTTCCCAACAGCACTCAAATATATAAAGTAAATATTATCAGATCAAAAGGGAAAAATAGACTGTGATGCAAAAATAGTTGGAGACTTTAACACATATATTTCATCAGTGGACAGATTATCCAGACAGAAATCAACAAGGAAAAAATACATTTAAATTGCACCATATGAGCTTAACATACATTTACAGAACGTTTGCAGAAATAAATAAAAGCTGTAGAACACTCACACTTTTCAACTACACATGGAATAATTTTCAGAATAGATCATATTTTAGACCACAAATCAACCCTTGACAAATCTAAGAGATACAGATTATATCAAGCATCTGACCACAGCAGTATAAAACTAGAAATAAATATAATAACAGGAGGAACTTCAGTAACTTTACAAATAGAAGAAAATTAAACAACAGCTGCTGAATAATCAATGGATCAGTGAAATAATTACAGGGGAAATTTTTAAATTTCTTTAGAGAAACGACAACAACAAAAGGGCAATGAAATATATTAAAATCTATGGGATATGGCAAAAGGAATTCTAAAAGGGAAGCTTAAAGCAATAAGTGACTGTGTCAAAAATCAGAAAAAATGTCTCAAATAAACAACTTGATGTTGGACCTCAAGGAACTAGAAAAACAAGAACAAACTGAACTCAAAATTAGTAAAAGGGAGAAAATATTAAAATCAGAGTAGAAATAAAACAGAGGATGGAAAACCAATGCAAAAGACCAATGAAACAAAGAATTGGGTTTTTTTTTAAGATAAAAAAATCAAGAAATCTTTAGCTAGACTAAGAAAAAATTCAAATAGATAAAATTAGAGAAAAAAAGAGACATTGCAAGTGATACCACAGAGTACAAAGAATCATGAGAAGCTATAATGAACAATTATATGAAAACAAGTTGGATAATTTTTTTTTAAATGAATGAATTCTTTGACACCTATATTTTGCCAAAATTGAATTATATAAGAAATAGAAAATCTGAACAGACCAATACTGAGTAAAGAGATTGAATCAGTAATAAAAAGTATGCTAACAAAGAAAAGCCCAGTACCTGATGACTTCATGCTGAATTCTACTAAAAATTTAAAGAAGAGCTAATAGCAATTTTTCTCAAATGATGATATAAAAGTGAAGAAGGAACACTTTCAAACTCATTCTATGAGGCCAGCATTACCCTGATACCAAAACCATAGGCCAATGTCCCTGATAAATGCAAATGTAAAAACTCTAAACAAATGCAAGCAAACCAAATTCAATAGCTCATTAGAAAAGATCACTCTCTATGGTCAAATGGCATTCAGCCCAGGTATGCATGATTGCTTTAATGCAAATTAATAAATGCCATATATCACTTTAACAGAAGAATGGACAAAAAGTATGTGATCATTTCATTAGATACAAAAATAATTTGACAAAATTCAGCATTCCTTCATGACTAAAACTCTTAACAAACTATGTGTAGCAGATACATAAGAAAATCAACGCAATAAAGGCCATATATGACAAACCAATAGCAAACATCATCTTAAATGGGAAAAGTTGAAAACATTTCCTCTAAAATCTGGAACAAGACAAGGATGACTATTTTCACACCTTCTATTCATCATAGTAGTTGAAGTCCTAGCTAGAGCAGTTAAGTAAGAGAAAGAAATAAAAGACATCTAAGTTAGAAAGAAGAAAATCAAATTGTTCCTGTTTGCAAATAACACGATCCTATATACAGAAAATGCTAAACATTCCACCAAAAACTTCTTAGAAATAACAAATCAGTGATGTTGCGGAACACAAAATCAACATGCAAAAGCAGTATGGTTTTAATATGCTAATAGTAAACTATCTGAAAAACATCAAAAGAATAATCTCATTATAGCTACAGTAAAGTAAGATATTTAGAAGTAAATTTAACCAAGGAGGTGAAAAATCTCTACAACAAAAACTGTAAGACTTGGATAAGAGATATTGAAGAAAACCCATATAAATAGAAAGATATTTTATGTTCATGGATTGCAAGAATGGATATCATGAAAATATCATACGATCAAAAGTGATCTACAGATTTAATGCAATTCCTGTCAAAATACCAATGGGATTCTTCATAGAAATGGGAAAAACATCCTAAAATTTGTATGGAACCCCAAAAGACTTCAAATAGTCAAAGCAAACTTGCAAAACATTTAAAAAATAAAACAAGCTGAAGTCATCACACTATCTGACTTCAAAATACACCACAAGTTCTAGTAACTAAAACACCATATTATTGTCATAAAAGCAGATATGTAGACCAATGGAAAAAATTAGAGAGTTAATAAATTCATGTACATACAGCTGAGTTTGACAAAAGTGCCAAGAACACACACTGGGGAAAGAACAATCACTTTAATAAATGGTGCTGAGAAAACTGGGTCTCCACATGCAGAAGAATGAAACTACATCCCTGTCTCTCACCTTATACAAAATCAAAGCAAAGTGGATTAAAGACTTACATATAAGACTCAAAACTATGAAACTATTAAAAAACACACAGAAGAAATTCTTGACATTGAACTAGGCAAGAATTTTTGGATAAAAACCTCAAAAACATAGGAGGCAAAAGCAAAAAAAGACAAATGGGATTACATTAAACCAAAAAGTTTCTGCATAGTAAAAAAAAGAGTCAACATGTTGCCAAATGTCAAGGTCCAGTTGCTGACCCCACAGAAGTCGATCATGGAGACCACACGCATTGCCAGGGAAGAAAGTCTTTTTAAGATGAGTGACATCATCCAGGAGGTAGGAGACAGCTTTCAAATCTGTCTACCCAATGAAATAAAATTAGGGGTTCATTCAGCAGGAAAGAAATGTAACTACAGGTGGGAAAATGGGAATTAGGGAGGGGTAAGAAAGAGGAGTTGGTCAATGGGAACTATGTATGGGAAAACAAGAATTAGAGCAATAAGGAATAGGAGTTGGTCAACAGGCAACGATGGTCAGTTCTGATAGATGAGGTATCTGGTGTCTCCTTGTCTGGATCAGCAGCGATCTGAGAAGTTTCGGTTTCTTTGGGGATGCCTGAGGGTCCGTGTCCTGGCAAGAAATTAAGATAGGACAAATGTAAGTTTCTAAAGTTCTAAGAACCAGGAAGATAAATTTCTATGTTTATTCAAATACCATAAAAATCAGTTTTATGGGACAATTTGGCCAGTTTCGAACAGAGTAAAAAGAAAATGTACAGAATGGGAGAAAATTATACATCTTACATGAGGTTAACATCCAGAATATATAAGGAACTAAAAGTTCAACAGATAAGAATATTTCAATTAAAAATGGACAAATTACCTTAATAGACATTTATGAAAAGAAGACATAAAAATGGTCAATAGGAGTGAAAAAATCCTCAAGGTCTCTAATCATCAGAGAAATGCAAATCAAAACCACAATGAGATATCACTTTATTTCAATTAAAATGACTGTTATAAAAAGGCAAATGATAACAAGAGTTGGCAAGGATGTGAAGAAAAGAGAATCCTTACACACTGCTGGTGGAAATGTAAATTAACACAGCCATTATAAAAAACACTATGGAGGTTTCCCAAAAAAATTAAAATGAGAACTACCACGTTATCCAGCAATCCCACTACTGTATACAAATTCAAAGGAAATGAAATCAGTATGTCAAAGAAATACCTGCACACACACATTTATTGCAGCACTGTTCACAATAGTCAAGAAATGCAAACAGATGAATGGATTTTAAAATGTGGGATATATATACAATGGATTAATATTCAGCCAAAAAAAAGAATAAAATCCTGTCATTTGCAACAAAATAGATGAACCTGGAAGTCTTTAGGTTTAGTGAAATAAACAAGCACTGAAAAACAAATGCCACATGATCTCACGCATACGTGGAATGTTAAAAAGTTGATCTCATAGAAGTAGTGAATACAGCAGTGGTAACCAGAGACTTAGGAACTTCAGGAAAAGGAAGAAATGAGGAAAGATTGGTTATTGGATAGAAAGTTACAATTAGAAAGAAATAATAACTTTTAGTGTTCTATTGAATAATAGAGTGACTATAGTCAACAATAAGCTATTGTATATCTCAAAATAACTAGGCAAGAGGATTTTGAATGTTCCTACCACAAAGAAATGGTAAATGTTTGAAGTGATGGATAGCTAATTACCCTGATTTCATCATCACATTTATCAAAATATCTCATTGTACTCTGTAAATATGTACACTTATTATGTGTTAATTAAAATTTTTAAGATGAAATTTTAAAAATATACCTGTATCTGTGGGTTCTGCATCTGAGAATTGAACCAACAATTGGATTAAAAATATTTAGAAAAAATAAAAAATAATAATACAATAAAAAATACAAATAAAACAATAAAATACAGCAACTATTTGCATAGCATTTTACATTGTTTTAGACACTATACGTAATCTAGAGATGATTTAATGCAGAATGAAGGATGTGCACAGAGTTCTATGAAAACTACACCATTTTATAGAAGAGATGAGTATCCTCAAATTTTGATATCCTCATGGATCCTGGAACCAATCACCTGAGAATATCAAGAGATTACTGTACATATATGCTTGTATAATCATTTAGACATATACAGATATTGCACATATTTATATAGTTATATGATATGAACACACATGTATTTGTATACATAGTTATATATGTAAACATCTATATATAAACATATATATTCACATATGTACATACATATATATTTATATGTGTACTGATGTAAATATATATACTTATGCATTTATATTATATATAAATATATACCTTCATATATTATATGAAACAATAGTACATTACTTAAATATATGTATATGTAAAATATATTATATATCTTAAAGTTGCATATATAATATATAATTCTTAAAATTCTATTTTAATAATTATTTATCTATTATTATCTATTTGTGCTTCCTTCCATGGCTCTTTTTCTTTCCTCTCTAGGTAGAGGTACAACATTCAGAATAAATTTATTACAGGCCTTTCATTCAGCACCATTACATGAAGTAAGTACTTAAATCAGATTGTTTCGCTTCCTTTCAGTGTAAGTCTAGTCATGTTAGAACTTGAATACTGCCAGTTGTGATCACTGAAGTTGAACAAAGATTTCTAACCACAGGTTGAAGCAGTCAGTTCCCTGGGAATTTCCCTTGGAACGAAACATGTGTATCAGGCTGGCAGAATCAGATGCCCAGAGTTGATGGCAGAAGAAGAAGTCTTGGTAGACCGTTTGCCTGATACCCCTCTGACTCTGGCATACTTTGCCCTGGTTACAGGAAAACTGCTGAAGCACTATTGGAAATCTGAGGGACTCGACTGGGATTCATTCTGTAGGGACAACAAAGAGCTGACTCAGATCACCAGGCTCAAGTAAGTGAGGAGATTTAGTAAGCTTTAGAGGCACAACTTTCTCTTCATTGATAATCTTCACTTTTTCTATCCTTCCCTAATCCTTGTGCCTTCTTGGAGGAATCCTATTCTACATTTCTAGGGACTTGACAGACCTATATTTGAACACTTGAGATTTGAAAGTTCAAAAAGATGGATGAATTGACAAGTGTTAATCACCTTCAGGGATAATTTATTCTTTTTTTTTCTTTATGGGTTAATAGAAACTCACTCAGTAGCATTTTGTTCCTGCAAATTTCTCGATTTCTAGAATATGATTTGATAAAGAATAAATAAATATTATTACTATGCATGTTATTCCTCAGTTATCTGGTAGTGAGATTAGTTGCCATTGCAAAGTATTACATTCAGAATACTTCTTCTCTAGTGTAGCTAGTTGAGATTTTAAAAATAGAGAGGGAAAAAGAAATATTATAGGATACTTAAGATGAGTTTTAAAATATTAAATCTGCAAAAGTACTGACTTTCAAAAGATGACATGAAAAACTTCAGCAAAAGTAGTTTACTCAGTTATCCTTCACAGACAAGGTGGCTATATCAAAAACACTTTAATTTTGTTTAAAATAAAAACACAGCAGAAAAAAATGGATTGAACATTGTTTTTATATGAGGAAAATTTCTGTGACCACACTGGTTTGAAGGCATACATCTCTTCTTTAGTTATCTGATTCACTTTCCTGGTAAATTGAGTGTGATTTATATTAATGTTTACAGTAAGTTGATGGCATATTTGCTTTCTTGTTTAACATTTTTTTAAAATTGTGATAAAATATGCATAACATAAAATTTATAATTTTCACCATTTAGAATTTATCTTTCTGTAGCATTAATACACTCACATTGTTGTGCAACCATTACCACCATTCATCCCCAAACTTTTTCATTTTTCTGGTCTGAAACTTTGTTCCTTTTAAACCTGACTTGACATTATTTAAACATCTTCTAAAAGCTATATATACAGTACGAAAAAAATGTAGCCAATCATGTCAGAATTCTCATGAGTGAGATTAAAATTTGTGAATTTGTATAGCAAAGTTTAAAAAAACTATATTTTTCTATAACAACTTCATTCCTGTTATCCCATATTTCAAATATCCATATTGGGCTTTCATTCCCAAATTATTACAAATTACCTTTGGAGAAGTATGAAGACTAGATGTAAATAGACAAAATAAGATATCCAGCATAGTCCATCACTTTGCCTCATAGCAGGTTTTGCCCACAGTGTAGTCCTGTCCTTCAGCTAAGTGAAAAGTTTGTATTCTTACCAATGGGGGATCCCAATCCTATAAGCTACCATATCCTGATTAGTAACATTAATTTGGCCATATTAACTGCCTGAAACTAGACTATCATCACCACTGTTATTTACATAAATTATCATAGGCAGACTAGGCAAACAATCATAGTTAATAAACTTAAAACACTGCTGTGATAGACAGCTGGTCACAGACATCTAAACAGGGTAACTGACTGCCTTCTTCCACCGCACATTCTTTGTTCTCCATGCCTTCAATTAGCACCTTAGCTAGATGAGGTTTTTAACCTGATGGACTCCTTTACGGTTTTATTTCTGTGGATCTGAACCTTTGTAGAGGTGTAGAGAGTAGAGAAAATGTTGAGAAAACACTGCAATACCTTTATTGGGTTGCTTCTATAGTTTTCTGTAGACCAGAACTATTGGTCAAGACACTTCTTTGGTCACTAGATCAGTACCTACAGCTCTCCAGAGATTCACTTTTCTGACTCTTGATTCAGTGGTGTGAGAAACACAAAATGGCTAGAGGGCAGTCTCAGCTTCTAATTCATCAGATTCATAATGGTGTTCCACAGGGAAAACATTCCTCCATGAATCCTAGGACCTCCTGTCAGATTCCTACTCCCGCCGGGTGTGAGGTTTCCTGAAGAAGAGATGGAGCAGGTGAAAGAAGGAACTTATGACGAAATAATATACTTGAGCACCTGCTTGCAGGACAGATGTCTGCAGGACAGATGCCATTTACTGTTAGTTAACAGAAAGCTTTTATACCATTCGTAAAGGGGCAAGACAAAGAAAATTCCTTCATGTACATTATCCTTTAAAAGTTACCACCATCTAGTGGTCTTAGAAGCAATGAACAAACCAAGTACACTATCTACTTTCAGTCAATGAGTCTTATTCTTAAAGCCAAAAATGATAGTTTTAGTCCAAAGTCCCAAATTACAGTCCTTGAAATTTCTCAAGAAAGTTTCCAAGTGCACATTTCTCCATGTATCAGGAGTTTTCTCTCTGGGGCTTCTATGACCTTCAAAGCTTCGTAATTGCCTTTCTTGTTCAGGTGTCTTCATTACTTTTCTCTTATCCTGCAGTGTGTATTTCTAAGGAAAACTCAAAAGAAGCTTTTAGTGATGTTTCCCAGGCCCCCAAGGTTGCTCTCTGTATTTAGTTAATTTATCATAAAAGTATCCAATTAGCATATTATGAATTCAGTGAAAACCCACTCTATATACATTAACTTAAAATTTTAACTATTGAATTAAGTAAAAACCTTAACGATTAATCTTCATCCTAAATCTGTGAAAACAGTATTATAAATCACCTATATAACTCCTAGATAAGTGTTAGAACTTAAAATGAATTCATAATGAACTTACTATAAACTTGTGCTTCTAAAAAACCTTATGTCTAAACACTAAAATACATAATTCTAAATCAAATAAGGAGTGAATATACTTATATCATTTTTTACTCAAGCAATATCTAGTAACTTATAACCAAGTGAAAGAAAGCATTCTTGATGTGCCTCAGAATTTAACCATTGCATATGTTAGAAAAGGCCAAACGGCATAGTGGGAAATGGAAAAATGAACCATGACATCCCCAGTTTAGCTGTGAGTGCTTCACATAAACATGTTGTTTTCTTCATGCTCAACTGTACAGAATTCTTCGGCCATACTAACAGCAGAGATGGAAGACAGAAGGGCCTCAGCTGCCCAGACTCGCTTTGTGGCCAGGGGTCCTCAGTGCACCTGGACTTTGGCAGGCCTCCAAGGCTGGCTCCCAACAACCTCCAAACACATGGAGGTGAAGATGTAAGAAGAGAAGCAAAGTTCAGGTAGAATATAAAGCCAAATAGTGAGCAGATCACCTCCCACATCGCTCCCTGGTTTCCAGGCCTGTGAATTCTGCCACAGAAGAAATGATATAATAAGGTAGCCACTAGTTTAAGGAATATCCCACATGTCATAGAGTCAGTCCTATCTGAGACTATGTGAGGTTCTATCAAGTCAGCTATATCTGGGTCATTCACTCAAAATAGTGAATTTCACCATCTTGAGCCCATTGCTGTTTCCTTTGTTGTGAAATGATTGCTCTTGTGAGATACAGTATTATATGGCATACCATGTGATGAAAAGGGCATTCTGTATGTGTGTAAATGGCTGTGCATGAAGTACTACTATCTTGCAGGGAAATCAGATCCAATCGTAAAGTATTTATCCCTTCAGGATGAATTAGCATGCCCTGTGTGGTGAATGTGACCACTCAACCTGTCAGTTCCCTGAAAATTAAAAGCTGAACACTCAGCAGAGGTGAGAACCAAACAGTTTGGACTACAGGAAATCCCATGTGGTTGATCCCATGTATGATGTCTCTGTGTGCACCAAAATGTCCTCTGCTCTATTTCTCTTTTAGCTTAAGAGACTTTCAAGGTGTAGCATTTTGTTGTTGTTCCAGCACTGTTGTCCTTAAAATCAGACACTAGACTCAGTTCTCAACTGCATGTCTTATGTAGGAAGAAGTTGAGAGATTATTTCAGAGCTGTGATGTAGACCTCCAAATATGTTTTCACTTGCATATTAATAGCTTTTGATTTCCTTCTTTCTTAAGTCCATCTTCCAGAGAAGTCAGAAGAAAGTAAAGGACTCTACAGTCTTGATTATTACTCTTTTTTTCATAGTAACCAAGTCATTTTCTTTTCTTCTCTGTGCCTTGCTCTTTACTTGTGGCAAATCCTGTTTGAACAGTATTGGCAAATTGATTTTGGTGCCATAGCATGCTATACACTGCCCTTGCCATTTCCCTCCCCCCCAAAAATGTTATCTGTGCCCTTCTCAAACACATGAACAACCCATATTGAGAATTACATTTTGAGAGTCTCTTTCTGGGAGTCACTTTCAGTACCAATTCCTGTATCAGCTAGGTTGCTAGCAAAAAAAAGCAGATGACATGCTCAAATGTGAGGAGCATTAAATAAAGAGATAATTTACAAATGTGTGAGCAAGGTGTGGGAAATTCCTGAGGAGTAGTGCAATACCAAGGAGCTAAAATAAAAGGATTGTGACCACCCATAGAACTGAAGGAGTGGGAGCAGAAAGTTGTAACTAAAATCTGAGGACAGAGATGGCTGCCTGGTGAGGCTTTTAAATTTTTTTTTTTCTGAGTTGTAGTCTCACTCTGTGGCCAGACTGGAGTGCAGTGGCACGCTCCTGGCCACCACAGCCTCGACCTGCTGGGCTCCAGTGATCCTTCCACCTCAGCCTTCCAAGTAGCCGGAATTACAGGCATGCGCTACCATGCCCGGCTGATTTTTTTTGATTTATTGTAGAGATGAGGTCTCGCCAAGTTGCTCAGGCAGGTCTCGAACCTGCGGGCTCAGGCAATCCACTCACCTCAGCCTCCCAAAGGCACAGGCTTTTTAATTTTTAATGGAACTCTTGACTTTGGTTATACATCCAGCTCACCACAGCAACCCAACAAGAAGGAAATTGAGAGAGCACATACACCAGCCTCACTCCCTCTCATTCCTGTAATTTCTTGCTTATTATGCGTGCTTGCCAAACCTGGTCAGAAACCAGAGAGAGGAGCAATGATTGCTATAGATATTAGAGCTCAACTTTCTGAGAAACAGAACAGGGTTGAGAAGAATGGAGATTGGATCTAGAAGAGCAAACAGGTGATATCTAGCATATCTATATGTGTTAGACACAATGCAGGATTCTATGACATACTTTGGTATGAGAATATATAATTTTTTTTTTTTGAGTTGGAGTCTCACTCTGTCACCCAGACTGGAGTGCAGTGGCCGCTCCTGGCCACCGCAGCCTCGACCTGCTGGGCTCCAGGGATCCTTCCGCCTCAGCCTTCCAAGTAGCCAGAATTACAGGCATGCGCTACCACGCCCGGCTGATTTTTTGATTTGTTGTAGAGATGAGGTCTCGCTGCCCAAGCAGGTCTCAAACCCGCGGGCTCAGGCAATCCACTCACCTCAGCCCCCCAAAGGCGCGGGATTACAGGCTGAGCCACCGAGCCCGGCTGAGAATATATTATTTCTATATCTGAAAACTTAAAAATCTAATGATGAAGTCATTTATATTAACAGCTTTAACAGGGTATGCCATATGTACAAAATTTAACAGAAAAAATAAAAACAATTGCATAGAAACTTAAAATTTGGTCAATTTAAAGATCAATTGCTTTTCTTCTCAAGTTTCCTGTCATATCTCATGAGGCATTTTATTAACCAGTCACAAATACCAGAAACTCAGGAGTCATATGAAAGTACATCTCTACCATTTCCCTACCTTCACTGAGATGTCGTGGTTGTACAATTGTTGTATCTCTTATATCACAATCTTGCGTTCCTTTCCCAAAATCACCCACTAGAGCTGAAATGTTTATTGCAGCTTGTCATATTACATTTCTCTCTCTGGCCTCTGTCTAGTCTTCAGAATGACATTTCAAATGTGTAAATCTGGATATACTATGCCATGATTTCAAAACCTTCACTAATAGCTAGAGATAACATTTCTTGAGCATTTGTTATGACTTACTTTTTAGTCAAAATGCTTTATATCAATATAATTTAATTGTATGTAGTATATACTCCTATTATCTGCTTTTCAGATCATAAACAGAGACACAGAGTGGTTACCTAGGTATCTGAAGCCACACAACTGTTAAGTGGTAGAAGAAGATTTTGAATCTGATTCCAAAGCTCTTGCTTTCTTACACTCTTAAATACTAAACTTCAATATATTAAAAATGATAAGAAAACAAATACTTTATGGTTATTAAGTTTTTTATAGTACTTATACTTTACAATACAGTAGTTATTAGACACTATTCCAAACACAATAGATATAGTAAGTCCATTAATTCCAATAATAAACATAATAAGGAAGAAGTAATTTTCTGCTCTTTACAGCTAAAAAAGCAGAATCACAGAGTTTTACTAACTTGCAGTACCATTTGCAGGAACTTGTTTTTAGTCACTATGTATACTGTCCTTTACCCTCATTATAGCTCCCTAGCCTAGAGCATAAACTTTAAATTCATTAACCTGGTGTGTGAAGTCCTTCACAATGTGCCATCTTCCTCACTCCTTAATCTTACAAGTTTTCCTCAATTCTTTGATGTACGTCCTCATTCTGATGTATGTCCTCATTCTTTTTACATTCCATGAGATCGCCACCTCATTCTTCAAAATGTAGACACAGCCTCGCTAGTAAAGCCTTTGTGGAATTTCTCCTTACTGTGATGCTACCAAGAGAATTGCTCTCCAGGGTTGCAAGGGCTGCCCACATATACAGGATGGTATTTTCACATGATTGTTACCATCCAAGTATCTGTGCACTTCTCTATAATGATAGCTCCTAACAAAATTTTATTATTATTATTATTATTTGAGGAAGAAATAGTCATCACATTTGTCTGCCAAGTCAAAAGCCAAGACTGATGAAAAAAACCTTCACATTGAACTGAAATAGACCATATTTCTCCCTCTGTTCTCAATGGCCATGTAAGCTCATATAGGCAATATAGGCTCATCTGTCTCTAATTATGAGTCCTCCAGAAGCAGAAAATTCAGAGATATTGTCATAACTAAAGAAAATAAAGTCATATACCCTCCTATATAGTGGCCACTTGACTCATCTCACCAGAATAAAAGGCTAAATCTCTGTCTTTAAACTTTTTTTAACTTTTAATTTTAATTTTTTATTTTAAAGATGTGGGGCACAATTCAGGATTAGGTATATGAGTGGTCATAATACAGGTAAAGTTTGGACCTCCCTTTGGTCCCCACTTTGCCTGGTTTGAGATAAGGTGCCCTTATTGATGTTGTGTCTTTCCACCCTCCTCACCCCAGCAGTACCCCTTTACTGCCACTCCCTTTCTTATAGTATTATGGCGAATGTTCAGGATCCACTTATGAGTGAGAATATGTGGTACTCTATTCTTTGTTTCTGTGATAGATTACTGAGTATGATAGATTCTAAATCCATCCAAGTTGCTGCAAAGTCCATATATTTGTCCTTCTTTATGGCTGCATAATATTCCATTGTGCATATGTACCACTTTTTTTTTAATCCAGTTCAATTTCAATGGGCAGCACAGTTGGTTATATGTTTTTGTTATTGTTAATAGTGCTGTGACAAACATGTGTGTGCTGCAATTATATCTTTTTTGTAGAATTATTTGAATTCCTCCAGATATATTCCCAGTAGGGGGATTGCTGGGTCATATGGAAGATCAATGTCTAGTTCGTTTAGAAATTGCCACACTGTTTTCCAAAAAGGTTGCACTTGCTTGCATTCCCACCAGCAGTGTAGAAGTGTTCCTTTTTCTCTGCATCCTCAACAGCATCTGATGTTGTTTGATTTATTAATGATGGTCATTCCTACTGGGGTTAGGTGGCATCTCAATGTGGTTTTGATTTGCATTTATCTGATAATGAGTGAGGCTGAGTACTTTTTCATGTGTCTATTGGCTGCCCATATATCTTCTTTTGAGAAGTGTCTATTCATGTTTTTTGCCCACTTTTAATGGGGCTAGGGTTTTTGTTTGTTTGTTTTTTGTTTTGTTTTGTTTTTCCTTTCAGCATGTTTGAGTTCCTTGTAGATCCTGAATGTTAGGCCTTTGTAACTAAATGTGTAGATGCCTAGGTTATCAAGGCTTTGGAGATGAGGACCTACCTTCTAAATCTCCTGCCATGTTCTAGAGAAGCAGGTCACCTGATGAAGTTTACAAAATCAAAAGACGAATAACATTTAGCCAAGAAAGAAGCAATTCATTAATGGAAAAGAAGCCTCTTGCTGGACTTGATCATTATTTTAACCATTCCTTTTTAAATTTTTATTTTAGATTCAAGAGCTATCTAAAATACCATGTGCATGTTTTTTTACAGGTATATTGTGTGATAGTAAGATTTGGGTTTCCATCAAACCTGTCCCCCAAATAGTGAACACTGTACTCCATAGATGGTATTTCAACCCTTACCTTCATCCTTCTCTCTCCCTTTTAGAAGTTTCCAGTATCTGCTGTTCCATTTCTATGTCCGTGTGTACTTGATGTTTATTTTCTTTCTTTCTTTTTTTTTTCGTTGACCCGCTTTTTTATTTTAGCTTACATGATCGTGGAAAAAGAGATGTTTCTTTTTTCCAAAAATTGCACCAAGATAGGTGTTTATTTTCATGTCCCTATGTACCTAGTGTTTAACTCCTGCTTATAGGTGAGAACATGTGGTATTTGGTATTTTGTTCCTGTGTTAATTCACTTAGAATAATAGCCTCTGGCTGCATCCAAGTTGTTGTAGAGGCCATGACTGCATAGTATTCCATGATGTATATGTACCACATTTTCTTTATCCAGTCCACTACTGGTGAGCACCTAGATTAGTTCCATGTTTTTGCTATTGTAAATCGTGTTGTAGTATACGTATGAGTGCCAGTGTCTTTTTGGTAAAACTACTTATATTTCTTTGGGTGTATTTCCAGTAGTGTTATTGCTGGGTCAAATAGTAAACCTATTTTTACTCCTCTTAGAAATTTCCAAACTGCTTTCCACAGGGACTGAACTAGCTTACATTCCACCAACAGTGTAGGAGCATTCTTTTCTCTGCAACCTCACCAATATCTATTGGTTTTTTACTTTTAATAACAAACATACTGACTGGTATAAGATGGTAACTCACTGAAGTTTTAATTTGCATTTTTCTAATTATTAGTGTTGTTTGGTATTTTTTCATGTGAGTTGGCTGTTTGTGTGTCTTCTTTTGAGAAGTGTCTAGACATATATATCCTTCGCTCACTTTTTTTTTTTTTTTTTGAGTTTGAGTCTCACTGTCGCCCAGACTGGAGTGCAGTGGCCGCTCCAGGCCACCGCAGCCTTGACCTGCTGGACTCTAGCGATCCTTCCGCCTCAGCTTTCCGAGTAGCCGGAATTACAGGCACGCGCTACCACACCCGGCTTATTTTTTGATTTATTATAGAGATGAGGTCTCGCTACCCAGGCCGGTCTCGAATTCGCGGGCTCAGGCAATCCACTCACCTCAGCATCCCAAAGGCGCGGGATTACAGGCTGAGCCACCGAGCCCGGCCCTTTGTTCACTTTTTGACAGGTTTATTTTTTTCCTTGTCAATTCATTTAAGTTTCTTACAGATCCTGGATATTAGCTCTTTGTCATATGCATAGTTTCTCCCACTCTTCAAGTTGCCTGTTTACTGTGTTGATGGCTGAATTATGTACCAATTGCCAATTTTTTATTTTGCTGCTTTTGTTTTTGAGGACTTGAACAAAAATGCATTGCCTAGGACACATTCCTGAAGTATTGAGTGTTTTCAAGGTTTTCTTCTAGAATTTTTATAGTTTGAGGTCTTACATTTATGTCTTTAATCTCTCTTGAGTTAATTTCTGCATGTAGTTATAATTAGGGATCCAATATCACTTATATCATATTGGTAGCCAGTTTTCCCAGCACTATTTGTTGAATAGCATGTCCTTTCCTCAATGTTTATTTTTGTTGACTTTGTCAAAGATCAGATAGTTGTAGGTGAGTGACTTTATTTGTAGGTGAGTGACTTTATTTCCGAGTTCTCTATTCTGTTTCATTTGTCTATTATCTATTTTTGTAACAGCACAAACCTGTTTTGGTTACTGTAGCTTTGTAGAAAAGCTTCAAATCTAGTAATGTGATGCTTCTGGCTTTGTTCTTTTTTGCTTAGGATTGCTTTGTCTATTCAGGTTCTTTTATACTTCCATACAAATTCAAGAATTTGTTTTTATTCTGTGAAAAATGATGCTGACAGTTTGAGATTTTATTGAATCAATAGATTGCTTTAGGCAGTGTGGATATTTTAACAATATTGATTCTTCCAGAGCATGGGATGTTGTTCCATTTGTTTGTGTTAGCTTTGATATCTTTCACCAGATTTTGTAGTTCTTGTTGTAGACATCTTTCACCTCCTTGGTTAAATGTATTTCCAGGCATTTTATTTTCGTGTGACTCTTCTAAATGGAATTGTGCTCTTGGTTTGATTCTCAGCTTGTACATCATTGGTGTATATAAATGCTACCAATATTTTTAACATTGATTTTGTATCCTGAGACTTTGCTGAAGTACAAATATAGAATTATTTTGTCTGATAAGAGAGATAATTGGGCTTCCTCTGTTATTTGTTTCCCTTCCCTGATTGGTCTGGCTAGGACTTCAGTACTATGTTAAATAGGAATGGTGAGAACGAACATTCTTGTTTCGTTTCTTGGGGGAAAAGGTTTCAATTATTGCTCATTCAGTATTATGTTGACTGAGGGTTTGACATATGGTTCTTATTATTTTGAGGTATGTGTCTTCAGTGCCTATGTGGTTCAGGGTTTTTTCATAAAGGAATATATTTTTCTGTATTTACTGATATGGTCATGTGGTTCTTATTTTTAATTCTGTTTAAGTAATGGATCATTTTTATTGACTTGCATAGGTTAAACCACCCTTGCATCACAGGAATAAAGACCACCATTATAGTGAATAATTTTTTTAATGTTCTGTTGGATGTGGTTTGCTAGTATTTTGCTGAGGACCTTTATGTCTGTGCTCATCAGGAATAGTTGTTTGTGATTTTCTTTCTTTGTTGTATCTTTGCCAGATTTTTATATCGGGATGATGCTAGCTTTGTAAAATAACTTAGGGACAAAACCCTCTTCCTCAATTTTTTTCAATAGTTTCACTTGGATTGGTATCAGCTCTTCCTTATATGTCTAGAAAAGTTTGGCTGTGAATTCATTCAGTCCAGAAGTTTTATGGGTTGGTAGCATTTTTATTACTGATTCAATTTTGTGACTTATTACTGGTCTGTTATGTTGAAGATTCTTAACCATGGAATTTCCAGATTTAGCAGATATAAATTATAGATGCCAAATATTTCATGATAAATATTTATAGTTTTAAAAAATTCACTGCTTATCTGAAATTAAAATCTAACTGGGGATTCTGCAATTTATCTGGCAGCTCTGAGAGTTAATTACTGCAAAAATATGTGAAGATATGTGATTTTTGTGACATATTCCTCCTGTTATCACTGTTTCTGAACCTACCTCATCTTTATCATAGGTGCAATGGAAACTATAGGACTATCTTTCTCCAGATACTTTGTTGTCATGTACCTCTCCAGATGATAACACTAAGTTCACATATGAATCTCTCTCTTATCCTTATGAGCCTTGGCAATATCAAGTGTTCCAGGAAAAGTGAAAACCAAACAAAAATGACAGTCTTTTGATTGTTAACACTGAGACTTAACACACAGTTACATGATGAGGATGTGTACTATAGGACTCAGCTTATGGTTAGAAAAAAATTATTATTTCTATTCAGCAAATCTTTTTTATGTACCCAGATTTCTGTTGTGTTCCAGAGAGAAAAAAAAAAAAACAAATGAAGACCTAATACTTGCCCTTAAAAATCTAGCAGTCATATTGAGAAGCACAATTTACTTATCGCTTACACAGTGTGAAAGTGATCCATGCTGTGGATGCATATTGAAATTCATGTGAGTTATCAGTATGGGAGGGCATAAGATAAGTCAAGATGGGACAGACTGGTGAGATCTTGACAGGTGATGAAAATTTGCATTTGTAAAAAGATCTATGCAAAGCAGAAATAAATATAGCTCACTTAGAGGCATATAAAGGAAAGACCTAAGACAAGAAACATAAGAGATTTAAACGTTTCTGACAAAAGTTGCCTGTTACATGGTAGAGATCTTATAGATGCACATGTAGGTGGTACCCAGTCTTTGATTAAGAAAAATAATGCTGCCACAAACATTCTTGCACATATATTTTGAGTATAACTGTGAGTATGAATAGTAAATATTTCTTTGAGTAGGACTGCTGGTCAAAGGCTATGTGTTATTTTATCATGATATTAAAAATGTTATTCTGAAATAGTTACCAATGTGTATGTTCACCAACAGCATATGTGAATTTGTCAGGTGGGTGTTACAGGTCTCAGAACTTTTTATCTTTTCCAACCTTACAGATGAAAAATGTAATCTCACAGTGCTTACCATTTACCTTTTTATTAATGAATGAGGCTGAGTTTCTTTCCCCTCAAAAAATTATATTTCTTTTTCTCTGAACTGCCTACTTATGAACTTATTCCATATTTCCTTTGCATTGTTGGTTTCTTCTTTGTTGTTTTTTAAGAATTTGTAAACATTACAAATTAATTTTTGATCTGGTATACCTGTTCTATGTGTTTCTGACCAATTTATAATTCAATGGAATTGTTAATTATATTTTGAATATGCAGATTTCTGTTGGTTTGACCTTTTATTTTGTTTTGTGGATTACACAACTTTATCTTAAATTATTGTTTAATTTTTCCTCCTTTTCCTCCTCTTTGTTTAAATTTTAATAGGCTTTATTTTCTAGTACAGATTTTTTTTATAATTAATCAGTATTTTTTATTATGGTTTTGTGGGATACAGTTAAGGGTTAGGTGTACAATTACATTTCATTCAGACACCCTGTTGATAAGAGGTGTTTTCCCAGCCCCAGACAGATATTTGCTACTGTTAATCCCATCCCCCTCCCCCCCCATAGTTTCCCAGTACCGTCAGTCATTTTCTTATAGTATTACATTGGATGTTCAAGGTCCATTATATGACTGAGAACATGTGATATTCTGATCTTTGTTTCTGTGAGAGGTCACTCAGTATTATAGACTCTAGTTCCATCCAGGTTGCTGAGAAATTCATGATTTTGTTCTTTTTTATGGCTGCGTAGTATTCCATCATGTATATGTACCACATTTTTTTAATCCAGTCCTCTTTTGATGGGCAGCATGGTCGTTTCCAGGTTCTTGCTATTGTGAACAATGCTGCAATAAACATACGTGTGCAGGTATCTTTTTTACAGAGTGATTTGTGTTCTTCAGGGTATATTCCCAGTAGGGGGATTGCAGGGTCATATGGAAGGTCAATTTTTAGAGCTTTTAGGAATCGCCACACTGCTTTCCACAGAGGTTGCACTAGTTTACACTCCCACCAACAGTGTAGAAGTGTTCCTTTTTCACCACACCCTCTCCAGCAGCTGTTATTTTTTGAGTTGTTGATAATTGCCATTCTGACTGGAGTTAAGTGGTATCTCAGTGTGGTTTTGATTTGCATCTCCCTGATGATTAGTGAGGTTGAGCATTTCTTCATGTGTTTGTTGGCTTCTCGAATGTCACCTACCAATGGGGAGAGGAGAACCTATTCAGTAAATGGTGCTGGGAAAACTGGCTGACCACATGCAGAAGATTGAAATGGGACCCCTATCTATCCCCATGCACAAAGGCTAACTCCAAATGGATCAGAGACCTAAATGTAAAATCTCAAACCATAAGAACCTTAGAAAAGGAAGGAAATACTCTCATGGAAATCGGAACTGGCATCCAATTCCTGTACAAAACCCGAAACCCACAGGACTTAAGAGAGAAGATAGACAAATGGGACCTTATTAAACTGACAAGCTTCTGCAAAGCCAAAGAAACCATCAAGAGAGCAGGGAGACAGCCTACAGACTGGGAAAAAGTATTTGCCAACTCTAGGTCTGACAAAGGCTTAACATCCTGGATCTACAAGGAACTGAAACATACTGAAAAGAAGAAAACAAACAACTCCATTATAAAATGGGGAAAAGATATGAACAGACACTTTTCTAGTACAGTTTTAAATTTACTTTGTGCAAAAAGCATATAACTCCACTCCTCGGTCTGCTCCTCACATGGTGTTTCCCCTGAATTTAAGACTGTTTTTAAGAGCCTTGGCAATATCAAGTATGACAGAAAAAGCAAGAAGTGAACAAAAGAGACAAACATTTTTGACTATTGTTCCTCAAGTTTAATTCATAGTTATGTGATGAGGATATATACTATAGGATCCAGCTTATGGTTAGGAAAAATGTTTTCAGAGAAAACAAAAGAATTTACCCTCAATAAATTGTCTGTGTGGATGTGTGATATAATGATTTTTTAAAAAGGTATGTTGTGACTCCTACTCTCACCTTTTGGTTACCGTTTCCCTTCTCAGAACAACTCACAGTGAATGGCTTAGAGGGGCCAGTCTTGGCTCCACTGGGTGGGGAAGTTGAGCTGAACTGCCAGCTATCTCCACCACAGAGCGCACAACGCATGGAGATACGCTGGTTCCGGGACTGCTACACACAACCTGTTCATCTGTACAAGAGTGGTAAAGACCTGTATGGAGAAACTATCTCCAAGTATGTGGAGCGGACAAAGCTCCTGAAAGAAGCCACTGGGGAAGGTAAAGTGATTCTCAGGATCCTTAATGTTGGAGTTGATGATGATGGGCAGTACCACTGCCTCTTCAAAGATGGTGATTTCTATGAAGAAGCCATCACAGAAGCGAAGGTCACAGGTAAGGCTTGACCCCTCTGAGGTTTCTATGCATCAGTGATTCTCAACCTGAGGCTGAGTATTAGGAAAATTCTCACCATTTCTGTTTTATATTACTTGGTTTGCCTAGCAAGTTCAAATTTATGCATTCAGTTTTTGAACTGGAAAGGATGGAGGATCAAGAATAAAAATTACATCTGTGTATACATCAAATCTATCAGTAAATACTGTCTGTGTTTTTGTGTTTACATACATAGTTATATTTCTAAAAAAAATTAACAGAATCCTTTTAGAAATTGCTACAATCTTTTAAATTATTTATGACAACACTTTAGTAAAACTTGACTTTAAAACATACTTAAATCTTTACAATAGTCTTCTTAATGATAATTCTTATTCTCATTTCTCTCTGATTCAACTCATTGTGTTGCTCCAGATTCATTTTCCTAAGTCTATTTTTAAAAGTCTTCACCTAGTCTTTGGTTCTTTCCACATATATTCTATTTAAACATTCAGTTATTCAGTCTCATTGGCTACATTTCAGGTGCTTAGTTGTCTCATGTAGCAACTACTGTATTAAACAGAACAGATATAGAATATTTGCATCATCGCAGAAAATTTGATTAGTTAGAGCTGCTCTAGTGTAACACTTAAATTCGTTTCATTCTTTCTTATTTCACATATCAGGCAAGTCTTTTGTCCCAAGCAATGTCATAAAACTCCTCAAAGACTTGCTTATTTTCTCTAAACTGGCATGTACTATATTTTTATGACAGTAGCATATTATTTATTTTATGCAAAGTGTTGTATGCAAATATCTATCATATACAAAGTACATGCAAATTAAAGTTTTCACTACAGTTGAAATCTTGCATTTATAATGCTATTGATTATTTATTTAAAATTTATTATGGCAGCTCAAAAGTGGCTAACAATGAAGATAGGAAAAAAATTAAGCCATAAACTCTATGAAGGTTGAGCTCTTGATTTTTTTAAACTCATTATCATAATCCAGGGGCTTAGCTGAGTCTCCTGGATTTAGTAAATAACTCATAAATATGTTTGAATAAATAAATAAATAAGGCATTTCCTCACCTAACTTATGTAAGACAAATTTGTTAATTTTTTTATTACAACCCTTCAGTATGCTTTGTCATGGCAATCAGTCCCACCGAGTTTGGCTAAGGACACAGGTATTAAGTTTGGACAGGAAGCCTTTTCTTTGTTCTGTTTTCCTATCCTTTTCCTTAAAAATACTGGGTTTTCCCCCCCTTTCTTTTCAATTAGCTACAAGCTTAGAAATACAGATTCTTATGCATCTTCCTAATACCAAAGGTCTTATAGTGGAACGTAATTCAGAAGGTTGGTTCCCAGAGCCTCAAACAGAATGGAGAGACAGCAGAGGACAGATCATTCCACCTGCATCCAAATCTCATTCACAGGATAGGAACAAATTGTTCAACATGAAGATGAGCCTTCTCCTTAGAGATAGCTCCCATGGGAATGTTTCTTGCTATCTTCGAAATCTTTTAACTGGTGAGGAAGAAAGGACAAGCATTTTTCTACCAGATGAGATCTGTATGCTTGCTCTTTGTTCTTCAAATGATGGCCAATGCCATAAAATTTATAAACTAAAGAGCAACATTTATATACATAGCTTTTTCACTTGGTTTCCCAAACATTATTTTCTCTTGGCTTTATTCATCATCTTGCTTGTTTTCTTTCTTATTCTTTTTGCTGCATTCATTTTTCTTCCCTCTGCCTTCTTGATATTGGGTTTCCTAGGACATAGTTTTTGAGTCTTTTATCTGTTGTGATTTCATTTTGTCTTGTTAACCTGAAGTAATAGAAACAATCAGAATCCATTTAAGAGTTTATTCATTCAAAAAGCTACAAATGGCCATCTCAGAAACACAAAACACTCTAGAGAAATAGGGACAGTGCTCCGAAGTTAAAAGTTAAAGGTTCTTTGCACAGGTAGAAAACTA
Organism: Cephalopachus bancanus; assembly: GCA_027257055.1. NCBI lineage: Eukaryota > Metazoa > Chordata > Mammalia > Primates > Tarsiidae > Cephalopachus > Cephalopachus bancanus. The sequence goes on from JAPVLO010000396.1 coordinate 84,296, forward strand.
AGAATTATAGTAGGATTATAATTATATAAGGCTGTTTGATGAGTTAGAACAACTTAATTAGCACATACACTTTTTTCCATATCACATCCTCCCTTTTTTTTTTACAGCTTGTTTTTATTTCTTTTCTAATTTAAACAGGTGTGTTTAACATTCTGTCTTAGACAATGTGATAGCCATGAAGTCTTTGTGTGAGAGAGGTAAGAGGGGAGTTAATTTATAAAAAAAGATCAACAATGAAGAAGGAAGGGCTCTTCTCTAACTCCCTTTAGTCTTTTATAAAATTTTATACAACAATGCAGCTAAGGAAAAATGCTCATCAAATCAGAGGAACAAAGGGTTACACATGCATAAGTTACAGCTGCCTGTCATGTAAATCAGGCCCCATAATCACATTCCCTTAAGGCTCAAAATATTTTAAAGTTCCAACAGCTTAGATTTTGAATTACTTATTTTCACAGAGTTAGGAGGGAGTTTTGGAGGGTCATGGAAAGGTTCTATATTTTGAATGTGGCAGTGGTGACATGGTATACATTTCTCAAAATGCATCAAATTGTACTACAAATGGGTGCATTTTTATAGTATGTAAATGATATTTCAATTTTTTTTTTAAATGGGAAATGAAGTACCAAGAAAAACCCCAGTGGCTCATTTGGGTGTCAAGCTGTGTGAATTATCCACTAATAACCTTACATGTTCAAATGTTAAAATGACTCAGGAGACTTTTATATTCACAAAATAGCTTCTTCACAAAAAATACAGTATAATAAAAGCAGAAAAAGTGTAAGCATCAAAATGGGTTTAGAGTTCTTACAAGCAGATTTCTTGGTCTACCCACTACTGGGTTTCTTTACTTTTAGTGCTAATTATTCATCTAATCCATTTATGAAGTTAGAGTTTAGAGTATCATTTTGATGATTATTATAATTTGCCTCAGATAAGCTTGAATATTGTCTAAACATCTTTTCAGATCTTTCAAGTATGATTCACATGAATTTTGTCAATATTGTTGTATTTTGTATATTGTTGTATTTTATTACAGTCTACTATCTTCAAAAGACTAAAGGAAAGCCTGTAAGCAAAGCGTTTGCAGTTTCACAAGCATTTTTACAGTCTTCTTCTGAACATTTATAGAAAGTCTCTAGGGGGTTTCTTCAATGGACTTTATTCTTCCAACCTGTAGTCTTACTTTCTGAAACAAACATGTGAACTAGTGGATATGAATCAGAAAGCCAAAGTCATAAGCTCAAATATTTAGTTCAAATTATCTGGCAATGCCAATAGTGTCCTGATGAGGGTCAGGAAATTTATTAACTATACCTTTGACCATGGTCAATAAACTATGGCAGATCCTCCCCCCACCCCTTCTCCACCAAACACTGAATGCACATGAAACAGAAACAGAACAGCAGAGGCAGGGGAAGGAAGAAGAGAAGGAAGATAAAGGTAAGATAATTCAGACAGTAAAGGAGAAAGAGTAGGAAGAGGAGGAAAAGCTTTTGAGGGAGAAGATTCTGAAGAAAGAGAAGCTTCAGCAACCTTTTAATTGCAGAAATTGTTTTAGACAAACTTTTACTTGTCCTCCTGCAAAGAAATAATTTTATCAGAACCTCTTTTGGACACTTTAAAATACCACTGGAAATTACTCTCTCAATTTTTCTATTTTATTCTAGAGTCAGCTTTCTCTAATTGAGCATGTAAATAAGTTAAAGTATTTCAAAAGCACCCCCCTTTGGCCATTGTAATTTAGGTTCATCACAAGTTATGTGAGACTATTTTTCTAAATAATGACAAAAAAATGATGCCATAAGCATTGTTCATGAATCCAGCTAGAATTTCTAAATGTGGATCTCTCCTTAATGAGGACTTGGTTTTAGATGGCTGATTGCTTATAATTTATATTCTCTTCTTAAGTGACCCAAATGCTTAAAGGGAAAGATATTTTGGATCTAACATTCTGCTTATGGGAATAGCTCCCCAAGTTGTCACCCTTGGGTTGGTTGTTCCCTAGCATGTATTGTGTGCTGAACCCCAGGAATTCTGGGCACTTAAAGCACTGGGAGATCAGTCCCTCATATGTGCCCACCTGTTTAAGAAAATTTTTCTGTAATTCTTCTCTGGGGAGTCCTTCTGGGACTCTTTTTCACCACAAGCACTAACCCCCAACACTTCCATGAGATCTTAGTCGCATAAGATATCTTATAGCTGGGAGGTACATGATCCTTTGTCTTTGGGACATATCACGTCCTCATAAAAGACTTTTATAATTTTGTGCCACTCAAAAGAAGAACTTATTTATTTGTTTTTTTCTTTTTTTATTAAACATCTTTTTTATTTTAAAATTGTGGGGTACAGTTAAGGGTTAGGTATACAAATATGCATTGTGCAGGTACCCTTGTTGATGAGGTGTGCCCCCCATCCCCAGACAGATATCAACTACAATGAATCTCACCTCCTTTCCCCTCCCTGCCTCCCCCCATAGTTTCCCACTACTGTCAATCCTTTTCTTATAGTATTGCTCAAGTTGTTCAAGGCCCACTTATGAGTGAGAACATATGATACTCAGATCTTTGTTTCTATGAGAGATCACTCAGTATTATAGACTCTAGTTCCATCCAGGTTGCTGCGAAATTCATGATTTTGTTCTTTTTTATGATTGCATAGTATTCCATCATGTATGTGTACCACATTTTTTAAATCCAGTCCTCTTTTGATGGACAGCATGGTTGGCTCCAGGTTCTTGCTATCGTGAACAATGCTGCGATAAACATATGTGTACAGGTATCTTTTTTGTAGAGTGATTTGAGTTATTCGGGGTATATTCCCAGTAAGGGGATTGCCGAGTCATATGGGAGGTCGACATTTAGAGCTTTTAGAAATTGCCACACTGCTTTCCACAGAGGTTGCACTAGTTTTACACTCCCACCAACAGTGTAGCAGTGTTTGCTTTTCACCACATCCTCTCCAGTACCCGTTATTTTTTGAGTTATTGATAATTGCCATTCTGACTGGAGTTCAGAACTGGCATCCAATTCCTGAACAAAACCTGAAACATGCAGGCCATAAGAGATACAATAGACAAGTGGGACCTCAATAAACTGGCAAGCTTCTGCAAAGCCAAAGAAACCATCAAGAGAGCAGGGAGACAGCCCACAGACTGGGAAAAAAAAGTATTTGCCAACTCCATGTCTGACAAAGGTCTAACATCTTGGATCTACAAGGAACTCAAACATGCTGAAAAGAAAAAAACAAACAACCCCATGACAAAGTGGGCAAAAGATATGAACAGACACTTCTCAAAAGAAGACATCCAAGCAGCCAACAGACACATGAAGAAATGTTCAACCTCACTAATCATCAAGGAGATGCAAATAAAAACCATATTGTTTTCTTTGGAGTTGGAGTCTCACTCTGACACCCAGGCTGGAGTGCTGGGGCATGCTCATGGCCACCCCAGCATCAACCTGCTGGGCTCCGGAGATCCTATCACTTCAGCCTTCCAAGTAGCCTTAACTACAGGCATGTGCTACCAAGCCCAGCTAATTTCTGATTTATTATAGAGACAAAGTCTGGCCAAGTTGCTCAGGCTGGCTTTGAACACGCAGGCTCGGGAAATCCACTCGCCTCAGCCTCCCAAAGTGCTGGGATTACAGGCTGAGTTACCGAACCTGGCCAAAAGAAAAATTTAGATGTGTCTATTTGAACAGAGTATTAAACCTGGCCAGTTAAAAAAATCACAAATTTTCTTAAGCCACAGACATTCACTTCTTTCATTAAAGAGAAAGTACTTTCTCTTTAATAAAATTTTGAATAAGGGAAAGGATTACAAACTGGCACGACAAGCAAAACCTTAACCAAAAGAAGGGTGAAAACCACACACCGACTTCCGGTAAGATGGCGATGGGGCAACCTGGTCTATGAAACCCTCTGCAAAGGAGAATGCAGATGGTCTCTGGCTCTCTCCCCGGGGGCTGCGGACCCCAACGTCAGCAGCCTGTTCTTCACACGGAGCTCAGCTGTCACCACCGCTGGGGCATCACAGTGGTCTGGACAACCACTGCAGCTGCAGACACAGCAGCCACCAGTGCCACTGCAGCCTCCATGGTGGCCATAGCACATTGCACCACCCGTGCATGAGGCAGTCCTCAATTTCAGTCCTTGAAGCCCCTGCAGGCAAGATCTGTGGGATCACTGCCACCTCTGCTGCCACCATGACGTCCTGCCGGCCATGGGTCTCCTCCCGTGTGCCCTGAGACAGGCTTCCATCTCCAGCCTCTGCCCGACCTCTGTCCAGCTCCACCACCTCTGGGGCGAGCAGCCAAGATAGCACCATCTGCTGGTGATTCAAGGTAACAACACTGAAACGGGAGAAACAAGCTTGAAAAACAGACACAGACCAGATTTGAGTGGTGAATGGAGGGTGATCTGAACTGTCCTCCACAGCAGGCCAGGGACAACTGACCCTAACTGCGAACTAATTTACCAGCTTGAAAAGACAGCTAGAAATCAGAGCTGAAAGACATTGGACTTAAATGAAAAGTCTCAGAGTGTGCTTGATTGGTTCTGTTAGTTTAATGACTTAATTCTATTCCTACTGTTGTGTTCCTTTCTTTCTTTCTTTTCTTTTCCTTTTCTTCTCTTTTCTTCTCTCTGTAAGCCATATCTTTGTATAGAGGAACAGCACACCAAAGCTTGTATGCTAGCATCATTATATGGTTTATTTCTTTTTTGTATGGGATTTGGTTAGTCTGTAGCTGTGGTCTATTGTTTTTATCTGTTTCAGTTTAGGTCTCTCTCTCCATTTGTTGATACACTCATCTGTTTCCCCCCTTAAGCCTCTCTCTCCCCACCCCCTTCTTCCCCCCACTGTCTGCTCCATTCTCTTCCCTCTGCTAACCACACTTTATTACAGGGAGTAAATCTACAGCCCCACTGCATGGACAGATTCCAAGGCAGTGGGAAGTGGGTTTCAGATTATCCACACACCTATTGGCTAATACCAGGACCTGCAGATAGATTTTAAATCACAACTCCCCCCTTAAGTAAATCTCAAAACTGCAAAAAGGAACACCCCCAATCTACAGTGCAACCCCAGAATTGAACAAAGTAAGAGGGCATACATAAAGAATAGGAGATTGAACAAACAGAAGTAAAAGCAATCTCTCTACCCCTGAATAACAGAATTAAAGAAGATGGTGACGTGGAGGGAAGGAAAATGTAGGGAGGGGGAAAAAAAACACACAAATGAAGAAAAACCAAAAGAGGAATATAGGTCTCACACAGACCCCTGGGAGATCAGACACTGAGAAAACAGATTCCAGAACACCAACAATGAAGAGCCCCCAGAATGACTGGTTACATGCAACAAACCCAGACATCATGACATTAATAGAGAGAATTAAAAAAATTGAGGAGACACAAGAGGAAAATAGGAAGGAGCTGATGTCAGAAATAACAGCAGTAAAGAATACTGTGATGGATATGAATAACAGACTAAGAAGCATGGAAAACAGAATTAGCCAAGCAGAAGAAAGAATCTCAGAGCTTGAAGAGCAAAACACAGAACTAACCCAAACTGTCAAAAGCATAGAAAAGAAGCTCAAAAAGACAGAACAAAACCTGCAAGAGATGAATGACCACTTCAAGAGACCAAACCTAAGAGTAATTGGGCTTCCTGAGGCAGAGAGAGAAACAGAAGCCACACTGGAACAAACATTTTATGAAATCATTCAAGAAAACTTCCTTCATCTCATCAAGGATGAAAAAATTCAAACATAAGAGATTCAGAGAACCCCTGCAAGACAACAAATGAGAAGACCAACTCCCAGACATATAAAAATTCGCCTAAACAAAGTAGGTATAAAAGAAAAAATCCTAAAGAATGCAAGAGAAAAAGGTCAGACTACGTACCAGGGAAGACCAATTAGAATAGCAGCAGATTTACCTACAGAAACCCTCCAAGCAAGGAGAGCTTGAAGCCCTATCTTCAAAGTTCTAAAATATAAACAATTTCAACTGAGAATAACCTACCCAGACAAGCTAAGCTTCATCAGTGAGGGAGAATTGAAATCTTTTCCAAATAACCAATCCCTAAGAACCTACGCTGCCACCAGACCACCTCTACAAGAAACACTTAAGAAAGTTTGAACACAGAAGAAAAGGAACAAAGAACAACAACGTTCTTCACAAGAGTACAGGCAAAAGATTAAAAACACACATGATCCAACTCTAAAACCAAAAGAAAGACAACACACAAACAGGAAAACAACACTGTAAGAATGCTATGATAGGGATCAACTTTCACATTTCAACAATTAGTTTGAATGTGAACGGACTAAATGCACCATTGAAAAGACATAGAATGGCAAAATGGATAAAATATCACCAGGCAACAATCTATTGCCTTCAACAGACTCACCTCACTAGAAAGGATACTCACAGAAACAAAGAAAGAGGATGGGAAACAAATTTTCAGGCAAATAGAACACAAAAGAAAGGAGGGGTTGCAATCTTAATCTCAGAAAAAATATCCTTTAGGCTATCAAAAATTTAAAAAGTTACAGAAGGCCACTACATAATGATAAAAGGTTCAATCCATCAACAAGAAATATCCATCCCAAACATATACACACCGAACATAAGAGCACCAACTTTCATAAACCAACTCCTAGGTAAACTAAAAAAAGATATTGACTCCAATACCATCACAGCTGGGGACTTTAATACCCCACTCACAACCCTAGACAGATCATCAGGACAAAAAATCAGCAATGAGATCCAAAACCTCAGTGTGACTCTTGATCAAATGGACTTAATTGATACCTACAGAACCCTCCATCCAAAGACCACAGAATACACATTCTACTCCTCAACATATGGAATGTACTCTAAGATTGACCACATACTTGGCCATAAATCAAGCATAAGCAAATTTAAAAGGACTGAAATTTTACCATGCACCTTCTTGGACCACAGTGGAATAAAAATAATCATTAACTCCAACAAGGTCTCCCCAAAACCCACAAAGACATGGGCACTAAACAGCATGATGCTAAACAACTCCTGAGTCAAAGAGGAAATCAAAACAGAGATGAAAAGATACTTGGAAGCAAATGAAAATGAAGAAACATCTTACCAAAATCTCTGGGAAGCCATGAAAGCTGTAGGAAAAGGGAAATTTATATCCCTACAAAAGCACATGAAGAAAATGGAAGGATCACAAATTAACAGCCTAAGAAGCCACCTAAAAAAGCTGGAAAAGCAAGACCACAAAAACCCTAATTTCAGCAGAAGAATCCAGATCACCAAAATAAAAGCCCAAATCCAGGATATAGAAGACTAAAAGATAATACAAAAAAATCAATGAAACAAAAAACTGGTTCTTCAAAAGGATAAACAAGATCGATGGTCCCCTAGCTAGACTGACCAAGAAAAGGAGAGAAAAAGCCCAAATAAACACAATCAGAAACACAAAAGATGAAGTCACATCTGATCCTGAAGAAATACAAAAGATCATTAGAGACTACTGTGTACACTTGCGTGGAAACAAACTTGAAAACCTTTTGGAAATGGAGGACTTTCTGTCATCACACAACCTGTCTAGGTTGAAACAAGAAGAAATTCAGACCCTAAATAGACCAATAACAATCAAGGAAATTGACTACGTAATAAGAAAACTACCTACAAAAAAAAAGCCCTGGACCAGATGGCTTTCCAGCAGAATTCTACAAGACATTTAAGGAGGAGCTTATACCAATCTTACTGAAGGTATTCCAGGCGATTGAGAAAGACGGAACTCTCCCCAAATAATTTTACGAAGCTAACATCACATTGATACCCAAGCCAGGTAAAGGCCCAACACAGAAAGAGAACTACAGGCCACTATCTTTGATGAACATAGATGCTAAAATAGTCAACAAGATCCTAGAAAACTGGATTCAACAATACATCTCAAAATCATCCATCATGACCAAGTAGGCTTCATCCCTGGGATGCAAGGTTGGTTCAGCATTCATAAAACCATAAATGTAATTAAATACATCAACAGATTCAAAACAAAAACCACATGATTGTATCATTAGATGTAGAAAAAGCTTTTGATAAAATCCAGCACCCCTTCTTGATAAAAACCCTCGAACAGCTAGGCATATGGGAACATACCTCAAAATAGTAACAGCCGTCTACGAGAAACCCCCAGCCAGCATACTCCTAAATGGACAAAAACTGGAACCATTTCCCCTGAAAACTGGAACAAGACAAGGATGCCCACTCTCTCCCCACTGTTCAATATAGTATTGGAAGTTCTGGCTAGAACAATCAGAGAAGAGAAGGCAATCAGGGGTACTCAAATAGGAAAAGAGGAAGTCAAGTTATTTCTCTTTGCAGATGACATGATCGTGTACCTTGAAAACCCATGAGAATCTGTCAAAAACCTCCTTACACTGATAAAGGACATTGGCAAATTCTCAGGGTATAAAATAAATGTGCAAAAGACAATCGCATTTCTTTATACCAATAATAAACAAACAGAAACCCAAAGAAAAAGCAGAATTCCATTCACAATAACCACCAAAAAATGAAATACCTTGGCATCTTCCTAACCAGAGACGTGAAAGACCTTTACAATGAAAACTACAAAACACTGCTCAAAGAAATCAAAGATGACACAAACAAGTGGAAAAATATCCCATGCTAATGAATTGGAAGAATCAACATTGTGAAGATGTGCATCTTACCTAAGGCAATCTACAGATTTAATGCAACACCCATCAAATTACCAGCAACATTCTTCTTAGACCTAGAAAAAACAACATAGGAATTCATATGGAAACACAAACGACCAAGAATTGGCAGAACAATCCTCAAAAAAAAAAAAAAAAAAAGCAGGTGTTATCACATTACCAGACTTCAAACTTTACTATAAAGCTACAATAATCAAAACAGGTTGGTATTGGTACAGGAACAGGCATATAGATCAATGGAATACAATTGAGATTCCAGAAGCAAAACCTCAATTTCTCAACCAACTCATCTTCAACAAAGCCTCTACCACCTACCACTGGAGAGAGAAGAACCCATTCAGGAAATGGTGCTGGGAAAACTGGCTGACCACATGCAGGAGATTCAAACAGGACCCCTATCTATCCCTGTACACAAAAATTAACTCTTAATGGATCAGAGACATAAATGTAAAACCTCAAACCGTAAGAACTTTAGAAAATGAAGGACATACCCTCATGGAAATTGGAACTGGCATCCAATTCCTGAACAAAACCCGAAACCCACAGGCCATAAGAGATAAGATAGACGAGTGGGACTCATTAAACTGACAAGCATCTGCAAAGCCAAAGAAACCATCAAGAGAGCAGGGAGACAGCCTACAGACTGGGAAAAAGTATTTGCCAACTCCAGGTCTGACAAAGGCTTAACATCCTGGATCTACAAGGAACTCAAATGTGCTGAAAAGAAAAAAACAAACATCCCCATTATAAAATGGGCAAAAGATCTGAACAGACACTTCTCTAAGGAAGACATCCGAGCTGCCAACAGACACATGAAAAAATGTTCAACCTCACTAATCATCAGGGAGATGCAAATCAAAACCACACTGAGATACCACCTAACTCGTCAGAATGGCAATTATCAATAACTCAAAAAATAACAGTTGCTGGAAAGGGTGTGGCGAAAAGGGAACACTTCTACACTGTTGGTGGGAGTGCAAACTAGTACAACCTCTGTGGAAAACAGTATGGCAATTCCTAAAAGCTCTAAATATTGACCTCCCATATGATCCCACAATCCCTCTATTGGGAGTATACCCTGAAGAACTCAAATCACTGTATAAAAAAGATACTTGCACATGTATGTTTATTGCAGCATTTTTCACAATAGCAAGAACCTGGAAGCAACCATGCTGTCCATCAAAAGAGGACTGGATTTTTAAAATGTGGTACATATACAAAATGGAATACTATGCAGCCATAAAAAAAACAAAATCATGAATTTTGCATCATCTTGGATGGAACCAGAGTCTATAATACTGAGTGATCTCTCACAGAAACAAAGATCTGAGTATCATACGTTCTCACTCATATAGTGGACCTTGAACATCCACTGTAATACTATAAGAAAGTGACTGACAGTGCTGGGAAACTATGGGGGAGAGGGAAAGGGAGATGGGATTAATGGTAGTAAATATCTGTCTGGGGACGGAGAGACACCTCTTATCAACAAGGGTGCCTGAACGAAGTATATTTGTATACCTAACCCTTAACTGTACCTCACAATATCATAATAAAAAATATTGATTAAAAAAATAAAATAAAACCACATACCTGCAAAGAGCAGAATCTCTAGAGAAATAACAAATGAAATTCATTCCTTAAGGTAGTAGAGCTCCAATTCCACTGAGCATGAAATCAGGTTGCTTGAAAAAGTCTGAATTTCACTAAAGCCAGAGAGATTTGGAACCTGAGAGGGGTCCCCCAAGGGCTTCTTAAAACTCCAGGGAAAGTCAGTTGGGTGGAAACAGATCCACTGATACCAGGTGCTGAGCATCGAAGCAATGGGAGTCAAAGGAAAAGGCTAACTTTGAGTCTCTTTGTGGTCTGCATTTTGTCAACCAGAATCCAGCTTTTAAGAGTTTGTTCAAGCAAAATAGCTGGGAATGGCCATCCAGGAAACATGAAATGGGGTCAGAGAAATGGGATTCATTAAATGTCAAGGTCTTGCTTCTATAGGCAGAAAATAAAGAAATTTAGAAGGATTATGATGTTATGATGTTGGTTATGAGTTACAATAATTTAATTAGTTACATTTTGTTTTCTTTTCCATACAGTTTATTTTTAAAAAAAAAAAACAGCCTGTTTTCATTTCCTTTCCAATTTATTATTACTATTACTTTTGCTTTTGAGTTGGGATCTCATTCTGTCTCCTAGGCTGGAGTGCAGTGACACAATCACAGCTCACCACAGCCTCAACCACTTAAGTTCAGTGATCCTCTTGCCTCAGCCTTCTGTAGCTGGGACTACACCTGGCTAATTTTTTTATTTTTGTAGAGATGAGGTCTCACTATGTGGCCTAGGGTTGTCTCAGACTTCTTGGCTCAAGCAATCCTCCCACCTGGACTGGGATTACAGGCATGGGCCACTGCACTCAGCCTTCTTTCCAATTTAAAGGAGTATATTTAACATTTCATCTTAGACAATGTGATAGTTATGAAGTATTTATGTGAGAAAGTCAAGAGGGAAGTTAATCTATAATGAAAAGCATCAGTTAAGAGAGAAGGAGTCTTCCCTGGCACCCTTTAGTCATTTACAACATTTTACAAAATAAAATGAAAGGGAAAAGTCTAATCTAATCATAGAAACAAACGTTACAACTTTCTAGGTTATAGTTGCCTACTTATATGACTTGGGTCCTAAAATGACATTCTCTTAAGAGCCAAAATATTTTAAAGTTCCAACAGCTTAAATTTTGAATACCTTATTTCCACACTCTTATGGAGTTAAGTACCATCAGTATAATGATAGCACCTCAAATTTTATCTCTTGCCCTGGCCTCTCTCCCAAACTCTGTTCTCATCACTAAAGTCAACATCTCAACACAGAAGTCTAAAAACTATCTCTAACCAAGCATGTCAAACTAAAACTGATTGCCTCTCCATTTGCTTAACACCTCCCAATTATACTTCATATTTGCAGTTTCTCAGAACAAAATCCTTAAAGTCATTCTTGACTCCTATTTTTCTCATATTTTATATCACATCTATTGAGAAATAATGCTAGCTTTACCATTAAAACATATCCAGAGTGTCATCACTTCTCACCACCTTAGTAACTGCCATCCAAGTCTGAGACACCATCACTCATGGTCACAATAATGGCAATAGCATCCTAAAAATTCTCCTATTTTCACTCTTGTCCACTATGGTATATTCTCAAGATGCAGGTCGAAGGACTCATTTAAAAAATAAGGCATAAAACATCACTCTCTGTTCAATATCCTGCAATTTGTCCCTCTCTTATTCAGAGTAAAATGCCCCATAATGTCCTTCATTATCTCTGCCCTAGTTATGTATATGACTTCATTGCCTAATGTTCTTCATTGTCCTCTCTAGTCTAGTCGCACAGACTTTCATGCTGTTTCCCAACTATGCCAGACATGCCCCTGTCTTGGGTTCCTTGAACTAGTGGCTCCCTCTTTCTAGAATACTCTAAATTCCACTAACTTCCTTTATTTCCTTCAAGTCTCTGTTCAACTCACCTTCCTAATAAGGACTATCTTGGAAAACCAAGTTAAAAAAAATGCAACCTGCCCAATCACCTGGAATTCCCTATCTCCTTACCCTCCTTCATTCTTTTTTGCATACTATTATCACCTTTTAGCCCAGAGTATAACTTATTATGTTTATTGTCACTTATCTATATTACTCTCTAAAACATGAAAGTAGGACTCTTTTGAGGTTTTATGCTGATACACCACAACTACTTCAAATATTGCATGGTACATTATAGGAAAGTAATAAATAATTAATAATTGAGTGATAGAAGTAAAACCCAATGAGTTCCTTATAAACGGCCAAGTAAATACATGTGTATTTGTGTATGTCCATAAAATTAATGGTAGAGAGAGATGCTGAGAGGGATATACTAAGTCAAAAGGATTACAATAGGCATGGTTTTTCTAACAGGTTTTTTTTTTAGCAAGTTTGCATTTATTTTCTCATTTCGTCTTCCATAAAAAAGCAAAGCTTCATATTATGGTCATGTCAAAAAACAGCAGGACAAACATTTATGGGGGATAAAGAAAGACTAAATTATTTATCCTCTTTAGCTAGAGTTTATAGCAGAATATGAAAGTATAAAAAAAAGAAAGGAATGGGGGAAATTCTTGTTAATTTGTTGCAAAATCATTTAAGACACGTCTTTTAAAAGCACACATACTTTTTTTTTTTTTTTGAGTTGGAGTCTCACTCGGTCACCCAAACTGGAGTGCTGTGGCCACTTCCGGCCACCGCGCCTCAACCTGCTGGGCTCCGGCGATCCTTCCGCCTCAGCCTTCCGAGTAACCGGAATTACAGGCATGCGCTACCATGCCCAGCTGATTTTTTGATTTATTGTAGAGATGAGGTCTCGCTGCCCAGGCTGGTCTCGAACCCGCGCACTCAGGCAATCCACTCACCTCCGCCTCCCAAAGGCGCGGGATTACAGGCTGAGCCACCGAGCCCGGCTTTCATTTTTTTAAGACTGAAAAATTGTATGTATATGCTACATTTTCTTTATCCATTAATTCACTGATAGACATTTAAGTTGCTTCCTTGCCTTGGCTATTGTAAATAATACTGGGATGAATATGGAAGTGAAGATATTTCTTCAGGATATTGACTTCAATTCCTTTGAATATAGGCCCTGAAGCAGGATTGCTGTATCATATGATAAATCTATTTTTAATTATTTGAGGAACATGCATACTGTTTTCCACAGGGCTGCACAAATTTACATTCCCACCAACAGTGCACAAGAGCTTCAATTTTTATATTTTACAATTTTGATTAGAGTCATCCAAACTGTAGAAAGAATATCTTATTTGATTATCATTTTCTTGATGATTAGTGCTATTGAGTACAATTTCAGGAGTGGTGAAACACTCCTTCAGCTTTGTTGGAAATTCTTTATCTCTCTTTCATTTCTGAAGAATACTTTTCTGGGTATAGTATTCTTGGTTAGTAAGTTTTTTTCCTTCAGTATTTTGAAAATACCATCCTTCTTGACCTATAAGTTTTCTGCTAAGATGTCTGCCACCATACCTGTGTTGGAACTCCCTTATATGCAATTTGTTTCTTTTCTGTTGCTGCTTTTAGGATCCTCTCTTTGTCTTTGACAGTTGACAGTTTGATTATAGTATGTCTTAGGGTAGTCTAATTTGGACTAAATCTGATTTGAGACCTTTGATTTTTATATACTTGTGTACTTACATCTTTCTCCAGATTTGAAAAGTTTCCTGCTACTATTTCTTTAAATAAGCTTTCTACCTTTTAATCTTTCTTTTTTCTTATTTATGCACCTATGACTCAAATATTAGCTCTTTTTATGCTATCCCATAGATCCCATGAACTTTCTCCATTTCCTTTCACCTCTCATATTTTTTCTCTGTTCACTGTACATTTTTTAAATAATCTGTTTTTGAATTTGCAGATTTTTTCTGCTCTACAAATTCTATTGTTAATGTTATTTTTTGCATTTTTTTCATTATGCATTTTCACATCAGGATCTATATTTAATTTTTAAATTATTCCATTCTTTCTATTAAATTTCTTATTGTCACTTATTGTTTTCCTCTTTTTGTTTAATTATTCATCTGTGTTTTCTTGAAGTTCACTAAGCTTCCTTAAACAGTTATTTTGCATTCTTTGTCAGGCAGTTCATAGGTCTCTATTTCTCTAAAGTCAGACACTAACATTTGTTTTTCTTTATGTCACATTTCCCTGATTGCTCTTATTCCCATGAATTTGTACTGATGTCTGCATATTTGAAGATGTAGGTAATTATTCTAGTTTTCACATTTTATCTGGGAAAGCCCTTCAATAATCAGTCTGTCCAGAGGTGTTGAGCAGGCTGTCTAGTATAGTCTCAAAGCCCCAGGCTACTGTAGCAGGCATGGTGCTGGGGTACACAAGAATCCTGGGGCCTGTTGCAGCTGGTGCAGAAGTAGAGTATGCCAGAAATCTTGGAATGCTGCAGACTTTCTGCAACAGAGGGTTGCCTCAGGAACAGGATGGTTTAATTTGGCCCAGTAGTACTGTGAGTCTGAAGCCTGTGAATCTGTAGTCCTTTCTGGTGCCAAGGTGGTTCTGGAGTCTAAGCCCAGGGGTCTACCCTGGGATATGGGCCATAAAGGATCTGCTTATTGCTAGGTTTTATTGCTGGGATCTAAGGCAAGGGCCTGTTCTCACTTTCCTCTCTTTTCCCCAAATAGATGGTATCTCTCTCTGTGCTGTGCTGCCTGGGGTTGGGAAAGAGGTAATGTGTGTAATGTAAAACTGACTCTTCAACGAGTCTGCTCTCAATATTGTGCTACAAGCAGGCACTGTGATCTTTCACCTTAATTTCTGAGCTCTTGCAAAGGTGGTGTGTGTGTGTGTGTGTGTGTGTGTGTGTGTGTGTGCCTAATTTAAGTTTATATAAGCTTAACTTCAATCACGTTAAAAAGTTCTACAGTTGTACTCCACTGTACAAGCACACATGAGGAACAAAGCAACCATTGCTGCACTAAGGTCCCAATATTGGAAGGGAGGGGCATCCCCAGTGCCAAGGTAGGCAAGCAAGGAGTAAGTGGGAGTGGCACCTACCCCTCTGACCTGGCACGACTCACTCTCCTGTTCCCACCAAGGAATCCAGTCAGGACACTCAGTAAAGTAAAACGCAGACAACTTTCGGTTCACAAAGTTATCCCAAACTGTAAAACTCCCTGCCCTGGCCAAAACCATGCTTCTTGGGGAAATCTCCTCCTATTCCAGTCCTATGAAGAAAGGGAGCACAATCCAATGCCTGTGGCTAGAGTTCACCCTACAATATTTTCTGTTTCAGTTCCAAAGGCCCCTCCCCAACTTAAGATCCAGTTCTCCAATCCTGGCCCTAGTGTGAATGGCCGCTGCCTCTCCTAGGTCACAGTAAACACACAGCCTGTTATGAGTTTGGATTGAGAATGGCACCGTCTTATCAGTGCCCAGGTCTAGGAAGATACTTGAGACATTTCTTGATGCTATTCCTTCTCACAGTTTCCTCACCACTCCACAAGTTAAATCCAGAGACCAGGAGAGTCAACAAGCTCTGTTATTGCCTGGTCAGACTGGTTCCCCATTGGAAAGGTGGATCACACAGGGACACTCACTCCCATTCTCCTGCACTGGGGACTTATTCACAGTTTTAGCTGTACCCTGCCATGCAGTCTGCCTCCCCATGTTCTCTTTCTCAGAGGTTTTCTTTCACATTTCTTTTGAAATTTCATGTTCTTTCTTGGATGAAAATTTATACTTTAAATCTCTACACACTGATTTGCCTCTGTCAGGTAAATGACGTATAGCACTAGGGTGCTATATCCTCTCATTTGGATAGCAGAGCTTGCCTTCTTTCTTTCTTTCTTTCTTTCTTTCTTTCTTTCTTTCTTTCTTTCTTTCTTTTATAGCAGCTTTATTCATAATTGCCAAAACTTAGAGGCAACAAAGATAATCTTCAATGGGTAAATGGATAAATGAACTGAAGTATATTGAAACAATGGAACATTATTCAGTGCTAAAAGAAATAATCTATCATGCCATGAAAAGAGGAGGAATCTGAAACGCATACTACTAGGTGGAAGAAGTCAACATGTAAAGGCTACATGTTTTGTGATTCCATCTATATGACACTCTGGAAAAGGCAAATTATGGGGATGGTAAAAGGATCAGTGGTTTCCAAAGGTTGAGGGGGAGGGTGGGATGACAAAGTAGAGCAGAGAGGATTTTTAGAGCAGTGAAACTCATCTATATGATACTTTGATCACGGGTGCACGTCATCATACAAGTGTCAAAACGCATAAAATGTACCACACTCAGAGTGAACCCTAATGTGAACTATGGACTTTGGGTAACACCGATGTGTCAGTGTAGGTTCAGCATTTGTAACAAATGCACTACTCTAGTTCAGGACGTTGACTGGGGAGGAGGCTGTGTGGGTATATTAACGGGGTATATGGGAACTCTGTAATTTTACTCAATGTTGCTGTGAATCTAAAACTGCTTTAAAATTAAAGTCTATTTTTACAAAGTCCCTCAGTATCTTTAGTAAACTTTTGTTTTATAGTCTAGTTTATCTGATATTAGTATAGCCACTCCAGTTTTCCTGTGGTTGTTTCTTGCAATATCTTTTCCCACCCCTTACTTTCAATCTACAGTATTTGTGTCTTTGAGCCTAAAGTGTGTCTCCTGCAAACAGCATACAATTGAATATTGCTTTTTATTCAGTGTGATAGTCCCCATATTTTGATTAGATTGTAAGTCATTAACAATTAATGTTATCACTGATATAGTTGGGTTTAAGTCTACCATTTGTTGTTGTTGTTGTTGTTGTTGTTGTTTTCTATGTGGAACAACAGAGCTTTCTTATAAAGACATTTTCATCCATGGATTGTTGATAAATTGGTATTTATGTGGCAGGGAAATAGCATCCTACTAATGTTACTCAACCTAATAATTGTTATTTTAAATGCACTGTCTGATAATTCTAACATCTGGGACTTTGAGTCTCATGCTATTAATTGCTTTGTCTCTTTTTGTTCCCTTTTTTTTTTTTGTATCTCATAATTTTTGGTTAAAAAGCTGGACATAGGGCAACCCCCTCGGGTCCCCTTCCACCGTGGGAGATTTCTGTCCTCTCAATCAATCCTGCTTTCACACACACACACACACACACACACACACACACACACACACACCACTGGACATGGTGCTTAAAACAGTAGCAACTGAAGTAAACAGTATTTATGCATAGAGATGGGCAAGCTTCTTCTTTTGCTAAGCCTTTAGTTTGCGCATTTGAGTCAATCTCTGCAAGAGTTGATCTGGGTTTGGGTTTTATTAATAGATACTTTCAATGAACTATCACCTTCAAATTCCTCTAGTATTATCTTCTATTTGGAGGTGGAGGCTGGTTTATTAGAGATATATGGTCCCCATTCCTCCTGCTTCTTTTTGTCTTGTTCTTACCAAGAAACACAAAGTGCCCTGACAGGTTTGTGACCCAGTGAGTTGCATGTTTTTCCTGGCAATCTTGAACCCAAGTAAAGTCCTTGAACATCCCCAGGCAGTGATAAGATATTTAGGTTGCTGCTCAAAACACTAAAAGAAACTAGCTCTAGCCCCCAACCAAATTCTCAAGTCCTCATATCAACTCCATACCTGAACTCCCTTGTAGTAGATATGCCCAGGTAGAATATCCCTTTCTCTCACTGTCATGAGAGTATGCTTCTACATTCCCCTTTTGTAAATTCCCTTAATAAATATTTTGGGTTGATCTCTCTGGTGTTTACTGCTTCTTTCTTTGCATTCCAACCAGACCCATTTCCAGATGATTTGGGGCACTCTTGTGTGGAAACTCTCCTACTGCTGCTTTTTAGGGTGACTCCAGCTGTGGATTTGGCCAGGAAGGAACAAAAGTAGTTTTTTGATGTTTTTAACCCTAAACTGTAGGCCTTCCCTAAGATCCTGTATATTAGAGAGAAAGTCTCGGAACTCTCTCTCTCTCTCTCAGTAGGTGGTAATTTACTATTTCTTATTTCTCAATGCTTGCTACCCTGTTGGTAGGGGGTGGGGAAATGTTCTCTGTAGTTCTGGTTTAGCTCAAACTTATGCAGGTCTTGTGTCCTGGCTCTCAGATGCAAGGCTTTCTTAGTTATCCTAGTGTCTTCCACTGTGAGTTTTCTCTAACAATCTATGTCCAGTACCGTTTCCTGACCCTCCCTCAGGGAAAGAAGAATTTTTCTGTTCTCTTTGTATCTAGAAATAGGACCTGGGCCCTGGTAGTGATAGAGTTTACTGCCCTTCTGCCAGCATCTTAATACTTCTGCCAGCATCTTAATACTTCTGTTCCATAATAGAGACAGAGTGAGGCTTGGTGGTACACTCCTATAGTCTCAACTACTTGGGAAACTCAAGCAGGAATATGGCTTGAACTCAGGAGTTCGAGGCTACAGTGAGCAGTGATCACACCAATGCACTCCAGCCTGAGTGACAGAGTGAGATCCTGTTACAAAGAAAACAAAAAGCAAACAAAAAAATGAATATCCAGTCTATTCATAAGGGATAAAGATCTTGGTGTAGGTTTTGCCTCCCCAGAACAGCAGGCTTCTGCCCTCTCCCAAGCTTATAAAACAAGGGAAACTTTCTCCAGTCTTTTGCCTTGCTTCTAATTACTCACATGAATACCCAGTGAAGTTCACAATTAATTTCCTGCAGATGACTGCAAAACCCCTTTGTGTCTGCATTGCCTAGGAATGTATATTCCAATCCTAGCCCACACCCGACCTTAATATTAATTTGTATTTTAGCTGAAGTCTTCATATCATTTTGTATGATGGCTCTTCTTTCTGTGCTCTCTGCCTCATGAGTCATTATTTGTGTATCATCTATCCTTTTGTTTGTTTTTTTTTATTTTTATTATAGAGATGAGGTCTTGCCTGCCCAGTTGGGTCTCGAACCCGCGGGCTCAGGCAATCCATTCACCTCAGCCTCCCAAAGGCGCGGGATTACAGGCTGAGCCACCAAGCTCGGCTTGTGTATCATCTATTCTAACAAATTTCAGGCTACCTGTTTCCCTGAAAACTCTTCAGGGACAAAGAAAATTACCAATTTTGATGATAATCTAGCTTTTCTTTGTTCTTAAGTTTGGGGTGACACTTGAAACTTTCTGGCAAAAAGAAAGCTTTCTGTAACATTGTATTTGCATGAGTGGGCATTTTAAGTTATGATGAGGTTTCATTAATCATTTATTCTTATATGGTTATTGTCTTATGTAAACTATCTACAAAATGTTTAAGATGATGCAAATTAATTACTTTAATTGGCACAAGGTTTTCCCATCTCTGACTCTCTAAACGTACAATGAAAGCAAGTGTTCTCATTACCTTATACAATAGATAGCTATAACACATAGAATCACTTCTCATTTGCAAGATGAAGCATGTTTTTCCATGCTTTCAGCAGTCTCACACTCATGCCTAAAGAGTGAGAATAATCACAGAACATCATAGCTAGTAGGAATTTGAATTAATTTTAATACCCCAATTAAGAGCATTACATCTTCTCTTTGGTGAGGAACGAGTTATAGGGCATAACCATTTTGTAGGAAAAGGAATCCTACTAATGTTAAAAACTCCCCCACACCAACAATCTGAATGGACCTTCTCTTGGCTAAGGGAACCCCAGAGAAACGTGAAAAACTGAATTCTTGGCCACGCCGGGAAGGGACATTGGACATGATTCATTGTATCTTATCTCTTTCAGAGTTTAAGCACAACTGACCAGCAGTAAGGCTAACATAGAGATCATAAGACTGGCAAAACAAACTTTTTGTCAATAAGATGCCAAACTATAAACAAGACCTAAGGCCATGCAAGACAAGTGTTAAGTCATGCCCTATAAATCACAAAATCATATTAATCATGTATTTTTATTAACACAGCATAATGTGTTAATACTTTCCAACCTGACTCTGGCAGAGCAACACATGACAGATAGCACATTCACATTGTTGTGCAACCATCACCATCATCTATCTCCAGAATTTTTTTGTCTTTTCCAACTGATATTCTGTGCCTATTAAACACTAATTCCTCATTGTTCAAACATCTTCTCAAACTCATACATACAGTGAGAACTATAAAACCCCCTTGTCCTAGCTTAAGCATTTCTTAGGCCAGTCATGGTGGCTCACAGCTGTAATCCCAGTATTTTGAAAGACCTAGGTGACAGGATTCCTTGAGCTCAGGAGTTTGTGACCAGCCTGGGCAACATAGTGAGACCTGTGTCTACAAAAAAATTTAAAAACTTACCCAGCATGGTGGTGCATGCCTGTAGTCTCAGCTACTGGGGAGGCAAGGCAGAGGGATCATCTGAACCTAGGAGGTCAAGGCTGCAGTGAGCCATCATTGTGTCACTTCACTCCAGTCTGAGTGACAGAGTGAGACTCTGACTCAAAAAAGAAAAAAAAGGCATTTATTTGTATTGACTTAAAGTCTTTAAACAAAGCTTAACTCTTTCAGCCAATCGCAAATTGAAGACTCTCTATATCCTATAAACTCCTGATTCACAATACCCTGACTTTTTGAGCAGAATGAATTTATACCTTCCATCTATTGATGTGTGTCTTTGCCTGTAACTCCTTCCTCCATGAAATATGTAAAATCAAACTACAACCAACCACCTCAGAATCACTTACTCAAGATTTCCTGGGTTTGGGTTTTCTCTGGGATTACTGTTGATTTTGTTTCAAGACTCCTCTCGCCCATTACTCACTTTAAGGCCTTCTTTAAATGCCTACTCTGAATTTAGTGCCTTTTATTTGTGCTTGCACAGTTCTCACCCTTCCCTCTCTAGATACAGGTGCAGCATTCAAAATAAATTTACCTATTCAGCACCAATTACATGAAGTACATAAATCAGATTATGTTTTGTTTCCCTTCAGAGTGAGGTTAGTCATGTTAGTACTTGAGTACTGCCAGGTGTGGTCACTGAAGTTGAACAAAGAACTCTACCCACAGGTTGATGCAGTCAGTCCCCTGGGAATTTCCATTAGACTGGAACATTGGATCAGGCTGGCAGAATCAGATGCCTGCAGTTTGATGGCAGAAGGAGCTTTGATAGGTAGTTTGCCTGATCCTCATCAGACTCTGGTGCATCTTGCCCTGGCTACAGGAAAACTGCTAAAGCACTGTTGGAAACTCAGATGTCTCGACCGGGACTCATTCTGTAGGGACAGCAAGGAGCTGACTCAGGATCCAGGCTCAAGTAAATAAGGAGATTCAATATGATCAGGGGCACAGTTCTCTCTTGATGATGGTCTTTACTTCTTCTATTCTTCCTCTTCTTTGTGCTTTCTAAAAGGAATCCCATTCTACATTTCCAGGAACTTGGCAGACCTGTATTTGAAGACTAGTGAGATTAGGGGGTCAGAAGGATGGGATAAGTTGAAAACTTTCACCTTCAGAGGAAAACTTTTCTGAATTTTTCTTTGTGAGTCAGTTGAAACTCACTCTGTAGCATCATTACCAAGCAATTCTTGGGCTTAATTTTTGTTATCTGGTTTGATAAGAAGTGAAGAAGCATTATTTTTATGCATGTTGTTCCTCAGTCACAAAGTAGTAAAACTAATCCCTGCTGCATAGTATTTTTTGCAATCATGATACCTCTTATTTAATGTAGCTGGTTGAGATGAACAAAAATAGAGAGAAAGACCTCATTGTAGGCTGTTTATAATGAATTTAATATTACATCTGCAAGATTATTCACTTTAAAATTCACATGAAGACCTTCATAAAAATGTTTTAACTCAGTTATTATCAACAGCTAAGGAGGGTATATCAGAAACACTCTAATAAGCACATAAAAGAAAATAAATTGGACAGTTTCTATATTAGGAAAATTGCTGTATCATACTGGATTAAAGGCGTCTTTTCTTTTGTTATCTGATTCACTTGCCTGCCAAGTTGCAAATGATTTGTATTCACTTTTATAGTTCCTTACTGGCATGTTTGCTTTCGTTTAAACGTATAAAAACATTTTTGGTAAAATATACATAGCACACAAGTTACAATTTTTAGCATTTTAAGTATACTACTCTACAGTGTTAAGTGCATTCACATTGTTGTGCAGCCATCACCATCATCTATCTCCAGAATTTTTTTGTCTTTTCCAACTGATATTCTGTGCCTATTAAACACTAATTCCTTATTGTTCAAACATCTTCTAGAACTCATACATACAGTGAGAAACATTTACCTGATCAAGATTCTTATCCAAAAGATTAAAATTTGGGAATTTTCTACTCAAATGTTTAAAGAACTACATTTTTTGTAACAATTTCACCTCAGTTATCCCCTAGTTCCAATATCTATATTGGGCTTTCATTTGAGTATGTTATAAATTAACTTTAGAGAGTTTTGGAGAATAGACATGGATAGACAAAGGAAGACATCCAGCATAGTCCATCACTTTGCTTCTTAAAGTCTTGTCCACAGTCTAGCCTTGTTCTTTGGTGCAAAGTTCATATTTATACCAAAGGGGGACTCCAATCCTATAAGCTACCGTATCCTAATGGGTAATATAAATTTGGCCATATTTCCTGCCTGATCATCACCACCAATGTTATTCATGCAAGGTATCTCTAGCAAAACAGGCAAAAATCCATAGTTAATAAACACAAACATAACTGTTTTATACCCTGGTGGTCACAGAACTCAAAACAAGGTAATTGCAGCTGCCTTCTTCCACCACTTATTCTGTGTTCTCTTTGCCTTTAGTCAGCACCTCAGCTAGTTGACGCTCTTAACCTGATGAAGTCCTCAAATCTTTGTTTCTGTGGATCTGAGCCATTGGTTGTCCTATCATGAATGAGTTGCTTCAGTTTTTTATAGACTAGGTCTATTGATCAAGACATCTCTTCGGCTGCTGAATTTGTCTTTCCAGCCCTTCAATGACCCATTTTTCTGACTCTTGCTTCAGTGGTGTGGGAAGTAATAAAGGTCAGGAGTAATTCATCAGATTCTTAATTGTGTTCTATCATGGAAACATCCCTCTATGATACCCTAGGACCTCCAAACACACTGAAGTTGAAGATGTAAGAAGGGAAGCAAAGCTCTTCAAGTAGGTTAAAAAGCCACAGAATGATAGTATCAGCTCCCATAACTACCCCTGGCATTCCAAGCCTGTGCATTCTGCCACAGGAGAAATGGCATAACTAGTTATCTACTAGGTTACGGCATATCCCACATGTCCTAGAGCTAGTGCATATATGAAGCTCTGTATATATGAACTGAGTCTACATAAAGTTCTATCAAGTCAGCAGTATCTGGGTCTTGAGCGTGTGGTGAAACTAGTGAATTTCATGATCTTGAGCCTATTGCTGTCTTTTCTTTGCTGTAAAATATTTTCCTGGTCAGAGACAGCATTGCACGGGATACCATGGGGATGAGAGAAGCATTTTGTGTGTGTATAAATGGTTATGCATGAAGAAGTGCTGCTGGCAGGGAAAGCAGAGCCAGCAATAGTGTTTATCCCTCGAGGACAAATTAATATCCCCTCTGTGATGGATGTGACCATCTAACGTGTCAGTCCCCTGAAAATAAAAAATTGAACACATAGCAGACATGATATCATTCTGACTGCAAGAAAATCCATGTTGTTGATTGCATGTGTGCCTTCATCATAGTTGCCCAAATGTCCTTGTCCCAAGTCTCCAGGTCCCAGGCTTTCCAGTGCCCTTAACTTAGCTTAAAAGACTTTTAAGTGGAGTATTTGGTTGTTGTTCCAACTCTGCAGTCCTTAAAATCAGACCCTGGACTCAGTCCTTATCCATACATCATATGAACAAGAAGGAAACAAGGTATTATTTCAGAGCTTCAGTGGAGACCCTCTGGTTCTCCAAACATGTTCTCAATTATATCTTAATAGTTTTTAATTTCCCTTTTTCCTTAAGTCCATTTTTCAGGGCAGTTAGAAGAAGGAAGAGGACTCCACAATCCTTATATTTACTATTTTTGCCATAGAGACCAAGTCATTTTCTTTCCTTCTCTGTACTTTTCTCTTCACTTGCACTAAATCCTATACTGCCAAGACTTGCAAATTGATTAAGTTTGGTGTCATAGCATGCTATACTTTGCCCTTGCCAATTGCTTTCTTTTTTTATTGATACCAACATTTATTTTTTTTCAGATTAAGTAACAGGAATTCTTATAGATTTCTGTGACTCTGACTTACATTTTAATTGCTTCACTAAACTTGAATTTTCCTCCTCCATTGAGTATCTTTCATTGAAAGAGTTCTTACCAATCTCTAGCAGTGGGTTAGAGTTCACAAAAACTAGCATTTTCACAATCCATAACTATGGAAAATTATACTTTTTTTGGCACTCAAACAAAACTTGTCATTTGAAAAAAAACAAATACCTGTCACGTGTTGAACCAGCATTAATTGTGAATTTTGGACCATTTGCAAGGATGCAACACAGAAGTAGCAACTGGGGCTCTTTCCAAAGATGAAGTAAATTTGTGACACATTTGATATTGACCAATTATTTATAAAGTCTATTAAGTTTGTCAGTACTGCTGGTAGGAAAATGTTAATTAGAACAACTAATGTAAATGCAATGAAATTGATTAAGGCTTCTTATAAAATATTGATATTCAGTAGCTCTGGTAATTATAAGTTTGCACTTATAATCTTTCATTTGTGGATAACCCTAATCCAAGTTGTACATTGTAGTTTAAGCTCTCATGCCAGAAGCATCCAAATCACAAAATGAAAAGAGCTTCTGAGAATAACATGCATTAAATTCAGGATGATAATTATCTTGTAACAAAAATATCACAGTTAAGGAAGATAATTCAATAGGCTTGAACTTTACTTGATATATTCCTATAGCCATTTTTTATTGTCCTTACGTTTCTGTTTCTTCTCACGCCTCAAGCAAGGTTGTATTTAGAATGCTTTCTGGTTTAGACACACAATAGGTCACCCCTTTTCCAAAGTGAAGTGATAGGCAACAACTTGAAGTGACTATTGATGAAAATTATGCACGTATAAAAAGACTGGAGGGTGAAGAGACCAAGTGTTTAGATATGACATTAAAAATTTATTTGTATACTTTTTTTTTTTTTTTTGAGTTGGAGTCTCACTCTGTCGCCCAGACTGGAGTGCAGTGGCCCTTCCGGCCACCGCAGCCTCGACCTGCTGGGCTCCGGCGATCCTTCCGCCTCAGCCTTCCAAGTAGCCGGAACTACAGGCGCACGCTACCACGCCCGGCTGATTTTTTTATTTTATTGTAGAGATGAGGTCTCGCTGCCCAGGCGGGTCTTGAACCCGCGGGCTCAGGCAATCCACTCACGTTAGCCTCCCAAAGGCGGGGGATTACAGGCTGAGCCACCGAGCCCGGCCATATTTGTGTACCTTAACATGAGTCTCACTCCACCTTGGGATAGTATGGGGTGCCAAGGTAAGGATTTTTACTTTTTTTTAATTTTTTTTTTTTTTTTTTTTTTGAGTTGGAGTCTCACTCTGTCACCCAGACTGGAGTGCAGTGGCCGCTCCCGGCCACCGCAACCTCGATCTGCTGGGCTCCGGCGATCCTTCCGCCTCAGCCTTCCAAGTAACCAGAATTACAGGCGCAGCTTCCACGACCGGCTGATTTTTTGATTTATTGTGGAGATGAGGTCTCGCTGCCCAGGCGGGTCTCGAACCCGCGGGCTCAGGCAATCCACTCACCTCAGCCTCCCGAAGGCGCGGAATTACAGGCTGAACCACCGAGCCCGGCTTCTTTTTTTTAATTTTTTTACAAAGATGTGGGGTACAATTCAGGGTTAGGTATACAAACATTGATCATGTACCCCACCCATTTCTTTCAATCAAAGTGGTTAGCTGTGCCCTCCTCGAATACATGAGCAACCCAATTTCAGAATTACATTTTGATTGTCTCTTTCAAGGAGACATACTTTCAGTACCAATTCCTGTATCAGTGAGAGTTCTGGCAAAAAAAAAAAAAAAAAAAAAGGTAACATACTCAATGTGAGGATCATTAAATAAAGAGATGATCTACAAACATGTGAGAAAGGTGTGGGGGAATTCCTGCCCAGCAGTGCCATACCCTGGAGCTAAAATAAAGGGTTGTAACCACCTCTAGGCCTGAAGAGAAGGCACAAGAAGCAGTAACTAAGATCTGAGGACAGAGAGGGTTATAGAGTGAGCTTCCAAATTTTTAATGGAAAATTTAACTTTTCATTGTGCATACAGCTTACCATAGCAACCCAGCTAAAGGGAGCTGAGAGAACACATACACCAACCTTGCTTTTTTTCTTTCCTGCAGACTCCTTATTATTCATGTTTTTCAAACCTGACTATTAACCAGAGGGAAGGGTGTTGATTGCTTTAGTCCTTGGCGCCCAGGTTTCTGGGAAGCAAAGCAGGGTGAAGAAAATGGAGATTGATTCTGAAAGAGCAAACAGATGATATCCAGCTTATCTAATATGTGCTAGATATACTGTAGGATTCCATGACACATCTTGAAAACAGAAAAATGTAATGGTAAAGTCATGTTCCTTAACATTTGTAACAGAGTATGATGTGTGTATAAAATTCAATTGGGTGGGATTAACGGTAGTCAATATCCGTCTGGGGCAGGGGTGGGGGGTATACCTCATCAACAAGGGTACCTGCACAATGCATGTTTGTATACCTAACCTTAACTGTACCCCACAATTTTAAAATAAAAAATATGTATTAAAAAAATAAAAAATAAAATTCAATTGGTGCCGGGCTCGGTGGCTCAGCCTGTAATCCCAGCACTTTGGGAGGCCAAGGTGAGTGGATTGCCTGAGTCCACAGGTTTGAGACCAGCCCAGGCAACTTGACAAGTTGATAGATGAAAAAATTAGCCGGGTGCAGTAGCACGCACCTGTAGTTCCAGCTACTTGGAAGGCTAAGGCAGAAGGATCATCAGAGCCCAGGAGGTCACCGCTGGGGTGGACATGATTTTGCCACGGCACTCCAGCCTGGGTGACAGAGTGAGACTCCAACTCAAAAAAATAAAAATAAAAATAAAATTCAATCACAAAAATAAAAGCAACTGCATAGAAACCCAAAACTCGACTAATTCAAAACTCAATTGTTTTGCTTCCCATGTTTACTGTCACAATTAATATGAGTAGAAAAACAAACAAATTCAAAGTGGCTATTTTTTTCCTAGCCTCTCATTCAACTACAATCAACACAGAACATTTCTACGATCAAATATGTGGGGATTTCTCCCAACCAACAAGCAAGTGATCAGTTCTGCCAAGGACACCAGCTGGGTACCCTCGAATTCAGTTCAATTCTGACACTACCTACTTGGAGATAGAGTCAGATCCCCCAGGTTGAAGGCTCAGTTCCATGAGATTTCTCCCACTTCTGATACCAACTGCGAACCTCATGTTGTTTTACCTGTGCTTCTGACAGATCAACTATAAATCAGGACCCTTGGTTCAATTAATGTGTTAGAATAGCTCACAGAACTCAGGAACACTTACATTTTCTGATTTATTACAAAGGATATCACAAAAGATGCACATGAAGAAATGCATGGGGCAAGGCATGTAGAAAGGGAAATGGAGGTTCCTTGTCTTCTCCAGGCACGCCACCCTTCAGGAACCTCCAGGTGTTCCACTATTCAAAAACTTGTTGTAGCTTTTCCTCTTGGGACTTTTATGGGGATTGGACAAAAAAGGGTATGATCTAATACTAATAGACTGCATGAAGAAAGTCAACAATGGCTGTCTGTTTAGATTCTTCTTGGCCTCTTTGTCTAGCATTTCTTCTTCCAGGGTTTGGGGCAGGACTCCTTCTGAAATAGGGGTCCTATGACCTACAATCAGATAATTTTCTTTATGGAAAGGCAGGGGAAGATTAGTGTCCTGCCTTGGGAAGAAAAAGGCGCAGGTGAACATCAGAGAGAAAAATTCTGTTTTTCAAGGGCTGCTACTAAGATATAAAAGGCCTCAACTTGATAACAAAAGATCATGAAAAGCGTTATGGGAGTTATCAGCCAGAAACTGTAGACAAAAACCAATATATACATGTCATAGTATTACAACTAATGACACAATTTATCTGCCAAATTACATACCTTGAAAGTTCAGGAGTCATGTAAAAATCCATCTCTACCATTCCCTACATTCAGAGAGTCATTGAGTCACTGTAGTTATACAATGGCTGTGTCTCTTATATCGTGATTCATTCCTTCCTCATTATCACTCACTTGGGTTGAAATATTTGTTGCAACTCGGCATGTGGCATTCCTATCTTTAGTCTCTCTCTAGCCTTTTAGAGTCACATTTCAAATGTGTAAATCTGAATATACTATGTATGCCACGATTTTTTTGTGCATTGCTAATTTATTTTTTTAGCATATTTTTTATTTTAAAATTGTGGGGTACAGTTAAGGGTTAGGTATACAAATATGCGTTGTGCAGGTACCTTTGTTGATGAGGTGCGCCCCCCCATCCCCAGACAGATATCAATTACCGTTAATCCCACCTCCCTTCCCCTACCTGCCCCCCGCCATAGTTGCCCACCACTGTCAATCGTTTTCTTATAGTACTACGATAGTTGTTCAAGGTCCACTTATGAGTGAGAACATGTGATACTCAGATCTTTGTTTCTGTGAGAGATCACTCGGTATCATAAACTCCAATTCCATCCAGGTTGCTGTGAAATTCCAGTAAGAGTGACCATTATCAATAACAAAAAATGACAGATGCTGGAGAGGATGTGGTGAAAAGGGAACACTTCTACACTGTTGGTGGGAGTGTAAACTAGTGCAACCTCTGTGGAAATCAGTGTGGCGATTCCTAAAAGCTCTAAAAATTGACCTTCCATATGATCCCACAATTCCCCTACTGGAAATATACCCTGAAGAACTCAAATCACTCTATAAAAAAGATACCTGCACACGTTATGTTTATCACAGCATTGTTCACACTAGCAAGATCATGGAACCAACCATGCTGTCCATCAAAAGAGGCCTGGATTTTTAAAATGTGGTACATATACACAATGGAATATTATGCAGTCATAAAAAAGAACAGAATCATGTATGTCACGTTTTTAAATCCTTTATAAATAACTAGAGATAGCATTTTTTGAACATTTGTTATGGTCCATTTTTTAATCTAAACATTTCATATTTAACTTATTTAACCCAATAAAGTATAAACTCTTTTATCTGTTTTTTAGTTAGTATTTACATAAATAATCTAAGGTCACACAATTGTTATATAGTAGAGCCAGGAATGAGCCTGGTTTTAAAGACCTCACTTTTAAATACCAAACTTTAATAATACAAAAAATGATGAGAAAATAAATACTTTATAGTTCTTAAGTTCCTTATAGTACTTATACTTTATAGTATAGTACTTATCAGGCACTATTCTGACCACTTTGGATATAAAACTCCATCAGTTCCAATGTAATATAGCAAATGTAATAAGAATGATATAACTATCTGTCATTTATAGCTGAAAAAATTGAGTCACAGAGTTTTAGTAACATGCTTAAGCTCATACAACTAAATAACAAAACCAGGATTTAAACTTAGGCAGTACCTTTCCAGGACTTTGCTTTTAACCACTATGCACACTGCATTTTAGGCTTTTAGTAGTTCCTTATTCTAGAGAATAAAGCTTAAATTAATTAGCCTGGTGTGTGTTAACCTAGCATGTGAAGCCTTTCACAATGTGCCTAATCTTACTAAATTTTCTTCAATTCCCCTTGCTCTGTAAGGTTTACATATAGTCTTTCTGATGTATGTCCTCATTCCCTTTACATTCTGTGGGATATCCATCTCATTATTCAAAACATAGGCACCACCTCACTAGTAAAGCCTTTGTGGACCTTTTTCTTCCTACCATGATGCTGCAGAGGGAAATGTTCTCCAGGGTTCCAAAAGCTGTCCACATATACAGGATGACATTTTCACATTATTGTGCACCCATCTATAACTCTAGCACCCAGCAAATTTTTCTTCTTTTATTGAGTTGAGAAAAGACAACTATCATATTTATCTAAGTCAAAAGTTAAACAATTCTAGAACTGATTTTTTTGATGGAGAAAAACAATTTCAGTTTTCTCTCTGTTCTTTACTGACCATATAGATCCACACTTCTGTCTCTAATTATGAGTTCTCCAGAAGAAGAAAATTCTAGGAATTGCCACAACTAAGTGTAACAAAGTCATATTCCTTTCCAAAATGGCCACTTGGTTCAACCCACCAGTTATAAGGTTAAATCTCTGTCTTCAAACTTACCTGTGTATGATATTTTTGTAAATATTTTTGTGTAAATAATTTTGGCAGATGCTAAGACTTTGGAGATCAGGACCTCCTCCCCAGATCTGCTGCCACTTCCTCTGAAGAAGCAGTTTACCCGATGCAGTTTGCAAAACTGGAAGACAAATCACATCTAACCTAGAAGGAAACAATCTTTTAATGGGAAAAAAAAAGCATCTGATTGAACTTCATCATTGAACATTATTAAAAGTGGAGTGACCAGCCGGGCTTGGTGGCTCAGCCTGTAATCCCGCACCTTTGGGAGGCTGAGGTGAGTGGATTGCCTGAGCCCGTGGGTTCAAGACCCACCTGGGCAGCGAGACCTCATCTCTACAATAAATCAAAAAATCAGCCGGGCGTGGTAACGCATGCCTGTAATTCCGGCTACTTGGAAGGCTGAGGCGGAAGGATCGCCGGAGCCCAGCAGGTCAAGGCTGCAGTGGCCGGGAGTGGCCACTGCACTCCAGTCTGGGTGACAGAGTGAGACTCCAACTCAAAAAAAAATAAAAAATAAAAAATAAAAAAAATAAAAGTGGAGCGACCATATTTAGCAAATAAAAATTACATGATACTAAATAGTGCATGGGGAATACATTCAATAAAAATTATTCATTATTTATCTAAAATCAAAATCTACCTGAGAGTCTTACATTTCATCTGACAACTCCACTTGAGAGTGAATTACTATAAAAAGATATGGACATATGTGATTTCTCTGACACACTACTCCTGTTATCAAAGTTTCTGAACCTGCCCCATTTCTTATCATAGGTGTCATGGAAACTACAGGACTGCCTTTCTCCAGATACTTTACTGTCATGTACCTCCTTCAGATGATAACACCAAGTTCAGGTAAGAATCTCTCTCCTACATTTATGAGTCATGTCAATATCAAGCATGCCAGAAAAAGTGAGGACCCAGCAAGAGTGATAAGCCCTTTTGACCATTGTTCCTCAGTTTTAATATACAGTTACATGATGAGAACATGTACGGTAAGACTCAGCTTATAGTTAGGAAAAATTCATTATTTCTAATCAACAAGTCTATCATGTTCTCAGATTTGTGTTAGCTTCCACAGAGAAAAAATAAGTGAAGAAAACCTAATACTTGCCCTTGATAACCCAATATTTGGATTGAGGTGACACATTTATTTATCACTTATACGGTGAGGAAGTGGTCCAAGCTGTGGATGCATATTGGAATTCGTATGAGTTATGGGTACAGAAGGGCATAAGATAAGCCAAGATGGGATAGGCTGATGGGACCTTGACAGGCAATGAGAATTTGCATTTGTAAGGGGATCTATGCAAAATACAAATGAATATAGTTCATTTAAAGCCATATAAATGGAAAGCCTGAGACAATACATGGCATAAAAGTTTTTAAATTTTTTGGCAAAAGCTGCTTTTTACATGGTAGAAATCTTACTGATGCATATTTATGTGGTACCCGATCTTTGACTAAGAAATATAAAACTGCCACAAATATCCTTGCATATATATTTTTTAGCATACCTGGGAGTATGAATGTAGGAAACATTCCTATGAGTAGAACCACTGGTCAAAGATTATTTTATTGTGATATTAAAAATGTTCTGGGTCAAGTGTGATGGCTCATACCTGTTACCCCAGTACTTTGGTAGGCCAAGGCAGGCGGATTGCCTGAGTCCAGAAGTTCAAGAGAAGCCTGGGCAACATAGCAAAGTGTCAACTCTAAAAATTTTTTTTTAAAAATAGCCCAGCATGGTGGCACATGCCTATAGTCCCAGCCCTTGCATTAGTGTGGAAGGATTGCCTGAGCCCACAAGGTTGAGGCTGCATGACCTGTGATTGTGCCATTGCACTCCAGCGTGGGTGACCAAGTAAGACTCTAACTCAAAAAAAAAATTTATCCTGAAATAGTTATCAATGTACACTTCAACTAACAGCATATATATCAGATGGGTGTTAGGGGTGTCAGGGCTTTTTATATTTACAAACTGACAGATGAAAAGTAGAATCTCACAGTGATTACATTTTACTTATTTATTAATGAGTGTCTGAGTATCTTTTTAAAATTGTATTTCTTTTTCTCTGAATTGCTAAACTTATGATTTTACTCCATATTTCCTTCGCATTGTTTTTCTTTGTTTTTTAAAGAATTCTTAAATATTAAGAATTAATTTTTGATCCTTTTTTACCTGTTCTATGTATTTTTGACTAATTATAGCTCAATGGACTTATCTATTAATGATTAGTTAATTGATTAATTATAATGGTTAATTATGTTTTGGACTCGCATAATTTTTTGCTTTGACTTTTTACTTCATTTTGCAAATTACAAAATTTCTCCCAAGTTTTCATTTACTTTTCTTTCCTTTTTCTCCTCATTTATTTTTTTAATTTTGATAGACCTTATTTTCTAGAGTAGTTTTGGGTTCACATAAAAATTGCACAGAAAATATTTGCAGTTCCCACATAACACGATTCCCTCCTTCCCTGCCCTCTCACACACATATAGTTTCCCCTATTGTTAACCTCTTGCATTAGTGTGGTACATTTATTAAAATTGATGAACCAGTGTCAGCAGATAACTAACGTTCAAGTTTATATTAAGGTTCATTCTTTTTGCTGTAGTATTCTGGGTTTTAACAAATTGTTATATAAATGAGTCAAAGATGGTTATTGTATATCGGCCCTTTGTTGCTCACTTCTTAAAATAGGCTGAGACTCATTAGCTCAAAAGCCACCAACGCTAAACTCAAAACTTTCTGCATCCATTTGTTTTAAATATATCCAAAACAGGCAGATTTTTAGCTTTGTATACCCTGTGAAACTATATCCAACATCTGCTTGTTATAAAGAGCCCAAGCTGCTGCTGCCATTCATCAGAACTCTCCAGCCCAGAGAGTCCCTACTGTACTATGAAGTGATGTTACCTAGATACAAAACTCTCCTCCATCCCTGGGAGTTTTGGTCCCCTCTCCACTCTCTATGATGGCCCTCTGTGCTTCTATAAAGCCTCATGCAGTGAGGACTGTCTTCTTTTTCAACCCTGTCGAAGTGTTGCCCAAATAGAAGCTTTTTTTGTTACTGCCATCTTGTAGTCTTATCTTTTTACTTGACTATTCCTGAAACTTATTAAAGTAGGTATAATGCAACCTTAAGAACATATCAATTTATACAACTCATTAGACATAAAAACTAGTAGAAAGTAATGATTAATTGATTTAACCCTATATATCATTATTATTATTAAATAGATATAAAGGTAAATGTGAAAATTAGCTTGGAATCACTCTATTTGTGATTATTTTGTCTGTTACATATGCATTTGATATAAACCAATAAAATAAAATAACCAATATTTTAGATACGTAATTGGTATTTCATTGTTTAAAGAAATAAAATTAACTTCATTAGCAATACCCAAATACTTTAAATTTTAATTTTCAAAGACTTATAAACATAAAATACAATGGAGATTAAACCATTAATTTCATACACAAAATAATTTTTAACATTTTACTATTAATTTTTTAATCATACATTAATACTTGAGACTCATTTTCTCCCCCAGGGTAAGAAAAGCCTGAATTCACTTGGTAACCTTTACTAAGTAGCAATATAACAAAGGAACTGGGAGAGATAAGAAAGACATCACATAGGGAAATAGAGAGTACAAGTGTAGCAGCAACTATTTTTTCATCCTATCCTCAATGAGTGGGGCAAGGGACAAAAATGAGAGTCTAAAATGTCCCCTCTTCCCACATCTTATTCCGGTTGGGGACTAAACATCACCAAAGAGTTCTGGGTCTCTAAATCGAAAGAATATCTGTTGTAGCCAGGTTGTTTCAATCAGAAAGAAAAAATGAAACATTTTAAATTAAGACATTTAGGGGCAGGTGGTGGCAGTTGAAAATATCTTGCTTTTAAGACATCTTGCTGGTAATACCCAAGAGAATTGAGAGATGATATACTGAACATAGGACTTATGCAATAAGAGAATGTAGAGAATAAAAGAAATAACAAAATTAAGCGTATGATGGGAGAAACATTTTTAGAATTAAAGGCAAGAAATATCCAATTCAAGAAGCACCGTGAAGCTTATCCAGAAAAAAATAATAGATTCATGCATAGATTAATTACAGTTAAAGTATAAAGTCTTAAAAGCAGTCTGAGAGTGGGTACTTTTAAAGCCCAGACCAAAAATTGTTTCTATTCCCCAAAGGTATTTTTTTAAAATGCTTAAAGCAGTCTGAAAGAACGAATGTTTAGAATGAATGAAATAATATCACAATTGCAAAAACATGGAACAATGCTGCCCCTCGAAGCTGGACTGTATAAAGAAAATGTGGTACATATACACTATGGAATATTAGAAGGACAAATATATGAACTTTGCAGCAACTTGGATGAATTTGGAGTCGATCATACTCAGTGATCTATCACAGAAACAAAGAACAGAGTGCTGGAATTGCAACACTGTCTTCCAAAGAGGATGCACCAGTTTGCGTTCCTACCAGCAGTGTAGAAGTGTTCCTTTTTCTCCACATACTCGCCAGCATCTGTTGTTGTTTGTTTTATTAATGATGGCCATTCTTACAGGGGTTAGGTGGTATCTCAGTGTTGTTTTGATTTGCATTTCTCTGATGATGAGTGAGGCTGAGCACTTTTTCATGTGTTTGTTGGCTGCCCGTATATCTTCTTTTGAGAAGTATCTATTCATGTCTTTTGCCTACTTTTTAAAGAGGCTGTTTGTTTTTATCCAATTGACCTTCCGTATGACCCAGCAATTCCCCTACTGGGAATATACCCGGAGGAACTCAAATCATTCTACCAAAAAGATACCTGCACACGTATGTTTGTTGTAGCTCTATTCACAATAGCAAAAACATGAAACCAACCGTGTTGCCCATCGAAGCTGGACTGGATTTAAAAAAAAAAAAGTGGTACATATACACAATGGAATATTATGCAGCCACAAAGAAGGACAAATATATGGGTTTTGCAGCAACTTGGATGGATTTGGAGTCGATCATACACAGTGATTTATCACAGAAAGAACAGAGTTCCATATGTTCTCACTCATAAACGAACCTTGAACAATTTTTAATGCTTTAAGAAAGCGATTGGCAGTAGTGGGAAACTGTCAGGGGAGTAGGGGTGGGATTGGCAGTTGTGGGAAACTGCCAGGGGAGGGAGGGGCATACTTCATCAACAAGAGTACCTGCATGATCAATGTTTGTATACTTAACCCTGAAATGTACCCCACATCTTTATAATAAAAAAATTTTTTTTAAAGAGTACCATATGTTTTCACTCATAAGTGGACCTTGAACAATTATAATACTATAAGAAAGTGTTTGGCAGTAATGGGAAATTGTCAGGGGATTGGCAGTTGAGGGAAACTTCTAGGGGAGGGAAGGGCATACCTCATTAACAAGGGTACCTGCATAATCAATGTTTGTATACCTAACCCTGTTTGTACCCCACATCTTTATAATAAAAAAAATTTTTTTTTTAAAGAATGAATGAAAGAACAGAATGGAAGAAAGATAGAACAACTATTAGATTGGTACAGTTTTTTAATAGTAGCAATGGAAACCATATTTTCATATTACTTGAGAGAAGTGATTTTATAAACTACTATTCAAGTCAAGTACAAAATTAAGCTATCTTCAGGAAAGCAATTTGCCCTCAATAAACATAAAGGAGACTCAAAAAATTATCTTTTTTTTTCCTGAGAGAGGGCACCTTGTAGTACAGGCTTCTCCCATTAGGCAGGTATTCTAGGAATGCATTGGCATCAGTGTACCAGCTAGCGTTGTTGTGAAAGACTTCCTTGTGGAAGAAACATCTTGATTTTGTGGCAAACAGGTGACTGGTTCTTCCACCATGACAACACACCTGCCCACACCGCCCTGAGTGTTCAGTAGTTTTTGACCAAAAACAGCATGACCCCCATACCCCACATTCCCTATTCCCCTGATCTTGCACCAAGTGACATTTTTTGTTTCCCCAATGGAAAAAAAAATACTCAAAGGGAAACATTCTGCTGATGTGGAAGAGGTGAAACAAAATGGCAGAAGCACTAAAAGGCATGAAAATGGATGAATTCAAAAACTGTTTTGAGCGGTAGAAAATGTGTCTCGATAGGTGTATTACATCAGAGAGTACTTTGAAGGTGACTGAAGTTTCACCATGTAAGAATAAATACACAATTTTTAATAAATTCTGGTTTTGGGAGGGTTCCCTTTGTGTGTGTGTGTGTGTGTGTGTGTGTGTGTAGACAGAGAGACAGACAGACACAGATAGACAGAGAGAAAGAGAAAGAGAGAGAGTCAAATAAAAAGTGTGCTCTGACTCATACTCTCCCACCTTTTGATTACCATTTCCCTTCCCAGAACAATTCATGATGAATGGCTTAGAGGGGCCAGTCTTGGTTCCACTGGGTGGGGAAGTTGAGCTGAGTTGCCAGTTGTCTCCACCACAGAGCGCACAACACATGGAGATATGCTGGTTCCAGGACCTCTACACACAACCTGTTCATCTGTACAAGAGTGGTAAAGACCTGTATGGAGAAACTGCTTCCAAGTATGTAGAGTGGACAGAGCTCCTGAAAGAAGCCATTGAAGAAGGTAAAGTGACCCTCAGGATCCTTAATGTTGGAGTTGATGATGATGGGCATACCACTGCCTCTTCAAAGATGGTGATTTCCATGAAGAAGCCATCACAGAAGTGAAGGTCACCAGTGAGACTGGATCCCTCTGAGGTTTCTATGCACCCATGATTCTCAACCCATCTGAGGCTGAGTATCGGGAAAATTCTCAGTGTTCCTGATTATGTTCATAT
The DNA here is from genome assembly GCA_027257055.1 of Cephalopachus bancanus. Classification (NCBI taxonomy): domain Eukaryota; kingdom Metazoa; phylum Chordata; class Mammalia; order Primates; family Tarsiidae; genus Cephalopachus; species Cephalopachus bancanus. Next base: position 121,731 of record JAPVLO010000396.1, read on the forward strand.
TACTTGGTTTGGTTAGCAAATTCAAATGCATGCATTTAGTTTTTGAACTGGGAAGAATGGAGGATCAAGGACAAAAATGATTTCTATGCAGATATCCACTCTCTCAGTAGCTACTATCTTTTAACAATATCTACCTAAAGTGTTAAATTTCTAAATGATTAACAGAATCCTTTTCATTCTTTCAGTTATTTTAATACTTTCAATTATTTCTGGTGTTCAAGTAAAACTTAAGTAAAAAGTACTTGAATCTTTAAGATAGTCTCCTTAATAATTCTTATTCTCACTTCTCCCTGACTCGGTTTACTGACTACTTAATTCCAGGTTCATTTTCCTATTTCAAAAAGTCTTCATCTACAATCTTCAGTACCCTCCAATACATATTTATGCTACTACGTGCTATATGTAGATATATAGCATTTAAGTTGATAACCTCACCCTTGAAGTACTCTGACTAAAAGAGAAATGGAAGGGAGATGGAGGACTTGAAGTAAGCTGAAGGCTTCCCTGATGTGAGGACACACGTGGAGGACTCTAGGCCCACTCATACTTAACACCTTATTGGATATTATGTAACACCAACTTCATAGTCTATAGCTGAGCTACCAAATATGATATACACTAGCTACATGTGGCTATTTGAATTTATATTAAAATTAACTAGGATTACACATTTAGCTCTTCAGTCTCGCTGCCCACATTTCAGGTGCTTAGTCATCTCATGTGACAAACAGCTACTGTATTAGATGGCACAGACATAGAATATTTCCACCACTGCAGAAAATTTTATTGAAAAGAGCTGCTCTGGAGTAACAATGTAAATCTCTATTCGTTCTTTCTTAACTCACACATTAGGCAACTCTTATGTCCTAAGTAATATCCTGAAATTTTTCCAATGTGTTTGTTTTCTCTAAACTGATATGTACAATATTTTGATAACAGTGGTATTAACTCTTTTATGTGAAACTGATTGCACACAAATACCTATTGTATGCAAAGAAAATGCAAATTAAAATTGTAATTAAAGTTGCAAACTTGGCCGGGCTCGGTGGTTCAGCCCGTAATCCTAGCTTTGGGAGACCAAGGTGAGTGAATTGCCTGAGCCCTCGGGTTCGAGACCCGCCTGCGCGACTTGGCGAGACCTCATCTCTACAATAAATTAAAAATTAGACGGGCTCAGTGGCTCAGCATGTAATCCTGCAATTTGGGAGGCTGAGGTGAGTGAATTGCCTGAGCCCACGGGTTCAAGGCCCACCTGGGCAACTTGACAAGACCTCATCTCTACAATAAATCAAAAAATCAGCCGGGCATGGTAGCGCATGCCTGTAATTCCAGTTATTTGAAAGACTGAGGCAGAAGGATTGCCGGAGTCCAGTGGGTCAAGGCTGCAGTGGCCAGGAGCAGCCACTGCATTCCAGTCTGGGCGACATAGTGAGACTCCAACTCAAAAAAAAAAAAAAAATTTAGCCGGGCATGGTAGCGCGCGCCTGTAGTTCCAGCTACTTGGAAGGCTGAGGCGGAAGGACTGCCAGAGCCCAGCAGGTTAAGCCTGCGGTGGCCGGGAGCATGCCACTGCACTCCAGTCTGGGCAACAGAGTGAGACTCCGACTCAAAAAAATAAAATAAAATAAAGTTGCAAAATTGCACTTAAAATGTTATTGATTGTTTATAATTTATTATGGTGACTCAAAAGTAACCAATGATGAAATCAAAGAAAAAACTTTAAGCCAGCAGTTCTATGATAATTGATACCTTGATTGTTTTTCGTTATTCATCAGTGTTCATTATAATAATCCAAGGATCTATCCCAGTCTGCTAGATTTAATAAATATTCAGTAAACATGTTTGAGTTTTTATTTGTTTTGAATGAATAAATAAATGAAACAAACAGGCATTTGCTCATCTGACTTATTTAGGACTAGGACAAGGCTATTAATTTGTTTATCATAATTTGGCCTATCTCTATTCCCTTTTGACTGACTTGTCATGGCAATCAGCCCACAGAGCTTACCTATCAATATATCTAAGCGTAGAGAAATTAAACTGGGGTAGGAGGGCTTTTCTTTCTCTATTATGTTTCCCTTTCCCTTCCTTTAAAAATATTGCTTTCCTTCTTTTATTCCAACCAGATACAAGCTTAGGAATACAAATTCTTATGCATCCTCCTAATACCAAAGGACTTATATTGGAATGTAATTCTGAAGGTTGGTTCCCAGAGCCTCATATGGAATGGAGAAATAGCAGGGGAGCAATCATTCCACCTGCATCAAAATCACAGTTACAAGATAGAAACAAATTGTTCAACATGAAGATGAGTCTTCGCCTCAAAGATCACTCCCGTGGGAATGTCGGTTGCTACCTTCAAAACCCTGTAACTGGCCAAGAAAGAATAACAAGTATTGTCTTATCAGGTGAGAACTGTGTATTTGTTCTTCAAATAATGGCCATTGCCATAAAATGTATGAACTAAAGTAAAAAATGCATATTTTATATATATATATAAAATGCATATTATATGTGCACTTGTATTACTCTCTTGGCTTTATTCATTATCTTGCTTGTTTTCTTTCTCATTCTTTTTGCTACATTCATTTTTTTCATTCTATCTGCTTTATGTAGGAGTTCCCAGGACATAGTGTTTGAGACTTTTATCTTTTTTGGAATTAATAGAACTTTACTAAAACTAACACACACACCTAGTTTTAAAGGGTAAAAAAAACAAGTAAAAATGAGCAAAGCAATATAACAAGGGTTATTTAACCTGAACAATACTGTGGCAGTAATAACTGCTGCAGCGTTAAAGAGAGAGAAAGCATTTCTAAGACTGCCTGATGACTCTGAAACAGAAGTCCACCTCTTGAAACATGATACTTTGTTCCCAAAATATTGCTAACAAGCTTACTTATATGACTTATTCCCCATCAAAGATGAACTCTAAAGAGCAACCTAAGAATAACTTTCAATATCTAGCAGGAAGAACTATAGTTCTGTTTGCTCTCCAGTCCAAGTGTCATTTCCTCCAGTGGTGGATACAGCAATTTTCTCAATTGTATTTTCTTCTTGTTTTTCTAGGACGCATGAATTGACCACATATCAAGAGTGCCAGCACCATTCCAGGTGCCAAAGGATCCTCAGCACCTTATCCCAAGTACCCATCAAGCTAGTTGAGAAGGGAAACATGAGCAGAAAATTAGGATCTGATAACAAGTGCTATGATGGCCATGGCCACTCAGGCTCCATAGCTGCATAGCTAAGGGGATCTTAGAGCAGTAATGAGAAAAAAACTCATCTTGAGAGATTTTGTGAAGGACTAGTGTGATCCAGATGAAGAAGGGGGTAAGGAGGCTCTAGGCCAATAAGGTTATGAACAAAGTCACAGTGGTGTGACAAAGCATCACTGAGGAACTGGGAGTAGTCAAGTATGGATCAAGTGCTAAGATCCAGATATCTAGGGCTGGGAGAGTAGGTCAACTCTTTATGAATAAAGCATTAACACAACTTTGCTCTTTTGTCCTCATGTTTCTTCCAGTAGCTTGGTAGGGAGAATGTGGTGTGTGTGTGTGTATGCACTTGAATATTGCTACCTACTAAGTGGTTAGCTTCCTGAGTACAGCAGCCATACGAGATAGGGCATGTCTTAGACTGAACATCATCCTTGAAGTTATGGGCAGTGCAAAACTGCTATCCTTAAGGGAACACAATATGCAAAAGTTGAGATGAGTTGAAAAACATCTTTCAAGTAAATTGCTGAGTAAAAATGAAAGGAATGTAGAATATGTTTTAAACATGCATGGACCACAAAACAATGTCAATTAAAGATTGTTTTCCAGAAAGGGGGTAAATGTCGTATTTAAAAGAAAAGATATATAGAAATTGACAGGAACATTTGTAAAGTAATGGAATTGGGAAACTTCACATCACACATGGATGATGGCAGGTGCGTTTGCTTAAACAGTACATTGGGACTTTGTCAAAAACCAGTGAGAATGAGGATAGTGTAACTAGATCAAGTTAAAGAAGTAGAAAGGCTGATTCAACTAATTCTTATGGAAAGTTTTTGACATATAAGTTATAAAGAAATAAGATGATAGTGGAAGCCTTTTCTCTCTTGAACTTCATTTTGTCTTATGCCTTTGAATATCAATATGATGATGGCTCCTCAAATTGCACCTCCTTCTCAGATCTCTTTCCGAAACTCTAGTCTCATCTCCAAACTCAACATAGAAGTCTAATAAATACCCAAACACATCAAAAGCCAAATTCCTGATTATCTCTTACTTGCTTAATTACTACATTTTCAATTTTAAATCACACTTCATAATTTCAGTTTTTCAGAACAAAATTGTTGAAATCATCCTTGACTCCCATTTCTCATATTCGATATCACTTCTATCAAGAAATAATGCTAGTGATGAGATCCGGAATATATTTTATACTCAGAATATATTTTATATTAGGAATCTCATCACCTCTCACCACATTTTTACTACTGCCATTCAAATTTAAGACACCATCACCTGTGATCTAAATTTTGACAATAGCATCCTAAAAGTTATCCTATTTCTACTCTTGTCCACTGATACATTCACAGCAGACAAATGAGAGACATAAAACATCACTCTCTGTTTAATACCCTGCAATTATTCTCTATTTTATCCAGAGTAAAATATCCCACAATGTCTTGCATTATCTATACTTATTACCTATCTGATCCAGTCTTTGTCCTTTGTCCTCCTTTGCCCACTCTACTCTAATTACACAGACCTTCTTTCTGTTTCCCAACGATGCCAGACATATTCCTGCCTTGGGGTCTTTGCTCTGGCTGTTCTCTCTTTCTAGAATACTCTAAATTCCACTAACTTCCTTTATCTTCTTCAAATTTCTACTCAATTCACCTTCCTAATAAGAACTACCTTGACAAGCCAACTTGAAAAAATGTAACCTACCCCCACCACCTGGAATTCCCTAATTTTTTTACCATCCTTCATTTTTCTTATTTGCATCATATTATCACCTTTTGGCCCACTGTATAACTTATTTATTACATTTATTGTCCCTTATCTTTCTTTCTAAACCATGAAGATAGGAATCTTTGTTGATTGTATACACTGACACACACCAACCACTTCAAATATTGGATGGCATATAGTGAGAAAGCAATAAATAACTGATGTTTAAACATTGAAATAAGGTCCAATGGATGTCTTATAAATTGCCAATTAAATATACATGTATTATTAGTGTTTATGAAGTCCATGCAATTAACATTAAATCCAGATGCTGAGAAGAATATTCTAAGTCAAGAATATTGTAATAGGAATGACTCTTCTAACAGCCGAAGCAATTTACTACACCAAAATATTTTTACACTTGTTTTCTCATTTGATCTTCAAGGAAAAAAGCAAAACTTCATATTATGGTTGTATAAGAAATAGCAAGACAGTTACTGGGGATGGAGAAAGAATAAACTACCTATCCTCTGTCCCCAGAATTCATAGCAGATTAAATGTATGTACAAAACAAAGAAGGAAAAAGGGGGAAATATTTGTTAACTTATTTACAACTTCAGCAAATAACAATAGGTATATTTTCTGAGTTAAATTTTTAAAAGTAGATATGCACTTTTAAAAACATGTTTCAGTCCTCTTTCCCACCCCTCCCCCCAGCTAGTGAGTGCACAAACGAGAAAAGAAGAGGGTGCTCCATGCAACAGCACTGCAGACACCATTATCCTCTGTTTCTTTGCTGCACCAACCTCAGCGTCTTGCCTGCATCCCGCTAGTTTGCGGCCTAGAGATTGGTGTGTCCTTTTAATAGAAGAAAATGGAAATTGAACAGTCAGAGGAGACCTTCCCCAACACTGAGACTAATGGTGAACTTGGAAAACACCCTGCAGGAGATATGGGAGAGGAACAAGCATTTAAAAGATCTAGAAACACTAATGAGATGGTTGAATTGCGCATTCTGCTTCAGACCAAGAATGCTGGAGCAGTGATTGGAAACATTAAGGCTCTCTGTAGAGACTATAATGTCAGTATTTCAGTCCCGTACAGCAGTGGCCCCAAGCGCATATTGAGTATCAGTACTGACATTGAAACAACTGGAGAAATTCTGAAGAAAATCATCCCTTCCTTGGAAGAGGGCCTGCAGTTGCCATCACCCATTGCAACCAGACAGTTCTCACTTGAATCTGATGCTGTGGAATGTTTGAATTACCAACACTATAAAGGAAGTGACTTTTGCTGTGAGTTGAGACTGTTGATTCATCAGAGTCTGGCAGGAGTAATTAGTGGGGTCAAAGGTGCTAAAATCAAAGAACTTCGAGAGAACACTCAAACAACAATCAAGCTTTTCCAGGAAAGCTGCCCTCATTCCACCGACAGAATTGTTCTTATTGGAGGAAAACCTGATAGGGTTGTAGTTTGCATAAAAATCATCCTTGATCTTATATCCGAGTCTCCCATCAAAGGACGTGCACAACCTTATGATCCCAACTTTTACGATAAAACCTATGAATATAGTGATTTTATAATGATATTTGTTGACCGCTGTGGGCATCCAATGGGATTTCCGATGCAGGAAAGAGGTGGTTTGACAGAATGCCTCCTGGTCAGGGCGGGTGTCCTATGTCTCCTTCTAGAAGAGATTATGATGATATGAGCCCTCGTCGAGGACCACCACCACCTCCTCCTGGACGAAGTGGCCAGAGTGGTAGCAGAGCTCAGACTCTTCCTCTTCCTTCACCATCACCACCTAGAGGAAGAGATCTAATGGCCTGTGACAGAAGAAAAAGACCGGGAGACCGTTACGACAGCATGGTTGGTTTCAGTGCTGACGAAACTTGGGACTCTGCAATAGATACACGGAGCCCATCAGAATGGCAGATGGCTTATGAACCACAGGGTGACTCTGGATACGATTATTCCTATGCAGGGGGTCATGGCTCATATGGTGATCTTGGTGGACCTATTATTACCACTCAAGTAACTATTCCCAAAGATTTGCCTGGTTCTGTCATTGGCAAAGGTGATCAGCGGAATAAACAAATTCATCATGAGTTGGGAACTTCGATCAAAATTGATGAGCCTTTAGAAAGATCTGAAGATTGGATCATTACCATTACAGGAACACAAGACCAGATACAGAATGCATAGTATTTGCTGCAGAACAGTGTTAAGCAGTATTCTCGGGAAAGTTTTTCAAAGACTAGTGAAGAACTGAAGGAGTCCTGCATCTTTTTTTTTTATCTGCTTCTGTTTAAAAAGCCAACATTCCTCTGCTTCATAGGTGTTCTGCATTTGAGGTGTAGTGAAATCTTTGCTGTTCAACAGATGTAATGTTTCAGTTCTTTACAGACAGGGTCAGGGGGAGGGGAAGGGTGTGCAAAAACTAACATTGAAATTTTGAAACAGCAGCAGAGTGAGTGGATTTCATTTTTGTTCATTGTTGGTGGTTTAAAAAAATTCCCCTCAAGTAATTATTGTGACCACCTTGCTTTGTGGTCACTGTAACATTTGGGGGGGTGGGACAGGGAAAAAAAATAACAATAGTCCACATGTCCCTGGCATCTGTTCAGAGCAGTGTGCAGAATATAATGCTCTTTTGTAAGAAACTTTTTATGATTTTTAAAATAAATTTAGTGAATCTATTTTTGGTGGTCATTTTTTAAAGACATTTTTCAAGTGGTGGCTGAATTTCCCAATCAACCCCCAAACAAAGCACTAAGTTTTATTTTCAGTTTCTCTGTCAGATATATAATTGCATCTTTTGGACAAAGGCAAAATAACTTGACAAATTTAGTTTTGGTAATTTCTTGATGGTTTGAAAGTCTATTGCTGGGAAGAAATTCCATCATACATATTCATGCTTATAAGCTGGGGATTTTTTGTTTGTTTTTGCAAATGCTTGCCCCTACTTTTCTCCAATCTTCTGTGTTAGTAGTTGTGAAGAACTAAGGTGGAGAGCAGTACTACAGATTGAGTAGTGGTATTAGCATATACCAGAAGCCCAACTGGCAGTAAGCTTTACTAATCAGAATAACACTTGGTTATGGAAGTGACTGATGATGAATAAATTCTGATTATTTTTACTAGATAATTTCTCACCTATAGACTTAAACTGTCAACTTGCTATTGTCTATTAGTTAAACTTTTGTAATATATATATATTCTTGTTATTCCATTGTATGCTAATTGAAAGAAAAAGATGTAGTACCGTTTTTTGGTTATATGCTGGATTGTGTAGGAAATGCTTGTGTGTAATTCAAGAAAATATGAAAAAATTCCTGTGGATGTTTTGTGTAGTATCTTGGCATTTGTATTGATAGTTTGAAATTCATTTCCAAATAAATAAAACTCCCATGAAAAATAAATTAATTAATTAAAACATGTTTCAAAAGAATTGTAATTAACAAAATCTTTGGGAAATGTATTACAGTTCTGGGAAATAGAGACATCTATTTTTTGAGCTCATCTGATTGCAGTGTGGAAGATCTTAGCTGGGTAGAGGGTACATAAAATTATGGCTCTGAATGTGTTCAGGAATAATAATTCCAGACACAGTGAATACTTTGGAGAATTCAGCACTGCACATATACTGATGGTTTAGACAAAAAGGACTGAAGGATTGAGTTGGGACCCTTTATTATAGTCCTTGGAGACCCGTATCTGAGGCTTTAGGAAAAGACCTTAATTCATCGTTTTCCCTTTTAGTGAGGGAGAGCATGTGTCAGAGTGGATGGAAAGAAATAGAGAGCGGCCTTCACTCACCTTTGCTCAAGCTTCAAATTAAATCACACCCAACTCAGTCCCACTCCAGGTTCTATCCTACTTATCACACACCAAATTATAATTGTGCCTCAAACTAGCCCAGGTCTGATATTCCAAGGTGATATGGTCTTGAATGGAAGCATGCTTTGGATGAATCATCACTCATAGTTTAATGGGTTTTCTAAGTGGTAAGATTTGCAACTATCTCTTTCAGATAAACTATTGCCCTGGAATACTGTCTGGATACTGACTGTGAGTGTAATGCTGACTTCACTGCTGTTGTTTATCATGATACCCAGTGTAGAACTATGGCAAGGTAAGTTGGTTTGAAGGGTTGGAGCAAGTCATGGGGTGGGAGAGCTAAAGCTGCCTGACCCTTAATTACCAAGTCTGTCTACCCCAGGAAGTTCTAACGTGTTGTGTGTGTGTTAAATATATACCGTCCATCCATTTCTTGGTCCTATATATCCTTCTCTGACAGCTGGAGCTGCTGACGATGCTGTTATCTGAAAGCCTGGACTTCTTGGACCTCAATCAAGTTGAAACCCCCTTATGCTATGGTGATAGATTTCCAAACAAACTGAGAAAGCTTTTTGACAGTTAACACCTAAAACAATTTACATATATTTCTCACTGCACTTCTTAAAGAGTCCAGTGACCACATCAGAGGCGGGAAATAAAGTTTAACTGCTCATGGCAGAAATGACATGTTTTTCACCAGATCCCCTTATGTCCTCCCAACGCGAGTAGTTTAGCTACCAGCCAAGGGTCTCAGTCCTCCTGTGTGTCGCTCAACTTCCTGGATTTCCCTTTTACATTTCCAGATGCTCTTCTGATCTGAACTTTGTTATCTGACCCCAAGAACTGTCATTTTTCACAACTGTAGCTGAGGTCCTTAAGGAGAATACTCCACCACCATTCGAAAGCCACAAGCTCACAACTTTCACCCCTGCTTGTGGCTGTTGTGCAAAATAAACTCTCTTGTATCTTCTATCTGCTTATTAACACTAAGTTTTCAATTTTTTTATAATTTTAGTGCTTCATGAAATCTTTTAATGTATTTCCTTTTTTATTACAGATTTTATTCTGTATCTTACATCTTATTGAGTGTTCTAAGACCACATGTGTAACAATTTTCCTTTCCCATATATCTCTTCAGAGATTTGCAGTCAGGGACATTTCTCAGTTGACCTTTGCCAAGCTGATTGTCCTGTTATTCAACTCTTCCTCTTAGCATAGTTTGAGCCCTGACATTCTATGCATCTCTATCTAAGATGTGTTTTTGAATCATTTGGAATTGATCATGTTCAAGGAGACAGAGTTAATTCTATAACAGATATTATTACATCATCATAAGAGTCTAACATTTTTTGCATCTTTACTATTGACAAACTCTATACTAAGAACTTTACAATTATTAATGCATTTAACCTCCATAATATCCTTTGAGTTAAATATTATTATTACAGTATTTTCTATATGTTAAAAATACCCACATCAAATGTAGGTATCCTATCTAAAATCACACAGCTAGCAATGGTAGGAAACAGATTAAATATAAGCCATGTGGACACTAAGACCACTTCTTTCTTTCTTTTTATATATGGATTCAAGGAGTACATGTGCAGATTTGCTACCTGAATATATAGCATAGTGGTGAAGTCTGGGCTTCACTGGATGCTATTGAACACTGTATCCAGCAGGTAATTTTTCAACCCTCACCCTGCCCACCCTCCTGCCTTATAAAGTCCCTGGTGCCTATTATTTCTCTCTGTATAACCATGTATACTCATTGTTTAGTTCCCACTTATAAGTGGAAACATGCAGCATTTGATTTTCTGTTTCTGATTATTTCACTTAGGATAATGACCACCAGCTCCAACCATGTTGCTGTAAAGAACATAATTTTATTATTTTTTTATGAATGTGTAGTATTCCATGTCATATATGTACCACAGTTTTAATCCAATCACCCCTTGACAGACACTTAGGTTGGTTCTATAACTTTGCTACTGTGAATAATGCTGCAATAAACATATGACTGCCAGTGTCAATTTGATATAACAATTTCATTTCCTTTGGGTAAATCCCCAGTAGTGGGACTTTGGGTCAAATAGTAGTTCTATTTTTAGTTCTTTGAGAAATCTCCAAACTGATTTTTATAGAAGTTTTAATAATTTACGTTCTCACCAACAGTGTATAAGCATTTTCTTTTCTTCACATCCTTGCCAATATCTGTTGTTTTTTCGCTTTTTAATAATAGCCATTCTGACTGATATGAGATGGAATCTCAATGTGGTTTTAATTTGCATTTCTCACTGATCTTGAGAATTTTTTCATATGTATGTTGGCTGCTTTTATGTCTTCCTTTGAGAAATGTCTATTTTCTTTGCCCACTTTTTAATAAAGTTATTGTTTTTTTCTTGTTGAATTGTTTGAGTTTCTTATAGATTATGGATAGTAGTCCTTTATTGGATGCAGAGTTCACAAATTTTTTTTCCCATCTGTAAGTTTTCTATTTACTCTGTTGATTAATTCTTTTGCCATGTAAAAGCTTTTTAGTTTAATTAAGTCATATTTGTCTATATTTGTTTTTGTTAAATTTACTTTCACGGTCTTACTCAAAAGTTCTATGCCTAGGACAGGGTTCTAAAGTTTTCTATATTTTTTTTTAGGATTTTTATAGTTTCGGATCTTACATTTAAATCTTTAATCCATCTTGAGTTAATTTTTGTATATGGTGAAAGATATGGAACCAGTTTAATTTGTCTGCATATGACTATCCAATTTTCCCAGGACCATTTGTTGAAAAGGATGCCCTTTCCCTATTGTATATTTTGGATGAATTTGTCAAAGATCAGTTTGATGTAGGTATGTGGCTTTATTCTGTGTTCTTTATTCTATTCCATTAATCTATGTGTCTATTTTTGCACTAGTACCATGTTGTTTTAGTTACTATACCCTTGTAGTATAATTTGAAGTTAGGGATTGTGAAGCTTCCAGCTTTGTTACTTTTGCTTAGGATTGCTGTGGCCATTCACACTCTTTTGTGGTTCAAATTGAATTTTAAGATTGTTTTTTCTAGTTCTACAGAAAATAATGTTGGTAATTTTATAGAAATTGCATTGAAATGCATATTGTTTTTCAAAGTATGGTCATTTAAAAAATATTGATTCTTCTGAACCATGAGCATGAGATATTCTTCCATTTGTTCTTATCATCTGCAATTTCTTTCATCAGTTTTATAGTTCCTCTTATAGAGATCTTTCACTTCTTTGATTAAATGTATTCCTAGATATTTTATTTTGTGTGTGTGGCTAATGTAAATGGAATTAGTTCTTGATTTGGTTTTCAGTTTGAATATCATTAGTGTAAAGAAAGGATGCTGATTTTTTGTACATTGATTTTATATACTGAAATTTTACTGATGTTATTTATCAAGTCTATGAGTCTTTTGGAGGATACTTTAGAGTTATCTAAGTGTAAGACTATGTCATCAGTGAACAGAGATAATTTGACTTCCTCTTTTTCAATTTTGATGCCTTTTATTTCTTTCTCTTGCCTGGTTGCTCTGGCTAGGACTTCCAGTACTATGTTGAATAGTAGTAGTAAAAGTGAGTATCCTTTCTTTTTCCAGTTCATAGGGGAAATGTTTTCAACTTTTCCTTGTTAAGTATGATGTTAGCTGCATGTCTTACAGGACTTTAATTATCTTGGGGTATCTTCCTTTGATGCCTAGGTGGCTAAATGTTTTTATCATAAAGGGCTATTGGAATTTATCAAATGTTTTTTGTACATCTATTGAGATGTTTGTATCATTTTTCTTTGTAATTCTGTTTATGAGATGAATTACACATTAATTTGTGTATGCTGAACCATCCTTGCATCTCTGGAATAAAACTCACTTGATTATGATGTATTATCTTTTCGATGTGCTGTTAGATTCAGTTTGCTAGTTCTTTGTTGAGGATTTTTGCATCTATTTTTGCAAAAGTCATCAGTCTGTAGTTTTCTCTTTTTATTGTGTCCTTGCGTAATTATGGTATCAAGGTGATACTGGTTTCATAAAATGAGTTAAGAAGGAATGCCTCTTCCTTGAATTTTTGTAATGGTTTCAGTAAGATTGGTACTGACTCTTCATTGTATGTCTGGTAAAATTTTGCTGTGAATCTATCTGGTCATGGTTGTATTGTTGTTGTTGTTAGAAGTTTTGCTTCAATTTTATTACTTTGGTTGGTCTGTTCAGGTTTCTATTTCTTCTTGGTTTAAACTTAGGAGGTTGTTTCCTGAAACGTATTCATTTCTGCTAGGTTTTTTAGTTTGTGCACACAGACATGCTCATAGTAACCTCTGATGATCTTTTCTATTTCTGTGGTATCAGTTGTAATGTCACCTTTGCCATTTCTGATTGTACTTATTTGAATTCTCCTTTTTTGGTTAATATAACTCAAAGTCTAATAATTTTGATTATAGTTTCAAAAACTAACTTTTCATTTTGTCGACTTTTTTTTTTTTAGTCCAGCTCTGATCTTTAATATTTCCTTATTTCTGCTAGCTTTAGGTTTTGGGTTTTTTCTTGTTTTTCCAGTAGCTTGAGGTGTGATGTTAAGTTGTTAATCTGAGATCTTTCTATCTTTTTTATACAGGCATTTAATGCTGGAAATTTTTCTCTTAGGACTGCTTTTGCTTTATCCCAGAAATTTCGGTATGCTGTGTCTCTATTTTATCTGTCTTAATTTTGATACTTAATCAAAGACTGTTCAGAAGCAAGTTGTTTAGTTTCCATGTATTTGTACAGTTTTAAAAGTTCCTCTTGGTATTGACATCTAATTTTATACCCCTGTAGTATGAGATGATACTTGATATATATATATATATATTTTTTTTTTTTTTTTAAATGTATTGGCACTTGCTTTATGGCCAAGCATATGGCCTGTTTTGGAGAATGTTTCATGCTCAGATGAGAAAAAGACATCTTTTGTATTCATTAGGAACACTAATCTGTAAACATGTATTAGATCCATTTGGTCTAGAATCCAGTTTAAGTTCAGATTTCCTTTGTTGATTTTTCTGCCTTGATGATCAGTCTAGTGCTGTCAGTGGGAAGTTGAAATTTCCCCAGTATTATTGTATTACTATTGTATTGTTATCCATCCACTTTCTAATGTCTAGTAGTATTTGTTTTATAAATCTTGGTGCTCTGGTGTTGGATGCACATATATTTAGGTTATTTCTATCTTCTTGTTGAATTAAATCCTTTATCATTACATAATGACTTTTTGTCTTTTTTTTACTGTTGTTGATTTAAAGTCTATTTTATTTGATATATGTATAGCTACTTCTGTTTGTTCTTGTTTTCCATTTGTGTGCTATATCTTTTTCTACCCGATTATGTTGAGCCTTCTTTATATCCTATATTTTAACCACCAAGTTACACTGTGCCTATACATCACCAGTAGAGAAAAGGTAACTCCTATGGTAGTAAGCCCCATACCACAGACTATTTCATGGAGAGACTAGTCAAAAAGTGCTACTATAAGTGCTAAATAAGATTTTAAAAAACATGTTGAATATTCTTTCACTTATTATGTTCTTGTATCCAAAGCTCTTATGATTTCTTAGCAGTTCAGAGATCTCTAGAGCTATCTTACTCTTCGCCTTTTTCAATCCCAGATAAAATGATAATTACCAGCACATAACTCCAATTAGTGCTTTCTAATAAGACCCATTGATTGATAGGCTAGTTGGAGAAAAAGAAAGGTGAAATGCTTTCTTCTAGGCCTTTTTAGCTTCAACTCCAAACATGTTTCATTCTAGCAACAGCTCTGCTTCTTGTCCCTGTCACCCACAGTTCTCTGGTCCTTCAGACTTAAGCCTTAGTTCAATTTTAAATGAATACAGACAGATGACATCAAAACATGGCTTTTGATTTTTAGGCACATTTTTCCCCAGTCCAAAGTGCCTCCACACCAATAATTGATGGTTGTGACATCTTTTTTTTTCTTTCTTTTTTTTAAGGTATGTCCTGGAGCTGGCAATCTCCTTGTGCCATGGCCATACAAATAATTATGTTTTCAGTCATTGTCATTGGTGCACTACTTAGCTATTTGCATCATAAAAGAAGAGGTATGTGAGATCAGATTTAGTTCTTTCTAGGTTCTTGTAAGATAGTTACAGAGATGAATCTCAAATTCTCCCTGAGGCACATCTTCTTACTTTCATGTTTTGATTAAACTCATTTCTAACTTATTCTTCCTTTGATTTCTTCATGAACTTTGGTCTTCAGGTAAAGAAATGCCTATTCTGTTCCATCACATGCTCTGATCATTCTAATCATTATAAGAATTTATTATACAAATTGGGTCATTTGTGTCATGCCCAACTAAATCAGAGTTGAGGAGTCAGGGGTAAAAGCACTTAGGGCACATAGTACCTGCTCCAATAATTAAATTTTTCACAAACCCAGTTGCTGAAATCACCCGCTGTAATCCTAAGATCAGTTTTAGCTAGTAGCTCCTGAAACAACCTGACATAACTCTAAGACTGGTTTTACCCACCACCATAACTCACCAATCAGAGCTTGCCAACTCCTTCAAATTGTACTAGTGCCAATGAGCCATCTTTTAAAACAATACATAGCATTTCTCTTTCTAACAAGACTCCCAACCTTCTCTTTGTTCTACAGACATACCAAAGAACATCTGGTCTGTGTGTATGCCCCAAACTGAAATTCTTACTTCCCAAAATAAAATGTTAATTTAGAAATTTGTCTTTATATTTTAACTTTGACACCATCAAGCTTTCACTCACATGCAGAGACACATACATGCATACATATGAGCACACATAGTTGTGTGTACATGTGTACTCTTTCATTCTCCTCTCTTCTTTAAAACTATATCAAGTTTTCACTTCCTCAACCTCTCACTCTTTAGAGAACCATTATTTCTCTGAATTCCTTGAGACTATGTGTATACTCCAGGTGATAGTGTATTTTATCATTACTATTATTCAGTAATTTCAGCTATCTCTCACCTGTTCAAAGGCCCTGAGCATCTCAAGATTAGAAAAAGCACCACCTCTATTCATGTTCTAATCATAGCACATGACTCACCTGCTGGTATTTATCTTTTTATTTATATAGTCATTCATCCAACAAATGTTTGATGATAAATAACTATAGTTTAATAACTGTAGTTGATGTAAGAAAGTAATTTCTAATAGGCATACACAGCTATCCAATAATGAAAGAGATGCCTTCTCTGTGGAAATCAGTGTGGTGATTTCTAAAAGCTCTAAAAATCGACCTTCCATATGACCCTGCAATCCCCCTACTGGGAATACACCCTGAAGAACTCAAATCACTCTATAAAAAAGATACCTGCACACATATATTTATTACAGCCTTGTTCACAATAGCAAGATCATGGAACCAACCATGCTGTCCATCAAAAGAGAACTGGATTTTTAAAAATGTGATACATATACACGATGGAATATTATGCAGCCATAAAAAAGAACAAAATCATGAATTTCGCAGCAACCTGGATGGAATTAGAGTTTATAATACTGAGTGATCTCTCACAGAAACAAAAATCTGAGTATCACATGTTCTTACTCGTAAGTGAACCTTGAACAACTATTGTAATGCTTTAAGAAAAGGTTTGACAGTGGCGGGAAACTATGGGGGGGCAGGGAGGAGAAGGGAGGTGGGATTAACGGTAGTTAATATCTGTCTGGGGACGGGGGACACACCTCATCAACAAGGGTACCTACACAATGCATATTTGTATACCTAACCCTTAACTGTATGTCACAATTTTAAAATAAAAAATACGTATTAGAAAAGAAAAAGGTACCCTAATTGTTGGCAACGGCACTGCCATCCCAAAATGCATTAACAAATATTATGAGACAGTGATGTTTCTCACCTTAGAACCACCCAGAAAAGGTAGTTTAAAGGAGTCTACTGCTCCAGATGAGAGGCTCAGATTCTTTAGGTCTTTAGCACCAGACAACACAGACAAAGGCATAGTGTATCTATCCTTCAGACTTTGACCAGTCAGAGCAAATGCCATGTTGCTTAAGTTAAAAAATGGACATCTGCCTCCTCACAATCCTATTCCAGCCTTAGCCCAAAAGTACTCATCTTCAGCATCATCCAAATAGCTAAACCTGCTTCTCCACAACCGTCATACAAATGAAGCCATAAGAACCTGAAAAGTAAATCTATTATAAATCTGTAATCCAGGCATCCTTTCCCTGCTGCGATCCTCCTAATTCTTGCATCTCTCCCCAGTTCCTGTTTCAGATGCAAAATTCCATTTGAATACTATGTGTTTAGAAGATATGACTATGATGGTGTGTTTGATAACAATCTTTGTCACCATATTCATTTCCTTGATCTACTTAGGATTGAGAGGTAAATGGAAAGAGAAGGGTGGTAATTCAGAGGCATATGGATCTCCATATGCCCAGAGGGACAACCTCTCTGGTCCCTGTGACTTATTAACTGGACAAAAAAACACAAAGACCTGTGTTCTATGCTAGAACTTCCTGATTGCAGCCTTCTTGAGACTCCTAGGGGTTCTACCAGTACCAATTTTAGTGACTCAAATTCAATAGCTTCTCATTTCTGACTGCATAATTGTGACAACTCTCTCAGGAAAACTTGGAAGGCCCAGCTATGTTTCACAAGACGAAGCATTTGCTACAGCTTTCTGCATTTCAAGCTCTTTGCAAGGCTTCCATGGTTTCTTTCCTATTGATCTCAAAGACAGAATTGAAAATTTAATATCATAGTTTTTTCTTTCAGAAACATACAAGTGTCCACAGGGGCTGGATTGGGAACATTTCTGAACCTGTGATCATAGAAGGGCATATATCTTTGAAACATCTTCTAACTCATGCCCAAAGTTAAAACTCCTGGCTTTATTGTGTAACTATAATTTCTTCATGAAAAGGAAAGGGAATATAGAATTAGTGACCCACAGAGGAAAATGTTAATATGAATTGTGTTCTACTTGTAATTTGCAATCCTAAAAACTTCTATTAAAAAGTGTATGCATGGTTAAAACAATGAACACTCTTGCTTACCAACAGGCTTTTCCCCCAAAACACAGTGCAAACCTATGGTGAGTTATTATAGACAAGACTTTTGTTTAAGCAAAGAGATTCCATTTAGAACCACAAAAAATGGTCTACTTTGTTTTTTCATCTTGCATCCACTGACTCTGAACTTTCTCTAGACCTCCTGTAGGGAACTGCCAGATGTTGAGTTGGTTGATTTGGACAAGCCAAAGTAAAAGTAATAGTGAAGTCTGTATTCAGTTAATGCAGTAGTAAAAGAAAAAGGTCAAAAAGGAAAGTACTGCTGGTTCCCCACTTTCTCACTTTCCCGAGTGCGATAGCACTGGACAGGGGTCAGGGGTCATCAGTGCAGGTGGGGGAAGTTGTCTTATTGCAAAGAGCTCCTGTCATTTTATAAACTAGGAAGAGGAGCGAGAGGATACTGGAAAGAGATAGGAATGAGTCAGAGTGAAAAGAGTTTTAGTTAAGACTTCCAGCAAAAAGAAGGCCTCATCAGAGGTGACTGAGATACATCTCAGCTCAGCCTCCAGACCAGGAGTCCTCCAAGAGGAGGTTCCTGGACTAAGAAAATATATGAGCACGGCTGTCTGAGGGTGGATCTGAGTGTGGGACTGCAACTCCCTCCAGAAACTGCAAAGTGCTAGCTTTCATGAAGAACAGATTTCTCCTGTGAGGCCTGCTAGGCAAAGCCTTTGTAATTTCCTGTGCTTGAGTATCACACATAGGATTTTGGCCTAGAGTCAGACTCTTCATTGCCTTTACAATGTTGAGAGACATCCATGCACTGAGATAAGACAAATGCGAGGGACAAGAATGTGCTGATGCAATACATGTTTGTAGTCCTTATGCCAAGTTTCTGCCACCAAGAAAAACAACCCAATCATTATCCTTGTAAAAATAGGCTAGGATTAATGCTAGAGGGAAGTAGTATGGAATCTGTAGCCAAAATTCTTTACCTCAACTCACATTTACCTGTTGACCCAATAAGATTAAAAGCAGGATTACAGTCAAGGAGAAGTTTTACTTTCTCTCACAGTTGAGGAAGCCACAGGAGTTTAGAAAACTAATCTTGTTTTTAGGTACTTGCAGCTGCATAAGCCTTTTCTTGTTGCTGCTCTTTGTCCTATTGAGACCAATAAGTAAGTGGTTTTAGCCATTCTAAGATTTTATCGACTTATCATTTTTTGTCTCAGAATTCTCTGAAAAAAAAGTCAAGATAATACATTAATTGCTTTGAACTCAAGATTACACAATGCAATGTTCTACAAAGACCAAGTTACTCTATCATTATTCAGGCTCTACTAGTATGTATCACATAGCTAATATTGCAATGTTATATAGCAACAACCTTACAATAGCAAGGCCAAAGTTGAAAATGGTCAAAATTTACTACAGATTGAAGTGACCCCTAAATTGACTGCTAAATTTTTAAATGAAAAAATAATAATCATTTTCCATAATGAGATCAATTTTATTTTACAAAGACAAAATAATTTTTCCAAATATGTATATATTATTTACATTTTTTCCTAATATTTTCTTTATTTCTACTAGGTTTCTATTGAGTTTTGAGACGAATCTCATTGATTTTTAGTACTGCATTCTCTGGACACTTTCAATGAATGAGTTTAGTTAGAAAGTTGATTATTCAAATTCTAAGTCTTTAAGTTTCACAGTTTTGCAAGTTGCAATCAAGAGGATGCATAAGAATATTTAGAAAAAAATGTTTAAAATTTAAAAGCAAATTCACAGACTCCCCCTAAACTTGCATCTTGCAATATAAGCACCAACTTTATTTTGCAATAGCCTTTCCCAAGCAAGTAAACAAATTATACAATGATTGACTATTATTTTAGAATATGGGGAGATAGAAAATGACATTCAGAAACAGAGACAAACAGACACACACAGACACAGAGAGAGAGAATATCCATTGATTACAATTTCACCAGAATATCCATTTACTTCAGTTACACAGTAATAATATGAAAATTAAATCAGGCTTTTTTCTAGGATGACTTGATTCCTTATATTTCAACAGCAAATATTTTCCTCTAATCAATTTAAGCTATAGAATTCAAATTAATCAATTTCCAAATAATGTTCCTTTTCTTGTGACTTTTCTAAAAATATCTTTGGTATCTCAGAAAATATCAATAGGTTCTCAAACATGTTCTTATCTCCACTACTTGCCTTTAATAAGATGTGATTTTACAATGCCTTAAGTAAATTTTATTTTCTTAATAGATCATCTACAAAGTAGAGGGATTGAACAGGCATTAAACTTCTCATCTGGAACTCTGGATTGAAAGACTACAGCAGTACAATATGCTAAGGGTGCAGAAGAAAATGATTGTGGGCCCACAATTGTATACATGGCCAAATAATTGCCATGTGAAGAGTAAATAAAATGTATTTGGTTATTCAAATTTATATTATATTTGTAATTCTTGTACAAACTGTTCACTCAAAACATATAATCAGTAGATAACTTAGGATAATAACTGGATTGAAGTCAATAATACACATGGCAAAATGGAAAAAATCTTCTGAAAGTAGAAATAAATCTATATCAGTAATTAAAGTCATATTGATGAAGAATTAAACATGTTAGTTAAAAGAAAACAATTCTCAAATCTATGATGTTTGTAAGAGACTTAACTAAAATATTTAACAGAAAATTTAAAAATACAGGGATGCAAAGACAAAATTTATGCAATTTCTACCAAAAGATATGTGAGAAATATATTAATATTAAGGAAAAATATGATTAGAAATAAATGATTAGGGATAAGGTGGTCAATCACAAAATAAAGAATGATACATCAAAACCTTTTTAAAATTATTGCATAATACACATACATATTAATGTACTCAAATCTAGAAAGAGAATATTTAAAGAATGCAAGTAAAAATATATAGTTCTGTATGCATTGATAACATTTTAATATTTCTTTTTTGGGAATTGACAGATCAAGCAATAGTTCCTACTTCATAGGTTCTTGGTGATGACCTGATTTAATATTTGTGTAACACTTACCACAGATCCTGGTGCCAAAGAAACTTTATTTATAAAATAAAAGTAAGTAAAACATATGAAAATTGTCTTTTAAAAGGTATTGGCAGAGGTGGGACACTGCCGGGGGGGGCACATAACATCAGTAAGGATACCCACATTTTACCTGTACGATGGCCATGTATGTACCTAACCCTGAATTGTACTCCACATGTTTCAAATTAAGTTAAATTAAAAAAATAAAATAGTCTTTAAAAATCACTATTTAGATTAAATTCAAAACAATGAGACTTTATCTCATCATTATTATGCTAGCCAACAGTTAAAAACTTCAAGCTTTGATGATTATTTGGAGAAATGGGAACACATATATTCTTGATTTGAAAATAGATTAATATAAACAAATCGTAGATAAAATTATCAATAATTAATAAAAATTCTTATAAGGACATATTGCATTTTTGTTTTTCCACTTATTAGGTTAATTAACTGTTGCAGTTCTGAATGGAATAGTAAAAAGAAAGAGAAAAAAACAATTTTTAAGATGAAAATAAAATTCAAAAAATAAATAGATTTCCTTGCATTATCATGACTATCTTACACAGACATTGTTGGGTAAGAAAAAGTGTGTTTTAAAGGGAATTTTAAAGTTTAATAATAATGATATAAATAGAAATAATATAAAACAATGAGATATGGAATATATATTTATAAACACACACACACATACTAAATACAAAAATATGCACACCAAATTCCAAATAGTTGTTTCTGGGAAAGTGAATAAGGAAAATAAATTCTTGTTAGACATTTGGCTGAACTGGCAAGCTATTACTTCAAATAAAGATATATGAGGCAAATTGTATTCTCTGGCTAATTTTGTTGATTGCTAAATAGTTTTAAAATTCAAGAACATTTATTCAAAAACATTTACTATTGTGAACAATGCCGTGATAAACATACGTATGCAGGTATCTTTTTTATAGAGTGATCTGAGTTCTTCCGGGTATATTCTCAGTAGGGGGATTGCAGGGTCATATGGAAGGGCGATTTTTAGAATTTTTAGGAATCACCACACTGTTTTCCACAGAGACTGTGCTAGTTTACACTTCCACCAACAGTGTAGAAGTGTTCCCTTTTCACCACATCCACTCTAGCATCTGTTATTTTTCGAGTTATTGGTGATAGTCATTCTGACTGGAGTTAGGTCGTATCTCAACCAACCATGCTGCCCATCAAAAGAGAACTGGATAAAAAAAAAATGTGCTACATGTACACAATGGAATATTATGCAGACATAAAGAAGAATAAAATCATGAACTTTGCAGCAACCTGGATGGAATTAGAGTTTATAATACTGAGTGATCTTTCACAGAAACAAAGATCTGAGTATCACATGTTCTTACTTATAAGTGGACCTTGAACAACTACCATAATACTATAACAAAAGAATTGGCAGCAGGAAACTGCAGGGGGTGGGGGGCGCAGCAGGGAGGTGGGATTGATACTAGTCGATATCTGCCTGGGGAGGTGGGGCACACCTCATCAACAAGGGTACCTGCACAATGAATATTTGTATACCTAACCTTGAATTGTACCCCATAATTTTAAAATATATATATAATAAAATAAAATAAAACATTTACTAGCTGGGCTCGGTGGCTCAGCCTGTAATCCCGCGCCTTTGGGAGGCTGAGGTGAGTGGATTGCCTGAGCCCACGGGTTCGAGACCCACCTGGGCAGCGAGACTTCATCTCTACAATAAATCAAAAAATCAGCCGGGCATGGTAGTGCATGCCTGTAGTTCCGGCTACTCGGAAGGCTGAGGCGGAAGAATCGCTGGAGCCCAGCAGGTCGAGGCTGTGGTGGCTGGGAGCGGCCACTGCACTCCAGTCTGGGCGACAGAGTGAGACTCCAACTCAAAAAAAAAAAAAAAAAAAACATTTGCTGAACCTTGATAAGAATACTTGGAGTCTGTGGCATTTTTACCAGGAGCTCCCAACTTCTATCATACACCCAAGTTCCATGACACAAAAGTTTCACCATAGAAAAGAAGTGTAAGCCTTAAAGATTGGCACCTCCACTTCTTTGTCAGTGAAGAACACTTTATTTGGGGCAAAGCATTGAAAAGTCCAGCGATATTGTAGAAAACAGTAAAGAGCTCAAGGGAAAACTAACATTTTAGCCATGTTAGTCTGAGGAAGCAACAAAATGGCATACTAGCCAGAAATTTAATAGAGATTCATGAAAAGTGGCATCCAAAGGGGACCTTGCTAAAATTACACTTATACCTGGTGGAAGACAAGATTCTGCAGCAGGGCAGCAGGTAGGGGGAAAAGAGATCAGAACTCATATTTATTGCAATACATTATGTAAAATGTCCAGTTTCAACAAGCAATTATGAGGCATGCAAAGAAATAGAAAAAAAAGTATCCTGTGTATACAAAACAAAGCAGACAATAGAAATTGTCTTTGAAGTGACCCAATTGTATTATTGTTGTGTTCAAAGAGCTGAACAAAAATTTTAAAGAATTAAAATGAATTGTAATAACAATGACTTATTCCCAAGCAGAGACTATTAATAAAGAGATACACACACACACACACACACACACACACACACACACACACACACATATATGTGCAATATAATCACAAATAACAATTGTGGAGGTGAAAAATAAAATAACTGAAATTAAAAATCCACTGGAAGAGGCTGGATGCAGCAGCTCACGCCTGTAACCTCAGCACTTTGGGAGGCCAAGGCAGACAGATTGTTTGAGCCCAGGGATTGAAGACCAGTCTGGACAACATACTGAGACCTTGTCTCTACCAAAAAAAAAATTTTAATTAGTCAGGCATAGTGGCACATGCCTGTAGTCCCAGCTACTCCAAAGACTGAGATAGGAGGTTCACTTGAAGCTGAGGTGAGCCATAATTATGCCATAATTATGCCACTGCATTCCAACCTGAACCATAGAGTGAGACCTGTTTTTTAAAAAAAAATGTACTAGAAGGACTCAATACAGAACTGATCCAGCAGAAGAAAAACTCAGTGAACTTGAAAATACTTCAATAGATATTACACTGTCTGAAGTACAAAAATGTGATGGAAAACAATCACACATTAAAGAAGCTCAAAAAGCTCCACGTGGCATAAACATGAAAGGATCCATGCATCATTGTCAAATTGTTGAAGCAGAAAGAAAATTTCTGAAAGCAGAAAGATGAATAAGACTCATCACATAAAAGGGAACAACACTGTTGATGGCTTACTTCTTATCAAAAACAATAGAGAAGGCAATGAGATTACTTCTTCAAAATGCTGATAGAATTCCAAAGAATTTACATATGTTTTTTGAATTCTCTGTTCTTATATCTAGAGAATGAGAACATAGAGCCATCATACATTACAGTCTTTCCTTTTTACTCTCCTTTTAAAATCTTTATTGAGTTATAACTGATGTACATACTTAAGATGTAAAATTTGATGTATTTTGACATATCTGTACACCCTTTAAACTATAATTACAATCAATATTCATTAATTCCAAAATTTTCCTTATGCTTCTTGATACTCCATTCCTCACTATCTCTTCAACACCAACTTCAGGCAACCACTGATCTGCTTTCTGTCACTTGAGATTAATATGCATTTTTTATAATATTATATGAATGAAATCATAAAGTACATTCTTGTTTTTGTCTGACTTCTTTTGGCCAGAATAATGATTTTCAAATTCACCCTTTTTGTTTTATGTATAGCTGAAGAGTTTTCCATTGTATGAATATTTCATGTGTCCTACCAGCAGTGTAAGAGAGTTTGTATTGTTCCACATCCTGGTCCATGTTTGTTTTGCCAATCTTTGTATTTTTAGCCATACCAGTAGGGTTTGCATACTGGTATTTCACAGTGGTTTTAATTTGCTTTTTAATTTAATTTTCTTTAAGGACAAATGATACTAAAGGTTTTTCATGGGCTAATCCTCATGTAACTTTTATTTCAAAAGTAACTACTACATGTAAGGGTCATTACCAGTAGTTATATGACTCTCTTTTCAGTCTTTCTGGTTTTCTAAAGCTTATTCTTTGGTAGATTTCCCAGGAAAGATCCCCCAGGATAGACTCTTGTAAACAATATTAAAACCAGATTACTGTCAGACATTCTAACAGTAACAATTTACACCAGAAGAAAATAATATGACATATGTAAGATACTCAAGGCAAGTAAAGGTGAACCAAAAATTTATAAGCAGATAAATTACTTTGAACCATGAAATATAAGGACAAGCTACATAACCATTCAATATTTTTCCAATTTTTTTTTCTGTATCTGAAATTATCTGAGTTAGGGAATCATATAACAATAACAAACAAATCTCAGAGGACTTTAAAATAAGGCAGAAACTTAAACATCCATCAAGAGATGAGTGGATTTTTAAAATGTGGCATATAGAGATCAAGGAATATTATTCAGTCACATTTTATTGGTAGTTTTGGAGCTTATGGATTACACATTATCAGAGAAAATCCATCAGTTGGAAAAATGCACCATAGAAATCATGAAATAAATGGCTAATAGTTCTTTCATGTATTAGTCTAAAAGAATAATTTTGTAAAACAAATATAGGAATAGTGTTTCTTAATGAAGCCAGAGTACTTATTATTTTGATAAGTGACATAAAGGAGAATTTTAGTATATAAAATGATTCCGGGATTAGGATTCATAAGTGTATGAATTTTATAATACCCTTCCATCTCAGCTGGGGCTACAGGCATGTGCTACCATGCCTGGCTAATTTCTGTATTTTCTGTAGAGATGACGTCTTGTTACGTTGGCTGGGTTGGTCTCAAACTCCTGGGTTCAAGCAATCCTCTTTCCTCAGCCTCCCAAAGTACTAGAACTACAGACATGAGCCAGCATGCCCAACCAAGCTCCTATTGCAATGTAAAAGAAAACTGGATAAAGTTTCATTCAGAAAGAGATCTGTATGGTATATTTTATAAAAATGGAATTTCTGAAAATCTAGAAAGCTCAAAGCATAAATACTGGCTTACAGATATTCAGGCATTAACTGTGTTTTTTTAATGATATAATTTGCTTCAAGAATCAAGATCTTGGTATTTGTAAACATTTCTTTAAAATAAAGTAAACTCACTTCTGTATTAGGCAGTGTTCTCTAGAGGCACAAAACGGATAGATAGATAGATAGATAGATAGACAGATAGATAGATAATAGGATGTTAGCTAGATAGCCAGATAGATGATATATAGACATAGAAACATAGAAATATAGAGATATATGACAGGGGATTTATTAGGGACCTTAACTCACTCACTCATGAAACTGAGAAGTCTCACACTAGGCCATCTGCAAGCTGAAGACCCAGGGGTTCTGGGTCCAAGTTCAAAAGTGTCAGAACCAAGAATGCTGATGGTATAATTTTCAGTCTGTGTCTAAAGGTTAGAGACACCGGAGTCCTAATAACCAAGGACAAAAGAAAAAGAGTGTCCCAACTTCAGGAAACAGAGCACACAAATTTACCTATCTTCCGCCTTAAAAAAAAACTAGGCCCATACCTGGTTAGATGGTGCCTGCCCACATTGAGGGCAGATCATCCAATTCACATGTACATCTCTTTCAGAAACACCCTCACAGACACACCCAGAAATAATGTTTTACCAGCTATCTAAGTTTCCATAACTATATTCAGATTGACACCTAAAATTAACCACCACAACTTCTCCCAGGTTGTGATATAATTATCTTTATTTAAGCTACATTTTTTTTTTTTTTAGTTGGAGTCTTACTCAGTCGCCCAGACTGAAGTGCAGTGACTGCTCCTGGCCACCTCAGCCTCGACCTGCTGGGCTCCGGCGATCCTTCCACTCAGCCTTCCAAGTAGCTGAAACTACAGGTGTGCGCTACCACACCCGGCTAATTTTTTTATTTATTGTAGAGATGAGGTCTCGCTGCCCAGATGGGACTCGAACCCGCAGGCTCAGGCAATCCACTCACCTCAGCCTCCCAAAGGCACAGGATTACAGGCTGAGCCACCGAGCCTGGCTTAAGCTACATTTTTGATGGATACTGTCACCTGGTACAAAGTGTTAAACAGGCTGTTCCATTGTTCTCTGGCTTTTATGTTATATTTTGAAAAGTCAACCAAATTTCTTATTGTTGCTTCTTTGAAGGCAATATGTCTTTTATTTTCAGATTGTTTTATGCATATTTGCTTTGTTGAGTCTAAAGCTGCCTCCTTATACATTTTAAATTTAACCTAGATAATCTTTCACATAGTGAACTGTATCTCAACTGGATGTGTAAACAGACTGCAACCTACTCTTTTGCCAATCACTGAGTTCCAGCCAATCTGCAGTGGCCAACTTTCAAACTAAGTTTTAAAAAGACAAATATCAAGCTGTAATCATCCAGCTGCTTCTGTATCTCATTTCCATTTTCCATACATTACTTTCCTTTTTCTGTCCATAAATATTCTTTCACCACATGACTATGCTACTATGCTGGAGTCTCTCTGAGCCTCTTTGGGGACTGCCTAACTGACAAATCATTCTTTGCTCAACTAAACTGTTAAATTTAATTTGTCTACTTTTTTTATTTAACAACTTCAATTTGATTATCACAGTTTGATTATTATATGTCTGATATAACTTAACTTGTATTTATTCTGTTTGGCATCACATGAGTTTAAAAATAAAATTTTAATCATTATTTCTTCAAATATCTCTTGCACCATTCTTATGCTCTTCTCTTTCTGAGTCTCTAGTTACATACTTATTAGATTCTTTCAGTGTATATTGTACCTCTCTGTGCTTTCTTCTTCTTCTTCTTCTTTTTCTGTTCTTTTTTATCTCCATTATTCACTTTGGATATTCATGATTAAAGTCTTTCCATTGACTAATCTTGTGTTCTTTCTGCCTAATTTATGCTAAATTTTTTTAATTAGTTTTTTAAATTCAGAAATTATATTTCTCTTTCTAGAATTTCCAAGAATTTTCATTTTTATATAGATTACACTTTTTTGTTAAAGTTATCTCTATCTATTCCTGTATATATTCGCCCAAATCAATTACAGCTATTTTAAACTTATTAGCTTATTTTACTGTCTCGATTAACTTTGGGCTATTGTGTCTATTACTGTTGTATTTTTCCACTTAGCTTAGTTCATGTGGTTCTGTACTTTCTCATATATGGAAATTTTGATTTAAGAACATTGTGATAACTTTCTATTGTGTCAACTTGGCTAGGTTGAAGTACATTTTTTAAGAAAGTCCTTCCTCGTATGTTGTCAGTTAAGGTAGGCCACAAGAGATATTCCTGGGAGATGGAGAGTGGAAGGGAAATTGCAGCCATCTTGTAGCTAGCACATATTGTTGCTGATCTCTGGATTTATCTCATTGGCATGAAGCAACAGCTGGGCCTGCAGTTTCTCTACCTTTCTATGAATCCTCCTTCAACTTCTCTGAATCTTAAGCCAAATATGTGTGCTAACTCTGTGATGAAGGACATTGGCTTCTGCAAGATATTCTCCTTTACAGGTCAGAAACAATAAAATGAATATGGGTTTCAGTCCATCCTCATGAAGTTCAAACTCATGCATGTGAATTCTACCCTGTATGTATCTGCTAAATGAGATCCATTCTACTGTCTATTTAAGTACCAGTAGGAGGAATACAGACTGTTATTTTCAAGACTACCACTGAACTGGGGATAAACCAAAGGAAGTTAAAATGCTACAAATCTCAGTGTTTTTATCAAACTTCAGCTTTTTTTTCTGATTAAGTGTTCCTGTTTGCTGCAAGTTTTTGATTAGTTTCCAGAATTCTGAGGGAGAAAAGTTGATTTCTGACTTTTTTTCTAGTTAACTTATTGTTTTATAGAGATAATTTATAGTCATCTTGGGCTGCCATAACAAAATGCCATAGATTGGGTGGCTTAAATAACAGACATTTATTTTCTCACAGAACTGCAGGCTGAAAGTCTGAGATCAGGGTGCAAACGTGTTTGGTTTTCAGTGAGACCTCTCATCCTGGCTATCACCATCTCACTGGGTACGCACATGAACTCTTCTTGGTGTGTGTGCAGAGAATTAGAGAGTGAGATCTCTGATATTTCCTCTACAAGAGCACTTACTCTATTTAATTGGGCCCTATCCTTATGACTTCATTTAATTTTAATTATTGCCATAAAGGCCCTGTTTCTAAATACTGTCACATTGGGGGTGAGAGCTTCAACATATGAATTTAATGGGAACACAAACATTGTGTCCATAACAGGTAAAGATTTTTGGAATTTTGTGCTTCGCTATTTCCAGTGACATACTCAAGCACATTTTTTAAAAATCTGAGTCTCACTCTATCACCCAGACTGGTTTGCAGTGGTATGCTCACAGCCACCACAGCTTCAACCTGCTGGGCTCAGGCGATCCTTCCACCTCAGTCTATCAAGTAGCCAGAACTACAGGCATGTGCCACCATGACTGGCTAATTTTTTAATTTATTGTAGAAACGAGGTCTCACCAAGTTGCCCAGGCTGGTCTTGAACCCCGAGGTTCAGACAGTCCCCTCACCCATGCCTCTCAAAGTGCTGACATTATGGGAGTGAGCCATCATGCCCAGCTCTCAAGCACTTTTTAAGTGTATGTTTTGTTTATTCTTTTCATTGGTTCACAAAGAGGATCTCAGAAACAGCTTGTTTTGCATTGGCTTAAAGCAGAGCAATGCACTCCCTCTTGTTACATTTTTATGTATATTCTGTCTCTTTTTCTTATAATATATTTTTTAAATGATGTATTTATTTTACTAGGAAAAAAACAAGTTAATTTTGTTGATAATCTGAACTTTTAAAATTTCATCTGATCTCTATTTTTATATTTTTTGAGTCTACCTTTTACCTTCTGGAATTATTTTTCGAGTTTCTTGGTTTGTGTCTAGTTTTTCATTTGGTAAGGGTAGACTTTCAAAGGAAATATGGCTGCAGTGGTGTTTATAGAATCAGAGATCTTCACCTCCAACTGCACTTGAGGTTAAGCATCCAGTTAAGCCACAGTGCCGGGAGCCGCAATCACTAGTAAAAGTAAGGTAAAAGGGACCTGAAAACAGGAAAAATGCCGGCTGGGAGCAAGGCCCCAGTAAAATGCGGCCATGATGGAGGCAAAGCCACATGGATACTGTTGATGAACCTTCCCTAACTTTGAAGGATTGCGTGCATAGGCTTGAGAATATTCCCTCTTTAATTGAGATAATAGATGTGCAAATGGATGATGGCATTTGACAGCAAAAATTATACATAGGCATAATGGAGGTGAGATTGCAGCAAAAAGGGTGCCCCTTATAATGTGCAAGGATGTGGAATTAGCAATAAACCTATGTATAAAAATGTAAAAAGGGCTCAACAGCAAAAAATTTCCCCCTGAAGGGACAAGGGAATGAAAATTTTGAAACCTTTAGCTAAAAAGGAAAAACAAGTACTTCCTCCCACCCTTTATAAGTAACAACATTGACAGTTGTGATTGATGAGGAAGTGGGAAACTGAGACAGAGTATCTCCACAAACAGGTGTTTTTGGGGAAAAACAAGTCACAGACATGCCTTTTGATTTAAGAAATATTATAGTTTAATTAGAAAGAAGGTTAAAATTAAAGTAAGGATTAGAATTAAATAGATGGCCGTTATAATTAAAAGATAAATGTTTATTATAGATGTAGGTATTAAATATAAGGAATAGGAAATAATTAAGTTTTAAGGTAAACTTAAAATTATATACACTTAATGTAGGTTTAAAATTAAATACATTTAGGATTAGAAGTAAGATTAATTTCATATATAAGTGTAGATTTAGACATAAATTTTGTTTAGAAATATAAAATGGGTAGAATTAAGAAAATAGAACAGCGAAGGGAAAGATTCAGTTGGCCTAGAGGTCACAGGATGTGGCTGATAAATTGGCAGCTGGTATTTTGTTACATCACTGGTAGCAGGAAGGAACAAAATGAAACTTGTAAAGGTCAACTTCCCCATAAACAAAAGAAAAAGCATGATGTAAATATTTAATGTGTAACATTTTGTGGGTGGGGGGGTCAGTAAAAAAACTATATAAGCTTGTAAGAATTGAATAAAAATTGGCAGAGTCTTGAACTCTCCCCAGGAAGAAGGATCCTGTCATGTTTGTCTTTTCTTTTTCGCCGCGTCCTGATTCCCCCATCTCAACCCCTGACTCTCTCCTGGAGCTGGACTCCAGCACCACAGGATACTCAGACTTCCTTTCAAACTCTTTGCCAGTGGTGTCCCATATAGATAACATATCAAAGATACACAGATTGTTTCCTGTTTGATCTCAGACTCATCTTGTTAACTCTTTATCTCAATCCATGTCCTACAATAGAATCTACTTACCTTCCTAAACAGGTCAATGCATGAAGAATGAGGTATATTTTCTCCAGCTACAATAATTAATATTTCTAATATACTCTTTTTCAAAAGTTTATATTTATGTTAACTAGACATTTTACTTCTGATTAACTATGAATTAGAAATTGATTTGAAATTTATGGAATAACTTTGAGAGCATCAATTGGGTTTATCACTACTGATCTACTGTGTTATGCTTTATAAGTTATACATTTTCTAATATTAAGGTATCATTTTATTCCTCAGCTTGATTGGACTAAAAATTAATTTTTGTGTGATGTTTAATTATGCTTACTAATGAGTAGTAGTCTTACTTGAATTTCAAAAGTTATATATTTTGTGCTGTAGTTGACAGGTCTTCATATCAATATATGCCTGTTTTGTCAAGTAATCTAGAAAGTTTGCTCCTTTATTTTTTCTCTTCCAAAAATGTGTATCACTGAAAAATCTGTTTTGAAACATTTGATTTTTTAAAGTTGTTTTAAAAGGGCTAGTCTCTAATCTACTTGAAAGACAATTCTGTTATGTTCTTAGATGAAACATTTTTACATAGAAATACAAGGAGAGGACCAAAAATATATATATATATATAGAATTATCTTTTGGGGGGCAGACTTCCAAAACTCTTGTAGTACAGGCTTCCCCCACAAGTTATGTGTTCTAGAAACCCATTGGCATCAGTGTACCAGCCAGCATTGTGAGAGAATGCATTCAGCTTCAGTGAATTTTCTTTTCTTTTTTTTTTTTTTTTTGAGATTCTTTCAACACACCTGCCTATTTCATGATGGGTGATTTATATGAACAATATGCAGCAGTAAAATACTGTTCAGCAGTTTTTGACCCAAAATATCATGACCCCCTGCCCTACTCTCCTTATTCACCCAACCTCATTCAGAGTGATTTTTTTTGTTTGTCCCTTGATGAAAAATGTCCTCAAAGGGAAACATTTTGTCGATGTGGAAGAGGTGAAACAAAAAAATGGCAGAAACACTAAAAGGCATAAAAATTGATGAGTTTAAAACTGTTTTGAGCAGTGGAAAAAGTATCTTGATAGGTGTATTGCATCAAACAGAGAGTACTTTGAAGGTGACTGAAATTTAAACCTGTAAGAATAAATACATAATTTTTATAAATAAATTCCAGCTTGTGGGGGTCCCACCTCATATATTAATATTTACTATAATTATGCTTCATAACACACTGTTACCATTATCCCATGACTGCCCTACCCCAAGCCCCAAATATAGAACTTTGGCAATAATTAGTGTCACCTGCTTTTTTAAAAAGTCTTCCCTGATTATTGATATAGGATGATTTTCAGTATTTAACTCAATTCTGTTTATTTATTGTTGTCTATAAAAACAGACTCCATTATCAGGACAATAGTTTTGAATAGCAGTCTGTTATTAATTATTCTCTTATATTTTTATCTCCTTTGTGTAGTTAATTGCATTTGTTTTTAACATTGTTTTTGGTATTTTTTACATTTTATTTTAATTTGGCAACCAGGGTTATCTAGAGGTATTTTTAAACGCATGGTGTCAATTTCTATTCCATTCCTGTTCCAATATTTTTATTATATTTCCCCTCTTCAGAGTTCCCAATATGATTCTACAATCCCACATTATTTGAGAAGTACATTTAAAAGGCATACTTAGAAGAAGGAACCAATAGGACTTTTAACCAACTGTATATGTAGGAGGTAGGAAATGACCTTCTTCAGACATGGAAGAAAAAGTTAACGATGTCAAATTTTATCTCTTGAGAGATCCTAACTATAAAAGTACTAATAAACAAGATAAAGAAATTGAAGAGAAAGGGAGATTTAGGAGCATCTAAGAAGGTATTTCAGTACTGGACAGGGTTTTGATTTGTCTATGGTAAAGATGTCCAATGGGCAATTGAATAGGGATTCGATCTTAGGTCATGACAGGTGAGATAAGTAAATCATCTGCTTATAAAAATGTGTTAATGCAGAAAATTAAATGATATAGCACAAGAAAATAAAACTATAGGAAAAGTAAATGTAAAAATCTCTCTATTACATTAGGATTTCAGGGGGGGAAGAAGAAAAGAACTATCAAAATAAAAAATGAATGCCTACTAATAGCTCAGAGATACAGAGGTACAGAAACCATTACTGTTTTTAACAGAAGCTTTCCAAGACTAAGTATCATTCTGCCACTTTGGCACAAATTAATAACTGTTAAGGAATAGCTCAGTCAAAAAGATCTTCCTGTATTTTTTTTTTAATTTTATTTAAGATGTGGGGCAGAATTCAGGATTAGGTATACAAGTGTTCATCATATAGGTAGAGTTGGTCTCCACTTCACCTGGTTTGAGATCGGTTACCCTTATTGATGTTGGGTTCATCCTCCACCAACTCCCATGGTAGTTTCCTGCTACTGCCAGTCCCTCTCCTATAGTATTATGGTCAATGTTTAGGGTCTGCTTATGAGTGAGAACATGTGGTACTCAGTTCTTTGTTTCTGTGATAGATCACTGAGTATTATAGACTCTAAATCCATCTAAGTTGTTGCAAAGTCCTTAATGGCTACATTATATTCCATTGTGTATATGTGCCACATTTTTTTATCCAGTTCACATTTGATGGGCAGCACGATGGTTCCATGATTTTGCTATTGTAAATAGTGCTGCAATAAACATGCATGTTCAAGTATCTTTTGTGTAGCATGATTTAAGTTCCTTTTTGTAGAGTGATTTAAGTTCCTCCAGGCATATTCCCAGAAGGGTGATAGCTGGATCATATGGAAAGTCAATTTCTAGTTATTTTAGGAATTGCCACAATGTTTTCCACAGAGGTTGAACTAGGTTGCATTCCCACCAACCATGTAGAAGCATTCCCTTTTCTCCACATCTTCGCCAATATCTGTTGTTTTTTGTTTATTTATCATGGCCATTCTTACTGGAGTTAGGTGGTATCTCAATGTGATTTTGATTTGCAATTCTTTGATGATTAGTGAAGTTGAGCATTTTTGTATGACTCTGTTGCCTGCTCATGTGTCTTCTTTTGAGAAGTGTTTATTCATGTTTTTGCCCACTTTTTAATAGGTTGTTTTTTGTTTTTCCTTTCTGTGCTTTTGAATTCCTTGTAGATCCTGGAGGTTAGGCCTTTGTCAGATATGCAGTTGACAAATATAAAAAATAAACTTTCTGTTCTTATTGTTGTGCTAGCTATGATTCTTAAAATCCAATTCACTGAATTTTGATATTGTTTTCTCCAAAAAAATTGATAGACTGTAACAAAATCATGATAAAAATATGATGCAACATGGTAGTAGAATGTCAGATTGGAGGGAAGACAAACAAAATTTATTTTATACTAGATTTTATATAGTCATCACAAAAATACAAATTAAGACACCAGTAAAACAGAATTACATACTTTCAAGAATGGTTAAATTTTAAATCACTGACTTCCATTACTATAAAGTAGTGATCATATTTATCCGTAGTAATTATGATCTCTATATAATTACTAATATTAATACATATACACAGCTATTATTTTCCAGGTATTTATTTCTTCATCCTTTTAAACAGAAACTGTTTTCATCATTAAGTTTTAAGTATACATCCTGAAAACCAAGTATCCTTTATTTTGTAATTTTATCCAATTTGAGTTTCACTTGAGAACCAGAGATTTTGGTCTGTTTATATTTCTAACTATGGAATATGTACATTACTTGAAGGAAACATTTAGATTTTATGACATATTTGTTTCTTTGTTTATCATTTCTCTACGTATTAGATATTCTCCTATATTGAGATCATAATTATGATGCAATTACATTAGACTTAGGTAATTTCTCATGTAAACTTGCAAAGAAGTTTCATAAAAAATATATTTTGGGAATCTTTGAATTCTAGGAAAATTTACATTTTGCTCTCAAACATTAATAATTACTTGACTTTACACAAAAGTACAGGCTCTTGGTCCAAAATCCTTTTTTCCTCAAAGTTTTATATCATTCATTCTACTGTCTCCAAGCCAGCCCTCCGTATGTCAGATAAGAAGTCTGAAATCCAAAATTGTAGAAAAGCTATTAAAGAAGCAGTAGATGTTATTGAAGAAATATCTATTAAATTTATTAAACTTAGTTAAGTTTAAGATAAGGGGAAGAGGATACATCAGAGGCCACAGTGGTGCTCACTGACATCTACTGGACAACATACAGCAAGAGCAAAAAAATCTACATTTTTCTAGACAGAAAACAATTTGGAGTAAAAACAGAATTTCTTTATTGTAATGTTTTGTAGACTTCAGAGCAGAAACCAGTATCAGAAATCATTTTAATATAGATCACATGTCATTCAAGAAGCTTTGAACGAATGGAGAGATACATATAGACAAGCAAAGATCTTGGTCTAGTCACAAAATTTGAGAACTGCCACTATAAACTTGAAGTATATCAAGTCACAAAATTTGAGAACTGCCACTATAAACTTGAAGTATATCATTTATGAAAGGAAATGAAGTCTCTCCCAAAACAGAGACAGTTTTAATTGTATATTGGGATATTTGGAATGTATGTATCAGGGAAAAGTTAAATGACATGATTTGGAAGTAGAATGTTAACTCCAATATTACAGCTATGACTCATTCCTTTGGCAATTGCAGTCCAAGCAAAGGAACTTCTGCAACTGCTTAACTTAGAAACAAGACAGAGACAAGACATACACTATGGTTCCTCTCAGAAAGGGAAACCCCTGTTTCATGAAGAGGCATAGAAGGTTGGTGGGTATTTTGGATACCCTCAAGTTAGGACAAACTTAGAATTTACCTGATCTTCTTTTAGAAAAAAAGGAAAACCCTTGAGCCATAGTAAGAAGAGGATAAAATGAGTCTGTATTGAGGTGAGCACAGCCTTTTTCTGTCTCTGAGGTTATAACACCTGCTCTTCTTTTTGCAATTATGCAAGTCTTATCTGGAAATTGTTCGAGTTTGAATAGTATTCTACCTTTCCCTATACATGGACTTCTCTGTTTATTATCACTCCTGGCAGGAAGCAAAGTCTAAATTATAGACTCTTTAAACATACTTTTGTCCTTCCTTTCTTGCCCTTGTCTTTATTTTATTCCTGACTGCTGCTGTGCTGTTTGGACTAGACTTTCTTCATAATGGGAACAGTAAAGTCAATAGGGCTAAGTATTTGTTGGGCTTATTTATATAAGTTATCTGGTGCCATTTTAGTTTGTAATCTTAGGCCTAACTCAAATTTAAGTAGCAGTAGGTCCAGTCTCTACTCCCTGAAGTTTAAGTGTTTTGGGTTTTCAATATTAAGGAGTGACAATTTTCCTAACCTAGTCTACATTTATTATTTCCCTCAGATATATTGTTAGTATAATATGTGAATGGTAAACAAACAAGATTCAAGTGTTCAGATCCTGTAACCCTGCCCAAATATCTCCATTTCTTTCTATTCACAATCTTCATAACTGAAATAAATACTTATTAAAAAGATACTAAAATTATGTTATCTAGAACTTATGAAGGGAGGGCAGAAGAAGTCTAGAATTAAACGTCAAAATTCAAGCAAAATGAAAGAAGCCCCTGTGATTGTGATTTTTTTTTTTTTAATTCCCCCTACCCCCAACACACACACAGGCTTTGAAAGGGAAACTTTCAAAATATACTTTGAAAGACAGGAAGCATGAAGTTTAGGTGTAGTCTCCACTTTTTCCTATTATATAAACCCCAGATCCTTAAAGAGACTACAATTATTTATTAGTTCTAGACAAGTACAAAGCAAAATAATTGAACAATTAATTAGGATTTGGAGCCGTGGCAAGAGGGTATATAACAAACCTGCATTGGTCTGAGCACAGACTTACTCTGGCTCTTATACTATTCCATCTGCTCTCTCTTGTTGCTGACATGTAACTCTTCCATGGTATTTGTTCACGATTTGGTTATATGATTTGCTACCCCTCCCTGCATGTATACCTTCTTTACCATATTACATGTTTTATTAGGAACCAGCCATGGAGGCCTGCCTGCTGACAAAGTTCAGGGGGCTGAAGACCCCGGGTCACAAAGCGAACCTGGGCAGCTGAGACCCTTGCTTCTTCTACTTTTGTTATTAGTGCAGTCAAAAAGTTCTGTACAGCTGAGGATGGAAACCAAAATTCCACTCATGCCTCCACTACCACTTGCCTTTACTTCCCTTTGTTAAGGAGGCTTGTAATTCTGGTGACTTGAGTCCAAGAGGCCTTTTATTTTGCAAACATTAAAGCTCATTCTCCCTGGCAAGAAAAAATTAATGCAGATTGTAAACACCAGGTGTGAAGTTAGGGAAAACTAGTCAGGTCAACTTGCAGCTAAGAAACCTTGAAAAGAGGTTTACCCCAGCTAGTTGCAAATAGCTGTGTGAAAGGTACAGGTGTGAATTGTTAATCTGTGATAATTATAGTGCTTAGAACTTGGTAGTGATTTATAATGTAATAGTTATAGGAATAAGTAAGTTCAGTATGAACATTAAGAAATGGTAATCATTAAAAAATGTTAGAAGTTTATAAAAATTTATAGTTTAGGATGAAAATGTTTTAAGATCAAAACAGGATGAACAAAGATACATTGCCTGTCCGGTCCATTCAATAGTAACTGATTGCCTTGGAAACAAAAAGCATGTAAGGTATAAAAGGAGTTGGAAAAGACAATAAATCGGCATTTGTCCTGCTTGCAACAGAGTCAGTGTCCAAGTTTTTCTCCTACTCCTATGCTGTCCCTCTTTCAGGAAACCCTGACCTGCTGGAGCTGGACTCTGGCAAGTGGCACCCAGAACAGGGACCCGAAGGTAAGCTTTGTTCTAATTAGAACCCGGGATGGATAGGACCCTACC
This sequence comes from Cephalopachus bancanus, assembly GCA_027257055.1. Classification (NCBI taxonomy): domain Eukaryota; kingdom Metazoa; phylum Chordata; class Mammalia; order Primates; family Tarsiidae; genus Cephalopachus; species Cephalopachus bancanus. The sequence goes on from JAPVLO010000396.1 coordinate 159,896, forward strand.
CAGGGTGCTGCGGACCCCTCTGTAGAGATAGGCCGATCCTTCCATTTTCTTCATGTGCATTTGTAGGGATATAAATCCCCCTCTTACTACAGCTTTCATGGTGTCCCAGAGATTTTGGTAAGATGTTTCTTTATTTTCATTTGTTTCCAGGTATCTTTTAATCTCTGTTTTGATTTCATGATTGACTAAGGAGATGTATAGCATCATGTTGTTTAGTGTCCATTTGTGGATATTGGGGGGACCTTCTTGGTTTTAATGATTATTTTTATTCCACTGTGGTCTGTGTAGGTGCATGGTAAAATTTCAGTCCTTTTAAATTTGCTTATGCTTGATTTATGGCCAACTATGTGGTCAATCATAGAGTACGTTCCATGCAGTGATGAGTAGAATGTGTATTCTGTGGTCTTTGGATGGAGTGTTCTGTAGGTATAAATTAAGTCCATTTGATCAAGAATCACACTGAGGTTTCAGATCTCATTGCTGATTTTTTGTCCTGATGATCTGTCTAGGGTTGTGAGTGGGGTATTGAAGTCCCCAGCTATGATGGTATTGGAGTCAGTATCTTTTGTTAGTTTACCTAGGAGCTGCTTGATGAAAGTTGGTGCTCCTATGTTTGATGCATATATGTTTAGGATGGATATTTCTTGTTGGTGGATTGAACCTTTTATCATTATGTAGTGGCCTTCTGTATCTTTTTTTAATTTTTGATAGCTTAAAGGGTATTTTGTCTGAGATTAAGATCATGATTTCTCCTTTCTCTTGTGTTCCATTCGCCTGAAAATTTGTTTCCCATCCTCTTTCTTTGAGTCTGTGAGTGTCTTTTCTGCTGAGGTGAGTCTCTTGAAGGCAATAGATTGTTGCCTGGTGATATTTTATCCATTTTTCCATTCAATGTCTTTCAGTGGTGCATTTAGTCCATTCACATTCACACTAATCATTGAAGAAAATGGAAGGATCACAAATTAACAGCCTAACAAGTCACCTAAAAAAGCTGGAAAAGCAAGACCACAAAAACCCTAATTTCAGCAGAAGAATCCAGATCACCAAAATAAAAGCCCAAATCCAGGACATAGAAGACAAAAAGATAACACAAAAAAATCAGTGAAACAAAAAGCTGGTTCTTCAAAAGGACAAACAAGATCAATGGTCCCCAAGCTAGACTGACCAAAAAACAGAGACAAAAGGCCCAAATAAACACAATCAGAAACACAAAATATGAAGTCACATCTGATCCTGAAGAACTACAAAAGATCATTAGAGACTACTATGTACACATATGGAAACAAACTTGAAAACCTTTCAGAAATGGAGGAATTTATGTCATCACACAACCTGCTTAGGTTGAAACAAGAAGAAATTGAGACCATAAATAGACCAATAACAACCAAGGAAATTGACTATGTAATAAGAAAACTACCTACAAAAAAGAGCCCTGGACCAAATGGCTTTCCAGGAGAATTCAACAAGACATTCAGGGGGGAGCTTATACCAATACTACTGAAGGTATTCCAGGCAACTGAGAAAGGCAGAACTCTCCCCAAATCATTTTATGAAGCTAACATCACATTGATACACAAGCCAGGTAAAAACCCAACAAAGAAAGAGAACTACAGGCCAATATCTTTGATGAACATAGATGCTAAAATTCTCAAAAAGAACCTAGCGAACCAGATTCAACAACACATCTCAAAAATCATCCATCATGACCAAGTAGGCTTCATCCATGGGATGCAAGGCTCATTCAACATTTGTAAAACCATAAATGTAATTAAATACATCAACAGACGTTAAAACAAAAACCACATGATTATATCATTAGACACAGAAAAAGCTTTTGATAAAATCCAGCACCCCTTCTTGATAAAAGCCCTCAAACATCTAGGCATATGTGGAACATACCTCAAAATGGTAAAAGCCATCTATGAGAAACCCACAGCCAGCATACTCCTAAATGGACAAAAACTGGAACCATTTCCCCCGAAAACTGGAACAAGACAAGGATGCCCACTCTCACCCCTCCTGTTCAATATAGTATTGGAATTCCTAGTAGAGAAATCAGAGAAGAGAAGGTAATCAGGGGTATTCAAATAGGAAAGAGGAGTCAAACTATCTCTCTTTGCAGATGACATGATCGTGTACCTTGAAAACCTAAGAGATCTGTCAAAAACCTCCTTACACTGATAAAGGACTTTGGCAAACTCTCAGGATATAAAATAAATGTGCAAAAGACAATTGCTTTTCTTTACACCAATAATAAACAAACAGGAATCCAAAGAAAAAGCACAATTCCATTCACAATAGCCACAAAAAAAATGAAATACCTTGGCATCTTCTTAACCAGAGACATGAAAGACCTTTACAATGAAAACTACAAAACACTGCTCAAAGAAATCAAAGATGACACAAACAAGTGGAAAAATATCCCATGCTTATGGATTGGAAGAATCAACATTGTGAAGATGTCTATCTTACCTAAGGCAATCTAAAGATCTAATGCAATACCCATCAAATTACCAGCAACATTCTTCTCAGACCTAGAAAAAACAACACAGGAATTCATATGGAAACACAAATGACCAAGAATAGCTAGAACAATCCTCAGCAAAAAAAAAAAAAAAAAAAAAAAAAAAGCAGGTGGTATTACATTACCAGACTTCAAACTTTACTATAAAGCTACAATAATCAAAACAACTTGGTATTGGTACAGGAACAGGCATATAGGTCAGCGGAATAGAATTGAGATTCCAGAAGCAAAACCTCAATTTCTCAATCAACTCATCTTCGACAAAGCCTCTACCACCTACCACTGGGGAGAGGAGAACCTATTCAGTAAATGGTGCAGGGAAAACTGGCTGACCACATGCAGAAGATTGAAACAGGACCCCTATCTATCCCCATACATAAAAATTAACTCTAAATGGATCAGAGACCTAAATATAAAACTTCAAACTATAAGAACCTTAGAAAATGAAGGACATACTCTCATGGAAATTGGAACTGGCATCCAGTTCCTGAACAAAACCCAAAACCCACAGGCCATAAGAGATAAGGTAGACAAGTGGACTTCATTAAACTGACAAGCTTCTGCAAAGTCAAAGAAACCATCAAGAGAGCAGGGAGACAGACTATAGACTGGGAAAAAGTATTTGCCACCTCCAGGTCTGACAAAGGCTTAACATCTTGAATCTACAAGGAACTCAAATGTGCTGAAAAGAAAAAAACAAACAACCCCATTATAAAATGGGCAAAACATATGAACAGACACTTCTGAAAGGAATACATCCGAGCAGCCAACAGACACATGAAAAAATGTTCAATCTCACTAATTATCAGGGAGAGACAAATAAAAACCACACTGAGATACCACCTAACTCCAGTCAGAATGGCAATTATCAATAACTCAAAAAATAACAGTTGCTGGAGAGGGTGTGGCAGAAAGGGAGCACTTCTACACTGTTGGTTGGAGTGTAAACTAGTACAACCTCTGTGGAAAACAGTATGGCGATTCCTAAAAGTTCTAAATATTGACCTCCCATATGACACCACAATCCCCCCACTGGGAATATACCCTGAAGAACTCAAATCACTCTATAAAAAAGATACCTGCACACATATGTTTATAGCAAAATTGTTCACAATAGCAAAAACCTGGAAGCAACCATGCTGTCCATCAAATGAAGACTGGATTTTAAAAATGTGGTACATATACATGATGGAATACTACACAGCCATAAAAAAGAACAAAATCATGAATTTTGCAGCAACTTGGATGAAACTAGAGTCTATAATACTGAGTGACTTCTCACAGAAACAAAGATCTGAGTATCACATGTTCTCACTCATATAGTGGACCTTGAACATCCAATGTAATACTATAAGAAAATGACTGACAGTGGTGGGAAACTATGGGGGGTGGAGGGGAAGGGAGATGGGATTAATGGTAGTAAATATCTGTCTGGGGATGGGGAGACACCTCTTATCAACAAGGGTGCCTGAACTAAGCATATTTGTATACCTAACCCTTAACTGTACCCCACAATATCATAATAAAAAAATATTGATAAAAATAAAAGAGATAGGCCAAGTAAAGAAGGGTAGGTAGTTTAAGAACCGTGATAGGATCATGGACCAGAGTGAATCTAAAGACAGAAAGCTGCTCACAAGTATTCTAATGCATATGCTTACTGCTTGAGATTTCTTATTTTTTCGTTTTATCATATTTGCCTCTGAAAATGGTTTCAAGTCCTTTCTTTTGTTGTTGTTTTTTTACTGTAGTTTTTACATTGTTGAGGCTTGTCAGTCAATTTTTGTTAGTTTTTTTTAAAGTAAGTTTTTGTAACCTATTTGCAATTTGATGTTTACCAGTTTTGGTTTTATTTTGTTTTATTTGGGGAAAATCTGCTTTTGTTCAATTTCATTAATTAAAGAGTAAATTATTTGTGTAGCATGTTAGGAGGTTCAGGTTGGTGACCATAAAGTAGGTTACATGTACATGAAAACTTAAATGGTACAGTGTAAAGTTCTTATGGTGTCCTTTATTCTGACTTTTCCTAGTTTATTTACTGATAAATGTTATTAAGTTTAATACTCGGACTTCTGGCAAGATGGCAGTGGGCCGGCAGGGTATGTGAGACCCTCTGCAAAAGAGAACACCCATAAAGACCCTAGCTCTCTCCTAGGGGTTGCAGCCCCCATCTTCTGCAGTCTGTCCTTCACAGGGAGCTCAGCCGCCACCATCACCCGCCATTGCTACTTGAATATCGTGATGAACCGGGCTGCTCTGCAGTCGCGGCTCCGGGACTGGGCTGCTCCTGCAGTCACGAATGCCATTCTGCAGGGAATCCTGCAGTCATTCCCAGCTCATGCCTGAACCAACCCATGACTTCAGACTGTGAAGCCCTGCAAACTGAATTTTCTGAGATCCCTGCTGCCATGACACATCCCTAGCCCAGAGAAAGGCCTGTGGAACTCCCCCCGTGAAGTTGCCATGGCAGGTTGCGGATCCATAGCAGGCTCCCTTCCCTCTGGACTGTAGCCCCGGGATAGCACCACCTGCTGGGGAACGAAGGTAATAACATCAAAATGGGAATGGCAGAGGCTCATCCCTCTTGAAAAATGGAAAAAGCCAGATCTCAGTGATAGACTGGGCAGGGGGCCCATATCTGAACTGTTCTTCACAGCAGACCAGGGGCAACTGACCCTAACTGTGAACAATTCTACCAGCCTGCAAAGACAGCCAGAAATCAGAGCTGAAGGGACATTGGACTTAAAGGAAAAGTCTCAGAGTGTGCTTGAATGATTCTGCAAGTCAACTGACTTTAATCTATCCTTTCCCCCCTTCTTTTCTTTTTTCTTTTTTTTTCTTTTCTTCCCCACTTTCCCTTTTTTCTTATTTCTCTGTAAATCCCATCTTTGTATAAAGGAATAGCACACCAATAAGGAGGTTGATCAGTGTGTACATTACCATCGTTGTATGTTTTAGATTTTTATATGGTTGTTGGTTAGTTTTCAGTCGTGGTTATTGTTTTTCTTTATATTTGTTTCAGTATTTGTGTTTCTTTTCACTTACCAGTCGGTACACTCAACTGTTTTCACTCTCACTCCTCCCTCTCCCCCCCCACTGCCTGCTTCACTCTCTCCCCTCTGTTAACCTTATTTTGTTTTCAGGGAGTAAACCTACAACCCCACTGCATGGACAGACTCAAAGGCAGTGGGAAGTGGGTTTCAGACTATCCATACAGCTGTTGGCAAACACCAGGATCTGCAGAGAGTTTTTGATCACACATCCCCCCTTAATTAAATCCCAAAACTACAAAAAGGACTACACTCAACCCACAGTCCAACTCCAGAGCTGAACAAAGCAAGAGGAAATATATTAGGAAGAATAGGAGATTGAACAAACAGAAGTAAAGGAAACACCTCCACCCCTGAATAACAGAATTAAAGAAGACGGGGAAGTGGAGGGAAGGGAAAAGTAGGGAGGAAAAATCTGCACAAATGAAGAAAAACCAAAAGAAGAACACAGGGCTCACACAGACCCCTGAGAGGTCAGATACTGAGAAAACAGACTTCGGAACACAAACAATGAAGAGCCCCCAGAATGACTGGTCACAAGCAACAAACAAAGACATCAAGGCATTAATAGAGAGAATTTAAAAAATTGAGGAGAGACAAGAGGAAAATAGGAAGGAGCCGATGACAGAAATAACAGCAGTAAAGAATATTGTGATGGAAATAACTAATAAACTAATTAGCATGGAAAGCAGAATTAGCCAATGAGAAGAAAGAATCTCAGAACTTGAAGACCAAAATACAGAACTAACCCAAACTGTCAAAAATATAGAAAAGTCAGAACAAAACTTTCAGGAGATGAATGATTATTTCAAGAGACCCAATCTAAGAGTAATTGGCCTTCCTGAGGCAGAGAGAGAGTCAGAGGGCACAGTGGAACAAACATTTCATGAAATCCTTCAAGAAAATTTCCCTCATCTCACCAGCAATGCAAAAATTCAAGCACAAGAAATTCAGAGAACCCCTGCAAGCAACAAATAAGAAAACCAACTCCCAGACACATAATAATTCACCTAAACAAAGTAGCTATAAAACAAAAAAATCCTTAAGGCAGCAAGAGAAAAAGGCCAGACTACCTACCAAGGAAGACCAATTAGAATAGCAGCAGATTTATCCACAGAAACCCTTCAGGCTAGGAGAGCCTGGAGCCCTATCTTCAAAGTTCTAAAAGATAAACAATTTCAACCAAGAATAACCTACCCAGTCAAATTAAGCTTCATTAGTGAGAGAGAATTGAAATCTTTTCCAGATATCCAATCCCTAAGAACCTATGCTGCCACCAGACCACCTCTACAAGAAAAACTTAAGAAAGTACTGAACACAGAAGAAAAGGAAATAAAAACAACAACATTCGTCACAAGAGTACAGGCAAAAGATTAAAAACACACATGAACCAACTCCAAAACCCAAAGAAAGACAGCAAACAAACAGGAACAACAACTCAGTAAGAACCTTATGACAGGGATCAACTCTTGCATTTCAAGTATTAGCCTAAATGTGAATGGACTAAATGCACCACTGAAAAGACATAGAATGGCAAAATGGATAAAATATCATCAGGCAACAATCTATTGCCTTCAAGAGACTCACCTCACTAGAAAGGACACTCACACACTAAAAATAAGAGGGTGGGAAACAAACTTTCAGGTGAACAGAATACAAAAAAAAGGAGGAGTAGCAATCTTAATTTCAGACAAAATACCCTTCAAGCTATTAAAAATCAAAAAATATACAGAAGGCCACTACATAATGATAAGAGGCTCAATCCATCAACAAGATATATCCATCTTAAACATAAATGCACCCAACATAGAAGCACCGACTTTCATAAAGCAGTTTCTAGGTAAACTAAAAAAAGATATCAACTCCAACACCTTCATAACTGGGGACTTCAACACCCCACTCACAACTCTAAACAGATCATCAAGACAAAAAATCAGCAACAAGATCTGAAACCTCAATGTGACTCTTGACCAAATGGACTTAATTGATACCTAAAGAGCACTCCATCCAAAGACCGCAGAATACACATTCTACTCATCACCGCATGGAATGTATTCTAGGATTGACCACATAATTGGCCATAAATCAAGCATAACCAAATTTAAAAGAACCGAAATTCTACCATGCACCTTCTCAGACCACAGTGGAATAAAAACAAACATTAACACCACAAAGGTCCCCCCAAAACCCACAACAACATGGACACTAAACAGCACGATGCTAAACAACTCCTGGGTCAATGATGAAATCAGAACAGAGATCAAAAGAACCTGGAAGCAAATGAAAATGAAGAAACATTTTACCAAAATCTCTGGGTCACCTGTAGTAAGAGGGGAAATTATATCCCTACAAACACACATGAAGAAAATGGAAGGAACACAAAGTAACAGCCTAACAAACCACACAAGGAAGCTGGAAAAACAAGATGACAAAAACACTAATTTTAGCAGAAGAATCCAGATCACCAAAATAAAAGCCAAAATCCAGGACACAGAAGACAAAAATATAATACAAAAAAATCAATGAAACAAAAAGTTGGTTGTCAAAAGGATAAACAAAATCGATGATCCCTTAGCTAGACTGACCAAGAAAAAGAAAGAAAAAACCCAAATAAGCACAATCAGAAACACAAAAGATGAAGTCACATTTGACCCTGAAGAAATACAAAAGATCATTAGAGACTACTATGTACACTTGTATGGAAACAAACTTGAAAACCTCAAGGAAATGGAGGACTTTCTGTCATCACACAACCTGTCTAGGTTGAAACAAGAAGAAATAGAGACCGTAAATAGAACAATAACAATCAAGGAAATTGACGATGTAATAAGAAAACTACCTACCAAAAAAAGCCCTGGAACAGATGGCTTTACAGAATAATTCTACAAGACATTTAAGGAGGAGCTGATACCAATCCTACTGAAGGTATTCCAGGCGATTGAAAAAGATGGAACTCTCCCCAAATAATTTTACGAAGCCAACATCACATTGATACCCAAGCCAGGTAAAGATCCAACAAAGAAAGAGAACTACAGGCCAATATCTTTGATGAACATAGATGCTAAAATTCTCAACAAGATCCTAGCGAACTAGATTCAGCAACACAACTCAAAAGTCATCCATCATGACCAAGTAAGCTTCATCCCTGGGATGCAAGGCTGGTACAACATTTATAAAACAATAAATGTAATTAAATACAAAAACAGATGTCAAACAAAAACCACATGATTATACCATTCGATGCAGAAAAAGCTTTTGATAAAATCCAGGAACCTGTCTTGATAAAAGCTCTTGAACATCTAGGCATACAGGGAACATACCTCAATGTAGTAAAAGCCATCTACGAGAAACCCACAGCCAGCATACTCCTAAATGGACAAAAATTGGAACCATTTCCCCTGAAAACTGGCACAAGACAAGGATGCCCACTCTCACCCCTCCTGTTCAATATAGTATTGGAAGTCCTGACTAGAGCAATTAGAGAAGAGAAGGCAATCACGGATATCCAAATAGGAAAAGAGGAAGTCAAATTATCTCTCTTTGCAGATGACATGATTGTGTACCTTGAAAAGCCAAGATAGTCTGTCCAAAAACTCCTTACACTGATAAAGGCCTTCGGAAAAGTCTCAGGATAAAAAATAAATGTGCAAAAGACAATCACTTTTCTTTACACCAATAGTAAATAAAGGGAAACCCTAATAAAAACCACAGTTCCATTCACAATAACCACAAAAAAAAATGAAATACCTCGGCATCTTCCTAATCAGAGACGTGAAGGACCTTTACAATGAAAACTACAAAACACTGCTCAAAGAAATCAAAGATGACACAAACAAGTGGAAAAATATCCCATGCTCATGGACTGGAAGAATCAACATTGTGAAGATGTCTATCTTAACTAAGACAATCTAAAGATCTAATGCAATACCCATCAAATTACCAGCAACATTCTTCTCAGACCTAGAAAAAACAACACAGGAATTCATATGGAAACACAAACAACCAAGAATAGCCAGAACAACCCTCAGCAAAAAAAACAAAGCAGGTGGTATCACATTACCAGACTTCAAACTTTACTATAAAGCTACAGTCATCAAAACAGCTTAGTATTGGTATAGGAACAGGCATATAGATCAATGGAATAGAATTGAGATTCCAGAAGCAAAACCTCAATTTCTCAACCAACTCATCTTCAACAAAGCCTCTATCACCTACCACCGGGGAGAGGAGAACCTATTCAGTAAATGGTGCAGGGAAAACTGACTGACCACATGCAGAAGATTCAAACAGGACCCCTACCTATCCCCATATACAAAAATTAACTCCAAATGGATCAGGGACCTAAATGTAAAACCTCAAACCATAAGAACCTTAGAAAATGAAGGACATACTCTCATGGAAATTGGAACTGGCATCCAGTTCCTGAACAAAACCCAAAACCCACAGGCCATAAGAGATGATAGACAAGTGGACCTCATTAAACTGACAAGCTTCTGCAAAGTCAAAGAAACCATCAAGAGAGCAGGAAGACAGCCTACAGACTGGGAAAAAGTATTTGCCAACACCAGGTCTGACAAAGGCTTAACATCTTGGATCTACAAGGAACTCAAACGTGCTGAAAAGAAAAAAACAAACAACCCCATTATAAAATGGGCAAAACATATGAACAGACACTTCACAAAGGAAGACATCTGAGCAGCCAACAAACACATGAAGAAATGCTCAACCTCACTAATCGTCATGGAGATGCAAATCAAAACCACACTGAGATACCACCTAACTCCTGTCAGAATGGCAATTATCAATAACTCAAAAAATAACTGTTGTTGGAGAGGGTATGGCGAAAAGGGAACACTTCTACACTATTGGTGGCAGTGTAAACTAGTGCAACCTCTGTGGAAAGCAGTGTGGCGATTTCTAAATGCTCTAAACATCAACCTCCCATATGACCCTGCAATCCCCCTACTTGGAATATACCCTGAAGAACTCAAATCACTCTATAAAAAAGATACCTGCACACAAATGTTTATCGCAGCATCGTTTACAATAGCAAGAACCTGGAACCAACCATGCTGTCCATCAAAAGAGGACTGGATTAAAAAAATGTGGTACATATACACAATAGAATACTATGCCGCCATAAAAAAACAAAATCATGAATTTTTCAGCAACCTGGATGGAACTAGAGTCTATAATACTGAGCGACCTCTCACTGAAACAAAGATCTGAGCATCACATGTTCTCACTCATATAGTGGACCTTGATCATCCAACGCAATACCATAAGAAAATGACTGACAGTGGTGGGAAACTATGGGGGGAGGGGAAGGAGATGGGACTAACGGTAGTAAACATCTGTCTGGGGATGGGGAGACACTTGTTATCAACAAGTGGGCCTAAATTAAGCACATTTGTATTCCTAACCCTTAACTATTCCCCACAACTCCATAATAAAAAATATTGATTTCAAAAAATAAATAAATAAATAAACATGTTTATGCCAAAAAAAAAAAAAATTTTAATACTCTACAAATTTTTTTTTAAATACCTTGTCAGATGTGGCTGTTAAAAACAGATAATTTATTTTATTTCACTTTAGGGTTGTTTTTCATTTTTTTAATTAATTAACTTTGGATAGGATTTTATTTTTAACTTAGGTTGGTAGAAGTAATTATTTGAGGAAATTTGTAGTGAAGATTAGTAATAGAGAAACCCTCAACAGTTTATTCTTGCTGAGTTAAGTTTTGTGATGATGGGACCAGTGAGAGTTTATTTATCAGAATAATAGGGCTCTGGCACAAAGAAAAGGGTACTTGGAAGAGGGCAGTTTTATATGCCTTCTCCATTTTAAAAGACAAAATGTTTAATTTGTATACTGACTCCTGTTATATTAAAGGATTATTTTCCCATATTGAGACAGTTACTATGCCTACACATAAAACTACAATTTTAGAATTACTTGTTCAGTTTCAGCAATTAATCTGTGACAGGAAAGAATCATTTTTTGTGGGACACATCAGATCTCATTCCGGCCTCCTGGGGCCTTTGCATTTGGGTAATCAATTAGCTGGCAGCCTAACAAAACCTATGGTTCGTTCCTCAGTGGAGGAGGAAATAATTACTCAAGCTCAATTGTCCCATAAAATTCATCATCAAAATGCCACTGCTTTACGGTATCAGTTTCAGATACCTAGAGAAACGGCTAGGCAAATTGTTAAAAATTGCCCTTCCTGTCCCACCTTCAGCCACGCTCCATTGGGAGTTAATCCTCGTGGATTAAAGCCTAATGCTTTGTGGCAAATGGACGCCACTTATTTTCAAAGTTTTGGAAGGCTTTCTTTTCTTCATGTTATGGTGGACACATTCTCTCATGTTATAATAGCTTCAGCTAGAACTGGTGAAGCCTATAAAGATGTAATTCAACATTTTTTTTCTGCTTCTCAAAATTGGGTATTCCTAAACAATTAAAAACGGATAATGCCCCTGCTAATACATCAAAGGCTTTTCAGTCATTTTGTGCCCAGTTTTTCATTTCTCACTCTACAGGAATCCCATACTTGGTCCCCTCAGGGCCAAGCTATAGTTGAAAGAGCTCACCAAACACTAAAAAATCAAATAATTAAATTCCAGGAAGGGGAGTTCAGATATAGCTCTCCCCATCACATTGTAAATCATACTATGTTCATAATTAATCATCTTAATCTGGACTCTCAAGGACATTCAGCTATGATGAAACATTGGAGTCCTGAGAGCTCTGTTAGGCCTATGGTAAAATGGAAATATCTCCGTACAGGTCAATGGGAAGGACCAGATATCCTTTTAACCTGAGGGAGAGGATGTGTTTGTGTTTTTCCCCAGGATTCATCTTCACCTATTTGGGTTCCAAATCACCTGATTAGGCATGCCTGACTTCCCACCCCCACTACAGTTCAACTTCCGAAAGCAGGAACAAAACTGCCTGAGCTCGACTGATGACGAGGAAGAAGAAACCCTTGTTCCTCAGCTAAAACATCTTGCTCTCAAGAGGCCTCCACAACCAGCAAACCACCAACTTGGGGACAGCTAAAAGTGCTGACACGTGATGCAGAGGACTTGGTTCGGTCTCAAAATACTTCTTTTATTCCATCTACTGTTTTTGTTTTTGTTGTTATGCTGGCTTACAATCTCCTTATATATTTTTGGTCACCAAAAGTTCTAATTCTTTAATTATTACACAAAATGGACCAAAATATAACATATCATGTAAAAATTGTATTCTTACTAATTGTTTAACTGATTTTTCTTATAGAGAACTTGTGATTCTTAAAAAACCTCTTTATTTGATGGTTCCTATAAGTCTTCCCTCCCTCTGGTTTGATGAATATGGTGTAAAAGCATTATATGATGTTAATTCATTATTACAATGCTCAAAAAGGTTTATAGCAACTCTGGTTTTGGGCATTACTACCTTGATAACTGTCACCACATCACTTTCAGTTTCTGCTGTAGCTCTAGCTAAAGATGTACATACAGCTACATTTGCAGATCAGTTATCTAAAAATGTGTCCTTGGCATTGGCTACTCAAGAAATTATTGATCAAAAGTTAGAGAGTAGGGTGAATGCTCTAGAGGAAGCTATTCTTATCATAGGACAAGAACTTATAACTCTAAAAATTAGGTTACCTTTACATTGCCATTCAGAATTTAAATGGGTTTGTGTAACCCCTCTACAGGTGAATAAATCTATCCATACATGGGATAAAATTAAAAACGATATTTCTGGAATTTGTAATCATTCAGACCTAAGCATAAATCTCTTTAAATTACAGCAAGAAATTCAGGATATCAGACAGGCTGAGAAACAATTTAATTCTGACCAGTTAGCCCAATCATTTTTTAATAATCTCTCCTCTTTTACTAATCAAAAGTCTCTAATTTCCATCTTAATTAATGTAGGAATTTGTGGAGTCATTATCTTATTTCTTTTATGTTTACTTCCAGTCATCTTCAGACAATTAAAGAAAGACATCACTCAACTCTCCATGGATTTCTATGGCTTTGTTTTAAAAAATAAAAAAGGGGGAGATGTTGGGAGCCAGCCATGGAGGCCTGTCTGCTAACAAAAGTCCAGGGGGCTGAAGACCCCGGGTTGCAAAGCGAACCTGGGCACCTGAGACCCTTGCTTCTTCTACTTTTGTTACTGCTGCAGTCAAAAAGTTCTGTACAGCTGAGGATGGAAACTAAAATTCCACTGATGCCTCCACTACCCCTTGCCTTTACTTCCATTTGTTAAGGAGGCTTGTAATTCTGGTGACTTGAGCCTGAGAGGCCTTTTATTTTGCAAACATTAAAGCTCATTCTCCCTGGCAGGAAATAATTAACACAGATTGTAAACACCAGGTGTGAAGTTAGGGGAAACTAGTCAGGTCAACTTGCAGCTAAGAAAACTTGAAAATGTTGCTTTACCCCAGCTAGTTCCAAATTGCTGTGTGAAGGTCACAGGTATGACTTGTTAATCTATGTGATAATTATAGTGCTTAGAACTTGGTAGTGATTTATAATGTAATAGTTATAGGAATAAGTAAGTTCTGTATGGACATTAAGAAATGGTAATCATTAAAAAATGTTAGAAGTTTATAGAAATTTATAGTTTAGGATGATAATGTTTTAAGATCAAAACAGGATGAACAAAGATACATTGCCTGTCTGGTCCATTCAATTGTAACTGATTGCCTTGGAAACAAAAAAACATGTAGGGTATAACAAGAGTTGGAAAAGACAATAAATCGGCATTTGTCCTGCTTGCAGCAGAGTCAGTGTCCAAGTTTTTCTCCTGTGCCTATGCTGTCCCTCTTTCAGGAAACCCTGACCTGCTGGAGCTGGACTCTTGCAATGTTTAGTTGAAGGAATAACTCAGTGGAGATGCCAAAGAGAGTCTTCCCTATGGATTTGCAGCAAACATTCAGCAATTAACTGGTCAGCAGCGAGGTATGGATCGGCTGGGTGGGGTCTTTTTCTGATGTCACTAAGATTTAAGTTCAATTGTTAAAACTGCATTCTCAGACTTATATGTTCTTTTAAAAGTGAAGGAGAGCCAGGCTCAGTGGCTCAGCCTGTAATCCTGTGCCTTTGGGAGGCTGAGGTGAGTGGATTGCCTGAGCCCGCGGGTTCAAGACCTGCCTGGGTAGTGAGACCTCATCTCTACAATAAATCAAAAAATCAGCCAGGTGTGGTAGCGCATGCCTGTAATTCCGGCTACTTGGAAGGCTGAGGAGGAAGGATCGCCAGAGCCCAGTAGGTTGAGGCTGCGGTGGCCAGGAGCGACCACTGCACTCCAGTCTGGGCAACAGAGTAAGACTCCAACTCAAAAAAAAAAAAAAGTAAAGGAAAACTTTGCAATTTAGTGGAATAAGCATTTAGCAAGACATAGGTAAATCCTAAAATGCCCCCACTGGTTTGTTGAAATAGAGGAAAACATGTGGAAACCCAAGTCATTGTTTTTTTAGAATTTATTTAACTCCATAATAGAAGTTTCACAGGATGAGAGC
Source organism: Cephalopachus bancanus (assembly GCA_027257055.1). Classification (NCBI taxonomy): domain Eukaryota; kingdom Metazoa; phylum Chordata; class Mammalia; order Primates; family Tarsiidae; genus Cephalopachus; species Cephalopachus bancanus. The sequence continues at coordinate 174,996 of JAPVLO010000396.1, forward strand.
TAACCCCTCAAGGGCTTCAGGTAAAGGTATAGGCGATACCACCTCAGAGTTCCTGCTCTTGCTGCCTCACTTGCCTTTCAGGGTGTAAAGTAGATAAAAAAATGAGGATAATGAAAAATAACAGTGGTACACTCAAGATCACCCATAAATCAAGCATCCAACTACCATATAATAGGAACAGGTCATCTGAAATAGACACTGGAAAAAAGACAAATTTTTTAAATGTTAACAATACATTAAAAAGAAATAAGAGAGATTGAAAATGATGCACAAATTAGGAATTGAGATGTGTAATAGCCCATTTAATAAAAGAAAGAGGAGGTGTTGACTAGCCCTCATTTACTTATTTTTTCCTGGGCCTAGTTTCGGAGGGCTTTATGATAAAAGACCTGATAGTTTGGTTGAGCCTGAGAGTATGTACAATTTGGGCTGAGTCATGACTGCAAATTGTGAGATGGTATCTCTACTCGTTTATCTGCAGTTAACCAAGAACACACTCTCATTTATTGTTATTTTTTTAAGAGATGTAGAGGTAGAATGTTCTAGAAATGTCATAAAGATAATACACTAGGTCTCTCTGCAGTTGGGTAAAACAAGATTGTAACGGCTGCTTGGTGAAAGAAGAGGACATTTTAATATGCAACATATACAAGATATTATCATAATATGGAGGGGGTCAAAGTCAATCTATTTAAGTAACTTATGGACAAAGGATGTTAAAGAAGGAGCCATGATTACTAAGTTCAAACCTTTAAAAGGTTATCATAGTGCTGAAACCAATAATAAAGTCATAGATGGTAGTTTTGAATTGATTAAATCAAAACATTATCACACTTATTGCTGAATCGTCAGTATTCAGAAATGTGCCTGACATGTAGTATGCCCTTATTAGACATCTGTTAAATGAATTGGAGCTGCAAAGACAACATCCAGCAGAAATAAGAAAACAGAAACAAAACAATTTTAAATATTTTACTGATGAAACAGGCTTCATTAAATGCCTGTCATATTATATTTTTTAAATTGTCTGAAAAAAGCTAGGAAAAATATCTGCAGTACAGAAAATGATAAAAAGTAACATGGGACATGGCATATTTGAAAAAGTAGTAAATAGAATAGATTGTATTGAAGCATAATACCTGAAGTTAAGAATTCAAAGTTGAGTGTCACAACAGATTGCTCACATCTTAGGAGTTAACTAGAAAGTTTGGTAATAAATTGGAAGTCATTAACACAGAGAGAATGTGGAAAATAAGAGAAGGTAAGAGATAGAGAAGTTAAACAATGGAGAAAAGGAAGTATAGTCTTGTGCCATATGATGTTTTGGTCAACAATGGACCACTTACACAATGGTGATCCCATAAGATTATAATGGAGTTGAAAACTTTGTATCATCTAATGGCATTGTCCTGAGGAACTGATTAATAAAGAGTTGTTGGAACTGAAAGAGGAACACGTAGCTGAAAAACAGGCAAGCGAAAAAGAAATTGCAGAAGAAAAAGAAGAACCTCCAAGAAAATTCACAGTGAAGAGTTTAGCAGAAGCTTTTGTAGCCCTCAACAAGTTCCTTAAAAATTTTGAAAATATGAACCCCAACACTGAGAGGTTTTCATTAACAGACATGAATATTTGTGGTAAATTATCTGCTTAAAAGTAAACATAATGAAAAAATGAAGCCAAGCAAACCACCGTGAATCTATTTCTGCAAAGAATAACACCTCCTCAAGAAGAGCCTTAGGCATCTCCTCCAGGAGTTATTCCAGAAGAAGGCATTGTAATTATAGGAGATGGCAGCGCCATGCCTGTTACGGCTCTTGAAGATCTTCCGGAGGCAAGATGCCAAAATAGAAGACAGTGATATTGATTGTCCTGATTCTGTGTAGGCCTAGACTAAGGTATGTGCATTTTTAGCAAAAATAAAGTTTTTTAACAGAAAAAGTTTATAGAATAATGATATAAAAAAAGAAAATATTCTTGTACAGCTGAACAATGTATTCATGTTTTAAGCTAAGTGCTATTGCAAAACAGTCAAAAAGTTCTAAAAATTTAAAAGCGTATTAGGTAAATAAAGCACAATAAGCTGAGGTTAATTTATTGCTGAAGAAAGAAATATTTAAATACATTTAGCAGAGTCTAAGTGTACAGTGTTTATAAAGTCTAAAATGTTTATAAAATAGCATACAGTAACATCCATTCACTCACCACTCACTCACTGATTGATCCAGAGCAACTTCCAGTCCTGTAAATGCCATTCATGGTAAGTGCCCTACACAGGTGTATCATTTTTTTTTTTTGAGTTGGAGTCTCACTCTGTGTCCCAGGCTGGAGTGCAGTGGCATACTCATGGCTACCCCAGTGTTGAACTGCTGGGCTCTGGTGATCCCTCCACTTCAGCCTTCCAAGTAGCCAGAACTACAGGCACATGCTACCACACCCAGCTAATTTTTGTTTTTATTTATTGTAGAAACGAGGTCTTGCCAAGTTGCTTGAGCTGGTCTTGAACTGCCAGATCAGCCAATTCACTCACCTCGGCCTCCTGAAGTGCTGGGATTACAGGTTGAGCCACCGAGCCCAGCCAGGTATATCATTTTTTATCCATTATACCACATATTTACTTTTCCTTTTCTATATTTAGAAATGTTTATATACATAAACATGTACCATTATATTACAGTTGCATATAGTATTCAGTACAGTAGCATGCTGTACAGGTTTGTAGTACAGGCACAATAGGCTCTATCATATAGCCTGGATGTATAGTAGGTTATATAATTTGTTTTGTGTAAGTACACTCTATGATGTCTCTCAATGATGCAATCCCCTAACAAAATAGTGTTAGAAATTTGAAACATCAAATAAGCAAAAGAGATAAATGATCTATTTAAATGACAATCATTGTCAGAATAGATTAAAAATTAAAATCTGATTATATCCTTTTGCAAGAGGAGCACACAATCATAATAATGCAAAAATAAATTTAAATAGAAAAGATTTTTAAAGGTTGAATAAAAATTAGAAAAAGATGCTGGTATAGCCATACTACTAGTGGAAAAAATAGATGCTAAGATAAGAAAGTATTACTAGATATACTGTAATAATTAATTTCCTTCTACCAGTAAAGTTTATTCATTTTAAATGTATATCAACTTAATATCATAGCTTCAAACATGTAAAGAAACAATTGAATAGATAATTTACATTTAAGTAATTATTGATATGTTTGAATTAGAGTTTAATATTTTATTACTTATTTTCTATATTTTCCATATTTCTCATTTTTTAAAATTTATTTATTTATTATAAAGATGAGGGGTATAATTCAGGGTTAGGTATACAATCACTGATCATGCAGGTACCTTGTTGATGAGGTATACCCCTCCCTCCCCTAGCAGTTTCTCTCAACTGCCAGTCCCACCCCCTCCCCTGACAGTTTTCCACTATGACCAATCGCTTTCTTATAGCATTATAATTGTTCAAGGTCACCTTGTGAGTGAGAACATATGGAACTCAGTTCTTTGTTTCTGTGATAAATCACTGAGTATGATAGACTCCAAGTCCATTCAATTTGCTGCAAGGTTCATATATTTGTCCTTCTTTATGGCTGCATAATATTCCATTGTGCATACATACCACGTTTTTTTTATCCAGTCCAGCTTCGATGGGCACCATAGTTGGTTTCATGTTTTTGCTACTGTGAATAGAGCTGCAACAAATATACATGTGCAGGTATCTTTTTCATAGAATAATTTGAGTTCCTCCAGATATATTCCCAATAGGGGAATTGCTGGGTCATATGGAAGGTCAATTTCTAGTGCTTTCAGAAATCTCCAGATTGTTTTCCAGAGAGGTTGTATAAGTTTGCATTCCCACCAGCAGTGTAGAAGCGTTTCTTTCTCTCCACTTCCTCACCAGCATCTGTTGTTGTTTGTTTTATTATTGATGGCCATTCTTACAGGGGTTAGGTAGTATCTCAATGTGGTTTTGATTTACATTTCTCTGATGATGAGTGAGGCTGAGCACTTTTTCATGTGTCTGTTGGCTGCCCGTATATCTTCTTTTGAGAAGTGTCTATTCATGTCTTTTGCCCATTTTTTAAAGGGGCTGTTTGTTTTTTTCCCTTCAGTGCATTTGAGTTCCTTATAGGTCCTAGATGTTAGACCTTTGTCAGATAAACAGTTGACAAATATTTTTTCCCATTCTCTGGGGTGTCTCCCTGCTCTCTTGATGGTTTCTTTTGCTTCGCAGAAGCTCCTTCCTGCATTCGGGGGGGGGTTAATTGGACGTCTTTGAGTTTATCTTTTTTGGTTTTGACCTAATCACTATATATAACTCTTTTTTAGTGGTTGCACTAGGAATTAAAATATGCCTACTCAACTTTTCACAATCTACTGAGAATCACTGTTTTACCAATAGATCCCGTTACCATTCCTACTTATGCTGTAATTGTTTTACATACTCCAACAACACATATGTAAACTAAAAAATCCAGTCAGGTAATGTTATGATTTTTGCTTTTCACCATCAAACATATTTTAAAGAACTTTTGAGGAAAGGAATATTCTAATAGATTTACCCCAGTATTTACCATTTCTCTTCCTTAAGTCCTAATGTTCATGTTTCCTTCTGGTATTATTTCCCTTCTGAAGAATTTTTTTTTAGCAATGCTTTGGAGCAATTCCCTTTAACTCTGCTAGTAAAGAATTATTCAAGTATTTTCTTCTCCTTATAGTGTTTTTACTTAACTTCATTGCTGAAGTATATTTTCACTGAACATAGAATTATAGGTTGACAGTTCTTTTCTTTCAGCACATAAAAAAAGTTACTTCTTTCTGGCATCATAAATGTTGATGAGAATTTCACAGTTATTTGTATCATTGTTTCCCCATAAGCAATGTGGCAATTTTCTCTGGGTGCTTTTAAGAATTTTTATTTGTCTTTATCTTTGGAGCAGTTTGATTATTAGGTACATGACCAGGAATTTCTTGGGATTTCTCCTATTTGAGAGTTCAATTCACTTTTTGAATGTGCAAGTTTATGTCTTCTTCCAAATTTGTGAGGTTTTTCGTCACAATTTCTTCAGATATTTTTTCTGTGCTTCACTCTTTATACTTTAATACTAAAATTCCCAAGGCTCAAATTTAGCTATTTTGCTATTGTCTTACGGATCCCTGAAACTCTGTTCAATTTTTCAGTTCTTTTTTTCTCATGATTACTCATACTGATTAAGTTATTTTGATCTGCCTTTGAAGTACATTGACTTTTTTCTGTCATCTCAATTTCTCAATTCTGCTATTGAGAATATTCTGTGAGGTTTTTTTTTTTTAATGTTTTGATTGTTGTACTTTTTAGTTCTTGGATTTCCATTTGGTTCTTCTGATTTCTTTGCTGAAGGTTTCTCATTTTCCATTTGTTTCAAAAGTTATCCATTACTTCTTGGATAATTTTTATTATAGCTGCTTTAAAGTCTAGTAATTTTAATATCTACATAATCTATATTTGTATCTGCTGATTGTCTTTGCCCATACATGTTGAGATTTTCCTGATTCTTCATATGCTAGATATTTTCAATATGCTGTTATAAGACTCAGGTTCTTGTTGAAGTTCATGGGGCATGTTAATATTTTTGTTTCAGTAGGCATCTGACACAGGAGTGTCTAGGCTACAAGTCCTGTGAACATGCATCTTTTATATATTTTCAGTTCTGTTTTGAAAGCTGTTACAGTATATTCATATTGATCTTTATGTGTGTTATCCAGCTTCAGTCTCAAACCTGGGCATTGGTATTTTCCTTAGTTTAGTCTTCAATGTCTTCTATTGCTGTTTTTAAAATCAGAACTATGAATATTAAGGTTTTGAATGAACCCAATTTTATGGAGTCAATTTCCCCAATTCTTACATCTCTGCCATCTTACTTTTTCTTTCTAGTTTACTGAATCTCTTCTGTTTGGTTTTAAAGCCAGAAATCCTGGACTTCATATACCTCTGATCTGTTGTGTACTTCCTGTGACTGTATTTGTATCCATGGCTAAGTGATGGTAGGACATGAAGAGAAAAAGTCATCTAGGGTTTCCCCGTCTTCTTTTTGCCACAGATCCTCTGATCAAAGTTAAAGTTACAAACATTTCTAAGGCCATGCTACCACTACCACCACAATCCATGAGATTCCTTCCTCATTCCCTAAGTCTGTTTGCATTGATGCCTATTTCTGGGCTTCAGGCTGCTTTGTGTCCAGGCTAGGGTATACCAAAGGGAAAAAATGGCAAACTCATTGCTGGTTTGGTAGTTCTTTGGATCCTGGTCATCCCTAATCTGCTTGCTACTATTTACTTTTCAACATCCTCAAAAAGCTGCTTCATGCATTCTGTCCAATACTAGAGCTATATTCAGTGAGACAAAATGGGATGCACTCACTCTTACCTTACCTGGTATCAATAGTCTAATTCTCTTCTTAATTTTGCCTAATTGCCTGTTAAACTTATACACTGAGTTTTTTAATTTGACTATTATATGTTTAATTTGTAGGCATTCTAGTTGGTTTCTTTCAGCTATTCTAGTTTGTTTAAAAATTTCATCCCTCATATTTTTAATTCATCCTTTCATTTTAAAATATATGACAAGCTATTTATATTCTATATCAAATAAACACAGCAATTCTATTCCATAATTCCTAATTCTGAAAAACTTAAAATCATTTTACTACATTTTGTTTTCTTGCACCTCAATATCCAATAGGACAGTCTATCAGTTGGCTTCATCTTTAAAATATATCTGAATTTCACTAATATTCACCCAGTTGATGGCTACAGCATCATTAAGAGAGATTTTAATTTTTTTTTTTTTTTTTTTTTTTTTGAGTTGGAGTCTCACTCTGTCGCCCAGACTGGAGTACAGTGGCCGCTCCCGGCCACCACAGCCTCGACCTGCTGGGCTCCGGCGATCCTTCCGCCTCAGCCTTTCAAGTAGTTGGAATTACAGGCATGCGCTACCATGCCCGGCTGATTTTTTTATTTATTGTAGAGATGAGATCTCGCTGCCCAGGCGGGTCTTTTTTATTAAATTTTTTCAAAGGGAATCTCTAATGCAAAACTGATTATTATGAATAAATAATGGGCTTGAAGTCAACTTATGGATGACATTAGTAATTGGGTGGTGTAAATGAATGTCTACTCCTAATAATTTTGGATGAAATAACTGCTAGATCTCAGAGAATCTATCTTTTCCCTTGGTGCACAAGCAAGTGTGACCACGAGTGGTGGTGGAAATATAGACAGACATCAGAGAAGCCTGGGACTCTAGGTCTTGCATACTTCAGAGTATCTGAATACTCCAAAATGTCCTGTAAATTCTGACTCCTCCTCGTTGTTTCTACAAAGGCTGCCCAGATTTGTCTAAATACTTCCAAGTAAAGAGGATACCAGGTAGAGAAGAGATGAGCAATTTCACTTTTCTAGTCCCACTTACCTCTTTTCCTGAATGACAAGTAGATAGGCAAAATGCCAATATATATTAGGAAAGGTAGACACTCAAACATCCATTCAAGGCAAACACTTTTTCCATTCTGTGAAACTGAAAAGGAGCTAAGAAGAAGGAGAATTAGAAAGATAGGACTTTAGGGATGCATTGGAATAGCAACAAACGTGCTGGAACAGGAAACCTTTTAAAGGTCTCGATGCCATGTCTACTTCAATCTATTCAATCTAAGTCAGGGGTCACACATGAAAGGCAGGCTTGTGAATGAGGTAAAGCCAGGAATCAGGGCTGAGAGGAGTGCTGATAGTCATTGGGCTGAGGATAGAGCAGAGTAGGAAAGAATAATATTTTTCTACTTTTCCCTCCACTGCAGCATTTGATCAGCCTGGAGATAAGATCCAGAGAGTGAGACCCTAGTTACTATAACCTTGTCTGAATGCTAAAGGATCTGATGTTTATAGGATCAACAAAGTAATCGTTTGGAAGACACTGAGTTAGCTAAGAGGACAAAAGTATGTTGGAACCCAATAATTTCTCTACAGCATCCTTGCTACTTAACCATTCAACCTCTACTTGAACACCTTCATTCTAGAAAGCTTACTAAAGTTTAGAAAGATCACTTCAAGGCTGGGCTACTTTTTTTTAAAACCATGCTTTCCTATATTAAACTAGATTTTAAAAAATTTTATTTTAAAGATGTGGGGTACAATTCAGGACTAGGTACATAAGTGGTCATCATACAGGTAAAGTTTGATTTTCCCATTGATCCTCACTTTGCCTGGATTGGGATCAGGTACCCTTATTGATGTTATGTGCCCCGTCCCTACGTCCTCTGGCAGTAGCAAAAACATGGAACCAACCATGCTGCCCATCGAAAGTGGACTAGATTTTTTCAATGTGGTACATATACAGGATGCAATATTAATATTATGCAGGACAGAATTGTGGACTTCACAGCAACTTGGATGGATTTAGAGTCTATCATACTCGGTGATCTATCACAAAACAAAGTACCACATGTTCTCACTCATATGTGAATCCTGAACATTTATCATAATATTAAACTGGATTTTTTTAAAAGTTTTATTTACAGATTTCTAACATTTTTAGAAGACAATGACAGAACTGTTGTGTAATTCTGAGATATATCATTCAAGAAAAAAATAATTATGCGTTCTTGGCTTAGAGTGGAATAGATCCAGAAAAGACCATGGTTTGTTTTGGGGTTTTTTGTTTTGTTTTGTTTTGTTTGTTTTTGCTTAATGGTTTTGCTTTGTGTGTGTGTGTGTTGTGTGTGTGTGTGTGTTTAAGATTACAAATCCCAGAAATTGCCTACAGAATAGTTCCAAAAGGAAGTGTTTCCTTATATTACACTAGAGATAACTCCTACAAGGACAAAAACTTCTGGCTTTTTTCCCCTTTACTTTATTGCTAATATCTAGAACCGTGCCTATTATCCATGAGATGCTCAATATACATTTGTTGAATAAATAAGTCAAGTTGCCTAATGAGTTAGTGACCTCCCCATTACTGTATGCAAAGATGGCCTTGCTGCCATACATCTAGATGGAGAACACCATCATAGTTGGAGCAAAGTGTTGACACTGAAACATCTAGTTTTCAGTCCTGACTCTACATTTAGGGATTGTGTGAGCTTGAACAATTACCTTAAAAACTCTAATTACTAATTTCATCTAAAAAATAATGATAATAAATATAATCTATTTCACTGGGTTGTTAGTAAGATATTGATTATAAATCATTTATCACATTTCCTAGCAAATAATAAGTACTCATTCAAAAATATAGGGGTCTTCAAATAAATTCAAGAAGAAACAAATGGAAAAATATTCCATGCTCAAGGATAGGAAGAATCAATATTGTTAAAATGTCCATCCTACCAAAGGGAATTTATAGATTCAATGCAATACCCATTAAATTGCCAACATCATTCTTCTCAGATCTGGAAATGACAATACAGAAATTGATATGGAAACATAAATGACCATTAATAGCCAAAACAATCCTTAGCAAAAGAAACAAAGCAGGAGGTATCACACTCCCAGATGTCAAACTCTACCATAAGGCTACAGTAATCAAAACAACCTGGTATTGGTACAGGAACAGGCATAGAGACCAACGGAACAGGATAGAGATTCTGAAAGCAAAACCTGAATTTCTCAACCAACTCACCTTAACAAACCCTCCAACAGCAGCCACTGGGGAGAGGAGAACCTATTCAGTAAACGTTGCTAGAAAAACTGGCTGATTACATTCAAAAGATTGAAACAGGACCCCTACCTACCACCATACACAAAAATTAACTCTAAGTAGTTCAAAAACCTAAATGTAAAACCACAAACTATAAGAATCTTAGAAAATGCAGGAGACACCCTTATGAAAACTGGAACTGGCAACTAATTCCCAATCAAAACCCTAAGTGCCCATATCATAAGAAATAAGAGACAAGTGGGACTTCATCAAACTGACAAGCTTCTGCAAAGCAAAAGAAACCATCAAGAGAGCAAGGAGACAGCCCACAGAATGAGAAAAAAATATTTGCTATCTGTACATCTGACAAAGGCCTAACATCTAGGATCTACAAGGAACTCAAATGCGCCAAAAGGAAAAAAACATACAGCCCCATTAAAAAGTGGGCAAAAGACATGAATAAACACTTCTCAAAAGAAGTTATATGGCAGCCAACAGACACATGAAAAAATACTCAGCCTCAATCATCATCAGAAAAATGCAAATCAAAACCACATTGAAATATCACCTAACTCCCAGTAAGAATGACCATCATTAGTAAAACAAACAACAAGGATGGGGAGAAAAGGAACACTTCTACACTACTGGTGGGAATGCAAATTAGGGCAACCTCTTTGGAAAATAGTGTGGCATTTTCTGAAAGAACTAGAAATTGAAACTTCCATATGACCCAGCAATCCCCCTATTGGGAATATACCCGAAGGAACTCAAATCATTCTACAAAAAAAATACCTGCACACGCATGTTTGTTGCAGCTCCATTTACAATAGCAAAAACATGGAACCAACCATGCTGCCCATCAAAGCTGGACTGGATTAAAAAAATGTGACACATATACACAATGGAATACTATGCAGACATAAAGAAGGACAAACATGGACTTCGCAGCAACTTGGATGGATTTAGAGTCGATCATACTCAGTAATCTATCACAGAAACAAAGAACAGAGCACCATATGTTCTCATTCACAAGCGGGCCTTGAACAATTATCATAATACTATAAGAAAGGAATTGGCAGTAGTGGACAACTGTCAGGGGAGGGAGAGTGGAAGTGGCAATTCAGGGAAACTGCTAGGGGAGGGAGGGGCACACCCTATCAACAAGGGTACCTGCATAATCAACGTTTGTATACCTGACCCTGAATTGTACCCCACATCTTTAAAATAAATCATAAAAAAAGTGTGTATGTTCAGGTTAATTGTATAGGAAGAACAAAAAGGGAGTTGAGAAGAGATTTCAAAGGACCATCTGGTTATTGATTAATGTATTTTTCTTTTTCTCTATTATTAAGGCAAAATATTCTGAACAATTTGAGTAATAAGTCTAAAAATCCACGAATTCCTATGGAAGGGAAGACTATTTTTTAAAACTATTATAATTTAGATTCCAGAAAATGACCCAAATAAGAGGAACAATCAATGATGCCTCAGCAAAAATCAGGAGATCTTGTTGGTAATAGCTACTCTACCAGCAGCATGCCTTCACTCTGGAGAATCACACAAAGAAGGAGGGTGACGGCTTAACCTGAAGCATAACTCAAGGCATAAGACTTCCTTTAACAAATATAGGGATGAATTGAGGTATAGGCGACACCATTTTGTTTGACTCTCCTCTAAGCACTTGGTATCAAATAAAGAAGAGATGGTTTCAGAACTTGTTACCTTTCTTGAATTAAATATCAATTAAATACTTTGGTAAGTAGAGCAGGTTACATTATAAAAAGTTACTGCTAAGAAAGCAGGACCACCACTTAAGGTCCCCATTACACTTTGTGCTCTGTACTCTGGGCTTAGATGAAGACTTTTGGTCAATGAAGCTGGACTAGAGGAAAAAACAAAATTTTGGAGTTATTGAGCCAAGGATAGAACAAGATTGGATGGAGGAATAGTTGCCTATTTCTGTACCTACATTCTTATGGACAATCTGTGAGATGAGAGAAATTACAGAAGAGGGTCCTGGGCACCACGATAAATATGGGATTTGGGAAAGCCCATAGTTGTTGGACTGAATCAGAAGTGCCTCTGGTGAAATTATAGGAAGTGTAAAGAAAATGTGAGGATTCTAAACTCACAGAAATATAACTGAGAGACTTTTGATGTTGAGTACTTAAATCCTCTGTAGAAACTTTTATAGAACCAATGTGACAGAAAAATTCTCCCAGAAGACAGCATCTAATATCCTAATCAAAATATAAAAAGAAGAAAAGAAAGAAAGAATTGTTGACTGTTGATAGAGCAAGTAACTCCTCAAATTCCTCAAAATTCAGAAAACTTGGAAACTGCAAAGCCAGCATTTACCTTATTATTGTCACCGGTGACTTGCCCTATCCCTAATAACTAATGACTTGAAGAATGATATTCAAGGAGCCTTGTGTATGAGATATTGTGAAAAGAGACAAACATGAGTTTTCGAGGAATGAAGGAGAGGTTTAAGACAGACAAGAAAATAAAACAACAGAATTATACAAGTAATGCCTCCATATAGTGGAATGTTCAGATAGGAAACACAAAAATAAATATATTAGTGTATTTAAATTTAAAAATTGTGTGAAGTATAGCAGGCTAACCTAGTAAATTAGTACAAAACTATTGGAACTTGAGGAATACATGGATTCTAGAAACAACCAAAAAAAAAAAAAACATAGCCGGGCTCGGTGGCTCAGCCTGTAATCCCGCGCCTTTGGGAGGCTGAGGTGAGTGGATTGCCTGAGCCCGTGGGTTCGAGACCCGCCTAGGCAGCGAGACCTCATCTCTACAATAAATCAAAAAATCAGCCAGGCGTGGTAGCACATGCCTGTAATTCCAGCTACTTGGAAGGCTGAGGTGGAAGGATCACCGGAGCCCAGCAGGTTGAGGCTGCGGTGGCCGGGAGCGGCCACTGCACTGCAGTCTGGGTGACAGAGTGAGACTCCAACTCAAAAAAAAAAACAAAAAACAACAGCATAACTTCATTAAGGCATCTCTCCTACTTGGCTATCTCCATGACTAAATTTGCTTTCTTCAGTTTATGAAAGGTTTCTGTTCAAATTTTTTAGAATAAACAAGGAAAGAGCATGGAACCTGAGGTTACACATTTATACTTTAGCTTCAACAACACTGATTGTTTGGGGTCATTCTGGCCCTGAATAACTTAGAATAGAAACATAGGATTAAAGGGGAAACCAGAAGTAAGACTCACATGAAGTGGAGTGGAAGATTGAAATTGTGAGTTGATTAGAGGAGTTCATTTTGAATTACAAAAAAGACCTAAGGACCTAAAATGGGTTTTTGATGAACAGGAAAAAAACAGACTTACAAGACTTATTTTATCAGCTTCCTAATTATTCTTCTATGAATGTGAGGGAAAAGAATATCATAAAATTCCCTGATATTAAACCTGGTAAACCAGATTTAGTTAATGATTATCCTCTTCTGTTCAGAGTTTTTTAATAATAGAGCTAAAATTGATCTGAGATCACATCCAAAGTCCCTCTGGTAGACACAGTTGGTATCTTTCAGGGAACATTCTATCTTTCTTCTTTTTAGTGGTAGTACCTCTTGAGAAATGAAACTAAAATAATTCCCTGTCCCTGTGTTAAGCAATATTAGGATCAAGGAAGTTTCTATCTTTATGGCAAATAGTTTTGTCACTAGGCATACTTTCCTGTCCCTATGTTGAAAAACTGAAACTTGGCTACTAACCCCAGGAAATACTTACTCCTGGGAGATAAGATTGTGCATCAACTAAAGTTGCTTTCACAACAAGACTAATGAGTGGTTCAGCAAGATTCACTTGAAAACCTTCATCTTACCATGCTCATCAATCCAAAGATATCATATTCTAACCAATTTCTTACCCAAAACAGTTCCAAAATTCTATTAATGTCCTTTCTGAATTTCTCAGTTTTAGGATAATGCTAATACAATGTCAACATGATGTTCTCCCTTATAGCATTAGATCTAATCCACTTAGCTTTGCTTGATCAACAGATTTTCCAGGTCTTTTAGGAGGTTGATGGCCCACACTCCTCAATATTAATTGGGCATATGGTCACTAAGTGAAAGCCTGTATGTGTCAGTCTCCTCAAAAATTGATTGTAGCAATTATTTGGGGTCAGTAAACTAGTAATGGAGCAATATACACAACTTACAGATGTAAAAGGAAATAGTTTGTCCTCTGTTTCCCCACCCCCAAGAGTTGGGATGAAATTGTAATGATGAAAGTCAACTTTAACCGTGAAAGAAGGACTAGAGCCCTTGGGATGGCAGAGTAATAAACTGGAAAAGACTTGAATATCTGATATCTCCATTATGTCTGAACTTTTATGGAGTGAGTCTTTTTGTATAATATTTGAGTTTCTTTCCTAACTAAAAATCATCACTTTCACTTTTTCTTACCTCCTACCTTTCTATCTACTTCGAGTTTTCCAAGAACTGTACCCAGTTACTGATTGAAACACAAAGACCACAATTTCATGGTGTTTGTCTCTAACCTCTCTGATCACACCCATTCCTTCCCAGAGGACAAATAGCCTTGAATCATGAGTGAGGAGCTGGCATCTAATTCCAGATATAATGTTTACTGGTTGCTGGATCTTTAGTAACCAATTTCTCTATATGTCTATGTCTCTTAAGGTAGTAATAGCATACACTTGTGACATCTATAATTTTTAAAATCAATATTAATTCTACATATTGCTTTGCTTAGTAAAGTCATTTCACTTGCAGTATTTCATTTCAAATCCAAAACACCACATAACTTATCATTTCCATATAGGGAAAAATCAATGATCTTGAAGGTTACATAGTAACTAAGGTCACAAAGCTAAAAATAGTAGATCTAGCACACAAATGACATCTCAACTTTGGAAGCCTTAACATGCTATTGGAACAAAGGCTCTTTCTTTCAATATTTCCCATTGTATTAAATACTCCTCCTTAGCATCTTGTGCTTTCCCTGTTCCTGCCAACTTAATACAATTTAAATAGTACATGTCTATAGACGTTTATAGTTTATACAGCAACCTCACATTTATTATTTTACTTAATTTTCTCTTTAGTTTGCCACATTAATGAAAACAATTCTTCCTTGATGGAACCAAGCCACATGCACTCTCCTGGTATATCAATACCTGCCCTTTTCTCTTGGCCAGTGACTGGGGTGTAAAAGTAGCAAGTGACAGGACCATGGGTGCTATTTTTGAGAAGAATGCTCATCTTCAGGTAGAATAATCCAGCTCCAACCTGAGAGTAAGATTTTGTTGAGTGTGGAATTACATTCCCTCTGCTGTCTCTGAACTCCATCTGGGCTTGTGGGAACCAACTTCCTGAGCTACACTCCACCATAAACCCTTCTGTGGTAGGAGCCTGAACATTAATCTGCACATCCACACTGAAAGCTGGAAAGAGGAGAGAGAAGTGACATTATAAATATTGGTATGAACTCAAGAATTGAAAATTAAATGGGTTCTCTCATTCTCTGTTGTCTGCTGGAAGTTTAATGGGGGTGGCCAAAATTAGGGCAAGGATAATGCTCAAAACCAAATCCAAGCTAGCAAGACATTAAAAATATTAGCTATACAATAAAATACTGATGAATTACTTTGTGAAGGTTAATATTTGTTCATCAAAAGACAACATGCAAAGAATGAAAAAGTAAATCACAGACTAGAAGAAAACATTTGCAGTATATCTGATAAAGTAGTTGCCTTCAA
This sequence comes from Cephalopachus bancanus, assembly GCA_027257055.1. NCBI lineage: Eukaryota > Metazoa > Chordata > Mammalia > Primates > Tarsiidae > Cephalopachus > Cephalopachus bancanus. The sequence goes on from JAPVLO010000396.1 coordinate 190,430, forward strand.
AATATATTTTTTAAAAACGAAAAATCCACTAGACAGACAAATTTAGTTTTTTAAGTGGGCAAAAGACTTGAAGAGGCATTGAGTTTTAAAAGATATCCGGATGGTCAAGCATGATGGCTCATGCCTGTAATTTCAGCACTTTGAGAGGCAGAGGTGAGAGGATTGTCTGAGACCAGGGGTTTGAGACCTGCCTGGGCAACTTAGCAAGACCTCTGTTTTCAGTAAATCAAAAAAATAGCCGGGTGTGGGGTGGCGTGTACCCATAGTTTCAGTTACTTGAAAGACTGAGAAGAAAGGATCACCTGAGCTAGCAGGTCGAGGCTGCAGTGACTGTAATTGTACCACTGTACTCCAACCTGGGTGACAGAGTGAGACTCCAACTCACACACACACAACACACACACACACACACATGCGTGCGTGCGCGCACAGACATACACATGACATCCAGATGACCAATAAGTATGTGCAAAGATGCTCAACATCACCAGCCATCAGGGAAATACAAAAACTTCAGGGAGAAAGTACTTTACTCCCACTAGAATTTTTAAAATGAACAGCACTAGGACTGACATCACCAAGGATTGGAGCAGCTGAAGAACAGCTATAGCTCTCTTATAAGGCTGACTCCAGGACTATTATTGGTTCAGTCTCTCTAGAAACCTGCTAGAAACTACCGAAATTGAACACATACTAAAATTGAGCAATTAGTTATGTACTGACAGAAATGAATACTGATATCTACAAAAAAATGTACAAGAATATTCATGGCAGCATTATTCATAGTAGCCCTAAACCAAAAGTAGCTCAAATGTCCATTCACAACATAGACTACAAAGAAATGCAAAAAAAAAAAAACTTCTGATATTATGCAACATAAATAAATAATGGTGAGCAGTCACAAATAAAAATGTATTTCATTTATAACAAATTCTAGAACAGGTAAAACTAATCTGTGGAAATAGAAGCTAGAATAGTGGTTACCTCACAGGAGAAGAGTGATGTTGAGTAGAAAGGGGCAAGATGGAACATTTTGGGGTACTGGAAATATTTAATGTCTTAATGTGAGGGATGAATTCATGGTGTTCTTATATGTAAAAATGCATTGAGCTTACAATTAAGATTTGTGCACTCCAATGTATATAAACTATATCTCAATACAACCAGAACCAAATTCAGCTGGTACTACCATCTATACATTGACTATTTTCAAATTTGCATTGTCATTTCTTGAGCATAGAAATTGAATCAAGTTCTTTGGGGGGGTAGATGATGATCAAGTAATTTAGACTAATCTTCCTGCTGGAGACAATCCAAAGGGTGGAAGAGATACAAATAACACCTCATAAAATTTAAAATATAATAAGATAAAGAACCATCACAGAACCAGAACAAGGAAATGATTGGAATTCAGGGAGATTCTAACCACTTCTGCCCCTGTATTATTTACTTGTCGGAAAAAGCAGCTTATAATCCCGAGTTTCTTTTAGAGAATTTAAGGTCATAAAGAAGATCAGAATCTTGAGGCTGAAAAAGGATAAAGATGCTGATGGATCAATGTAACCACATATCCAAGTGGGGATAAGCCAATTATCGGCCTTTTCCCGTGGAGAACTTTTGCTGCTTTTGTAGAGGTAAACAGAAAATAATGAACAAGGAGCAGACTAGTAGTATGAGTACATTCAAAAGTCCAATATACACATGAGGCCTAAAGTTAATAAAATTGTACTGAATTAGAGAGTTCTGCTAAATGAGAGATTTTAGCTGCTCTTGCCACAAAAAGGGTAACCATACGACATAATGAATATGCTAATTCGCTTCACTATGGTAACTGTTTTACTATTAATGTATCCCATGACACCATGTTGTACACCTTAAATATACACAATAAAATTTTTTTAAAAAAAAGAAAGAAAGAAAATAGTGAGCAGTTCAGAGGCCCCCAAAGGCTGAGGGAGCTCTTCCTCAAAGGAGAACAGCACCAGCCAATGCAGAAACTTCACCACAGAAGGTGAGGCTATGGATTAGGACCCTGTAGAGTACACAGACAGCACTAGGTCCAAGAAATGTCAATTCTCTCAAAATTGCTTAATCAATTCAACAAAGACTAGTTAAATGTTCAAAGGCTTTAAGTGTGTGTGATTTGATAAGTCAATGCTGTAATTTTCACACACATAATTGCACATATGTGAATTTATTCAACTTATTTTTTTGTTTGTTTTGAGTTAGAGTCTCACTCTGTCACCGAGACTGGAGTGCAGTGGCACACTCACATCCACTGCAGCCTCAACCTGCTGGGCTCAGGTAATCCTTCCGCCTCAGCCTTCCAAGTAGCTGAAACTACAGGTATGCACCACCACGGCCAGCTAATTTTATGATTTATTGTAGAGATAAGGTCTCACCAAGTTGCCCAGGCTGCTCTCAAATCCTGGACTAAGGCAATCCTCTTGCCTCGGCCTCCCAAAGTGCTGGGATTACAGGTTTGAGCCACCACATCTGGACTTACTCAACTTATTAATTAGAGCATTGCTTGTAGACTAGCAGCTTGAAGAAATCTACATGTTCTTTAATAAACTATAGGTAAAATAACTTCTAAATCATTCACACCATGGGGTATTTTATAATCATATAATAGGAAAAAATTCATATACTGATATGAAATTATTTTCATCTCATGTTATTAAGTTAAAAAAAATTGCAAAGCAATGCATATAGTATACAGCTTTTATTTTAAAAGAGCACATCTAATTATACATATTTATGTATATGCTTATGTACATTTTGCATTTGTTGTATATATATATATATATATATATATATGCTTATGTACATTTTGCATTTGTTGTATATATATATATATATATATATAATATATATATGCCCACATATATATGTTAACAATCTCAGAACGTGGTACATAAGAAACAGATCACGTTAGCTGCCTGTGAAAAGTAAATTTTGTGGTTTTGTGACTATGGGAAGAAGAATTCATCACAGGTCCTTGAAATTATTAAACTTTGAATCTTGAGGAAGTTTTTATTCAAAAATTAAACAGCATTTAAAGAAAATAAAAAATAAATCACTAACACTCCAGTATCAAAACTATAACCATTAAAGCTTAAAACAATAGCATCTCATTTATAATTTTAAAATATTGACTCCTGAAATTTGACAAAAGATGTGCAAGACCTTTATGGGTAAACACATCAAATTTACCTGAAATAAAATCTAAAATCCTGAGTAAATATTCATTGATATGACATTTTATTAAACAAATATACAAAATCTCTCCAAATTAGTCTATAAATTCAATTCCAGCCCAACTATAATTTCTAAGAGAAGGTAATTTTATAATTACAATTCACACAGTAAAGGGCCCAAGCACTTTTGAAGATAAACTGCAAGATTGTTAGATATGCCCTATTATATATCAAGGCACATAAGCTGTAGTAATTTAAATGAAGCAGTATTGTCATAGGTAGAGATAGTTACATCTTGATGACTCAATAGAAAATCAAATTAAATACTCATAAAAATGCACATACACAAGTAGGGACTTGATAAAAGACAGAAGTATGTGTAATTATTGGAAATATTCAATAAACACATAATTTAATATTGAAAGACATCATTCTCTGATAAAATATCCAAAAGTAAGTTCCGTACAGGTCAAGAACTAAATTTGAAAAAAGGACTTTAAGAATTTAAAAAGAAAACCTCAATTTCTCAACTAATTCATCTTTGACAAAGCCTCCAACAACAACCACTGGGGAGTAAATGGTGCTGGGAAAACTGACCCCATGCAGAAGATTGAAACAGAACCCCTACCTATCACCATACACAAAAACCAACTCTAAATGGATCAAAGACCTAAAAGTAAAACCTCAATCTATAAGAACCTTAGAAAATGCAGGAGACACCTTATGGAAATTGGAACTGCAACCAATTCCGGATCGAAACTCCAAGTGTCCATGCCATAAGAGATAATATAGACAAGTAGTCCCTCATCAAACTGAAAAACTTCTGCAAAGTAAAGTAAACCATCAAGAGAGCAGGGAGACAGAATGGGGAAAAAATTTGCCAACTGTATATCTGACAAAAGCCTGACATTTAGGATCTATAAGGAACTCAAATGTGCCAAAAGGAAAAAACGAACAGCCCCATTTAAAAGTGGGCAAAAGATATGAATAGACACTTCTCAAAAAAGAAGATATATGGGCAGTCAACAGACACATGAAAAAGTGCTCAGTCTCACTAATCATCAGAGAAATGCAAATCAAAACCACATTGAGATACCACCTAACCCCAGTAAGAATGGCCATCATTAATAAAACAACAGATGCTGGGGAGGATGCGGAGAAAAAGGAACACTTCTGCACTTCTGGTGGAAATGCAAACCAGTGCAACTTCTTTGGAAAACAGTGTGGCGATTTCTAAAAGAACTCGACATTGACCTTCTATATTACCCAGCGATCCCCCTACTGGGAATATACCCAGAGGAACTCAAGTCATTCTACAAAAAAGAAACCTGCACACGCATGTTTATCACAGCACTATTCACAATAGCAAAAACATGGAACCAACTGTACTGCTCATCAAAACTGAGCTGGATTAAAAAATGTGGTACATATACACAATGGAGTATTATACAGCCATAAAGAAGGACAAACATATGGACTTCACAGCAACTTGGATGGATTTAGAGTCTATCATACTCAATGATCTATTACAGAAACAAAGAATAGAGTACCACATGTTCTCACTCATAAGCAGACCCTGAACAATTACCATAATATTTTAAGAAAGGGATTGGTAGTAGTATAATACAACTGGAGTGGAGGTGGTGGGGAGGGGGCACACCACCAATAAGGGTACCCGATCTCAAACTAGGCAAAGTAAGGACCAAATGGAGGTCCAAGCTTTACCTGTATGATACTCGCTTCTATACCTAATACTGAATTGTAACCCACACCTTTAAAATAAACAAATTTAAAAAGAAAATATTTTAAAATATCTATATAGCATAAGAATAGAGTTCTTAAGCCTGACTTGAATTACAAATCGTAATTGGTTAACTGTAAGTTTGATAGTATTAAAATTAGAATTGTGCAAAAAAGTAACCATAAAAGTATTTTTTAAGTCTTAAATTTTTTGTCACACATATAGAAACAGAAATTTAATATTTAGGAAAAAAAATTCAATAAGTTAAGAAAAAATCAAATAACTCAATGGTAAAATGGACAAAAATAATAAACAGGAAGCATCAGAAAGGGAAAACCTAGTCTACTTTAAACAAAAAGAAACAAGAAATGTTCTATTAATTTAAAAATGAGAACTAAAATAAAACTTACAAGTTTAAATGCTTAAAAATACGAAATATCTAGCCGGGCTCGGTGGCTCAGCCTGTAATCCCGCGCCTTGGGAGGCTGAAGTGAGTGGAATGCCTGAGCCAGCGGGTTCAAGACCCGCCTGGGCAACTTGGCCAGACCTCATCTCTACAATAAATCAAAAAATCACCCAGGCATGGTAGTGCGTGCCTGTAATTCCGGCTACATGGAAGGCTGAGGCGGAAGGATCGCTGGAGCCCAGCAGGTCGAGGCTGAGGTGGTCGGGAGCGGCCACTGCACTCCAGTCTGGGCAACTGAGTAAGACTCCAACTCAAAAAAAATAATAATAATGAAATAATATTATGGAGGTAGCTTTCTCATGACTTGATTCCAGTACAAATTGTCTTGTGAACAATTTGCCAAATTAATTTGAACATGTTTGTACACAATGATCCAGCAATTTAACTCTTAATTGTGTCCTAATAGAATTCTTACACACAAACATTACAGTATAACATAATAGACATTTATCTACCACCCTAATGTACATCAAAATGGAAAAATATAAACCAATAGTTGTATATTTATGAGATTGTATACAATATTGCTATCAAATGAATGAACTGTGCCAGGTGCAGTGGTTATAATTCCAGCTACTCAAGAAGCTAAGGTAGGAAAATCTCTTGAGCCCAGGAGTTCAAGGCTTCAGTGGAGCAATGATCACACCTCTGCACTCCAGCCTGGGTGACAGAGCAAGACCCTGTCCGCTAAAAAAAATAATAACTTTTTTTTAAAAAGTTTGAACTCTATCTACTTAAATAAATGTGGACTAATATCAATAATAAAATACTAAGAGTATAATCGGATTAATAGAACATGTATAATGATACTATTATGTGAAATTTGAAAACCCATAAATAGTAGCTATTTTTACAGAGTCTTATATATAAACCAAAAGAGAAGAGACATGTTATGAGTGTAATGGTTACTTATTAGATAGGAGGAAAATAAATGGCACTATTGAGAAGTACGAAGGTGACTTAATCTGAAGGAAATATGACAAACTGATAACCACATCTGTGCTCTATATTATTCTCTGTATTTTTCAATAAATTCAATCTCCTATTATATTAAAAAGTTATATATTTTTAAATGCCCCAGGATTATTTTCTCATGGTCCAGCATTCATGAATTTGGGGTCATGGGTCAAGTTGCATTACTAAGGAAATCTGGACATGATTTCCTCTATTCTTACCTGCCACTCTCAGATCCACAATGGCCTCTTCATAGGTGTCACATCTTTAAAGAAGCAGTGGTATTGCCCATCATCAAAAACACTGATAGTGTAGATGTAGAGGGTCATTTTCCCCTCTCCCAGAGCATCCTTTAAGAACACTGTGCGATTCACAGAGTTCTGAGTGCTTTCTTCAGAGTGTTCTTTTCCATCTTCACCCAGGTAAACAAGTTGGGAGTGATAATTCCAAAACCAGCCCACCTTCATGTGCTATGCATTTTGTGGTGGGGACAGCTGGCAGCTAAGCTCAGCCTGGCTGCCTACCATGACCACCTGGTGGCTCCTGGAGCTTCTCACAGAGAATTGTTCTGTGGAAAAAGTTGGAAACGAAGGATTTAGTCTGAAGGTCACAATAGAATGGTCCACCTAAATGCCTGTGATCTGGACACATTGGCCTTTTTTCTGGTCCTCAGTGCCATTTCCTTTCTGACTTTGGAACTGTGTTTTCAGAGATATTTTCTCTCTGATAGCAATGCTTTTCCCTCAGACTCTCCCATAGCTGCCTCCTCTCTGTTCACTCAGATCCCAGTTTAGAAATCAACTCATTAGAGAAATATGTTATGATCATTCATTCAACATTTCCCCTAATCATATCTAAACATATCTTTACAGCACATATCACCACCTGATATTTTCTTTTAAAATCCTTCTTTTATGGATTCTCATACCCCATTAAAAAGTCATGTAATAGAAGATTCTCTTGTTTCATTCTTTTTTATATCCCCAGTGCATAAAACATTGCCTAAACATAGTAGGCACTCCATAAATATTTAAAGAATGAATGGAGGATGTTCCCATTGCCAAGAGGTGGAATGTGGAATACAACTGCTGTACAAAAGCAATTATTTAAAAAATACACCAGATACTTTTTATGGAAAATATGGCCACAAAATTTTTTTTATTTTAAAATTGTGGGTACAGTTAAGGGCTAGGTATACAAATATTCATTGTGTAGGTACCCTTGTTGATGAGGTGTGCCCCCCTTCCCCAGACAGATAATGACTACCATTAACCTTGCATATGACCCCACAATCCCCCTACTGGGAATATACCCTAAAGAACTCAAATCTATAAAAAAGATACTTGCACACATATGTTTATCACAGCATTGTTGACATAAAAATTTTAATGCCCCTTCTATAAAGAGAGTCTATGACCCTTCTTGAATTTATTTGTGTGTTCTAGGATTTCTTTGTTCAGTGGAATACGGCAGCAGACATATTGCAATAGTCTCTGAGCCTGTCTTAAGAAATGAGTTCTTATGTATTGTAATGATCTTTCTAGAAGCCATGGTCTGCTATACACTGTCTGACTATCTTGAGACCACCGTGGTTGATAATCTTAGCTGATCTCAGCCTTACAGCCTACTTCACCGAAATGCTAGAATTAAGTGAAGCCACCTTGGGCCCTTCAGATTATTCCACCTACCAGCTGACTACATCAAGTGACCTTGCTCTATGTCACATGGAGCAGAAGAATCACCCAGCTGACCACTGACAAGGATTTCTGACCCATAAAATTGTAGCTGTTATAAACTGATTATTGTCTTAAATCACTAATTTTAGGCTAATTTGTTATGAAATTTTAGATAACTTTTACACAGTTCTTCCTATATCATTAGTTTTTGTTTTTTTCAACTATGTCAGATTCATTCCTGTCTCTGACAAGAATGTTTATCCTTATCACCATAAGAAGTCTAAACTATAAAACTTAATGATCCACTGCTTTAAGAAGAACTTGTGGAGCTCCCATTCACACCAACTTCTCTTTCATATGAGGTTCTACTAAACTTATAATTCATAGGGTCCCATAAATGATTGTGGCATGTTCTTAAATATAAGAGATGTAGTCATTATGTAGTCAATATGATTTATCAGTGAGAATTTAAGCCTCTAAAGGGGAGACATTTATCTGTCTTTTCTCCTAGATACATCATTGCAACACTGAGGTGGGGAGTTAAAGCTGAGAAAAACACCATAAATGAAATAACATTTCTTAATCATGGGCTATTTTAACACTTATTTCCACTCTCAAAAACTAGAAGAGAAGGGTAAAAATCTGTGGAATAGCAGTGAGAAACTTGCTTATTTCCTTCAATTTCATTTACCGCCATTATTTTTCTTCATAGATATGATGCACCATGAAAAAGAAATAGACATTTCTACCTGAGCTGAATATTGTCTGTAAGAGAAGAATGGCCACAAAATATCCAGATGAAGAGGAAGATGCAGGCTTCATCACATCTGGAAAATGGAACAGTAATTGTTGAACCAGGCAGCAAAAATCATGGTAACATAGAGTGAAAGAATCATGTCTTTTGAGATAATTTCCTTTGATGTGCAACCAAATGACTATGTAAAACTGCAAGTGTCAGACCCACTGAGATGATCTCTTCTACCCTTTCCTTCTCCTTACTTGGCTCTCTACCTTCATCACATTAACTGTTCTAAAGAGAGCTGTGGCCCCATATGCCCCTTGACCTAAGTCACTTGTTCAATGAAGAGTCCTGGCTGCTGTTGCCAAAGTTGTCTCATTTCCTGATGCAGATAATGATTTCCTTCTTCGGTGGGGGAAGAGCTAGCTTCTGCAAACATTGGTAACTCCACTGACCTGACTGGATCCATGGAACTTCTGGTTCTACCCACCACTTCAAAGTAAATGCCAATCATGTAGATGAGATCTAGATTCCCCAGTAGGTACCCAGAAGGCCTGGGTAAAATAACTCATTTGTAAAAGTGGTTCTGCATGCCTGTGAGATAAACTTGGATCAATCAGATACAGGAAATAGGACAAAGCAAACAAATACATGCTTTCTTGCTTGATTTTCTAATTTCCTTCCTCACTTTGCTGCCTATTATTACAACCCCAATTCTAATTCCCATCAAAGCTTAGTGGTAAGTTTGGGCACAAGCTACATTTCTAGGGGTCCCAGATAGAGAAAAAAAGACACTGCTAAGATATGGGTTATGCATTAGCATGCTGGATTGAGGGGCACATATTTGGTTTTATAAATTCAACAGTAAAGCAAAGTTCATGAATAACCTGAAATATATCAATAAATAAAATATTAAATGTTACCCTCTAGAAAATGGAGTGCACACAATGCAAAATATAAATGGTATAATTCCATAATAAGAATTTCACGATGAGATTTGTGTTTTATAGTATAAGCACCTAACCCCAGTAAGAATGACCATCATTAGTAAAACAGAAAACAACAGATGCTGGCGAGGATGTGGAGAAAAAGAAATGCTTCTACACTGCTCGTGGGAATGCAACCCAGTGCAACCTCTTTGGAAACCAGTGTGGTGATTTCTAAAAGAATTAGACATCGACCTTCCATATGACCCAGCAATCCCCCCTATTGAGAATATATGCAGAGGAATTCAAATCATTCTACAAAAAAGATACCTACACATGCATGTTCATTGCAGTACTGTTCACAATAGCAAAAACATGGAACCTACTGTGCTACCCATCGAAACTGGACTGGATAAAAAAACGTGGTACATATACACAATGGAATATTATGCAGCCATAAAGAAGGACAAGCATGTAAACTTCACAGCAACTTGGATGGATTTAGAGTCTATCACACTCAATGATCTATCGCAGAAACAAAGAAGAGTACTGCATGCTCTCACCCAGAAGCAGACTCTGAACATAAGAAAGGGATTGGCAGTAGTGGGATACGGTTGGGGTGAGATGGGGGGCAGGGACACAACATCAATATGGGTACCTGATCTCAAACTAGGCAAAGCGAGGAGCAAAGGGAGGCCCAAACTTTACCTAGATGATGATCAAATGTATACCTAATCCTGAATTGTACTCCACACCTTTAAAATAAAATAAAATAATAAATAAAAATTTTAAATATAAAATAAAATAATATACTTAAAGAGAGAAAATCTACAGATTGGATGGCTCTTGCAAAGGTTAGCTTGACCCATTAAAAAAAAAAGTAATATTGGAAAGAATAGAATAAATAAAAGCAGTGTTAAATGACTAAGAGAGACAAGTCACAGAGTTGGAGAAGATATTTGCAAAACTTTATAATGACAAAGAATGTATTAATGATAAAGATTGCATATCCTAAATATTTATTTTTAAAAGGTTTAATTATAAAAATTATTTTTAAAGCAGATAAACCAATATAAAAACAGTAATCCTGCGCCTTTGGGAGGCTGAAGTGAGTGGATTGCCTGAGCCCGCGGGTTCGAGACCCACCTGGGCAACTTGGCGAGACCGCATCTCTACAATAAATCAAAAATCAGCCAGGCGTGGTAGCGCGCGCCTTAATTCCGGCCACTCGGAAGGCTGAGGCGGAAGGATTGCCAGAGCCCAGCAGGTCGAGGCTGCGGTGGCTGGGAGCGGCCACTACACTCCAGTCTGGATGACAGAGTGAGACTCCCACTCAAAAAAAAAAAAAAAACAAGCAAGAGATCTAAACAGTCACAGTACAGAAAGCCTCAATAGCAGTATATGTAAGAAAAGCTGTAGACCCTCACCATCACACAATATACCCATGTAACAAACTCACACATGTACCCCTTGATTCTATAATAAAATCTAAATAAAAAATAAAAAGAAACAAAAAATACAGTGAAAAATAAATAAATAAAAAGATAAAAAATAACAGACGCTAGTAAGGATGCAAAGGACAGAGAATTCATACATTGCAAGTGGGAATGTAATTTAGCCTCTGTGAAAAACAATATGGAAATTTCTCAAAAAACTAAGATAAAACTCCATACATTCCAGCAATCCCATTACTAGGTATATAGCTAAAGAAAAGGAAATCAGTATATCAAAGGAATACCTACACTCCCATGTGTATAACAACATTATTCACAGTGGCAAAGACATAGAATCAGCCTCAGTGTCCATCAACAGATGAATAGATAAAGAAAAGAGTATGCATCTAAACAATGGAATACTATTTGATAATTTAAAAAGGAATGAAACCATGTCATTTGCAGTAGCGTGGATGGATCTGAAGGTCATTATTTTAACTGAATAAGTCAAACACCAAAAGACAAGCATCACATGTTCTCACTCATATGTGGAAGCAAAAAATATTGATCCCATAGAGTTAGAGAGTAGGGTAATAGAAACCAAAGGGTAGGAGGATTGGGAAAAAATTAAGAGATGTTGGTTAAGGAGTACAAATATATAGTTAAAAGGAAGGAATAAAGTTCTAATGTTTGACTACGAGGAAGGTAACTATAGTTAACAACAGTGTATCGTATATTTCAAAACAGCTAGAAGAGAGGACTGGAAAAGTTCCCAACACACAGAAATAGTTGACAGACTATCCTAACTTGATCATCATACACTCTATAAATGTAACCAAATATCACATGTACCCCACAAATATGTACAAAAACTGTGTATCAATAAAAAAATATTTTAAAAAAAATCTGTAGTAGAGTTGAAGGGTAGGTACCAACACTGACTTAGGGACAAGCACAAAAATATTTACTGGGGCTATGAAATTGGTCTGCATATTGACAGCAGTGCCATTTATACTGGCATATGAATTTATCCAAAAACATTGAATTTTGCACTTAAGATTTATATATTTCACTATGGATAAATTTTGCCTGAAATAAAGGAAACATTAAACAGCAACAACAAAATGAAAAGGTGTAGAACCTCATTAAGAATTAGGAAAATGCATGTTAAAACCACCATGCAGGCCAGGTGCAGTAGCTCAAGCCTGTAATCCCAGTACTTTGAAAGGCAGAGGCGAGAGGATTGCCTGAGCTCAGGGGTCAAGACCAGCCTAGTCAACTTGGTAAGACCTCATCTCTACAATAAATCAAAAAGTAAGCCAGGTGTGGTGGCACATGCCTGTAGTTCCAGCTACTTGGAAGGCTGAGGCCCTGAGCCCAGCAGGTCAAGGTCACGATGGCTGTGAGCATGCAGGTGACAGAGTGAAACTCCAACTCAAAAACAAAACAAAACAAAAAAACATGCAATATCACCATACCTACTAGAATAGGTACAATGGAAAAGACTGACAACACCAAGTTCTGATGAGGATGTGGTTATATTGTGGTATACATGACATTCTTCATGTACACAACTGGTGAGATTGTAATAGAGAGGATGATAGTTGAAAGCATTTTAGCCATCTCTACAAGATCTGAAAATAAACATAACCTATGATTCAGCAATTCTATGTCTTGGTGTTTGATCAATAGAAATACATACAGCTGGGTACAGTGGCTCATGCCTGTAATCCCAACCCTTTGGGAAACTGAGGTGAGAGAATTGCCTGAGCCCAGGAGTTCAAGATCAGCCTGGGCAACTTGGTGAGACTTCTTCTCTACATAAATCAAAAAGTTAGCTGGGTAGCATGTGTCTGCGTTTTCAGCTACTTGGAAGACTGAGACAGAAGGATTGCCTGAGCCCAGCAAGTTGAGAATGTGGTAACCATGAGCATGCCACTGCACTCCAGCCTGGGCGACAAAGTGAGACTCCAACTCAAAAAAAGAAGGTGAGAGAGAGAGAAAGAGACAAATACATACACATGAATACTAGACACATGACCAACAAAGTTCATTATAGCTTTACTGATAATAACTAAGTTGGAAACAATGCAAATATCGCTAACAATAGACTTGTACATACAACTCAAAATTATGTCAATACACAATAGCAAAAACATGGAACCAATCGTGCTGCCCTTCGAAAGAGGACTGGATAAAGAAAATGTGGTACATATACACAATGGAATATTATGCAGTCATAAAGAAAGACAAAATTATGAACTTCACAGCAACTTGGATGGACTTAGGGTCTATAATACTGAGTGATCTATCACAGAAACAAAGAACGAGTACCACATGTTCTCACTCATAATCAGACCTTGAACAAGTATCATAATACTATTAGAAAGGAATTGGTAGTAGTGCGAAACTGCCAGGGGAGGGGAGGAGAGATTAGCAGTAGCAGGAAATTGCCAGGGGAGGGGGAGCACACCTCATCAACAAGGGTACCTGCAAAATGAACATTTGTATACCTAACGCTGAATTGTACTCTACATCTTTAAAATTAAAAATTAAAAAAAAAAAAGAACTAGGTCGACTGGGCTCAGTGGCTCAGCCTGTAATCCCGGCACTTTGGGAGGCCGAGGCGAGTGGATTGCCTCAGTCCACAGGTTCAAGACCAACCCGGGCAACTTGACGAGACTTGTCTCTACAATAAATCAAAACGTAGCCAGGCATGGTAGTGCACGCCTGTGGTTCCGGCTACTTGGAAGGCTGGAGCAGAAGGATCACCAGGGCCCAGTAGGTTGATACTGGGGTGGCCATGAGTGTCCCATTGCACTCCAGCCTGGGCAACAGAGTGAGACTGCAACTCAAAAAAAAAAGTCAACATCCAACAAACAGCTTCAAAAGCTTAATGTTAATAATTGATTTTGTATTAATTTGTCAAAATCTCTTCTTGATTATAATAATTTGACTGTATGTTCCATTGTGCTTTCTAATATAAAATTATATTTTTCTGATTAATTTTTTAATTACTTTGTCTATTTAAAAGTCAATAAAAATATAAAGTCCTCAGTAATAAGTGTAACAAAAGTGCAAAACTTTATAAATGAAATTATGGCACTCTATTGAAAGATATAACATTAATATTTAAAATTCAAAGGAGACAAGAGTTTGTGAACTGAATATTTTAGTATTATAAAAATATCGCATCTACCCAAATGTTCTGTAGATTAAATGAATTTTCAACCAAAATTCTGACTTTTTCTATTTTTGTTTTGCATTATAAATATTAAAAGGATGACTCTAAAACATGCATAGAACAGTAATGAGCCAAGAAGAACCAAGACTCTTCATTGAAAAAAAAAACAATATGAAGAAATCTGCATTAAGATATATCTTTTTGGCTCATTACTGTTTTAATTAAAACTATTGTAATTAAAAGAGCTTTAGTAGTATTGTAGGCATAGACAAACATAAACATAGACGAACAAAATGGAGAGTCCAATAATAGACCCAAACATATATATAAGCCTGATCCGTTACAGATCTAGCATTGCAAATCAGTTAGGAAAAGAATTGCCTCTATAAATGGTGCTGAGACAACTGCAGAGAAAAAACAGACACATAGAATTCCCACTTCATGGTGTATACAAACGTGACCCAACAGATCAAAGACAGGATTGTAAAAGATAAAATTATAAAAATGTTTATTTTATAATAATATATTTTTATGAAATTGGATTGTGGACAAATATATTAAACTATGAATAAGATGGCAATGGAAAATGTTAAATTCAACTTTGTTAAATGTATTATTTCTTTTTATTGAAGTATAGTTGACAAAACTTGTATATAGCTACAAAGTGATATTTTAATACATATACTCATAAAATTGTTATAATCAAGCTAACTAACATGTTTTTCAACTCACATAGTTATTATTTTTGTGGTGAGAACATTTTAGATACACTCTGTTAGCAATTTTCAAGTATACAATACATTATTAACTTTTGTCACTATATTTACTGTACATTAGATCTCCGGAACTTACTTATCCTACCTGTGAATTCTATTTTAGTTCATGTGTAAGTGAGATAATGCATTATTTGTCTTTCTGTGACTGGCTTATTTCATTAGCATATTGTTCCTCAGGTTTATCCATGTCATTGCAAATGACAGAACTTCTTTCTTTTTCTAAAGTTGAATAAATATTTCACTGTATATAAACCACATTTCTATATCCATTAATGGACACAGGTTGACTCTATATCTTGGCTATTGCGAATAATGTTACAATAAACATGAATATTATTACAACATATACCTCCTTGCCATACCGATTTCATTTCCTTTGTCTGTATACCCACGAAGAGGACTTCCAACATATGGTAGTTCTATTTAAAATTTTTTGGGCAACCCTCCTCAGGTCCCCTCCCACTGTGGGAGCTTTTCTGTCCTCTCAATAAATCTTGCTTTCTCAAAAAAAAAAATAAAATAAAATATTTTGAGAAACCACCATATTGTTTTCCATAATGGCTATACTAATTTACATTCTCATCCATTAAATTTAATAGTCTGTTATCTAAAGACAGTATAAAGAAAGCAAAACAACAAGCGCTAATCTGGAAGAAAAAATTTGCAATATGTAGATCTCACAGAGAATCACTATCAAAAATATATGAATTACTCTTTATCATACAAATTGCTACTTGTCTTTTTTTTAAGATGTGGGGTACAATTCAGGATTAGGTACATAAACGGTCACTGTACAAGTGAGGCTTGGACTCCCTTTGGTCCCCACTTTTCCTGGTTTGGGATCAGGTACTTTGATGATGTTATATGACCTTCCCTCCCTCCCCTGGCAGTGTCCCGCTACCGCCAATCCCTTTCTTATATATTAGATAAATGTTCAGGGTACACTTATGAGTGACAGCATGTGGTATTCAGCTCTTTGTTTCTGTGATAGATAACTACTTGTCTTTTAAAAGATGTTCTCTTTTTTTCTTTAAAGAACATCCATGTTCATGAAGGAACTCAGACAACCCAAAGAAAGACTATACTTTTCAGATTTCTTGCAGCCAGGTAAAACTCTAAGACTAATTTCTGGTCAAAGCAGTGTAAACAAAAGAACTGTAAGTAACTTTCTTTGATCCCTAAAGGCATTAAATGTGATGCAAATTACAAAAAATAACTGGTAACCTGTAAATTTGATAATAGGAAAGAGACACAATTTTTTCCTCTCTACTTCCTTACAGCCAGATTGAATGCCATCGCGATGGCTGTAACTCGCATGTACCTTAGACCTTGAAGTGAATGCCACAGACTAAAGATGATGGAGCAGCAAATAAAATAGAAAGAGCTTGAGTCCTTAACTTTTTGATGTTGCCCCCCTTATCTTGGAAACCAACCTTTGGTCTTCTTTCATCTTATGTATTAATGAGTCTTAAATGTCTCTTTTTCTGAAATGGGTTGCGGTTACATGATTGTTTTGTTTTTTATTCTTTATAATGCAAGTATATTATATATAATTCTGACATATATTCAGTATTTATCTTTATAGTTAAAGTTTTCTTAAAGAAGATAAAAGAAGGCTAAAGACAAGCATTTCGAAGCTGATAGGCTAGCTTCTCAAAATTGTTAAAAATCTAGGTTCCTTCCAGATATTTCTAATATAGTTCCCAACTTTCAAACACACACATATGTGTACTTATAACCACTAAATATTATATGTTATATGTGTGGGAAATTTTATATTTATGATTTACAAAATCATAAACCTATAGACATATATATAAAAATAAGAATCAACTAACTAAATTTGTATTTAAATTCTCAGTTATGTTAATTACTAAGAACACAATCTTGTCTTCTCTCTAAAATGCAAGTTTACTCTGTATTTTAGGGTTACCTTGTACAACAATGAGTTTACTTTTCATCTTAGGGATCATTTGAACAGAAAAATAATATTCTTTTTTTATTATTATTAGGTATTCAAAGTAATGAGTGGTACATATTTGTTATTATGCTGTGCAGTGCTATGCAGTGTTTATATAATTATTTCTATTTATTAACTCCATTCCAATAGAAGTCTGTCCTTTGAAGTAATAAAGACCCACAGTGCATATTACTTTTCTTAACTACTAAAAATAACCATTCTGCGTGGAATGAAGTGGAAAAGGAGCAAAAACAAAACAAAGCAAAAAGAATTTAAAAACCTGAGGTCAAGAGCACAGGATAGTATTCTATACAAAGCTTATGTCCAAGCAAGTGAGCAATAAAAGAGATGGTTAACTTAAACTTCCTTAAATTTTTCCGCTAGTTGACCTCAGAAAATAGAAGACAGGTCTAGAAGGGAACACAGGCCCTTCAGAAAAAATCATCCTCTGAATACTTTGTCAACCTGTTCGTGGGTCAGATTTGTTCTTGCTAACAGAAACCAACATCAGATGTGCTGTGGTCACATAGTAATCAACAGAACTTTATGTAAGAAAGTCAACAAATGCCTGCATGTGATAGCTTCTTTTTCCACTCTAACATGTACATCCTTTCACAAGAAAATTCAGGAGGTGACAACTCCACACAGTGTGTAGGATTGTTTGTTCAACTTGTTTTTAACACCAGAATTCAACAATAATTCTCAAGCAAGCACAAGTTTTACCTTGACTAGCCTATCCCTGAAAATAAAGCATGAAGCAATGTTATTTATTGTTATATAATTTGGGTCATTTAAATTGTCTATAATGGAGAAATTACAAAAAAGTGTCATAAGAATTATATCATAGAATATTGTGTACTATGCTTAGTCTTTGAAAATGGAAATAGAAAAAAAAGAAAATGGAAATAGGATTATCTTTATCCTTTCAAGAAAAGCCTTGATAAAAGTTATCTATAAAAACGATTGTAAACTTAACATTTAATGAGAAAAAAAAATCTTTGGACTCCTTCTCTCTAAGTCTAAGTAGCTAAATATTTTATCTAGCACAATAAGAAAATAAAGATTTCGGTAAAGCACCAATATTGGAAGGGAAGAAGAACACAGATAAATGTAGATGATATAACAACTGACATAGAAAGCAATAAGAAATTAGACAAATACAAGCACAATATTATATGTTGCAATATTTTCTTCCAATATGACACATACCTATTCATATTTTAAAACATTTTAAATTTTTGTTCTTTTAATGGACATAAAATTTTTATTTTTATTTATTTATTTTATTTTTTGAGTTGGGGTCTCACTCTGTCACCCAGACTGGAGTGCAGTGGCACATTCACAGCCACCCCAGTGTCCAACTGTTGAACTCTGGCAAGCCTTCCACCTCAGCCTTTCAAGTAGCCAGAACTACAGGTGTGCTCTACCATGCCCAGCTAATTTTTTAATTTATTGTGGAGACGAGGTCTCGCCAAGTTGCCCAGGCTGGTCTCAAACCTGCGGGCTCAGGCAATCCACTCACCTAAGCCTACCAAATTGCTGGGATTACAGACTGAGCCAACGAGCCCAGCCTGTATTTTTTTTTATGGTACTCATTTTTAATAATGCCTATTTGTAAACAGAAGCTTTTAATTGTGGTGAAGTCCAATGTATTATTTTTACCCTTTGTGTTAATGCTATTTTCTTTCTTAAATTCTTTGCCTATCCCAAAATTGCATAGATATTCTCCTGTATTTTCTCTTAGAAACTACAGTTTTGGTTTTACACTTAATGATATGATCCATGTTGAATTAAGTTTACTGTATAGTGTAGGGTTTAGGTTTCAATTTTTTTTTCTTTACACATTACTGCATTTAATTTTCTAACATATTTTTAAAATTTTGCACTTATCTTTATGAGAGATAATGACCTATAACTTTTTATTGTTGTTGCTGTTGTAGAGGCCTTATCTGATTTTAGTATCAGCATGATGGTGGCCTAATAAATGAATATTTCTGGAAGATTGTATAGTTTGATGATATTATTTCTTCAGTAAATGTTTGATTTGATTAAATATATCAGTAATGCAATGTGGGCTATGAGTTTTCTTAAAAACATTTTACATAGGAGTGCAATTTATTTAGTACATATTAGCTATTCAGATTACTTGTTTATTGTGTCAACTTTGACAAATATTTTGAAATAGTAGTACTTTTATTTACATTGTGACATTTATTGCCATAAACTGATTCACAATGTGTTTAATTTCTGTCAGAATGCCTTCTCTTTCACAAGCAATATTGGTGTTTTGTTTTTTCATACTGTCTTGATTGATTTCATCTGAGGTTTATCAATTTTGTTTTTTTAAAATAAACTATATAAAGATTAAATTTATTTTCTCAGTTGTTTGTCCAGCTTCTATTTCATTGATTTCTGGTTTTATTTTTATTATTTTGTTTCTCCTTCTTTCCAAGGGTTTTATTTACTTCATTTTTTTAGCTTCTTAAGGTGGAAACTTAAATATTGATTTAACTCTTTTATTGTTTTCTTTTTTTTAATTTTTTATTTATTTTTTTTTTGTTTGTTTTTTTGAGTTGGAGTCTCACTCTGTCGTCCAGACTAGAGTGCAGTGGCCGCTCCCAGCCACCGCAGCCTCGACCTGCTGGGCTCCGGCGATCCTTCCACCTCAGCCTTCCAAGTAGCCAGAATTATAGGCATGCGCTACCACGCCCGGCTGATTTTTTGATTTATTGTAGAGATGAGGTCTCGCTGCCCAGGTGGGTCTCGAACCCGCGGGCTCAGGCAATCCACTCACCTCAGCCTCCCAAAGGCGCGGGATTACAGGCTGAGCCACCGAGCCCGGTTTTTAATTTTTATTATAAAGATGTGGGGTACAATTCAGGGTTAGGTATACAAACATTGACCATGCAGGCACCCCTGTTGATGAGGTACGCCCCTCCGTCCCCCAGCAGTTTCCCTCAACTGCCAATCCCCTCCCACCGACAGTTTCCCATTACTGCCAATCGCTTTCCAATACCATTACAATTGCTCAAGGTCCTCTTATGAGTGAGAACATATGGAACTCTGTTCTTTGTTTCTGTGATAAATCACTGAGTATGATCAACTCCAAATCCATCCAGGATGCTGCAAAGTTCATATATTTGTCCTTCTTTTTGGCTGCATAATATTCCACTGTGTATACGTACCACACTTTTTTTTATCCAGTCCAGCTTCGATGGGCAACATGGTTGGTTTCATGTTTATGCTATTGTGAATAGAGCTGCAACAAACATACGTGTGCAGGTATCTTTTTCGTAGAATAATTTGAGTTTCTGGGTATATTCCCAATAGGGGAATTGCTGGGTCCTATGGAAGGTCAATTTCTAGTTCTTTCAGAAATCGCCACACTGTTTTCCAGAGAGGCTGTACCAGTTTGCATTCCCACCAGCAGTGTAGAAGCGTTCCTTTTTCTCCACATCCTTGCCAGCATCTGTTGTTGTTTGTTTTATTAATGATGGCTGTTCTTACAGGGGTTAGGTGGTATCTCAATGTGGTTTTGATTTGCATTTCTCTGATGATAAGTTAGGTTGAGCACTTTTTCATGTGTCTACTGGCTGCCTGTATATCTTCTTTTGAGAAGTGTCTATTCATGTCTTTTGCCCATTTTTTAAAGGGGCTGTTTGTTTTTTTCCCTTCAGTGCATTTGAGTTCCTTGTAGATCCTAGATGTTAGACCTTTGTCAGATATACAGTCGGCAAATATTCTGTGGGTAGTCTCCCTGCTCTCTTGATGGTTTCTTTTGCTTTGCAGAAGCTCGTTAATTTGATGAGGTCCCACTTGTCTATCTTATTTCTTAAGGTATTGGCCTTTAGGGTTCTGAATAAGAATTGATTCCCAGTTCCAATTTCCATAAGGGTGTCTCCTGCGTTTTCTAAGATTCTTATAGTTTGAGGTTTTACATTTAGATCTTTGGTTCATTTTTAGTTAATTTTTATATATGGTGATAGGTAGGGGTCCTGTTTCAATCTACTGCATGTGGTCAGCCAGTTGTCCCAGCACCATTTACTGAATAGTTTTCCTCTTCCCGGTAGTTGTTGTTGGAGACTTTGTGAAAGATGAGTTGGTTGAGGAATTGAGGCTTTGCTTCCAGAATCTCTATCCTGTTTCATTGGTCTATGTGCCTGTTTTTGTACCAATACCAGGCTGTTTTGATTACTGTAGCCTTATAGTAGAGTTTGAAGTCTGGAAGTGTGATACTTCCTGCTTTGTTTCTCTTGCCAAGAATTGTTTTGGTTATTCATGGTCGTTTATATTTCCATATGAATTTCTGTATTGTCATTTCCAGGTCTGAGAAGAATGATGTTGGTAACTTAATGGGTATTGTGTTGAATCTGTAGATTGCCTTTGGTAGGATGGACATCTTAACAATGTTGATTCTTCTTATCCATGAGCATGGAAAATTTTATTGTTTTCTTAAATAGGCATTTGAAACTATAATTATCTCTCTAAGTTCTGCTTTAGCTATATTCCATGTATGTTAACGTACTGTTTTAATTTTTATTCAGTTCATAACATTTTCTATTTTGTCTTCTGAATTATTCTTTGATCCATGGGCCATATGGTCATATTTTGTTTACATTTAAACTATATGGATATTTTTCAGACTTCCAAGAATTTTTTTATATATTAGTTCCTTTATGATCATGAAATATATGCTCTAGGATTTTTATTTTTTGGAATTTATTGTGACTTACTTTATGGTCTGGTGCTCTATCTATCTTGACAAATGTCCCAGATATACTTGAAAATACTGTGTATTTTCTGTTTCTAAGTTTAATTCTTTATAAATATGATGTTATATTTTGTAGTATTTTAAATTCTTTTTTAATCTTACTAATTTTAGTTTACTTTTTTTGTCAAGTACCAAAAGAGGTGCATTATAATCTGCAAATACAATTGTGGATTTGTCTATTTCCCTTTTTAATTTGATTAGTTTTTGCTTCATGTCTTCTGAATCTATTTTATTGGAAACATATGCATTCATGACTGTTATAGTTTCTTGATGAGCTGGGGTTTATTGCTATAAAAATTTCCACATTATCTCTGCTAATATTATTTATCTTGAAGTCTACATTATCTGACATAAATACAGTAAAATATTAATATGCTTGCTGTTCACAGGTATATTTTTTGTATAAGTTTATGAGGTCCAAGTGTAATTTTGTTACATGAATATGTTAATATGTTAGATAGTGGTGAGGTTAGGGCTTTAGTGTATCACTGGATTAATGTACATGGTACCTATTAAGCAATTTTTCATCATCCACTGCCCTTGCCCCATCATCCTTCTGAGTATTCACTGTCTATCATTCCACACCCTACTTCATATGTACACATCACTTAACTCCCCACTTATAGGTGAGAACATGTAGCATTTGTCTTTCTTTGTCTACATGGTATTTTTTTCCAAGTTTTTACTTGGAAACTTTCTGTGTCTTTACATTTGATGTGTCTCTTTTTTTTTTTTTTTGAGTTGGAGTCTCACTCTGTCACCCAGATTGGAGTGCAGTAGCTGCTCCCGGCCAACGCAGCCTTGACCTGCTGGGCTCCGGCGATCCTTCTGCCTCAGCCTTCCAAGTAGCCGGAATTGCAGGTGCGCGCTACCACGCCTGGCTGATTTTTTGATTTATTGTAGAGATGAGGTCTCACCAAGTTGCCTAGGTGGGTCTCAAACCCGTGGACTCAGTCAATCCACTCACCTCGGCCTCCCAAGGTGTGGGATTACAGGCTGAGCCACCAAGCCCGGCCTGATGCGTCTCATTTTTACCCAGTTTGATAATTTTTGTCTCTTGTAGCTTACTTTTGTGACTTTTTTATACTAGGCATCTTATAGTATTCTACTATTTTCTTACTATCAAGGTATCTACTTTAGTGGTTGTCTTTAGTTTTAAAATACTCATCTTTAACTTGGCACAATCCACCTTAAAATTATATTTTATGAGTAATTATATAGTTTAAAAAATCCAAGGGTATAATTGTTTTCTCTCCACTTCATTCTTTGGGTCATCATTGTCATACTTTTTACTTCTAAAAGTTAAAAGTCATACATTTTCTTACTATTGTTATTTAATAGTCGATTAATTACCTTATAAGGAAATTAAGAGATGGAACTCTTTTAAATTTACCAACATATTTACTATTTATCTCCTTTTATATAGATTGCGATTTACTTTTGGTATGATATTTATTTTTCCTGAGAACTGAACTTTACATTTCTGTAGTACAGATCTTCAGGCAAAGAATTCTTTCTTTTAATTTTCTGAAGATGTTTGTATTCCTCTCCCTTTTTTTGTTTCACATCTTTAACATTTTCTTAAAATGTCCATTACTTTAACCACTCTCAACATATTTGGAAATATAAAAGTAATAATTATACCTGGAACAACTATGCTAAATCTAAGTAGGCAATTTATATGGCAACGTTTTTTTACTAAGAGTATATGTTAATTTCAAATATATATAAAATTTCTAAGTCAAAACATGACATGCAATTTGAACATAGTGTTTAAACTCAACATTCAGTAAAATAAACCCTACATATTAGGTTTCTTTTACATACAAATCATTCATTTAAGTAAATGAGATATAATTTATAACCAGGGTTAAAAAGGAAGACATCACTTTTTATATGATGACAATCAAAAGCTTCCAGGACTTTCCCATGAATACCAAGGAACAACTGTATAGACTTATAACCTTTATCTTGAATATATAAAAAGAGCTCTTACAATTTAATAATATAAAGACAAAAAAATGACAAAATTGCTTAAGTAGACACTTCACAATAGAAGATATATGGACTTCGGGCAAGATGGCGATGGGGCAGCTTGGTCTGTGAGACCCTCCGTGAAAGAGGACATGCATAAAGACTCTGGCTCTCTCCTGCGGGCTGCAGCTCCCATCTTTGGTGGCCTGCTCTTCACAGGGAGCTCAGCCACCACCACAGCTCAATCATCACAGTGGTCTGGGCTGCCACCACAGCTGCAAATGCCACTGCGACAGCCATCATCCCACCCATGCCTGAGGCAACCCACGACCTCGGACCATGAGGCCCCTGCAAGCAAGGTCTACTGAGATCATTGCTGCCAGGGCTGCTGCTGTCACTGCCACTGCCACCACCAACACCATGCTGCACCCCTCTCCCAGAGCCAGGCTTGTGGAGCTCTTCCTGTGAACCGGGAGGCAGCACCACTGCTACTTTCATTGACTCCCTCCCATCCTGGAGGACCTCCAACTTGCAGGCCACAGCAGTTGCAGATAAAGGTCAACTGGAGTGGTGAGATATCACCACCTGCTGGGGATCCAAGGTAACAACACCAAAACGGGAATGACAGAAGCTCTTCCCTCTTGATAAATAGACAAGGCCAGATCTGAGTAATAGACTGGGCAGGGAGCCCAGATCTGAATTGTCCTTCACAGCAGGCCAGGGGTACTGATCCTAACTGTGAACAAATCTACCAGCCTGCAAAGACAGCTAGAAATCAGAGCTGAAAAGACATTGGACTTGAAGTATTAGAGTGTGCTTGGATGGTTCTGTTAGTTTACTGAGTTTGTTCTATTCCTTTTGTTTTGTTCTTTTTTCTTTTTCTTTTATTTCTCTGTAAACCCCATCCTTGTATAAAGGAATAGCACACCAATAAGGAGGTTGGTTAGCTTGTATGTTAGCATCATTGTATGTTTTAGTTTTTTCGTATGGTTGTTGGTTAGTTTTTAGTCATGGTTTTTGTTTTTCTTTTTATGGGTTTCAGTATTCGTGTCCCTTTTCACTTGTTAGTCGGTATACTCATCTTTTGTCCCTCTTACTCCTCTCTCCACCGCCGTCTTCCCCCCACTTCCTACTCCATTCTCTTCACTCTGTTAACCTCATATTGCTTTCAGGGAGTAAACCTGCAGCCCCACTTCATGGACAGACTCTAAGACAGTGGGAAGTGAGTTTCAGATTATCCATACACCTGTTGGTAGATACCAGGATCAGCAGATAGATTTTGAATCACAGCTCCCCCCTTAATTAAATCTCAGAACTGCAAAAAGACCATCCCCAACCTACAGTCCATCTCCAGAATTGAACAAAGCAAGAGGAAATACATAAGGAAGAATAGGAGATTGAACAAACAGAAGTAAAAGCAACCCCTCTACCCCTGAATAACAGAATTAAAGTAGACAGGGAAGTGGAAAGAAGGAAAAAATAGGGAGGAAAAATCTGCACAAGTGAAGAAAAACCAAAAAAAGAATATAGGTCTCACACAGACCCCTCAGAGGTCAGACACTGAAAAAACAGACTTCAGAACACAAACAATGAAGAGCCCCCAGAATGACTGGCCACATGCAACAAACCCAGACATCAAGACATTAAAAAAAATTGAGAGAGACAAGAGGAAAATAGGAAGGAGCTGGTGACAGAAATAACAGCAATATGATAGAAATAAATAACAAACTAATAAGCATGAAAAGCAGAATTAGCCAAGCAAAAGAAAGAATCTCAGAGCATGAAGACCAAAATACAGAACTAACCCAAACTGTCAAAAACATAGAAAAGAAGCTTAAAAAGATAGAACAAAACCTTCAAGAGATGAATGATTACTTCAACAGACCGAACCTTAGAGTAATTGGCCTTTCTGAGGCAGAGGGAGAGAGTTAGAGGCCACACTGGAACAAACATTTCATAAAATCATTCAAGAAAACCCTCATCTCGTCAGTGATGCAAAAATTCAAACACAAGAGATTCAGAGAACCCCTGCAAGACAACAAATGAGAAGACCAACTCCCAGACACATAATAATTCATCTAAACAAAGTAGGTGAAAAATAAAAAATCCTAAAGGCAGCAAGAGAAAAAGGTCAGACTACCTACCAGGGAAAACCAATTAGAATAGCAGCAGATTTATCTACAGACACCCTCCAGGCTAGGAGAGCTTGGAGGTCTATCTTCAAAGTTCTAAAAGATAAACAATTTCAACTGAGAATAACCTACCCATCCAAGCTAAGCTTCATCGGTGAGGGATGATATCCAATCCCCAAGAACCTACGCTGCCACCAGACCACCTCTACAAGAAACCCTTAAGAAAGTATTGAACACAGAAGAAAAGGAAAAAAGAACAACAACGTTCTTCACAAGAGTATAGGCAAAAGATTAAAAACACACATGAACCAACTTCAAAACCAAAAGAAAGACAACAAACAAACAGGAACAACAAAAACAACTTTGTAAGAACCTTATGATAGGGATCAACTCTCACATTTCAATAAATAGCCTAAATGTGAATGGACTAAATGCACCACTGAAAAGACATAGAATGGCAAAATGGACAAAATATAACCAGGCAGCAATTTATTGCCTTCAAGAGACTCACCTCACTAGAAAGGATACTCGCAGACTCAAAGTAAGAGGATGGGAAACAAATTTTCAGGCTAACAGAACACAAAAGAAAGGAGGAGTCACGATCTTAATTTCAGACAAGATACCCTTTAAGCTATCAAAAACTTAAAAAGATACAGAAGGCCACTACATAATGATAAAAGGTTCAATCCATCAACAAGAAATATCCATCTTAAACATATATGCACCCAACAAAGGAGCACCAACTTTCATAAGCAGCATCTAGGTGAACTCACAAAAGATATTGACTCTAACTTTATCATAACTGGGGACTTCAATACCCCACTCACAACCCCAGACAGATCATCAGGACAAAAATCAGCAATGAGATCTGGAGCCTCAATGTGACTTCTGACCAAATGGACTTAATTGATACCTAAGAACACTCCAACCAATGACCACAGAATATACATTCTACTCATCACCACATGGAACGCACTCTAAGACTGACCACACACTTGGCCATAAATCAAGCATAAGCAAATTTTAAAGATTGAAATTTTGCCAGGAAGCTTCTTGGACCACAGTGGTATAAACATCAATACTAAGGTTCCCCCAAAACCCACAAAGACATGGACACTAAACAGCATGATGCTAAACAACTTTTGGGTCAATGATGAAATCAAAGCAAAGGTTAAAAGATACCTGGAAACAAGCCGGGCTTGGTGGCTCAGCCTGTAATCCTGCGCCTTTGGGAGGCTGAGGTGAGTGGATTGCCTGAGCCTGTGGGTTCAAAACCAACCTGGGCTGCAAGACCTCATCTCTACAATAAATCAAAAAATCAGCCGGGCGTGGTAGCACATGCCTGTAATTCCCGCTACTTGGAAGGCTGAGGCAAAAAGATCGCCAGAACCCAGCAGGTCGAGGCTGCAGTGGCTGGGAGTGGCCACTGCACTCCAGTCTGGGTAACCGAGTGAGACTCCAATTCAAAAAAAAAAAAAAGATACCTGGAAACAAATGAAAATGAAGAAACATCTTACCAAAATCTTTGGGTTGCCATGAAAACTGTAGTAAGAGGGAAATTCATATCTTTACAAATGCACATGAAGAAAATGGAAGGATCACAAATTAACAGCCTATCAAGTCACCTAAGGAAGCTGAAAAAGCAAGACCACAAAAACCCTAACTTCAGCAGAAGAAACCAGATGACCAAAATAAAAGCCCAAATCCAGGACATAGAAGACAAAAAGATAATACAAAAAAAATCAATGAAACAAAAAGCTGATTCTTTGAAAGGATAAACAAGATCGATGGTCCCCTAGCTAGACTGACCAAGAAAAAGAAAGAAAAAGCCCAAATAAACGCAATCAGAAACACAAAAGATGAAGTCACATCTAACCCTGAAGAAATACAAAAGATCATTAGAGTCTACTATGTACACTCGTATGGAAACATACTTGAAAACCTTAAAGAAATGGAGGACCCTCTGACATCACACAAGCTACCTAAGTTGAAACAAGAAGAAATCAAAACCCTAAATAGACCAATAACAATCAAGGAAATTGACTATGTAATAAGAACACTACCTACCAAAAAAAGCCCTGGACCAGATGGCTTTCCAGCAGAATTCTACAACACATTTAAGGAGGAGTTGATATCAATCCTACAGAAAGTATTCCAGGCAATTGAGAAAGATGGAACTCTCCCCAAATCATTTTACGAAGCTAACATCACATTGATACCCAAGCCAGGTAAACACCAAACAAAGAAAGAGAACTACAGTTCAATATCTTTGATGAACATAGATGCCAAAATCCTCAACAAGATCCTAGCAAACCAGATTCAACAACACATCTCAAAAATCATCCATCATGACCAAGTAGGCTTCATTCCTGGGACACAAGGCTGGTTCAACATTCGTAAAACCATAAATGTAATTAAATACATCAACAGATGCCAAAACAAAAACCACATGATTACATCATTCGATGCAGAAAAAGCTTTTGATAAAATTCAGCACCCCTTCTTGATAAAAGCCCTCAAACATCTAGGCGTACGTGGAAC
The DNA here is from genome assembly GCA_027257055.1 of Cephalopachus bancanus. Lineage (NCBI taxonomy): Eukaryota > Metazoa > Chordata > Mammalia > Primates > Tarsiidae > Cephalopachus > Cephalopachus bancanus. The sequence continues at coordinate 218,903 of JAPVLO010000396.1, forward strand.
ATACCTCAAAATGGTAAAAGCCATCTATGAGAAACCCACAGTCAGCATACTCCTAAACAGACAAAAATTGAAACCATTTCCCTTGAAAACTGGAACAAGACAAGGATGCCCACTCTCACCCCTCCTGTTCAACATAGTATTGGAAGTCCTGGCTAGAGCAATCAGAGAAGAGAAGGCAATCAGGGGTATCCAAATAGGCAAAGAGTAAGTCAAGTTATCTTTCTTTGCAGACAACATGATTGTATACCTTGAAAACCCAAGAGAATCTGTCAAAACCTCCTTACACTGATAAAGGACTTTGGCAAAGTCTCTAGGGTATAAAATAAATGTGCAAAAGATGATCGCATTTCTCTACACCAATAATAAACAAACAGAAACCCAAATAAAAAGCACAATCCCATTCATAATAGCCACCAAAAAAATGAAATACCTTGGCATCTTCCTAACCAGAGACATGAAAGACCTTTACAATGAAAACTACAAAATGCTGCTCAAAGAAATCAAAGATGACACAAACAAGTGGAAAAATAACCCATGCTCATGGATTGGAAGAGTCAACATTGTGAAGATGTCCATCTTACCTAAGGCAATCTACAGATTTAATGCAATACCCATCAAATTACCAGCAGCATTCTTCTCAGACCTAGAAAAACAATACAGGAATTCATATGGAAACACAAACGACCAAGGATAGCCAGAACAACCCTCAGCAAAAAAAAGCAAAGCAGGAGGTATCACAGTACCAGACTTCAGACTTTACTATAAAGCTACAATAATCAAAACAGCTGTGTATTGCTACAGGAACAGGCATATAGGCCAATGGAATCGAATTGAGATTCCAGAAGCAAAACCTCAATTTCTCAACCAACTCATCTTTGACAAAGCCTCCACCACCCACCACTGGGGAGAGGAGAACCTATTCAGCAAGTGGTGCTGGGAAAACTGGCTGATCACATACAGAAGATTCAAACAAGACCCCTATCTATCCCCATACACAAAAATTAACTCCAAATGGATCAGAGACCTAAATGTGAAGCCTCAAACCATAAAAACCTAGAAAATGCAGGACACACCCTTATGGAAACTGGAACTGGCATCCAATTCCTGAACAAAACCCAAAACACACAGGCCACAAGAGATAAGATAGACAAGTGGGATCTCATTAAACTGACAAGCTTCTGCAAAGTCAAAGAAACCATCAAGAGGGCAGGGAGACAACCCACAGACTGGGAAAAAGTATTTTCCAACTCCGTGTCTGACAAAGGCCTAACATCTTGGACCTACAAGGAACTCAAATGTGCTGAAAAGAAAAAAAAAACAACCCCATTATAAAATGGGCAACGGGTATGAACAGACACTTCTCAAAAGAAGACATCCAAGTGGCCAACAGACACATTAAGAAATGTTCAACCTCACTAATCATCAAGGAGATGCAAATTAAAACCACACTGAGATACCCCCCTAACTCCAGTCAGAATGGTGATTATCAATAACTCAAAAAATAACAGATGCTGGAGAGGATATTGTGAAAAGGGAACACTGCTACACTGTTGGTGGGAGTGGAAACTAGTGCAACCTCTGTGGAAAGCAGTGTGGCAATTCCTAAAAGCTCTAAACCTCAACCTCCCATATGACCCTGCAATCCCCCTACTGGGAATATACCCTAAAGAACTCACTCACTCTGTCAAAAAGATACCTGCAAACGTATGTTTATCGCAGCATTGTTCACAATAGCAAGAAACTAGAACCAACCATGCTGTTCATCAATAGAGGACTGGATTTTTAAACTGTGGTACATATACATGATGGAATACTACTACGCGGTCATAAAAAAGAACAAAATCATGAATTTCACAGTAACCTGGATGGAACTAGTCTATAATACTGAGTGATCTCTCACAGAAACAAAGATCTGAGTATCTCATGTTCTCCCTCATATATTAAACCTTGAACATCTATCATAACACTATAAGAAAAGGATTGACAGTGGCAGGAAACAATGGGGGGTAAGGAGGGGAAGGAAGGTGGGATTAACGGTAGCCAATATCTGTCTGGGCATGGGGAGACACCCCTTATCAACAAGGGTGCCTGAACAATGTATATTTGTATACCTAACCCTTAACTGTACCCCACAATTTTAAAATAAAAAGATGTTTAAAAAAAAAAGAAGACATATGGATGGCAAATAAGACATACATACTATTATTAGTTACCTCAGAAATATAAATGAAAACTACAGTAGGGTATATCAACACACTTGTACAGCTAAAATTAAAATGACTGACAATGTTAAGTATTTGTAGTAAAGAGCAAATAACATTTTTATGTATTTCTGGTGAGAGTATAACATGGTACAATAATGAATAAAATATATTAAGTTAGGAAGGAGGCAGAGCAATTCAGAAAGGCAGCATTGTAGCAGTAATACCCACCTGACAAGGATAACAGAATAGAAGAGGAGAAAAATTGATTAAAAGGCAATCAGTTGCTGACCACGGATCACAGCAGTAAGGGTCTAAGAGGTCAGAAGTATGATTCCATATATAAGAACTAGGCAAATAAGCTAACATTTTTAAGGATAATGGGAGCTACTCTTTGCAATTTGTGAAAGCAGCTACAAATATAAAACAGAAAGTTGGGCTGGGCTCAGTAGCTCAGCCTATAATCCCAGCACCTTGAGAGGCCAAGATGAGTGGATTGCCTGAGCCCGTAGGTTCAAGAACAGCCCCAGCAACTTGGCAAGACCTTGTCTCTAAAATAAATCAAAAAATTAGCCAGGCATGGTGGCATACACCTGTAGTTCCAGCTACTTGGAAGGATGAGGTGGAAGGATCACCGGAGCCCAGCAGGTAAACGCTGGGGCGGCCATGAGTGTGTCACTGCACTCCAGGCTGGGTAACAGAGTGAGACTCCACCAAAACAAAAAAGCAAAAACAGAAAGTTATAATAAACCTTATGAAACTGAGTTGGAACTAGAGAGATTTAAATAAAGTCATTAATTTCAATATACACAGGTATATAGGTAGAAAATTAAACATAAAATATGTGTTTGTGGATAGATTGATAGGTAGGTAGATAGACAGGCAGACAGACAGGCAGTAGATATTCTTAGTTCTGTTCACTGAGAGCACCTAGGAGCAATATCATTGGACAGCTCCAAGCCCCAGCTATTCCCAGAAGCAGCCCCGACATGAGATCAGCCAAGCACTCTTACAGAAAGAAGCAGTGAGTGTACTGGAGAGGCTTTTTACACATCTCTTGTGAGCGTCCATAGTCCTAACCGAGGGAAACAGCCGAGTCCTCCCCCCAAAACCCTCTCCCACCAAGGTCAGATGCAGAGAGCTGCCAGGAATTGGGACAGACCCATCAGGACAGATCCACGGGATGGATGCTAGTGGATACCAAAGGACTCCACTTCCTGGTAAATCCTGGCACCAACAGCCACCAACCTACCCACAGAGAGGTTTCATGGGGCTCACCACGTGGGGGTGGTCTGAGCTGTATGAGTGATCCCCCTCTCTCCCTCTTCATTCCCTCACAGATGCAGTGCACCACTTTGGGGACATTTCTCCAACAGAAATGGTCCAGAGCTGTTCTCAGATCTTGATCTCTAAACGTCATTCCACTCTCAATAAAGCAGGATTATTTGGAAAAATAGTGGATTCTAGAGTCAGAGCATGAAAAGAAAAAGATGAGAATAGAATAAAGACATGATGGAGATATGGAATTCAGTGTCTCCACTGGTTAAATTGAGGCAATTTGAGCGTCAAAATAAAGAATAATGGATTATATCTGTTGAATAAAATGCCTGTAAGTTCAAACTTATGTAAATATAAATAAATAAATAAATGGAGAGTAGATAAATTATTCCTTTAGAGTAGAATGCCACCTGATAAGTGAATAGGAATGATGGAAGTAATGATAAAGATTCTCTGCTTGACCAAGATTTTGTCAGGTTTCTGAACCATCTCCTAGGCCCATCTGTGCACTTTAGTTTAAAATCTAGTTTTATCAAAGAACTCTCTTAAGTCACTTAAACAAGAACTCCCCATCCTTGATACTTGATCACCCTTGATATTGGATCAGATTTCTCATACTCCACCACTCACCACCCACCAGGTAATATCCAATCACCTTGATCAATTTTCAACAAGAATCTTGTTGGGCCAGTTTAGCCAAAATTCCCCTTACTCCTAGTATTTCCTCTTAGTAATTTTTGATCTACTGACCTCCCCACTCTGCTCCTTGGCTACAAATTCACACATGCCCCTGCTACTTTTGGAATTGAGTCCTCTATCTCTACCTCACTGTAAAATCTTGTTATAGTGGTCTCTATACCTATTACTATGGTTCTTAACAAAATCTTCCTTACTGTACTTGAACTGGTATCTTTGAACATTTTTTTCGTTAACATTAGAAAATCACCATTTGCAACCATTATGGTAATAATCAATTTGGCAACATTAATGCATACTGAAACTAGCAAATAAAAGTAAAAAAGATATATACAATTTTACACACTCTCAAGGAAATCCTACACAAAATAAGTATAAATAAAAATGGAGGGGAGGTAACTCTATGATGAAGAAATGTGATAGACACCATTTTCAGCAAGTACTCAAAATTTTTTACCAGAAATAGGATAAACTAACATCATATTCCACCAGAAATAAAGCAATGAAAAAACATCAATTATTTGATATCCAGCTTAAAATAATTACCCCTAGTCTAACCAAGAAGAAACATCACACAAACCCAAACTGATGAGTGCTCTACAAAATGATTGTCCTATAATCATCAGAAATACCTATGTCTAATTTGAAGGCAGGTAATGTGACTCTTCCAGATTCATTCTTTTTTGCTCAGTATAGCTTTGGATATTATGAGATTTTCATGCTTCTATATAAATTTTAGGATGATTTTTCCTATTTCTGTGAAGAATATCATTGATTTTTTAATAGAAATTGAACTCAATCTACAGATTGCTCTGGATAGTACAGACATTTTAGCAATACTGATTATTCCAATCCATGAATGTGGAATATCTTTTCATTTTGGTACCATTTTCAGTTACTTTCACCAACGTTTTAGATTTTCATTGTAGAGATCTTTCACTTTTTGGTGAAGTTTATTTCTAGATATTTTACTTTTTTGTAGCTATTGTAAATGGTTTACTTTCTTGTTTTCTTTTTCATATTGCTTGTTGTTGCAAAGCTATAGTAACATGCAACCATAAAGAAAAACAAAATCGTGAACTTCACAGTAACCTGAATGGAATTAGAGTTTATAAGACTGAGTGATCTTTCACAGAAACAAAGATCTGAGTATCACATGTTCTCACTCATAAGTGGACCTTGAACAACTACTGTAATACTATAATAAAAGGATTGACTGTAGTGGGAAACTGCTGGGGGGAGGGGAGGTGGGGAGGTGGGATTGACAGCAGTCGAGATCTGCCTGGGGAGGGGGCACACCTCATCAACAAGGGTAACTGCACAATGAATATTTGTATACCTAACCCTGAATTGAACCCCACAATTTAAAAAAATAATAAAACAAAATAAAATAAAATAAAAAACAAAGCTATAGTAACCAAAACAGCAGGTTACAGGCATAAAAACACACACAAGCATCAGTGGAACAAAATTGAGAACCCATGAACAAATCCATGCATTTACAGTCAACTTTTTAATTTAATTTTATTTTATTACAGAGATGTGGAGTATAAGTCAGGATTAGCTACACAAGTAGCCTGCATACAGGTGAAATTCGGGCCTCCAGCTGGTCCTCACTTCCATGGGTCTGTCTCCCTAGGCATTTGATGGTATCTTTTGCTGTGCAAAAGCTTTTCAGTTTGATCAGGTTTAGGATCAGGTACTGTTTGTGTTGTTACATGTCCCTGCCCTGGCAGTGTCCAGCAACTGCCAATCCGTCCCTTGTGTTAATGTGATTAATGTTCAGGTTCCACTTATGAGAACATGCAGTATTCAGTTCTTTGTCACTGTGATATTCTTAAGTGTGATGGTTTCCAACTCCATTCAATTTTCTGCGAAGTCCATGATTTTGTTCTTTATGGCTGCTTAATATTCCATTGTGTATATTTATTTATCCAGTCCACTTTCAATGGGCAATAGGGTTGGTTCCATGTTTTTGCTATTGTGAATAGTGCAGCCATAAACATGCATGTGCAGGTGTGTTTTTGGTAGAACCATTTATGTTCCTCCAGATATATTCCCAGGAGAGGGACTGCTGGATCATATGGAAGGTCAATTTTTGTTTCACTTAGGAATTACTACACCGCTCTCCACAGGGATTGAACTAGCTTGCACTCCCACCAATAGTGTAGAAGCATTCCCTTTTCTCTATGCCCACACTAGTATCTGCTGTTTTTTAATGTATTGTTGAGAACCATCCTTACTGGAATTAGGTGTTTTCTCATTGTGGTTTTGATTTGCATGTCTCTGATGATTAGTGAGGCTGAGCATTTTTTCATGTATCTGTTGGCTGCTTGTATATCTTCTTTTTTTGTTTTGTTTAATTTTCATTTTAAAGATGTGGGGTACAATTCAGGGTTAGGTATACAAATGGTCATTGTACAGGTAAAGTTTGGGCCTCATTTTGGTCCCATGTCACCTGGTTTGAGATCAGATACCTTTGCTGATGAAGTGTGTCACCCCACCCCACCACCCCTGCCTCCCCCACCATCACTCCCTCCCCTGGCAGTTTCCCACTACTGTTTTTTGAAAAGTTTCTATTCATGTCCTTTGCCCACTTTTTAATAGGGTTGTTTGCATTTTTTCCTTTCTTTTCATTTGAGTTCCTTGTAGATCTTGGATGTTAGGCTTTTGTCAGATATACAGGTGGCAAATACTTCTTCCCGTTCTGTGGGTTGTCTCCCCATGCATTTGATGGTTTCTTTTGCTGTGCAAAAGCTTTTGAGTTTGATGAGGTCCCATTTGTCTATCTTAGTTTTTATGGCATTTGCTTTTGGGGATTTGAACAAGAATTGGTTGCCTACTCCAATGTGCATGGTGTGTTTCCTACATTTTCTTCTATGATTCTTTTGGTTTCACATTTAGGTCTTTGATGCATTTAGAGTTGATTTTTGTATATGGTGATAGGAAAGAATCCTGTTTTATTCTTCTGCATCTGTTTTCCCAGCACCATTTGTTACATATGGTCTCCTTTCCCCTGGTGGTTGTTATTAGTGGCTTTGTCAAAGATTAGTTGGTTGAGAGATTGAGTTTTTGCTTCTGGAATCTCTCTTCTGTTCCATTGGGGCCTTTCTTGAAGCAATACCAGGATGTTTTGGTTATTATAGACCTGTAATAAAGTTTAAAGTCTGGAATGTGATACCTCCCTCTTTGTTCCTTTTGCTGACGATTGTTTTGGCTTTTTGTGCTCTTTTTTTTTGTTTCCATGTGGATTTCTGTATTGTCATTTCTAGGTCTGAGAAAAATAATGTGGGTAATTTGATGAGTATTGCATTGAATCTGTAGATTGCCTTGGGAAGGATGGACATCTTGATAATATTGAATCTTCCAAAAGATGAGCATGGAATGTTTTTCCATTTGTACAGACACATTACTTTGACAAAGGTGCCAAAAACATACATTGGGGAAAGGACAGTCTCTTCAGTGAATGGTGCCAAGAAGACTAAATATTTATAACCAGCGGAATGAAACTAACCCCTATCCCTCACCATATACAAATATCAGATCAAAATGGATTAAAGGTTTAAATCTAAGACCCAAAACTACGAAACTACTAGAAGAAAACATTTGAGAAACACTCCAGAACATGGATCTGGGTAAAGATTTCTTGGGCAATATCTCAAAAGCACACATAGGCAACCAAAAAAAAAAAATAGCAAACAAACGTGAATTAATGGAATCACATTGGAAAACTAAGATGCTTTTCCAGGTTGAAGACTACAGAGACCTCAAAACTTGGTGCTTTGCATAATCTTAGATTGGATTATTTTAGAACATTCTAGGGACAAATACTAAAACTTAAATGAAGTCTCTGACTATACTGGAGTCCTTTGTACTATTCTTGAAACATTGATGAAAGTTTGAAGTTGACCAGGCTTGGGGGCTCAGCCTGTAATCCCAGTACTTTGGGAGGCCGAGGCGAGTGGATTTCCTGATCCCACGGGTTCTAGACCAGCCCGGGCAACTTGGAGATACCTCATCTCTACAATAAATCAAAATATTAGCTGGACATGGTAGCATGTGCCTGTAGTTTCGGCTACTTGGAAAGCTGAGGTGGAAGGATCGTCGGAGACCTGCAGGTCAACCTTGGCATGGCTGTGAGTGGGCCATGGCACTCCAGCCTGGGCAATGGAGTGAGACTCCAACTCAAAAAAAAAGAAAGTTTAAAGTTATTTCAAATTTAAGTAATAAGAGATTGTTACTCCTACCCTAAAAATAAGAATGTTGGTAAGCTATAGAATTACAGCTTTTTATTCCTCATGAGAGAGCTAAGGTCACAAAGAAGCTATGTGACCTAAATTCCAGAAAGTGAGGAAACTTTCCCAGATGAAAAGGTATCTACAACTTCTCTCACCACTGGTGGAATTATGAGATGAAGTGGAATAAACCATAGATAGAAGTAATACACAATAAGCTAGATTTTTTTTTTGAGTTGGAGTCTCACTCTGTCGCCCAGACTGGAGTGCAGTGGCCGCTGCCAGCCACCGCAGCCTCCACCTGCCGGGCTCTGGCGATCCTTCCGCCTCAGCCTTCCGAGTAGCCGGAATTACAGGCATGCGCTACCATGCCCGGCTAATTTTTTGATTTATTGTAGAGGTGAGGTCTCACTGCCCAGGCGGGTCTCGAATCCACGGGCTCAGGCAATCCACTCACCTCAGCCTCCCAAAGGCACGGGATTACAGGCTGAGCCACCGAGCCCGGCTAATAAGCTAGGTTTTTAATAGTCATATGTGGTCTGGGCTGATAGATTAGAGTCTTGCCAAAGTGAAAGTCTGTGTGCACCACCAATTCTTTTCGATGGGAACTCAGTGCATGAGAGTAATAAGCCAAAGGCTGAGGGCAGGGCATAAAAGATGAGAGAGCTCTCTCTCTTGATGCATGCAGGGCCTTTCTCAAGTGTAAGGCAATGGTATTTGAAGACTGAGGGAGAAACAGGGAAAGCAAAAAAAAAATCCTTCCTAGAAACTTCATCAATTGTTGTACTGCATTAGTTTTCTAATGGCTCAGGACAGGGAGAAAGAGCAGAGAAATATCTCCTAAAAAATAGAAGAGCCAACCATACAATCCAGTAATCCCATTTCAGGGAATATACCCAGAGGAACATAAATTATTCTACCAAAAAGACATCTGCATACATATGTTCATTATAGCTCTATTCACAATAGCAAAAACATGGAACCAACCTAGATACCCATCAAAAGTGGTCTAGATAAAGAAAACATGGTACATATACACAAAGGGATACTATGCAGTCATAAAGAACAAAATCATGTCCTTTGCAGCAACATGGATGCAGCTGGAGACTATCATTCTAAGTGAACTATTACAGAAACAAAAAACTGAATACCACATGTTCTCACTCATAAGTGGGCCCTAAACATTGGGCACACAAACATAAAGGCAGAAACAACTGACACTGGGTACTACTAGCAGGGAAAATGAGGGAGGGCAAATAAGGGATACACAACCACCCACTGAATACCATTTCCACTACCAGGGGAGAGATGGCTTGCTAGAAGCCCAACCTCACCTGCATGCAATTTACTTATGTAGCAAATCCTCACATGTACCCCACAATTATAAAATTAAAATTTTTAAATGAAATAGAAAAGTCAAAGTATGGCAAGAGAGCAAAACGAATTCCCTAGGGGACCAAAAAAAAGGCATAATTGGACTGTAAAGAAGAAAGAGAGAGAGAGAGAGAGAGAGATCTCAAAGTTCAGGAAAACAGCAACTTGCTAGTGTTCAGTTCTCTGGCCCCTTTTAAAGGAAGGTCCTAACCCCACATTCAAAGTACTTGAAGCAAGCAGTGAACTTGAATTCAACTAAAGCTGAAATTGCCCAGACACAACTCAATACAAATTAGATTAACTCAGCCGCCCATATTAGCAGCCTGACAAAAGTAGCACATCTTTTCACAAGTAGAATTATCATTCAATACTTACTGTTCATTAGCATATCACTATCTGATATTCCATCAAAATTTACAATGCATATAAAGAAGTTATAAAATGTGATACCTTGTTAAGGAAGAGTCATTAGACACAAACTCAGGGATGGCCCCAGATGTTGGATTTACCACTCAAGAACTTTAAAATCACTATGATAAATATATTTTTTAGAAAGATGGGTAATATTTACAAAATAACACAATGGAAATATTAGATATGAAAACTATGATATTGGTTATAAAGAGTTGATTTGAAGGGATTAATAACAGGACACAACTCAGAGAGGAGTAGTGAACTTGAAGATTAAAATTATTTTAATTGAATTTTTAAAAGAATGAAAAGTGAAAACAATAGAATATAGTATTTACTATATTAGCAGAAAGGAGAAAGATCAGATGATCATCTTAACAGGTGCAGAAAAACTTATTTGACAAAATTCAGCACTTAAAATAAAACTTTCAAAATCTAAATAAAAGAAAACTCTAAAGAACATCTACAAAAAACCTACAGCTAATGTCACACTTAATGGTAAAATATTAGACCTTTTTTTCTTAAACTAGAGACCAAGTCAAAGATGTCTGTTCTCACTACTTTTCTAAGGGTAAACTTGTTCTATTCAGTAATAGAAGGCAAGAGAAAAGGTATAAACATCAGAAAGAAAAAAGTAAAGCTAATTCTGTTAACTGAGAGCATGAATGTATACATAGAAAACTCCATGGTACCAACAAAAACAACTAAAACTAATAAATAAATTTAATAACACTGCAGAAACAAAGATGAATAAACAAAATAAATTTTTTATTTTAGATACTATAAACTGCAATTACAAAATTAAAATTTGAAAATATAATTTATGATAGCATCAAAAACTAAATATATAGAAATAAATCTAATAAGTATAGCATTTATACAATGAACACTACAAAACATTGTTTAGAGAAATTAAAGAAGATTCATGTAAATAGATAGATATACCATGTTCATAGACTGAAAGATTCAACATTATACATAAGTTTACTTTCAAAGTTTATCTATGGATTAAACTTAATTTCAAAATCCAAGCAGATTTTTTTAAGGTAATTACCATAGTTCATATAAAATTATATTAAAAGCCGGGCTCAGTGGCTTAGCCTGTAATCCCACTCCTTTGGGAGGCTGAGGTGAGTGGATTGCCTGAGCCCACGGGTTCAAGACCCGCCTGGGCAGCGAGACCTCATCTCTACAATAAATCAAAAAAAAATCGGCTGGGCGTGGTAGCACATGCCTGTAATTCCAGCTACTTGGAAGGCTGAAGCAGAAGGATTGCCAGAGCCCAGCAGGTTGAGGCTGCGGTGGCCGGCAGCGGCCACTGCGCTCCAGTCTGGGTGACAGAGTAAGACTCCAACTAAAAAAAAAAAAATATATATATATATATATATATATGTATATATATATATATACATATATATATATATTAAAAATTCAGAATATAAACTATCCAAACAATTTTTAAAAGAAAAATAAGGTTAGAAAACTAACACTAATCAATACAACAATCAAAATAGTGTTATATTGTCAAAGGGATAGTACTGTGGTTAAAACTGATTCTAGACAAGGTGCACGATACAGAAAGATGGCAGCTACTTCTGGATTCTCTATTTTGTTTCACTGATCTACTTGTGTACCCTTGCAGAAAAAGCACACTGTTGTAATTAGTGTGATTTTATACTGGGTTTTAAAATCAGACTCACCAACTGAATTCTTCTCTTTCAGGAACATGAAAATATCTAGGGATTCAGAAAAAAGGCAAATTTTCCTCTGCAAATAACCATTCTCATTTGGAGAATGTTTCTGGCTTACTACAGGATTATGGTAGAGACTGAATGCTTGATAATGAGACACTAAATGACCATAAAGAGCTATGCTGGCTAATGAGCATTAGCTGATACATTGGTCAGTGGGTCAGAATCTTGGAGTAAACCAAGTTGAAAGATTAGTGAAAAGCAGTTCAGGAATCATGTGTGAATTCACAAAGCATGTGCTCAAACACAAAGTATAAAAATATTTGTGAATTATTTACATAGACTGCCTATTGGAGAGGAACCCTTCAATCATCAAGTGGACAAGGTGATTCATCCTATGAATATCAATCGGCTTTTTTTTCTGAGCAACTCTCATACCTGTTTAATGGGCTCATATACAAATCTGCCAAGATGGTGAGATGAAGTTATGAAGGAGGTCAACAAAATAGATTTTCCCTCCCCACAGCTTCTCTGCCTACTAAAACCACTCATTGCCCAACTGTGAATAATAGGCATTAAACATTAAGTTCCTGATTTCCAATCATTCTCCACTGGTTGATTATTTTGGACCTCCTCCACCATTGACAGAAGAGTAATTTATTTGCATCCAATTAAACAATTATTCAGTATATGTTTTTGCCTTTCTTAGCTGCAGTGCTTCTGCCAGTATCATCAAGCACAGACTTAGGACATTTTATTGTCATTATGGTATTCTGCACAAAATAGTTTCTGATCAAGGAACAAATCTTACCATAAAGCAAGTACAACAATGAGCTCCCACTTTTGGAATGGACCAGTCTTACCATATACTTTACACAGAAACAGTTACTCTTATAGACAATTGAAGTGGCTTATTGAAGACTCAGTTATGTTGCTAGCTGGAAAGCACCATCTGCAAGGCTGTAGCATTGCCCCCATAAGATCCAGCTCTTTGTTTGAATCAATGGCTTACACGTGGTGCTTTTTAATTCTATTGACAAAATGTGCAGTTTGAAAATGAGACAGACAAAAACAGGAGAGGTTTCTCTTACTATCATACCCAGTAATCCATTCATTGTACTCTTTATTCCCATTCCCGCAATTTTGAACTCTGTCAATCCAAATGACTTCCTAAGGGAGGAATAATTTCACGTGAGTAGGCAACACCTGTCCTTGTGATATGGAAGTCAAGATGGCCACCTGGTCAATTTGGGCTCCCATTGCCACTGAATCAACAGATATATAAAAAGAGACATATTTTCAACTATCAAGGGGTAAATAGACACCATCAAGGCAAACAGAACTATGCCTGGAGTCCAGGGGATTCTCTTGGACACATATAATTACTTCCAGTTCAGTAATAGATGCTAATTAAAGATCAGAATAACGCAATAAAGGCAGAGCCACTAAAGACTTAGATGCCTTAAGAATTAAGATCTGGGGCGGACTCAGTGGCTCAGCCTATAATCCCAGCACTTTGGGAGGCTGAGGCAAGTGAATTGCCTAAGCCCGCGGGTTCAAGACCAGCCTGGGCAACTTGGTGAGACCTCATCTCTACAGTAAATCAAAAATTAGTTCTGGCTACTTGGAAGGCTGAGGTAGAAGGATCACAGAGTCTAGCAGGTTAACACTGGGGTGGCCATGAACACGCCACTGCACTCCAGCCTGGGCGACAGATTGAGACGCCAACTCAAAAAAAAAAAAAAAAAAAGCATTAAGATCTGGGCCTTCTCACCAGATAAATAACCCCAATCTGCTGAGATGCTGGCTAGGGGGAAAAAAATCTGAATCAGGTAGTGGAAAATGTGAAAAATATTATTTATAGCTTGATAACTAGTTACTGAAAAGAGAACTGTAGCAGCTATGCCTGTTTTCTCTCTTTCTGGAAAAGTATTACAAATATAGTCCACATAACCTTTTCTTAGTAGATTAAGTAAGAAAAAAATGTATAACTGAAACACTGATCATAGCTGATAAGAAAGTTCTGTATTCTCAGAAATATGTTCCTATTTATAATTGAATACAGGAAAAGTGGGAGAAGAGAGCCAGAATTGTATTTTGGAGAGCAGGCTCTTGTAATACAGGCTTTCCCTGCTAGGAAAGTGTTCTAGAAACTTATCAGCATCAGTGTACTAGCTAGTGTTGTGGTGAAAGGATGCTTTCAGCTTCAGTGAATGTTTTTTTGGACTTTCTTTCAACTTGTTTGCTCATTTCATGATGAATGATTTACAAATTCATCTGCCCACACCATGCTGAGTGTTCAGCAGTTTTTGACCAAAAACATCATGACCTCCGTGCCCCACCCTCCCTAGCCACCCAATCTTGCCCCTTGTGGCTTTTTTTGTTCGTTTGTTTGTTTCCCCGGATTAAAAAAAGTGCTCAAAGGAAAATGTTTTGCCAATGTGAAACACACAAAAAAGCAGAAGCACTAAAAGGCATCAGAACTGATAAGTTCAAAAACTTTTTTTTGAGTAGCGGGAAAAAAAACTTTTTCAATCAATGTATTTCATCAAACAGAGAGTAATTTGAAGGTGACTGAGTTTAAACATGTAAGAATAGGTGCAAACTTTTTCATAAATAAATTCTGGGTTTTGGGGGGGTCCTCCCTTGTATATATCTACTAGTAGAGTAACAATGTGTCCTTTTTGTTATGGCCTTCCTTCACATTATCACACTGTGGTCCATTGACACTCAGCCTCTGAAGTTTCTGAAGAAGGCAGCACTTTAAATATGAGGAAGAATATTTTAATAGTTTAAATGATGCTGGTCATAAAGAAAAATCAGGCTGAATCATTATCTTAAAGAGGAATAAGTATTCCTTGCTCTTATACTAAACTTGCACATGCTTCCCCCAATGTCTTGTTTCTATTAGTATCTACAACCACTCTGAGAAAAAAGAAGACAAATTTGTTTTCTGTCTCTGCCTTTCTGAGCACCTATTTGTCTCTGAACTTATCATGAGATGCAAAGTATTTATCTTTGTAAACTTTCTCCAAACTGGCCAGTAGGAAACCTCTTGAAGCAGAGCAAGAGCAAGTATTATAGGAAAGTTTGATCTTTTAAAAACTGAGGGATAGAATATGAGACTGGTCACTGCCCAATTAAAGGAAAAGAAATAGACAACTCACCTGTATATGAATTAATTAATCCAAATTTCAACACGTCCTTGCTCCCTCTGTGTCCCCAGAGACATCACCTTGGTAACCAATTGCTGCTATGAGGGGAGGAAAGAACAGAGTACAATTGAACTGGCAACCGGCTCACTCACACTGGGTGATTCAAATCAGCAGCATCAAATCAAGCCAAGACAAGTCACTACCAGCAATAAATAGTAGCATGAACACCAAAGTGGCAGCTAAACACCTCAGTGAAGGAATCCCTCTCACTGATCATCTGACAAAATTTAGTTTGGTATTTTCACACCTTTACTGAGGTATAATTGACAAATAAGACCCGCATATATTTAAGGTATACAACTTGATATGTTGGTATACATATATACTGTGAAATAATTAACATATACATCACCTCAATCTCCTCACATAGTTACTCACTTTCTTTGGGGAGGAGGGTAAGTACACATAAGAACTATCCTCTTGGCAAATTTCAAGTCTACAACACAGTATTGCTAACTATATTCACATAGCTATCCATTGGGACTCTAAAACTTATTCACCTAGCATAACTTAACTTTTACCCTTTGACCAACATCACCTCCATTTCCTCCAGCCCCTAGTAATCACCATTCCTCCAGCCCCTGGCAATCAACATTCTACTTTCCACCTCTGTAAGTTTGAATGTTTGAAATTCTACATATAAACGTGATTATGCAGTTTTCTTTAAGGGAGTGGCATTAGTAAAGGTTCTCCAGAGAAACAAAATGAATAAGATGTGTGTGTGTGTGTGTGTGTGTGTGTGTGTGTGTGTGTGTGTGTGTGTACAAAGAGAGAGAGAGAGATTGAGACTCACTTGAAAGGATTACCTCACACAATTGCATGTGCTGGCAATTCTGAAATCTGCAGGACAAGCCAGCAGTCTG
Organism: Cephalopachus bancanus; assembly: GCA_027257055.1. Taxonomy (NCBI): domain Eukaryota; kingdom Metazoa; phylum Chordata; class Mammalia; order Primates; family Tarsiidae; genus Cephalopachus; species Cephalopachus bancanus. The sequence continues at coordinate 234,867 of JAPVLO010000396.1, forward strand.
GAAACCAGGGAAGAGTTGCTGATGCAGCCTTGAGTCTACAGGCAGTCTGGAGACAGAATTCCTTCTACTGTAGGGGACCTTAGTCTGTTCTTTGAAGTCCTTCACCTCATTAGATGATGTTCACCCACATTATTGAAGGTGATCTGCCTTACTCAAAGTTTGATTAAATGGTAATCATAGCTAAAAAAAAAAAAAAAACAAACTTCACAACATCCAGACTACTATTTGACCAGCAACTAGATACAATAGCCTAGCCAAATTAACAGAATTAAACATCACAGGAAAGAAGAAAGAAGTGTGTAAATAAGGTGAGAATGTAGATTAGAATGAAATTACATGAGTGTCCTAAGTCAACAGAAAAAAATGGGTAGAAAAAAATAAATAAAACACTACAAGATAAAACTATGAAAGGATTCAAGAGAAGAGAAACTGCAGACATTTCCATTTTGGAGTGGCCTACCATGATAAAAACAAGAAGCATGGTAGAACTGATATTTCTCAGAGGGAAGACCACACTGGTGAGTTTCCCATAACGTTGGAGGCCTGAGCAGGTTAGTAGACTGAGTCTTTGTTGTTATTGAAATAGAATACTGTGGGGCACCATTCTAATTTCTTGGTGACAATCTCTTAGGAGCAGAAAGGGACCAAACACCTTAGCAGCAAGTCATCAGTATTAGTCCCTGCTTTGTGATCAGAAAGCCCTAAGCTCTGTAAGTGGACCTGAGAAAGACTAGAGTTTTTCATGCTACTTGAATTAAATCTACTAGCTAGCCCAGGCTTTTCTTAATCCTCCAGTTTTAATATTTCCATTGTCTAATTTGAGATGTCCATGAGATATCCAAGGGGACATGTCACTCTACTTCTCTACGTTTTTGATGCTACATATCCCAAGGCAGACCCAACTGACTTCAAAAGCCTTGTTTAGAACTGGTTTATGGGGGCAATTTTCCTGCTGGAATTTGATCTACTTGTCATCTATGTTTTTTCCTGGTGTTCCAAGTGTGGCCACTACTTCTACCACGGTCTCTCCTTTTAAGTTTCTGAGAAGGACTGCCTATCCTGTTCCCTGCCTTGACCCAACTGAACTTTGTTCCAGAGAGTATGTTTCACGTAGCACCACAATAAAGCATAGTCTAAGTCCTTTCTGAAAATATTGCTGACAATAAGTTTAGGTATTGAAGCTCATACATAACAAAACAACAACAAAACCCAACAATAACAAACCCTCCCTGCCCAATCTGCTCTGTGGGGGCTATTATAGCTGACTCTGAGTGCCTGGGTCCTAAACCCTGCTAGCCTGCTGAATGATAGCAACTGCCTGCCCAACTTCTTCATCTGAACTAGATCCTAGATTATTCTTTTACTGACTTCCAGGGTCCCCTATTAGCAGGGCTCCAAATCTGATGCCATCATAGTCCATATGATGACTTCCACATTATGAAAACAGTGTGGGGTAACAGATTGCATCATACTGACCTAAATTATAATCCTGCATGCTATCAACTGTGTGATTGCAGCAAGGCATTACAAAAAAATTTAATTATGTTATCAAAGTGTTATTGTATATATTAAATGAAACCAGTCTCATGTTTGTGAAACCAAACTACCACACTGCTCAACAAAGGATTTATGTTGAGTCTGTTAAATGTGAATATTCATGACTATAAATATGACTTTGACATCCCACTTGCATTTCTCTAGGACAAGAGAAACTTAAGGATCTTGGTCCTACTCACTAATCAGTCAGAAAGTCTTGGTTATAATAGTCTTATACCCATCAAACATGAAAATTCTGACTGTATAGAATATAGAGGGATATGCCATTCACTTTTCAAAAGATTTCTCAAGATTGCAAGTTCTTCCTCTTGCAATTGTATCCTATAAGATATTAAATATATGCCAATACAGCTGATTCTATAGCAAATGGAAGAAAAAAACTTTTTTTAATTTTTGTTATTCCTTTGTCCACTCTATTATCTCTGCTGAGTTCTTATTTCTCAGAATGTCAGGAAAGGAAACATATCCTGAAAATACAAGGAGAAAAATATGTTTTTAAAAAGAATAAAAGAAAAAAGAGAGAGGACTGAAAGACACACTGCCTCTTACCCACCGCCCAACACATTTCCTTCTTAGTAGATACCAGTGATAGCAAGTAATTAATAAACTGAAAGAGTGGAAGTTATAATTTCTTCAACTACAGATATGCATGGAATTGTGTTTTCTTCAGTAAGACTTTTTCCAGCTGAAATAGTATATAGGATGGCATTGTGTGGGGGGTGTTTTAACGAGCATGGCAGAAACTCCTTTCACATGTTAAAATGGTATGATGGCAAAGATAAGAAGCATGGAGGACTAGTTAGTACCAGGCAGTAGCTCAGTCCTGAGAAAATAGGGTTCCACTTAAAACATAGAAGCTTGTTCTGGAGAGACAGTACAAATAGCCTAGAGCAGAACCTGGGCTGCACTTAGATGATACTCGGATGACTGAAGGGAAAGGAAAACGAATGATTGACAATAGCGTCTACCTTTCCTTGTACCTCCACTCTATTTTTAGATATTTCTGTTTTTTATTCCTCCTGTTCACATTCCTGCCTCGCCCTGGCTGGAATCTTATTTTCTCTGGACTACTGACTACCTGGTTCTAATAGGTCCTGATGGGAACTGGAAGACAGGAAGCAGGAGGGGACTGGCCAGAATAGAAGGAAATGTGTCTTTATAGGACTCTTCATCCAAATGTAACAATTTTGCTTCTTTTAAGCAGATATAATTTTGCATCACTCTCTTAGCAAGTTTCTTGCACTTTCTAAACCACTATGTGCATATTAATTTGGTGAGAAATAAAATACCTCATAAACTACTTTACAATCATCAACATGGTCCATAAAACAAGCCGTGCCAGGAAGCTTTGGAAACAATAAAGCAATGGGCACATGATGAAGCACTAAACAGAAAAAGAATATTTCTTCCTTTTTACAATACAAAATCCTAGTGAACTCCTCCATTCCAGAGATTTGTTTGCTTCCCAGATTCAACCACAATATCTGAGGTCTAGTCACAGTCAGATTCTGTCATGCTCTTTTATAAAGGGAAGAATATCCACTGAAGCCTGAATATTCTCTCTCTCTCTCTCTCTCTCTCTCTCTCTCTCTCTCTCTCTCTCCTCACACACACACACACACACACACACACACACACACACACACACAACTGGAGGAATCCCAAAGAAACAAGAGAAGCTGTAATTTGATTTTTAAAAGGCCAGTTTTTTAATAAAGCAGACACAGAACAAAGGAAGAATATCCAGACAGAGTGCTCAGACAGGCCACTTGGACCTGCTTGATACCCCAGAAGACATGATAATAAATGATGGGCTGTATTGTTGTTAGCAAGAGGACAGAATCAAAGAGCAATTATCCTAAAGGTCACCAGTGAGGATCTTAGACAAAAATGATCTGATGACTTATGCTGTGCAGAATAAGCAGCCAGAGGCCACCTTCTGAGAGAACTGACAAAGGGAGTGGTTGAAAATCAGAAGTACAGTCTCCAACAGAATCAGAAAATAGGGTTCCAAAGAAAACAAGCTTCCAAGGAGGGCCAGAGCAGCGATCAGGACTAAAGAAACCAAGCAGGAAAGGTAACTATATGAGATGATAGATAAGTTAGTCTGCTTCACTATAGTAACCATTATACTACCTATATGAATCTATGTGTATCCCATAACATCATGTGGTAAAACTCACATAAATTTTATTTATTTATTATTTTTTTTATAGTCAATATTTTTTATTATGATGTTGTGGGGTACAGTTAAGGGTTAGGTATACAAATATGTTTCATTCAGGCACCCTGTTGATAAGAGGTGCTTCCCCATCCCCAGACAGATATTTGCTACCGTTAATCCCATCTCCCCCCGCCATAGTTTCCCACTACTGTCAGTCATTTTCTTATAGTATTAGGTTGGATGTTCAAGGTCCATTATATGAGTGAGAACATGTGATACTCAGATATTTGTTTTTGTGAGAGGTCACTCAGTATTATAGACTCTAGTTCCATCCAGGTTGCTGCGAAATTCATGACTGGTTGCATATTTTGGGAAAGTCTAAAAACTTCTCCAAACTTCCATAGAATCAAAATAGCCAGAATACCTTTATTTCTAGCTCTTATATCCATGCATTCTGTCTCTGCTTCGTTTTCAAGTCAACTCAAAAGCAGACCTCAGTGACTTTAACAATTTCCAAGAAATAAAATATCCCAAGCATTTTGTGATGTTCTTCAATTTACCGACTTGTGGTTCATAGAAACTGTCACACTGTGGAAAACACAGCATGATACTATTATAAAGATCTTTCTCCTCTTTCTCTTTTTACTTCCTGACTCTGACATTTTCATCTTGTATATTATCTGTTATTTTCTTATCTTTCTTAGAAGTCTTGGCACTAGCAAAAACCAAAACTCATCAGTGTTTGCCTACCTCAAGATGACTTTGCAAGGTGTAATTTCCCATAAACACAGTATGTTCTCTAAGATAAGATGTTAAGGTCTCTTGCCATCAGCAAAACAGAAAAATATTTTACTTTGTTAGTCTTTCCTTTTTATAACTTAGGCAAAATTTAAACTGAGTTTGTCTAGGTCATGTGCAAGAAAACTGGAAATTGATAAGGAAGATTAATCTCTGAGCAAGGTAGCAACTTTGACAAAGGCAAAGTGAATGATGCAAGCTCAGTCAGGTAGAACTTAACCTACAAAACACATGGCAGTGACCATTTGGACGTTACATCTGGAAGAAGATGACTATATACAAGACTATTCTCTATGTCCAAAAAGTCTACCAGAAATGTGTTCATGCATTATTTAGATCACAGTAACAGATGAAGCAGAGAGCTTTTTAGGGGCACAGATAGAGACAGAAACAAAGTCAGACTCCAGAGGGCCCAGCAAAAAGGGCAGGAATACAAAAGCCAAACCATGGACTTGAGTGAAAATTTGACAAAGCCTCATGCAAGAAGAATACCAGTTTAGAAAGAACAAGGATAGGCACTCAGACAGGAACATATGATTTGACATTGCTAGGTTTCCTTGACACACACAAGAATGGTGAGATAGGAATGAGGAGAACAATGTAATTGTCTATACCTGCGTGCATTTTGAATTTCATATATTTGTGCTAGAAGACACTGTTATCATTGTGTATAATTGTGAATGTTTCTCTTTATCTCTACTAAAGCTTTTGTCTTGCGATGTATTTTGTCTAATATTAGAACAGCTACATTTGCTTTCTTTTGGTTATTTTCTGCATAGGCTATGTTTATCCATGCTTTTGCACTGAATCCATTTTGTATCCTTAGAGTGAAAGTGTGTTTCACATAAGCAACATTTTGAGCTTGTTTTTAACCAGCATGACAATCTATTTGGAGTTTTTAATCCATTTATTTTCAGTGTAATTACTAATATAGTTGAGTTGCTAAACACCATCTTACTGTTTATTTTCTGTTTCCTGCTTTATGGTTCTTTACCCCTTTTCTTTTAATTTATCACCTTTTTATTACTTTATTTGCATTCTTTTGTTAATTTATTAACCAGTGTTTCTTTTTTTCTCCTTTTTTAACTTCTTCTGGATTAAATAAATATTTTCTTTTTATTTTCAATAAATTTTTAGTTTTACATTCTATTCTACTTAGTTGTTTCCTACAGATTACATCATTCATCTCTGACCTATTACAATGTAATATAAAGTATTACTTTTGACAGGTACAATGGCTCACATTTGTAATCCCAGCATTTTGAGAGGCAGAGGCAAGAGTTTTGCCTGAGTCCAGGGGTTCAAGACAAGCCTAGGAAATTTGGTGAGACCTCAACTCAACAATAAAAAATCAAAAAATGAATCAGATATGCTGGCACATTTCTGTAGTTCCAGTTACTTGGAAAGCTGAGGGAGATGGATTGCCTGAGCCCAGCATGTCAAGGCTGTGGTAGCTACGAGAGTGCTACTACACTTCACCCTGGGCGGCAGAGTGAGACTTCAACTAAATAAATTTACTACTTAGTTAATTAATTTTAAAAATTACTTTTATCATTTCCAAATACTGCTTGATCCTTAGATTTCATTTAACTCTTCTTACTTTTTGCATTATTTTCATCCATATTATATATAGTCTATCTATACCTTTCAGTTGTTGTTTTGAGTACTAAATATCATTTACCCTTATACTTACCATCTTGTGTTTTTCATTCTTTTCTGCTGTTTCATATTTTCAACTGGGATCATTTTCCTTCTGCCTCAAGAAATTTATTTAATGTTGTTCTTAGAGCATGTCCGCTGACTACAAATTCCCTCAATTTTATTTATCTAAAAATGTTTTCATTTTACCTTTACATTTTTCTTTTCCTTTCTTTTTAACTGACATATAATAATTGTACAAATTTAGGGAGTACTTGATATTTCAATATTATATAACATACAGTGATCAAATCAGGGCAATTACCATATTTATCATCTCAAACATTTATCATTTCTTTGTGTTGAGAACATTCAATATTTACCTTCTAGCTTTTTGAAATGTAATATATTGCTGTTAACCATAGTCATTCTACATTGATATTGAATACTAGAACTTATTCTCAGCTGTAAAGGTGACCTGGTTGCAACATCTCTCACCCTGTTGACCAACAAGGTTAATTTGGCTGATCTGGCTGACTAAGTGGGCATTCCCTTCCTCCCTCACCACTCCATGTGCATCCCTCTCAAAGTTGTGTGTTTTGGTCAAAGAGGACAACTTTCTTTGATAGAGGAGAATCATCACTCGGTTGGGGGTATACAAGTAGTTGTGAATCCTAGATAGAACCTCCAAACAACCTCTTGAGGTCTTACTATATTCTTTGAATAATACTTTTATTGCATAGAATAGAATTCTAGGGTGGCACAGGTAAGGGTGTGTGTGTGCATACACATACACATGTGTGCATATGTGTGTATGTGTGTGTCTGTGTGTGTGTGTTGCTTAGTACTTGATAAATGCCACCCTACTGACTTATGTATAGGTTCTGTTAAGAAATAACTGGCTAATCTCTATGCCTTTAATGTTAATTTGCCTCCTTGGAGACAAACATGAGTACAATTTCCTTGGGAATTGTGAAAATGTTCTACATTGATTGAGGTGATGATTGTACAACTCTGTGAATAAACTAAACTACACCCTTTAAATAGTGAATTGCATGGTATGTAAATTATATCTCAATATATCCGTTATATTTTCTAAAGTAAAAGAGAAAAAAGTGCAGAATAATGTTTAAAATAAGTAGGGCAATTGCTGGGGGAACCCAGCCGCACATCTTGCCTGACTGTCCCCACCAAGCCATGACCACCCAACAGATAGTCCTCCAGTGCCTGGGACCATGGGGCTTCTGCTTCCTGGACCACAAGGACTTCAAGCAGCCATTTCTGGGTCACTCCTAGAAGCAAGGCCACTATAGTTAACTTACGTATCAGAGATGTGATCACAGCCATCGATGGAAAAAATACCAACAGTATGATGCACTTGGAAGTTCAGAACAAAATCAAGGGCTGCACATACAACATGACATTCACAGTGGCCAGATATGAACCTAAAGTCTGGTCTCCTCTGGTGACAAAGGAAGGAAAACATCATAGTTCAAGATACATTTAGCCTCCAAACCAGAAGAGGTTCTGCACATAGGACCATTATCATAACCATAATCAAAGTGCATGTCCTTTATCCCCTCACCTGCCTCCAGCACTGCCCCCGGGGTCATCACGAATCAGTACAATCCACCCGGCCTCTACTCTTCCGAAAACATCTCCAGCTTCAACAACTCCTTCGAGTCAAAGACTGCTGCCAGAGGGGCGAATGTGAACAGCAGGCCCTTAGACCATGCTCAGCCTCCAAGCAGCCTTGTCATTGACAAAGAATCCTAAGTTTACAAGATGCTTCAGAGAAGCAGGAGTTGAATGAGGCCCTGTCATTCCTGGTTTCTGCAGGAAATCCTGGAGTCAGAGGGAAAAGGGGATCCCAATAAGCCCTCAGGATTCAGAAGTGTTAAAGTTCTTGCCCCCAAGGTGGCTGTATTGATTGGAAACACCCAGAAGTTGCCCATGTGTGACAAATGTGGCATGAGCATTGTGGGTGTGTTTGTGAAGTTGTGGGATGGTCACCTCTCCCCACCTCCTTGAGTGTTATGAGTGCACTGACTGGGCACCAACCTGAAACAGAAGGCTCATTTCTTTATGGAGGATCAAATCTACTATGAAAAGCACAACTGGCAGCCAATCACTCCACCAAAGGGCTATGATGTGGTCAGTCAGCAAGTTCCCCAAGAGATCCGGCCATTCTTCATTGACTGCTGTTCTCCTGCCAGCTCTCCTCAACTTATTCTCTAGGTGTTCTGGCCTTCTCCTTCCTTGAAAGTTCTGCATTTACCTTGATTCACCCCCTACTCATTAAACATGGAGTCCTCTGCCTTGATTAACTGACTCACACTGGCTATGTGATGCCTGCTTCTCCAATGAATGGAAGACTGTTTTATTCAGTGCCCCCTTGCCAACAATGTGTATCACTTCCTCTCCCCAGTTTTTTTCTGCTGCAAATGGACATTAGTCAAATTTGAACCAAATCTAATTTAATATGTCTAACACTGATTTTGCTTTTACTCAATAAATTTATACTCCAAAAAAATAAATAAATAGCAAGACTTAAATCCAACAAGTTCAAAAATTGCATTAAATGTGGACTGATTATTTCATTTAAAAGGTAGAATGGTCAATGTATAGTGGTCAGACTGGACAAAGAGTCATGATCCAACTATATTTAATCTACAAGAGACATACTTGAAATTCAAAGACACAAATAAGTTGACAGTAACATGATTTTAAGGTTACACTATGCAAAGAGTAACCCTAAGACAGGTGGAAAGGTTATTATTATAATAAGACAAAATAGAGATTAATGCAAAAAGGAATACTTCATAATGATGAAAGGGTCAATACATCAGAAAGATATAACAGTTATAAATTTTATGTGCATCTTTATACAGAATCCTAAAGTATATAAAACAGAAAACTGAACAAATTGGGAGAATAAATACAAAATTCAACAATTATTATTAGACATTTCAGTTATTGGTATCTCAATAATTGATAAAAACTATACAGAAAAATCAGAAAAGATATTTAAAAACTTTACATTCAGTGGTCTAGCTTGACTTAACTGACATTTATAGAACACTCCATCCAAGGCTATAGAACATGCATTATTTTAAAGCCCATATGAAACATCCTTCAAAATAGACTACATATTAGACCATAAAATAAGTCTCGATAAATTTAAAATGATTAAAATCATACAAAATGTGCTTTCTGAATGTAAAAGTGTTAAATTGAGAATCAATAACAGAAGAAAATTTGGAGAATCCCCACACATTTGAAATTAAATTTAAAAATTTCTAAATAACCTGTAACACAGAAGAAATAGCAAAAAAAAAAAGGAAAATATTTTGAACTGAATGAAAATGAAAATACAACATGTCAAAATCTATGCAACATAATTAAACTGGTACTTAAATAGAAATTTATAGTTTTAGGCGCTTATATTAGTAAAGGTCTCAAATCAATAATCTAAATTTCTACCTTAAAAAAAACTAGATAAAAAAAGCTAGTTAAAGTCAAAGCAACCAGAGGGAGGAAAAACTAAAGATCATAGTGAAAAACAATAAATATGAAGCAGAAAAACAATAGAGAAAAATCAATAAAACAAAATGGATTCTTTTAAATGACCAACAAAATTAACAAACCTTTAGTCAGGCTGATAAAGAAAAAAGAGAAGACCAAAATACTCAAACCAGGAATTAAATTTAGAACATCACTACTGAGCCTACAGAAATTAAAAGGATGATGAAGGAATGTTATGAACAATCTTTTGCTCACCAATTGAAAATGGATAAATTTCTGGAAGGACTGAAATTGCAAAAACTCAAAAAGAAAAAGAAAATCTAAGTATACAAACAATTAAAAATTGAATTACTAATATTCCCATAAAGAAAAGTTCAGGCCCCAGTGGCCTCTCTGGTAAATCCTATCAAGTACTAATAAAAAAAAATACTATGTTTTCAGAAAATAGCAAAAGTAAAAACACTTCTCAGTTAATACTCTGAGTTCACTATTATCTTAATGGCCAAGCCAGAAAAAAAGACATTGCAAGGAAGAAAACTAAAAACCAATATCCCTCATGATCACCGAAATAAAAATGCTTTTAAAAGGATTAGTGAACCGGATACAGCAACATATATAAGTTATCATACACTGTTACCAAGTAAGATTCCAGGTTAATTTAATATAGAAAAACAATAATGTAATATTTCATATTAATAGTATAAAGAACAAAACCAGATGATCATTTTCATATATATAGAAAAAGCATTTGACAAAGTACAACACCAATTCATGATTTTAAATTCTCAACAAATTAGAAACAGAAGGGAAATTCCTCAACTTAATTCTTTCTTAAAAGCTACAGACAACATATTTGATGGTGAAAGACTGAATGTTTGCCCCTTACTATAGGCTGAATGTGTCGCTCCAAAATTTATATGTTGAAGCCCTAATTCCCAACATGATGGTATTGGAAGGTAGGACCTTTGGGAGGTAATAAAGGTTAGCTTAGGTCATAAGGTTGAGTTCTCATAATTATATTTATGCCATTTTTTTTAAAAAAAGGAAGAGATGAGATAGCATTCTCTTTACCATGTGAGGAAACAGCAAGAAGGTGACTAGCTGCAAACCAAAAAGCAAGCTCTCACCAGGCAACAAATCTGCCAGCCCCTTGATCTTGGACTTCTCAGCCTCTAAAATGGTAAGAAATAAATGTTTGTTGCTTACGCCACCCAGTCTGTGGTATTTTGTTACAGCAGCCTGAACTAACTAAGACACTCCTTCAAACTGGAAACAAGTAAAGATGTCCATTCTCACTATGTCTACTCAACACTTCGCTGGAACTTATGCAAGTAGATGAGGAAAAATCATACAGATTACAGCAGAAGAAGTAAAACTCTCTTTACTCACAGATGGCATACACCTGTACATAGCTAAGTTTTCTGATTTCCCTGTCCCCTTTTATGACCTTGGAACTATAGCTCCCTGATACCAAGCTCTATGCATGGACTTAATCATTTGCTTCAGACTTAAGAGAGTTATTTTCTGTAAGGCAAGACCTAGAACCCACTCTTGGGAATGATTTGAAGTCATTAGATCTCTTTCACAGTCACAATATGTTAATCATTTCGTTTTTCACTACTACTTATTACATATAATTGTAATCATTATATCACTGCTTTATAATGAATCATTTATTTGTCTGTCTTCCATTAGAATTTGAATTTCCAGAGAAAAACATACTCCTTTATCTTTTTCAAATATCCTCAGCTCTTACATTGTGCCTAATATATGTTTGGGTATGAGAAAAGTTTGATGAATTAACAAATATGTGAATGAATCACACATGATCTAAAACAACTGAATCTAGGGTAGAAATATATCTATTCAAAGGAGGTGATCGAGTTATGTTAAGGATATGTGAGTCTCCTGACAAATTCAACCTGTCTCTTGATCACAGGGTCTCAAACTGCCCAACTCTCTTTATCTCAGATCTAATGGAGGTCAGAGCCTCCTTGTTTTTCAACTACCTCACTATAATGTTCTTCCTGCAAATAACTTCACCAAATTCACGTAGAAATTGCTCCACATTTTTTGTTTGTTTGTTTTTGAGACAGGGGCTTCCTGTGTTGCCCAGGCTGAAATGCAGTGGCACAGTCATGGCTCACCACAGCCTCGAATTCCTAGACTCAAGCAAACCACCTGCCTCAAACTTCTGAATGGCTGGGACTACAGGTGTGTGTCACCAATCCCAGTTAATTTTTTTAAATGTTTTGTAAAGATGAGGTCTCACTTTGTTGCCTAGGCTGTTCTCAAAATCCTGGCCTCAAGTGATCCTTCTATCTGAGCCTCTCAAGTGTTAGGATTTCAGGTGTAAGCCACTACCACGCCTGGCTAGAATTGCTCAGCATTTCTATAAGTAGTTTTTCTGGTGAGGATGCTGCTAACCAAGTAGAAGAAGAGCAACCCTTAACTTTTTCAATGCCCATTCCCATCCCTTTCCAGTCAGCCTTTTAACATAAGAAAGTGTCTCACCTGAATAACTACTACGTGTCAGCCCTAGGCAAGAGATTGTGGAAAGTAGACAGGTAAAGAAGAGTCATTCTAGTTGGGAGATAGATGAAACAACCAGATACAAGACAACACATGATAACAGTTCACATATATTTTGGAAATAGCCAAAGCTTGGAGTTGTGAGAAATTAATAATAATGAGCACATTCTGCTGAAAGTAGAATTTGAATTGAATGTAGGTAGGGGTCAGACCGAGGGAAGAAGTAGGGGTTTTTTTAAGTTATATATTGCAATGCTCTAATTTATTCAACTTCAACCAAAGTTCTACTATTAGATAATTTCTTTGTTTCTGTTTTCACGATTATAAGCAATACTGTGGTGAATAACCTTTGCACACATCTTTTCACATATAACAACTAATTTCCTTAGGCAAAATTCCTGGAGCTTCAACTCTCTGACATTTCTGGACTGCCCGAGCTGTGGGATGAGCATACTCTAGGGGTGAGGTATGGAGAGCTAAGATAGGGCAAAGATATTTCCATAGAATAATGATGTACCTGCTATGCTACATAAAGTTGGAAGTAGCTAAGGTAGATATATTTACAAAATACTTTTTATCATATCAGTAAAAGCTCAGATAAGCATTTCCACTTTTCTGCTGTTCTTGTTCTTCTTTTGGTTTACATTTGGATTTCTAAAGTTCTTGGCAAGCACAGTAAGGTCTCTAGGTTTAGACAATAAACAAATCACTCATTTCCCATAAACAAAACATCACCATGAATTATAATTTCAGATTTTCCTATGACTGCCAACTTCAGATTAGCATCTGCAGGCTGATTTCAGGATTTGTATGGCAAATCACATTGTTTGACAGAAATGGGCCAGTACTGTCAAGAAATTTGTTTTTGTTGTTTGTATTTCAATGTCTATTCCAAGACACTGTCTGCTTCAGAGGGAACAAGAGGAATTTACATTCTGCTTGGCATTAAGCAAAGCAATTGTGAATTAAATGGCACAATGTTTTCAATTCATTCTAGCATTTTACTTTTTAACACCTTGCATTGGCTAGCATCCTGAACCATTGGCTCTTCTTTCCCTTAATCTTATTTAATGCTCATGGCTTCCTTGGGGTTCTAAAGTAACCAAAAGAATGACAAAACCATCTTTTAATATGTTGAATGTTTTTGTTATCCTTGTGAAGCTAAAAAAAATCCAATGAAAATTACAATACCATAACTCAAAAACAGATTATTTCAAATCAAACTTATATATCAGAGAAACTCCTTTTTCCAATAGGCAACAAAAGTAGAGATAGCTCTTGCTGGAAAGCTCTATACATGGAATAATAGTCTTTACAGTAGATCTTCCCAATTGACATGCAGTGTATGAGTTTAGGTGGGCCCCGTGATAGTCAGCCCTTAGCTTTAAGGGTGCTCAGGCCCGGCAAAGGGGATGAACTCCCTGGGCCAATGTATTTTTTGCCAGAAGATGATATAAGGTCCTCATATGGTGGCCAAAACAGACTGGGGACTGATGGTTGCCCAAAGCCCCAAAATCCATGGAAAAAGTCCATGAGTACTCTGTCACCTACATAGCAGGTCACTGCCAAAGATGGACAAAGAACCCATGGAACTGTTAGAGAAGTTCTTTTATTTCTTCTTCAACAGCAAGACAGGATTGATCATTGGGCAGGAAATGGGTAGGGCAAGCAGAGGTACTATCTTTATCTTTATATGGTAACCCCAGATGTCTATCTTAACAAATTTCTGATATTTCTGAACATTTTGCATCTGAAATTCTTGGAGGAAGACTGTCAGTGTGCCCAAAAATATCATTAAGGGAGTAAAAGATCTGTTGAAGTAAGAAAAATAATTGCAACGAATTTGATAAAACAAAGTTATTTTCTTTAAGATGCCAAGATGAACTCTAAAATGGTCCCACCACTTGGTATTCACTCCCTTATGTAATTCCCTCCCTTTGAGTGTGGGCTATCCTAAAAATTTCTAATCAGCAGGTTACCTCGATACTGAGGGGATTTCACTTCTGTGATTAGTTAAAAAAGATTATTACTTACATTTTGCTAATGCACTCTCTTCCTTGCTGGATTTGACAAAGGAAGTTGACATGTTGGGAAGGCTTGCTTACAGTAATTTACCTGCTTGAAAAGAAAGCTAGAAATCAGAACTAAAAGGATATTGGACTTAAACGAAAAGTCTCAGAGTGTGCTTCATTGATTCTGTTAGTTTAATGACTTAATTCTATTCCTACTGTATTGTTGCTTTTTATTTCCTCTTCCTTTTCTTCTCTTTTCTTCTCTCTATAAACTATATCTTTGTATAGAGGAACAGCACACCAATAAGGTGGTTGGTTAGCTTGTATGTTAGCATCACTATATGTTTTTTTTTTTTTTGTATGGGAATTGGTTCATCAGTAGTTGTGGTCTATTGTTTTTCTCTGTTTCAGAATAGGTCTCTCTCTCCATTTGTTGACACACGTTTGTTTCCCCCCTTACTCCTCTATCTCTCCACCCCCCTCTTCAACACACTGTCTGTTCCATTCTCTTCCCTCTGCGAACCACACTTTATTTCAGGGAGTAAACCTGCAGCCCCACTGCACGGACAGATTCCAAGGCAGGGGGAAGTGGGTTCCAGATTATCCACATATCTGTCAGCGAATACCAGGACCTGCAGATAGATTTTGAATCACAACTCCCCCCTTAAGTAAAACTCGAAACTGCAAAAAGGACCACCCCCAATCTACAGTGCAACTCCAGAATTGAACAAAGTAAGAGGGCATATATAAAGAATAGAAGATTGAATAAACAGAAGTAAAACCAATCCCTTTACCCCTGAATAACAGAATTAAAGAAGACGGTGATGTGGAGGGAAGGAAAAAGTAGGGAGGGGGAAAAAACGCACAAATGAAGAAAAACCAAAAGAAGAATATAGGTCTCACAAAGACCCCTGGGAGATGAGACACTGAGAAAACAGATTCTGGAACACAAACACTGAAGAGCCCAGAATGGCTGGTCACATGCAACAAATGAAGACATCAAGGCATTAATGGAGAGAATTAAAAAAACTGAGGAGAGACAAGAGGAAAATAGGAGGGAACTGATATCAGAAATAACAGCAGTAAAGAATACTGTGATGGAAATTAATAACAGACTAAGAAGCATGGAAAGCAGAATTAGCCAAGCAGAATAAAGAATCTCAGAATTCGAAGATCAAAACACAGAACTAACTCAAACTGTCAAAAGCATAGAAAAGAAGCTCAAAAAGACAGAACAAAACCTGCAAGAGGTGAATGACCACTTCAAGAGAACAAACCTAAGAGTAATTGGCTTCCTGAAGCAGAGAGAGAAACAGAAGCCACACTGGAACAAACATTTCATGAAATCATTCAAGAAAACTTCCCTCATCTCATCAAGGATGAAAAAATTCAAACACAAGAGATTCAGAGAACCCCTGCAAGACAACAAATGAGAAGACCAACTCCCAGACACATAATAGTTTGCCTAAACAAATTAGCAATTAAAGGAAAAATTCTAAAGGCAGCAAGAGAAAAAGTCCTGACTACCTACCAGGGAAGACCAATTAGAATAGCAGCAGAATATCCACAGAAACACTTCAGGCTAGGAGAGCCTGGAGACCAATCTTCAAAGTTCTAAAAGATAAACAATTTCAACCAAGAATAATCTACCCAGCCAAACTAAGCTTCATTAGTGAGGGAAATTGAAATCTTTTCCAGATATCCAATGCCTAAGAACCTACGCTGCCACCAGACCACCTCTACAAGAAACACTTAAGAAAGTACTGAACACAGAAGAAAAAGAAAAAAGAACAACAACATTCTTCACAAGAGTACAGGAAAAGGATTAAAAACACACTTGAGCCAACTCCAGAACCTAAAGAAAGACAACAAACAAACAGGAACAACTCTGTAAGAACCTTATGAACCGGGCTCAGTGGCTCAGCCTGTAATCCCGCACCTTTGGGAGGCTGAGGTGAGTGGATTGCCTGAGCCCACGGGTTCGAGACCCACCTGGGCAGTGAGACCTCATCTCTACAATAAATCAATAAATCAGCCGGGCGTAGTAGCGCGTGCCTGTAATTCCGGCTACTTGGAAGGCTGAGGCGAAAGGATCGCCGGAGCCCAGCAGGTCGAGGCTGCAGTGGCCGGGAGCGGCCACTGCACTCCAGTCTGGGTGACAGAGAGAGACTCCAACTTAAAAAAAAAAAAAAAAGAACCTTATGACAGGGATCAACTCTTGCATTTCAATAACTAGCCTAAATGTGAATGGACTAAATGCACCACTGAAAAGACATAGAATGGCAAAATGGATAAAATATCATCGGCAACAATCTATTGCCTTCAAGGGGCTCACCTCACTAGAAAGGACACCCACAGACTCAAAGTAAGAGGATGGGAAACAAACTTTCAGGCGAACGGAATACAAAAGAAAGGAGGAGTAGTGATCTTAATTTCAGACAAAATACCCTTCAAGATATTAAAAACCAAAAAGATACAGAAGGTCACTACATAATGACACAAGGCTCAGTCCATCAACAAGAAATATCTATCCTAAACATATATGCACCCAACATAGGTGCGCCAATTTTCATAAAGCAACTCCTAAGAAAACTAAAAAAAGATATTGACTCTAACACCATCATAACTGGGGACTTTAATACCCCACTCACAACCCTAGACAGATCATCAGGACAAAAAAATCAGCAAGGAGATCCGGAACCTCAATGTGGCTTTGGACCAAATGGACTTCATTGATACCTACAGAACACTCCATCCAAAGACCACAGAATATACATTCTACTCATCACCGCATGGAACGTATTCTAAGATCGACCATGTAATTGGCCATAAATCAAGCATAAGCAAATTTAAAAGGACCGAAATTCTACCATGCACCTTCTCGGACCACAGTGGAATAAAAATAAATATTGACATCAACAAAGTCCCCCCAAAACCCACAAAGACATGGACACTAAACAGCATGATGCTAAACAACTCCAGGGTCAATGATGAAATCAAAACAGAGATCAAAAGATACCTGGAAACAAATGAAAATGAAGAAACATCTTACCAAAATCTCTGGGACGCCTTGAAAGCTGTAGTAAGAGGGGAATTTATATCCCTGCAAACACACATGAAGAAAATGGAAGAAACACAAATTAACGAACTAACAAGCTACCTAAAGAAGCTGGAAAAGCAAGACCACAAAAACCCTAATTTCAGCAGAAGAATTCAGATCACCAAAATAAAAGCCCAAATCCGGGACATAGAAGACAAAAAGATAATACCAAAAAATCAATGAAACAAAAAGCTTGCTCTTCGAAAGGATAAACAAGATTGATGGTCCCCTAGCTAGACTAACCAAGAAAAAACAAGAAAAAAATCAAATAAGCACAATCAGAAACACAAAAGATGAAATCACATCTGACCCTGAAGAAATACAAAAGATCATTAGAAACTACTAAGTACACTTGTATGGAAACAAATTTGAAAACCTTAAGGAAATGGAGGACTGTCTGACATCACACAACCTACCTAGATTGGAACAAGAAGAAATTGAGACCCTAAATAAACCAATAACAATAAAGGAAATCGACTACATAATAAGAAAACTTCCTACAAAAAAAAGCCCTGGTCCAGATGGCTTTCTAGCAGAATTCTACAAGACATTTAAGGAGGAGCTGATACCAATCCTACTGAAGGTATTCCAGGCGATTGAAAAAGATGGAACTCTCCCCAAATAATTTTACGAAGCCAACATCACATTGATACCCAAGCCAGGTAAAGATCCAACAAAGAAAGAGAACTACAGGCCAATATCTTTGATGACCATAGATGCTAAAAGTCTCAACAAGATCCTAGCAATCCGGATTCAGCAATACATCTCAAAAATCATCCACCATGACCAAGTAGGCTTCATCCCTGTGATGCAAGGCTGGTTCGACATTCATAAAACCATAAATGTAATTAAATACATCAACAGATGTCAAAACAAAAACAACATGATTATATCATTAGATGCAGAAAAGGCTTTTGATAAAATCCAGCACCCCTTCTTGATAAAAACCCTTGAACATCTAGGCATACGGGGAACATACCTCAAAATAGTAAAAGCCATCTACGAGAAGCCCACAGCCAGCATACTCCTAAATGGACAAAAATTGGAACCATTTCCCCTGAAAACTGGAACAAGACAAGGATGTCCATTCTCAACCCTCCTGTTCAACATAGTATTGGAAGTCCTGGCTTGAGCAATCAGAGAAGAGGAGGCAATCAGGGGTATTCAAATAGGAAAAGAGGAAGTCAAGTTATCACTGTTTGCAGATGATATGATTGTGTACCTTGAAAACCCAAGAGAATCTGCAAAAACCTCCTTATACTGATAAAGGCCTTTGGCAAAGTCTCAGGATACAAAATAAATGTACAAAAGACAATTGCATTTCTCTACACCAATAATAAACAAACAGAAATCCAAATAAAAAATACAATTCCATTCACAATAGCCACAAAAAAAATGAAATACCTTGGCATCTTCCTAACCAGAGACATGAAAGACCTTTACAATGAAAATTAAAAAACACTACTCAAAGAAATCAAAGATGACACAAACAAGTGGAAAAATATCCCATGCTCATGGATTGGAAGAATCAACAATGTGAAGATGTCCATCTTACCTAAGGCAATCTACAAATTCAATGCAATACCCATCAAATTGCCAGCAACATTCTTCTCAGACCTAGAAAAGACAACACAGGAATTCATATGGAAACACAAATGTCCAAGAATAGCCAGAACAATCCTCAGCAAAAAAAAAAAAAAAACAAAGCAGGTGGTATCACATTACCAGACTTCAAACTTTACTATAAAGCTACAATCATCAAAACAGCTTGGTATTGGTATAGGAACAGGCATATAGATCAATGGAATAGAATTGAGATTCCAGAAGCAAAACCTCAATTTCTCTACCAACTCATCTTCAACAAGGCCTCCACCACCTACCATTGGGGAGAGGAGAACCTATTCAGTAAATGGTGCAGGGAAAACTGGCTGACCACATGCAGAAGATTGAAACAGGCCCCCTATCTATCCCCATGCACAAAGGTTAACTCCAAATGGATCAGAGACCTAAATGTAAAACCTCAAACCATAAGAACCTCAGAAAATGAAGGAAATACCCTCATG
Organism: Cephalopachus bancanus; assembly: GCA_027257055.1. NCBI lineage: Eukaryota > Metazoa > Chordata > Mammalia > Primates > Tarsiidae > Cephalopachus > Cephalopachus bancanus. Next base: position 254,256 of record JAPVLO010000396.1, read on the forward strand.
GAAATTGGAACTGGCATCCAATTCCTGAACAAAACCTGAAACCCACAAGTCATAAGAGAGAAGATAGACAAGTGGGACCTTATTAAACTGACAAGCTTCTGCAAGGCCAAAGAAACCATCAAGAAAGCAGGGAGACAGCCTACAGACTGGGAAAAAGTATTTGCCAACACCAGGTCTGACAAAGGCTTAACATCCTGGATCTACAAGGAACTAAAACCTGCTGAAAAGAAAAAAACAAACAACCTCATTATCAAATGGGCAAAAGATATGAACAGACACTTCCCAAAAGAGGACATCCGAGCAGCCAACAAACACATGAAGAAATGTTCAACCTCACTAATCATCAGGGAGACGCAAATCAAAACCACACTGAGATACCACCTAACTCCAGTCAGAATGGCAATTATCAACAACTCAAAAAAATAACAGCTGCTGGAGAGGGTGTGGTGAAAAGGGAGCACTTCTACACTGTTGGTGGGAGTGTAAACCAGTGCAACCTCTGTGGAAAGCAGTGTGGCGATTCCTAAAAGCTCTAAATGTCAACCTCCCATATGACCCTGCAATCCCCCTACTGGGAATATACCCTGAAGAACACAAATCACTCTATTAAAAAGATACCTGCACACGTATGTTTATCGCAGCATTGTTCACAATAGCAAGAACCTGGAAACAACCATGCTGCCCATCAAAAGAGGACTGGATTAAAAAAATGTGGTACATATACATGATGGAATACTATGCAGCCACAAAAAAGAACAAAATCATGAATTTCGCAGCAACCTGGATGGAACTAGAGTCTATAATACTGACTGACCTCTCACAGAAACAAAGATCCAAGTATCACATGTTCTCACTCATATAATGGACCTTGAACATCCAATGTAATACTATAAGAAAATGACTTACGGTACTGGGAAACTATGGGGGGGAGGGGGATGAGATTAACAGTAGCAAATATCTGTCTGGGGATGGGGAAACACCTCTTATCAACAGGGTGCCTGAATGAAATGTAATTGTACACCTAACCCTTAACTGTACCCCACAAAACCATAATAAAAAATATTGATTTTAAAAAAAAATTTATCTGCATATTAAAAAAAAATTATTTTATTTTAGAGTTATGAAGTACAAGTGAGGAATTACTCTATAAGTAAGTTGTATGCAGTGAAGTTTGTGCTTCTAACTCGCCCTTTCTCCACACTCATAACCTGGCTAACCTTGGTTACAGTCTTGTAGAGACCCTGAAACAGAGGACCTGCATAAGCCATGCCTGGATTTCTAACTTACTAAACTGTAAAATAATAAATATATGCTGTTTTAAGCTGTTAAGATTGTGGTAAATTGCTAAGCAACAAAAGTTAATACATATGCATATGTAAGAATGTTTGCAAATCAGTAAGAAAAATGCACATCTAAATGGAAAAATAAAATTAGATAGCAAAAAACATAGATAAAATTAGATAGCAAAAAACAATACACAGAAGACATGAATTAAAACCTTAAAATGCTTGTTCTCTATGTCCCCTAATTGCATTAGAATATGAATCTAAGGTTTGAGGACAAAAAGGTTGTGTTGGGGGATGTTAGCTACAGTATTTATAATAGTGAGATTTTAGGGAGGGGCACACCTCATCAACAAGGGTACCTGCATAATTAACGTTTGTATACCTAACCCTGAATTCTACCCCACATCTTTAAAATAAAATAAAATAAATAACCACCTAGGACTCTCCTATAGCATATTCTCATAAAACAAATATTTACCTAATACCAGGTATTTACTTATGATATGAAGTTCAAAGGCAGATTATTCAGGTATAGTATGGTACTCTACTAAATAGCATGTAGTACGTAGTATGGGACAAAGACATTTCAATCTTTCTACTTTACTACGCTGGAAGTATTTGGCTTTTATCCTCAAGGTCACCTCAGAATCATATGATAACTTTTGGAGCTCAAGCCATTTTGTTCTCTTTGCAGGCACAGAAAAATGAAAAATAGAGGAAAGATTAAGTGACACTTGATAGCCAACTCTTTAAAGTTTCCTCTAGACCCACTCAACATACCACTTGCCATCCTTTTTCTGAAGAGACACTGTGCATCATAGTATTTCGGATTAGTACATTGCCACCCTCAACATTTTAGGGTTTATCAGTCAAGGTCACGTCAGGAAGCAGAAACTACCTCATACACAGGGAAACTTTAGCATAAAACTATTGTTGTCCAGAAATTTAGAACATAGTTAATTACTCAATGAACTCTATAGGGTTTGGAAGAAGTGAGTGAAAAAGCGGTTTTTTTCTCTAGGCTGAGGAATAATGGGAAATAAAGGAACTAAGGAGTAAATGAATTCCCTGCCCTGAGGCTGAGATTCAGACCTTTTTAAAGAGGATGTGGCTATCACAGAAATGCGCACTCTGCCAAAGGCAAACAAACTTGGCAGAGGAGATTGATTGGTACCGATCTACAGAAATGGCCCAGTACTACTGTGGCTAGAGGAAGACCGAAGATGTTCTGTAGACACCTCTCAGTGTTGAAGAAAGGTGTGAGAATCCAGAACTGCTCTGTAGAAGTGGCCTGCCACTGCCAGAGTGTGAAAAGGATTTAGTTTCTCAGAAGTGGCTGCTAGTAAAAATACTGTAATCTACATACACAGCTGAAGTTTATCCACACTGTTGCAACTATTATTGGGTGGTTGAAGTGTTCTATAAATGTCAGTCAAGTTAGGTCAATTCATAGTGCTGATAAAGTCTTCTGGTTTTTTGACTACTTATTTGGCCAATTATAGAGAGAGGTTGTTTTATTGTTGCTAAATAAATATGTAAATTTGCCTATTTCTCCTTTTAGTTCTATTAGTACTTGCTTTTTATATTTTAAAACCTTGCTATGAGGTATCAAAGTGTTTAAAATTTTTATGTTTTCTAGATAATTGTTCCTTTTACAATTATGTAGTGACTTTCTTTATCCTAGGCAATAATCTTTGATTGAAAATCTACTTTTGACTCATTAATGGACCTTGAACAATTATCATAATACTGTAAGAAAGATTGGCAGTAGTGGAGAACTGCCAGGGGAGCTGGGAGTGGGAGGGAGTAGTAGCACACCTCATCAACAAGGGTACATGCCTAATGACCATTTGTGTACCTAACCCTGAATTGTACCCCACAACTTTAAAATAAAAAATAATTTTAAAAAAAACAAAATCTACTTTATTTAGTATTAATATAGCCATTCAAGCTTTTCTTTGATTAGTTGTTTGTCTAGTATATCTTTCCCTATGCTACTGCTTGACCTATGTCTTTTATTTAAAGTTAGTTTCTTAGACTGAGTACAATGGCTCATGCATATAATCTCAGCACTTTAGGAGTCTGAGACAGGATAATTGCTTGAGTCCAAGAGTTTAAGGTCACAGTGAGCTATTACTGTGCCATTGCACTCCAGTCTGGGCAACAGAGCGAGACACTGGTTCAATAAATTAAATTAAATTAAAAAATAAAGTAGGTTTCATACAAGCACATATTTAAAAAACATATCTGATAGACTTTTATCTAAATATTAAAACTCAAAAGTAAGAGAACAGCACTCAATTTTAAAATAGGCAAAAGATGTGAATAGATAGCTCATCAAGGAAGCTATAAAGAAAAGTAAGCATATTAAAGGATGCTCAGTTGTTGTGGAATTGAGAAATGAAACAACAAAATACTATTACACAACTTTTGGAATGACTAAAATCCAAAAAACTCACAATATCACAAGCTGACAAAGATGTGGGGAAGCAACAGGAAATCTCACTCATTGCTAGTGGGAATGCAAAATAGTGCAAACTACTTTGAAAGACAGTTTGGTAGTTTCTTACAAACCTAACACTTTTTTTTTTAAGTTGGAGTCTCACTCTGTTACCCAGGATGGAGTACACTAGCAAGCTCATGGCCACCACAGCCTCGACCTGCTGGGCTTAAGCTATCCTTCCACCTCAGCCCCTCAAGTAGCTGAAAATACAAATGCGCACCACCATGCCCAACTAATTTATTGTAGAGACGAGGTCTCACCAAGTCATCCAGGCTGGTCTTGAACTTCTGGACTCAAGCAATCCTCTAGCCTCTGCCTCCCAAAGTGCTGGAATTACAGGCGTGAGCCACTGTGCCCAGCCCACACTCTTACCATAGGATCCAACAAGCATGTTACTAGATATTTATTCTAACTAATTTGAAAATGTATGTATACACAAAAACCTACACATGAATGTAGCAACTTTATTCATAATTGTCAAAAACCAAAGCAACCAAGATGTTCTTCAACAGGTAAATAGATAAGTAAATGGTAGTATACCCATATATGGAACATTATTCAGCAACCAAAAGAAATGAGTTATTATGCCACAAAAACATATGAAAGAAAAATGTGCATTACTAAGTGAAAGAAGTCAGTCTGGAAGAGCTATATGCTCTGATTTCAATTACATGACTTTCTAAAAAAGGAAAAACTATGCTGGCAATAAAATAGTGATTGCTAAAAGTTTAGGGGAAGACAGAAGGGATGTATATGTGAGGCCAGGGAACTTTAGAGGAGTAAAACTATTCTGTATGGTACTGTAATTGTGGATACATAACATTATACATTTGTCAAAACTCACAGAGCTTTACTACACAAAGAGTAAATTATACTATATGCAAATTTAAAAGAAAAACTATTTTGGTGGCCAGGCAATCCCAAGAAGAAATGAGGACTGTGACAAGAGTATCAAATTGTATTAAAAACATGAAACAACCTTACTGAAGAGGATGGGTAGAAAATGTACTCACCCAAGCAACACTAGAACGAAGAGGAATTTCTAAGTCCAAATGCAAAAGGAACTATATATTAGCACTATATTCTACTTGATAAAAATTGTTTCCCATGAGGGTATAAGTTAAAAGTACCGCTATACATGTATGATAGAATTGAACAAATAAAAGTGTAGTGGATGATGAGAACTAGGTGTCTCACAATTGAAGGGGTGATTTAGAGATAAACAAACGGAGGAGATTAGGATGATCCATGTGATAATAGATCACATTTGGATACATCATTATAAATAAATGTTGAGCTTAATATAGAGACAGATGGTGACATACAAAAATATTAATAAATATGAATATACATGGGTTAGTATAGACATACATTTCTTTGCTCCGTCAAAGAAATGAGATGGCCTAAAAGAAACAATATTCCAGTAGCCACGAGTACAGTCAGTGCTCATATCTGAGTTTCTAATGTCATTCTCCAATAAAAAAAAAATCAGGGGTTTTTAGAGAAATAACTGATTCTAGGACTGTGACTGGGAATATACAAGATGATTTGAAGCATCTTGCAATACCAAAAAACTGAATGTTAAAAAAAAAAGCCAAAAGCAAAAAAATGAAACCCACAGTGATAAGTTAGTCACAGAAGCACATGAGCCAACAGAAAGATGGCCAAAGCTGGATGCAGATGTCGGTGCCATGTTTCTTGTTCAGTCTACAAAAACTTTGAGATAAATAAACTTTTCTCTTTATAAATTAAATAAATTCTTAAAGTATTTCTTTATAGCTACACAAATGGATTGAGACAGAAAACTGGTTCCAGAAGTAGGGCTCTAAAGATACCTGAAAATGTAAGAGCAACTTTGGAACTGAGTGATGGGCAGAGACTGAAAGAGTTTGACGGGCTCAGGAAAAGACAGAAGGACAAAGGAAAGCTTAGAACTTCATAGAGGTTGACTAAGTGGTTGTGACCAAAATTCTGATGAAAACATACAAGGTGTCAAATGGAAATGAGGAAATCGTTGAGAGCTGAAGCAAAGGTAGACCCTTGTTACATCATAGCAAAGAATTTGTCTGAATGGATTGTGTCCACGCCCTAGTGCTCTGTGGAAGGCCAAAATTAAGACCTGGAATCTTAATTTATCTTGTGGAATAAATTTCTAGGCAGCAAAGTATTCAAAAGGTGCTGTGGCTACTTTTAATAGCTTGCAATCAGATATGGCAGCAAAAGATTAAACCAAAGTGAAATTTATAATTAAAAGAGAAGCAGAGTGCAAAAATTTAGAAAAATCACAGCCTGGCTGTGTGTTAGAGAAGGAAAGAGATTTTCAAGAGAGAAATCCAAGGGTGCTATGAAGCAACCACTTGCTAGAGAGATTAGCTTGACTAAAAGGGAACCAGGTATTAATGGTAAAGACAATAAGGAAAAAGCCCTGAAATCATTTCAGAAATCTTTGAGGCAGACTCTTCCATCACAGGTCCAGAGGCCTCAAAGGACAGAATGGTTTCCAGGGAAAGGCCTGGTGTACCACTGCCCTGCCTTTCCTGAGGATGCTGCACATTCCCATCACTCTGGCTCCAGCAATGACTCAAAGGTCCCAGATACTGTACAGGCCATGACACAGCCTGAAAGTCATAAACCTCGGCAGTGCCCATGTGGTGCTAAGTCTGCAGGTGCCCAGAATGCTAGAGCAGTAAATGCTTGGCAGCTTGCACTTCAATTTCAGAGGATGTACTGGAAAGCCTGGGAGCACAGGCCTGCTGCAGGAACAAAGTCACAGCAAAGAGCCTCTACTGCAGCAGTGCCGAGTGGAGTTACAGGACTAAGGTTGCCACAGGGACCTCAGAATTATGGAGCCACCAACAGCATGCAACTTCAGCCTAGAAAAACTGCAGACACTAAGCTCCAGTCCGTGTCAGTAACCATGTGTACTGCACCCAGGAAATCTATGGGGGCAAGGCTACCCAAGTCTTTGGGAGCCCATTCCTTATACCAGTATACCTAGAAAGCAGGACATAGAATCAAAGATTATTTTTGTGCTTTAAGATTTAATTTCTACCCTGCTGGGTTTGGGGTTTGTGTGGGGCTTATCATTGCTTTCTTTTAGCCAATTTCTTCTTTTTGTAATGGGAATATTTACCCAATGCCTGGAACACCATCATACCATGGAAGTAGATAACTTGTTTTTCTTTTACAGGCCTACACTGTAAGAATTTGCCTTTTAGTTCAGATGAGACTTTGAACTTTAGAATTTTGAGCTGATACTAAAGCAAGTTAAGCATCTCTCTAAAACCTGCAGTACTGCAGAGATAACAAAGGGAGCAAGAGATTACAAAAAGAAGAAACCAGCATATATCTCTAATTGGGTACTTACAAACACAAGTTCATAGAAGACACATTTATATACTGTTTAAATGGTCCACTTAATCTCTAGCTGGGTTAATTGGTAAAGAGCTTTCCCTGTACAAAGACAATATGTAAAGGCTAGGAGAGGCAGCTGTTTTTCCAAATGTCCAGTTCTTAACAAATTTAGAAGACACACAAAGAAACAAGAAAACATGGTTTAGTCAAAGGAAAAAAATGTATCTCCAGGAATCAGCTCTAAAGAAATGAAGGTATATAAGTTACCTGACAAAGAATTCAAAATGCTTATCATAAATATGCTCAAGGAGCTCAGGAAAATTATACTTGAACAAAATAAGAATATTAACAAAGATATGAAAAATTTTAGTAGAACCAAATAGAAATTTCAGAACTGAAGCATACAGTCACTTAATTTAAAAATTCACTAAAGGGAATCAACAACAAACTTGATCAAGCAGAAGAAAAAAATCAGCAAACTCAAAGACAGATAAGTTGAAATGAAGCTGTCAGAGGAACAAAAGCAAAAACAAATGAAAAGGAATGAAGAAATCGTAAGGGAATTGTGGACATCAAGTGTACAGATATAACCATTATGAAATTTGAAGACAGAGAAGAGATAGAGAAAGAGGAAAAGGGTTTATGTGAATAAATAATCATCAAAAACCCCCCAGATCTGGGAGAGAAAATGAATATACAGATTTAAGAACCCAAAAGACATTAGCTGAGATAAACCCAAAAAAGTTCACACTGAAACATATTATAATTAAATTGGCAAGAGTCAAGGAGAGAGTTTTGAAATTAGCAATACAAAAGTGGTTCAACATTTATAAGGGAGCCCTCCTAAGATGATCAGCAGAAACTTTGCAGGCCAGAAGGAAGTGAATGATATTTTAAAGTGCTGAAAAGAAAAAAAAAAAACTGCCAACCAAGAATACTGTACCTGACAAAACTGTACTTCAAGAATAAAGGAAAGGTGACATTAGCAAGATGGTAAAATCGGAGGTCCCCAGTTTTGTTCTCCTTCACAGAAAGATAAATTAGTAACTACCTACAGACAAGAATGAATTTGGGGAAAAATCACAGGACCTGGCATGAGCCAGGAGCACTCCCTCAGACTGCAAGAAATGAGAAAAGACACATTTGAAAAGTAAGAGTAGTAGTTCCATTTTCACCACATCACACTTCCTCTAGCTTACCACAACATCACACTGAGAGGGTTTCCCTGGGCCCACAATTTCTCCACTTGGAAGAAGAGAACACAAGACAGACATCCAGTTTTCCCACCATTCTGGGGCTCTTCCTGGGAGACTTAATTATCACCTCATTGGAAACATAGGAGGAATTGGTAGATGTAGACCACCTAAGGTCAGTTAGAAAAAAATAATAGAGGGTAGGGCTTACAATAACTAGATAACTAGCACACACATTTTGGTGATGGCCTTGGTTTGCCAGTGATGTTGCCAAACCAGAGAGCCCAGTCAGTGACTCCAAACACTTGCAGAGCAGAGTAGGTGACCCTGACTGGCCAGGGAACATAATTGGCAGTTTGCCCTGTTTGAGTTGCTAGCCAGTGGTCCAGTCTACAAGCAAAGCATGGCTGTCAGTCCCACCAAGGAGACAAGTCAGCAATCCCACCCAACTAATGAGCATAGTCTTCACCTCTACATAACAAGGGAACCCAGCCAGTGACTCCACCCAGCTGCAGAGCCTAGCCTCCAGACCCACACAAAATATTCAAAATATCAAATGAGATGATATATTCAAAATATTGAATTTTTTTAAATTGTCAATCAATACTATACTCAGCAAATCTGTCCTTCAGAAATGAATGAGAGATCAAGACATTCCCAAACAAACAAAAGCTAAGGAATTGTAATACTATAAGATTTGCCTCACAAAAAATGCTAAAGGAAGTTATTCAAGCTGAAGTGAAAGTAAGCTAATTAACAAAGTTAAAAAGATATGAACATATAAAACTCACTTATAAAGATATATATATAGTCAGTCAGAATTATCTAATTTTGTAATGGTGTCACATAAATTACTTTTAACTCTATAAGTTTTTTTAAAAAAAAACAAGTAAAAATAACTATATGGCTACAATAACTTATAAATGGATATGCAATATAAAAAGAAGTAATCTGTAGCATCAATAACCTAAGATGTGAGGGAGTGGAATTAAAAGTATAGAGTTTTTCTACACAACCAAAGTCAATTTATTATCAGCTCAAAATAGAGTATTATAACTTTATGAACATTTGTGTAGCCTCATGGAAACCACAAAGAAAAAAATCTGTAGTATATTCATAAAAGATGAAGAGAAATGAGTCAAATCATACCACCATCAAGAAGTCATCAAGTCGCAAAGGAAGACAGCAAAAGAGGGAAAAAAGTAGTAAAGGAACTACAAAACAATCAGAAAACAATGAGCAAAATGGAAGTAGTAAGTTTTTACCTATCAATAATGACTTTAAATATAAATGGGTTAATTTCTCCAATCAAAAGATATAGTGTCTGAGTAGATTTAAAAATTAAGATCCAAACATTAGCCTCCTATAAGAGACTCACTTTATTTTTAGGGACACACATAGGCTGAAAGTGAAAGAATGGAAAAATATATTCCATGAAAATGTGAACTATGCCATTTGAATAGCTGGGTCATATTTATACCAGAAAAAAGATATTTTAAGTCAAAAACTGTCACAAGAGACAAAAGAAAGGCATAATATAATAATAAAAGTGTCGATTTATCAGCAAGATATAAAAATTGTAAATATTTATGTACCCAACAATATTAGGATGATTTAATATTCAGCACTCAACAAGGAGATATGAGGGGGACAGCCCCCCAAAAAGGAATTTATTTATAAAAAAATTGTGCATTCTTGCATGTTTAAACTTCAGTCACCTTCAAAGTACTCTCCATTTGAGGCAATTCAACCTACCTAGACACTTCTTCCACTGCTCAGAATAGTTTTTTAACATGTCCATTCTGATGCCTTTTAGTGTTTCTACCATTTTTTTGCTTCACCTCTTCCACATCAGCAAAACATTTCCCTTTGAGGACTTTTTCATCTGGGGGGGGGAAGTCGATTGGAGATCAGGTGAATAGGGAGGGTGGGGCATAGAAATCAAGTTTTGGGTCAAAAACTGCTGAACACTCACTGTGGTATGCGCAGGTGCACTCATAAATCACCCACCAGGAAATGGGCAAATGAATCAAAAGACTCTCCAAAAAGAAAAAACAAAAGAAAAGAAAATTCACTGAAGCTGAATGCAGCCTCTCACAACAACGCTGTCTGGTACACTTATGCCAATGGGTTCCTAAAACACTCACTTAGTGGAGGAAGCCTGTATTGCAAGGGGCCTGCCCTCCATATTTCCGGTTTTTGTGGGGGGTCCTCCTCATGTATCATCCAAACACAAATACTAGTTCTTCGCAGCACTACAGGCCAAATTGTCCTAACAGTCATATACAGAACACTCCATCCAACAGCAACAAAATACACACTCTTCTTAAGCACACGTCAAACATTCTCCAATATAAATTATATGTTGGCAAAGGTGCAACCCTTATGCATGGCACTATTGCCCTTACAAAAGGGCTTGAGCGATCAAGTTTTTTTCTCTTCCATCCCTTCTGCCATGAGAACACAGTATTCATCTCCTCCAGGGACACAACAACAAGATGCCATCTTGGAACCAGTGAGTGAGCCTTCACCAGACACCAATCTGCTGGCGCCTTGATCTTGAACTACCCACCATCAAGAACTGTGAGAAGTAAATTTCTGTTACTTATAAATTTAAAAAAATAAATAAAAAACCATGTTAGGCCAAAACACAAGTCTTAACAAATTCAAGAAGATTAAAATCATAACAAGTATCTTCTCAATTGATAATTTGGACTTCACAAAAGCTAAAAACTTCACTTCAAATGACACTACAGACAAACTACAGACTGGGATAAAATATTTGCAAAGCATATAGATCATAAAGGACTGAACATGTAAAGAACTCTCAAGGTCAATAATGAGAAAGCTCAATAAAAACTGTGCAGAAGATTTAAATAGATACTTCACCAAAGAAGTATATGTGCTTTTATATAAAGCAATGAAGATATGTGCAACATCATTTGTCTTTCAGAAATTAATACCATAATAAGATACCACCACGAGCCTATTTTAAATGGCTAACATTTTAAAAGACTGACTAAGCCAGGCTCGGTGGCTCAGCCTGTAATCCCGTGCTTTTGGAGGCCGAGGTGAGTGGATTGCCTGAGCCCGTGGGTTCGAGACCCACCTCGGCAATTTGGCAAGACCTCATCTCTACAATAAATCAAAAAATTAGCTGGGCGTGGTAGCGTGCACCTGTAGTTCTGGCTACTTGGAAGGCTGAGGCGGAAGGATCGCCGGAGCCCAGCAGGTCGAGGCTGCGGTGGCTGGGAGTGGCCACTGCGCTCCAGTCTGGGCGACAGAGTGAGACTCCAACTCAAAAAAAAGACTGACTATATCAAGGTTTGTCAAGAAAGCAGAGGATTCTCACACTGTTCATGGTCATATAAAATGGTATGGTTGCTCTATAAAACAGTTTAGCTGTTTCTCAAAAAGTTAATGATTGTCACTCTTAGGTTTTTAGTCAAGAAAAAAAAGGAAAAATAGCTGAGTACAGTGGCTCATGCCAGTAATCCCAACAATTTGCAGGGCCAAGGAGAGGGGATTGCTTGAGCCCAGGAATGCAAGACCAGCCTATACAACATAGCAAGATGTCATCTCTACAAAGATTCAAAAATTAGCCAGGCATGATGGTGCATGCCTGTAGTCCCAGCTACTTGGGAGACCGAGGCAGGAGGATTACCTGAGCCCAGGAATTCGATGTTGCGCTGATCTGTGATTATGCCACTGCACTCCAACTTGAGTGACAGAGTGACATTAAAAAAATACATTTATGCAAAGATTTACATAAACAAAGGCTTATATTCGTTTTATTAGTAGTAGTCATAAGGTATAAATAACCCAAAAGACCATTAACAGATGAATGAATAAGCAAACTGTAGCTTATACATCCAATGGTACACTACGCGGTAATAAAAAGAAATGAACAATTGGTACACAAAACAACGAGAAAAATCTCAAAACAATCATACTGAATAAAAGAAATCAAGAAAAAAAACAAGTAAATGCTTTATTATTCCTTTTATATAAAGCTTTGGAAAATTCTCAGCCATAATCTTTTCACATATTGCATCTCTCTCATCCTGTGATTCCTCTTCTGTGATTACTATTACACTTATTTTAGCCCCTTTGTCACAGACCCTCAAGACTTTTACATTCTATTATGTGTTTTACACTCTTTTTCTGTGCTTCAGCTTGGATACTTTCTGTTTACTTGTCTTTTGGGTGTTTTGTTCAACTGACTGTTAATTTCAGATTTTATTTTCAGTTTTGAAATGCCTACTTTATTTATATAGATTCTAATTCTCTGTCGAATTTTCCAATTCCTCATCTGTCTTAGCTCAGGATACCATAATAGCACATCATAGACCGGGTGGCTTAAACAACAGAAATGTATTTTCTCACAGTTCTGGAGGCTGGAAGTCTGAGATCAGGGTGCCAACATGATCAAGTTCTGGTGAGGGCTCTCTTCCTTGCCTGAAGACAGTTGCCTTCTTACTATGTATAGGATACTTTTCTATTCTATCTTCTCAATTTCCTATTAAAACTTTTATAATCCAAATTTTAATTTCTATTAATTAGTTCTAATTCTTTAGCTTATTAGTGTGATGACTTTTTAAATGTTATTGGCAGAGAAGGTGGGGGAGAGTATTTTGTGTCTGTTTCTGTCTGATTTTGAACTCCTATTCTCTAAATTTTTATTTTTTCTGTTTTCTGTCTTTTAATCTTAGTTTTCCTTCTTTACATTGCAAACTTTTCTCAAGTATCTTGTAATTATTTTTACCAATTTACATTTAAGTCTGAAGAAAAGAAAGGTGAACTCAAAGCTCTGTTAGTTGAGTGAGTCGATGGACAATCAAATTTTTTCAGCTACCAGGAAACCAGCCATTTTTTTTGAAGCACAATCTACCACAAAAAAGCACCAGGATATGAAGGGCTTTACATAGGTCAAGAATAGCTATATCTGCTATCCTAGAATTCCACATATGGCTTGATCAATATCTTTTAAAAGAAATTTATGTTTTGTTTGTGATGTGTTTAATGGGGTTGTTTTTGCCAATTTATAAATACTGGCTAAAGGTCATTCTGTGCATGAAGGTAGGGGTGCAAGTCAACTATTACATGTACAAGGCTTCAATTCATCCCCTAGTCTTTCCCACATACACATTTTTAATTCCCATTTTTTCTTATGTGTAGAGTCTCAAGGCTTTCCTGGATTTTACCAGGGTAGTTGACTGCCTTTAGCTATAGTTTCCTTGGAATTAAGAATGCCGATAATCGATTCCTAAAAGCTCTAATAATCGACCTTTCATACAACCCCGCAATCCCCCTACTGGGAATATACCCTGAAGACCACAAATCACTCTATAAAAAAGATGCCTGCACACGTATGTTCATTGCAGCATTGTTCAAAATAGCAAGAACCTGGAACCAACCACGCTGCCCATCAAAAGAGGACTGGATTAAAAAATGTGGTGCATATACACGATGGAATACTACACAGCCATAAAAAAGAACAAAATCATGAATTTCGCAGCAACCTGGATGGAACTAGAGTCTATAATACTGAGTGACCTCTCACAGAAACAAAGATCCGAGTATCACATGTTCTCATTCATATAATGGACCTTGAACGTCCAATGTAATAGTATAAGAAAATGACTGACGGTAGTGGGAAACTATGGGGGGGAAGGGGATGGGATTAACAGTAGCAAATATCTGTCTGAGGATGGGGAAACACCTCTTATCAACAGGTTGCCTGAATGAAACATAATTGTACACCTAACCCTTAACTGTACCCCACAAAACCATAATAAAAATTATTGATTATAAAAAAAAAAAGAATGCCGATAATCACTCTACAAAAAAGATACCTGCACACATATGGTCATTGCAGCACTATTTACAATAACAAAAACATGGAACCATTTATGCTGCCCATCAATACTGGACTGGATAAAAAAAAAGTGGTACATATACATGATGGATACTATGCAGCCATAAAGAAGAACAAAATTATGAACTTCACAGCAATTTGGATGGATTTAGAGTCTATAATATTCAGTGATTTATCACAGAAACAAAGAACTGAGTACCACATGTTCTCACTCATAAGCAGACCCTAAACATTTACCATAATACTGTAAGAAAGGGATTAGTAGTAGCCAGAAACTGCCGGGGGTTGGGGGCACACAACATCAGTAAGGGTACCTGATCTCAAACCAGTGAAGTGGGGACCAAAGGGAGCTCCAAACTTTACCTGTACAATGACCACTTGTATACCTAATCCTGAATTGTAACCTACATCTTTAAATAAATAAGTAAATACGAATGCTAATTGAGAGCTAATTCCTTCTCATTGTTTGGGTTCAGTTCCAAAGTCACTCCAGAAAAATCTACCATGACTAACCTATCTAAATAAACTCCATCTAAATTACTCTAATATAGTTTTATATTTTGTCATCCTCATAGCATATATCATCATTTGAAATGATTTTTTTTACTAGTTTATTATTTACTTTTCCTACTAACATGTACACTCAAGGGAAGAAATTTTATCTGTCTCATTCATAGCTATTTCTTCAGTGCCTCCACCATCTGTAACATGAGAGGTTATAAGATGCTGGGCAGGGTGGGGAGAATGAGAGGTGGTTCAGCTCCAACTCAAAATTCAACTAGTTCAGGCTCAGCTCCATTCCCAGAACTTGTCATCCAAAACTTAAATTCTTTTCCCTATCCAAGTCTAGAAAATCTAGAATGATATTATTTCTCTTTCACCAATCCTTACCTCACATTCAATGTTTCTAGTTTGTTGATTATTACATCTCTCTGGCACATTTCAGATTCACCAATTCTCATGACCGCCCCAAATACAATGCTTATGACTGTGATCTTGACTTTGCCTTACCCTTACTCTGTCTACATATCTGTGTTTCAGAATAAATTAGAATAAACAAGCAAAGAGTAATAAACAAACAAAGAGTAATAAACATGGAATTGAAGAAGACACATTTCCCTTTATCTGTCACATGAGACAAAGCTGGCTCTTTACCTCAGGGCAGAGCTGAGCCAAGGTCTTGTTCTTTCATGGATTCATAGTCTAAATCCTGGTACTCTTTACAAGGATCCAGAGAGGATGGGAGTTGCTCTAATATCTGAAGTACTATCTCAAAGGCATCTCTGCTGTGTGCCTCAAATATATTGGTAGTTGGACCTCAAATCCTTTTTAAGCTGAAAGAATGTATACATGAATGAATTAATAATAAATAAAATAAAAATTTATCTGTGCTTTGGCATTTCATCCACTATAAGTGAACACCCTACCCTAGAGAAATGCAATGAAGTGAAGTTGAATGGACGTTGGACAGAACCACTGTGTTCCTAAGCACTATAAGCTTTAAAGTACATGAGTGCCATCTAGAGGAAAAACTAGTACTGCAGCATTGTTAAAGGTTGCTCATAAAAAGGGGGAGAGAGAAATTTGCTCCTGGAAACCCCTAGGAGATTGGAAACCTTATCATCACAACCTGTCGTCAATGACTAGCAGTAAACAAGTTTTCACATCCTGAGCCAAAATTACCTTCGGCCCCTTTCTGACTACGGCAGACCACAGTAACCTCCTTTCCTCTGACAGATCCCAATGTATTTGCTGTAACATTTAAACAGTCCCAAGTCAGAGCAGTTTCTCTCTTCAACAAATATCACTCTTGATATATTCTTTGCGCCAGCCTCTGTGCTCAGCAGTGAGACTGTTGGCTGATTCACGAGTCAGTCGTTGGGCTGGAGGGCCATTATCTATCCCCTCCTTCCTCATAACAGGAGCACCCTATACACCTTTGAAATGTGCTTCCTACCCTTTTCAGAACTGGATTCTCCAGGTGAGCACATCCCACCAGCTCGAGGACAGGTTAACATTTGCAGGCATATAAATTTTTGCAGTGGAAAGCACAGGTTTGGAAGTCCGTGAGATGTACCATTGAATCCTAGCTGTCATTCATGAAATGTGCAAACTACTGAAACTTGGGCAAATCTCTTAACATCTCTGAGATTTGATTTCCCAATTTGTTTAATAAAATGATAATACTTACCTATAGTCTCATGGTAAGGATTAGCAACAGTATTTATTATTTATATACAGCCTAGCACAATTCCTGGAACCAAAACATAAGCTTTTACTATCATTATGATACTAATAAAAATTCTAACTTAGAGATTAATTCATATCTTTTGAAAAACTGTTGTGAGGATTTTAAATTATGCACACGCATATGACAGATTGCCAGGCAAGACAGGACCTAGAAGTTTTTTCATCAAGATAATCTTCCATTGACTTATAGATAACAAAAATTGTAAGTTTTATCACCTTGAAATAGATATTTAATTTTTCTTTGAACACTTTGGCTGCATCTCTTAATTATTGCAAACAAAAGACCACAAGGTGCACACTGAGATGTAGAATAACTGTAACAGGATTCTTTAAGCCTTGCAAAGCTTGTCCTTTGCAAAACATCCCAAGATCTGGCTACTTGACAGAAGGTACTAAATTAGTGCAGGGTCTTTCACATCTCTTCCCCTCTGACAGTCCTCAAGATTAGATCCTCTCTGATAGATTATGTTAAACTCATTAAACACTTTATACTATATGATGTATTTGAAAAAAACCAAAGAAGATAGATATTATCTATATAGATATTATAGGTAGGTAGGCCTTGAGCAATTAAATGAAAATAAGAGTGATGCAGCCTGTTTTTATGCTTGGACTAGAAGAGAGGGTCCTTCAAGCTGTACATGCACAATATCACATCTGGTATATGGTAGCACTCAGTCAATGGTGGTTCTTATTGCTGATACTATTGTTCTATGTGGTTTCTTGCTAATCCAATCCAGAGAGTGTGTCATCTAGCACCAGTGTCATCTGGGTCCAGGTAGCAATCTCTCTCTGAGCTAGAGCTGTTAGCAAACTTCCTAGCTCATTCGGTGGTTAGGCCAGAGTCCTCTAAGGTGGAGGGAAGGGCTGCAGGGCAGGGTGGCCAGGCTAGGCTGCTGGCACAGACATGACTCAGAATTCGAAAATATTTTCCCCAGCAAGGAGACGTTAGAAAAGTGCCTCGAAGTAATGCTTGTCCTTTGGACTTTTCTAATAAGAGCTACTTGCTCTAAGTGGTATATCCAAAGAATAGTTACCCAAGCTGTAGATTATTTTTCCTTTTCACTTTCTTTTTCTTCCACCAATGTTATATTTCTTGCACAGAATACAGGGAGAACAGAGACGGGAATGAAATAATAGCTCTTAGGGATGTGACAAAGTCCAGAGCCCTTGAATCATCTCTTGAGTGTGTTGCACTTTTTCTCCCTCTGGACTTCCCTTGTTTGCTACATAAATAAGGCACTCTTAAGTGCTGAAACAACACAATGATAACCTTAACAAAATAGCCATTCGAAGGTAACCTGCCATTTCTAATTTGCATCTCAATGGTACAGCTTTCTGTATAATGCACACTTAATTACATTAGAGGCATGGGGAATAAGTCATATTCCCCTTGCCTGTGACTGGGATCACCTTATGGATGCAAACATCAAGATCTATCTCTAGGTTTATTGGTGACAAATATCAGCCCATTGACCTAATGGTGAAATAACATCATCCCCTACCACAAGATACAAACTCAGTTTAGTGAAATTCCTCAAAAACGATCTCTGAATCACAAGCATTAAAAGCTGGAAGAGTCCAGAAAAAATAACCCACACCCGGTTCTCAGCCTCCAAGGCACTCTGGAATCACCTGGGGAGCTTTTAAAAAATACAGCGCACAGGCCCCACCTCAGACCGTTATTAAGTCAGAATCTTTGGGGACAGAGCCCAGTTATCAATATTTTTTAAAATGTCCCAGGTGATGAATAAGTGCAGCCTAGAATGAGCACCACCAACATGCAACAACCCCATGACTGCACAGGCAGAGGCTCTGAGACTCACAGAGGGATTTGAGCCCCACACTTACCCAACTGGTGCAGGATTCCTAGGGCTAGCCGCAGTGCCTGGTCTAGAGCCCTCCTGTTATGTCCCCGTCGGCCCCTTTTCTGCCTTGCTGCCGTGACTTAGCACCTCTTGGCCTGGGTTCTCTTTATCCCTGACGGCCCGCCACTGCCTTTGGGTTTGCACTTTATTCACAATTCATCAGACTTGTATGGAGCACCGACTGTATGCCAGAAAACCCCATTCCTGGGCACCCTCCTACCTCTTAGGTCCGCCAAACCCTTTCCATTGCCTTTTCCATTGCGGTGATTTTCTTAGCATTCCTAAAAAGGCATTGCCTCCTGCAGGCAACAACTTCTGACCATTCTGACCACAAGAGGGCGCCAAGCACCCCAATCTTTTTTTTTATAAATCCATAGATTGGACAAATCCATCAGAGGGAAAACTGACTGCAGGAGGCAGGCCCTCCGGGGATTGAATGAGTGCTATAAGAAATGACTTCTGAGTGACCTTTCCGGTCTGAGATGCCGTGATGCCCACCTGAAGAAGACTATGGAGCACCCCAAATATAAAGCAGGCTTTACAGGCAGTCACAACTGGGGCCTCACTGGCTGAGAGTTCGCCTCTGCCCATCACCTCTAAGGCAACGGCCAAAGGCTGTGTGAGGATCCAAAGTGACCGAGTACGTAAGCGTGCCTGGAACAGAGCAAGTGTCCAATCAATAGTGAATTCCAGCTTCCGAGGGCTCCTCCCATCCCTTCTCTTCCCACTTCTTTCTTTCATCCTCATTCTGGTCTCTTTCCTTTTCCTGACACGCCATATAGTGCAGGGAAGCCTGGCCCGCACAGTATCCACCCTCCATGCTGGGTGTCAATTCATGATGTAGCATCTCCTGTGGGACTGACATATAAGCACAAAATGTAAGGTTTACATACTCCAGGCATGAGATGAGTACTGCCTCAGATGGCCCTGCCTGTCCCCAATCCTCCACCTGATAATCCCTCAGTCAGGGGATCTGAGGCAGGAGCCCAGGCTGCCCTGTGGTGTCTTCACTCTGCCCTTCCCACCCGTCCCCAGCTTCCCGGCCCCATTGTCAGGCAGTCCTGGACCTCTGTTGAACACCCTCAGGTCTCACGGCCTCATAAGGCAAACATCTGTCAGGGAGACTATCCTTGTTTTAAACTGAAGCTTGGCTTTCCATCAGTTCTTCTGCTTTTGGCCCTTCAGAGGTTTGGATCCAGAGAGGTGCCCCGAGTCTTCTCTCATTTAGATTTCAACTAAGAAATCCCTTTCAACCCTGGTGAGATCTCTCCCAGTCTGTGGCCCCCACCCCCTGAAAATGCCTGGTTCATCATGGTGACCAGGGCTGAGGGCTAGGGAACTCTCACATGCTATGCTCTGAACCACAATACCCTTGTCACCACCAGCTGAGACCGCACCAGCCTGGGAGCATCAGGTCAGCCTGTTCTGACCAGGCTGTTGGCCGCTTCCAGTTCCCAGATCATTCTCCCATGAGCATGCAAAAGACTGAGCTCCCTAAGACTAGGTCTTTAGTGTTAGAGGGTTGGGCATAGAGGCAGACCTGTTCCACCAGACCCTCCTCGCTGTCCCATTTCTTCTGCCTCTTCCCTGTGATTGTCCCCTACACACAGGTTGGTGTCTATTTGCTAGATAACACCCACAGGGCTCAAGTCTCACAATCACAAAGACCACTTCTTGAAAATCCAACTCCTAGATTATTTTCCTGGGAAATTCATACCAGTTCTCAAATGAAAGGTGAGTCACATTCTCACTCTCAGCCCGGTACCACTAGAGTTGGTCTTGAGCAGTAAGTGAAATGGCTTATTCTCAGGGCTGTGGATGAGGATACAACTTTTGTGCTACCCATCTGTCCCTTCCTTTCTTTATTCCTCCCCCTCCTCCTAATACAAGCATACAGGCACACTGACATACACACACACACACACACACACACACACACACACACACACACACAAACACACAGAAAGACACACAGAGACACACAGATACACAGTAATACACACCCAAAGACACACACATACAGAGACACATACACACAAAAAACATATACACACAGAGGCATGTACACAAACACACACATGATACATACATACAAACATACAAAGAGACAAACATACACACAAAGACACACAGACACAAAAATACTTATAAAGACACACACTTAAAGAGACACAGACACACACAAACATGCCCAGACACAGATACACACAAATACATACATATTGACATACAGAGAGACATACACATACAGACACACATAGAGACACATACATATAGACAGACACACAAATACATGCAGACACACAAAACACACACAGGCACACATACAAACACACGGACATGCACACACAGACACGGACATACATAGAGACACACACAGACACATACACAGACAGCCTCAGTACCCGACTTCTGAGAGCCAGCAGTCTCTTTGGGCAGGGGCGCTGTCCCTGTTTTTTCCCTGTGGTCGCAGCAAAGGGCTTGCACACAGTACACACTCAACAAATGTTTGCTGAACTGAACAGTACCACAGGGAAGCCAGTCCAGGCAGGTGTTAAGAGCAGCAATGAGAAAAATGAGTCCTGGCTGGGTTTTCTGCTGATTAAATCCTGCACATAAAGTTCTAACGGGAAGATTTTACATTGTAAAAACATTTCTGAGACCCTCCTCTCTTCCTTTCCCACAAAGCTCAGACTCCATCAGGAGCCCCTGTGATGTGGCCCCTGTTCTCCTGGCTGCAGGCTTTGGGGAAGGGTACGGTATCAGCCAGTTCTTCCAGAGGTTCCCAGCTCCTTCTCGGCCTACTTGTGTACCCCCAAGAAACCTGGGATCACACAGTGCCTACTCACTGAGAGTCCTTCTACCCAAGGACTTTTGAAAGTCCTGGGTTCTTTTGAAACCCAGATTTGTCTGACTGCTGCACCGAAACTTGAAGCCACCATACCCACAGCCTGCAGCACCGTCAGCAATGAGAGGCCCCAGAGATGACGACAATGGCTTTCCCCACCCAGGACAGCAGGTCCACAGGCTGCAGCAGAGAGGATCACCAGAAGAACCGAGTCAAGTTTCCCAAGGAGGCAATTATGGTTGTCAGACACACCTCAGAGACTGGATGACTATAAGGACAGTCATTCATTCATTTGCTCATTCCTAGAAAAGAGGCATCACAAAATATGGTCAAAACAAAGGTCTCTTATCAGATAGAATTGGGTTTAAATCTTGACTCTCCCACTAAAATGCCAAGTCACCTTGGGTAAGTCACCCAAACCATTTCATTCTCACTCAACTGTCAATTTGAGAGCAATTATATTCCTACTCTAAAGGTTGTTGTGAAGATTCAAGGAGATAATGTATAGAACATAGTTATTTAACCCTCATGAAAGTCTTTCAAGATAGATATTGTTAGTCCCACTTTACAGATGAGAAAACTAAGGCACTGGGATGGTCACTGACAGAGGTAGAACACGGAATACGATTCTGTCTGACTCACGAGTCTCTGCTACTTCTCAGGACATTTGGGATCTCCTGTGATCTGGGTGCCCACCCTTGCAGGACAGACATAAGTGCCCTCAGGAGGACACAAGCCCCATATCCTGCCAGCAACGCGTGCATCACAAAGGCTGCCTTGTTCCTTGTCTGCAGTGGGCAGAAGGTGCTGCCCCCAAGCCTGAAGTTTTCCTGCTCTGGAAGCCCAATGTCACAGTCTGTGGACAGGGAGTGGTCCAGGCACACAGCAGATGCCTGGTCTACCACTCAGCCTTAGGCAGGGGGAGACAACCCCGTGTGAGCTCTGTAGACCACTCTTAAGAGGCCCTGGCCCATCTCGCCTTCCCTCCTCTCTCAGTTCAGGATGTGGGCCTCCCGATTTCCCTGTTCTCTTTTCCCCTTATCTAGAGAACAAAGTCTCCCCTCCCCCACCCCAAACCCCTGTCCGGGAGTAGCCATCTGAACATCATATGCAAAAAGTAAGTTGTCTTGACTCTAACAAATGGTGAAAACATAAGAATTACCTTAGGCAGTGGTTTCAAATGATCTTCTCCACCTCTCTGAGAGATTTTGATTTGGAAGAGCCTGAGGTGAGGCCCAAGAAGCTGCAACATTCTCCGGTAGTTCCTGACACTGGCCCTGGAGGTCCTGCTGCCATAATGCCCCTGACGCAAGCTCTTGAGGCAGGACACCAGCCGTTAAAACACAGTCAGGACCTCCAAGGTGAAACTGACAAAGCACAGCTGTCCACGTCTGACGAACCTGGTTCACACCCCAGATGTACGGTCCTCTAGCTATGCACTTGGGATCTAATGACTTACCATCTGTGAGCCTCAATTGTCCCTGTTCCTGGGACACCTCCCTCCTTTTTATAGTTATCATGAGGATTAAGTGAAGGATTACACATCACCTGAATGGCCCCGAGCACGTGAAATCAGATTCCCTGCAGTTTCCGCATCTGTACCGGGGATCCCACGCCCATGTCTCTGGCTTAACCTGTGTTGTAACACACTGAGACCACCTGAGTATGGCCATCTCTCCAAAGTAGGCTGTGAGCTCCATGAGGACAGGGGTCATGATCAATCCCTCGTTTTATTTCCAGGGTCTAATGCAGAGTCCAACCCAAAGCAGGGTCTGAGTTGCGGGTCTATTGAAATAAAGGAAAAGACACTCAGCATGTCCTTCCACCCCTGGACTCTCAGTCAGTTCATGCAAGAATACTAAAACCTATGAATAGTGTTCACTGAATAACTATTTAGTAGAAGGTCCTGTGCTAGGGATACAGCACCCCTCACTTCTAATCCTTATCCATCCCTATGGGTATGGATTACTAACCCTCACCCTCACATACACGCCCCATTTTTTTCACTTAGGGGGTGGCTATGGTTCAAAAAGATAAGGTGTGTTGCCCAAGATCATGCACTAGAGGATGTCAGGACTGGCACCCAAGCCATAACCCAAGCCTGCCCCTCCTCAGCACTGCATCAGCCTCTCTTCCACAGCCAAGGGCCAGCCCCTTTGCCTGCAGATCCTTCGCCGTTCCCAGGACTTCTGGAGGTCAGGACAAAAGGTGCACAAAGGGAACCAAGCAAACCTCAGGGTGCTGATCCTCCTTAAAGCCCATCTGCTACATACTCATCTAAAATCCTCCACAAACTGAAGCCATAAAATCATAGCCTTATTTAGTGTTTCTCCAAGTCTAGCTCAGAGGCAGCTCCACAACTCTTGGCTAGGAATATTATTTCAAGTAACTCATGCAGACAGCCGTGTAACTAAGAGGAGAGATAGATGGATCCCGGAATGCCCTGTGCCGTAGATCACAACCCCCACTCCAGCACCCTCCCCCAAGCTGCCTGGACAGAAAGCGGTCAGTGATTAATTATGCTAAGATAAACAGAGTTAATTTTCTTCCTGGATAAAACTAATTACAACTGTGTTTGTTTTGGTAGGACACGGAATTACTGTCCCCGGTGACAAATCTTCCTAATTGAAAAGAGTGTTTATTTTAAAGGGGTGGGGCCTGGGGGTCACTAAACAACCGTCAGCTCGTGTTTTCCCCATTTTTCATTTGAAGAACGACAGTGACTAAGCGTTGGCCTCAAAGGAACGTGCAAGATCTTTTTCTCTGGGTGTTCCTCTCTATCCTGCTCCAGAGACTCAGCCATAGCACGGAGGACAAGGATGTGGCAGTTCGGAGGCTTCCAAGAAGAATCCACACCCTGTGGTTGATGAGGTTTTAGTGGGTGAGGAAACCAAGGTGAAACCCTCCTTGGCAGCCCAGTGAGGAGCAAAGGAGGAGGGTTTTCCAATCCCACCACCCACCAACGTACGCTGTGGGAGAACATGTGACCCAACTCAAATAAATTCTTGCAGCATTATGTCAGGTCAGCTTCAGTGCTAAGGCTCCAGGGATAAAGATGAGACAGGCAGAGTCCCTGCTCCCAAAGAGGCCAGGGCAAGGGCATGGTTGTTCACATGTCAGGTGTGGGAAGAGCAGAGGGAAGAAGCCGTGGAGAAGTGGTGGGCAGGTGGAAAAGAGGAAGAGCCTTCCACCAGAGGACCAGCAACAGCAAAAGCAAGCAGGGATATGGGGTGTTCAGAAAGCCAAACGTAATCCAGTGTGCCTGAGATACTAGGGTGAATCGAACCCTGTGACTACAGATGAGACTGAATTGTGCTTGGTATTTGGATAGTGATAGGTTGTATTCATTTTCTAGGGTCACCGTAACAAATTAGCACAAACTATGTGTCCTAAGACAACAGATGCTTATCATCTTGCTGTTTTGGAGACTGGAAATCCAAAATCAAGGTATTGTCAAGGTAGTGACTCCTTCCAAAAGCCTCTTTGGAAAGTAGAATTGTTTCCTCGCCTCTTTCAGCTTCTAGAAGCAGCCCAGGCATTCTTTGCCCTGTGGCAACATAACTCCAACCTCTGCCTCCACTTCATATGGTCTTCTCTCTACATCTATGTGTGTCCAAATCTTCCTCTTTTTATATGGATTTTAGACATCTAGGATTAAGGGCCTACCCTATTCCAGTACGGCTTCATCTGACTAATTACATTTCAACAACTCCATTCCCAAGTGAGATCACATTCTGGAGTACCAGGGGTTAGGATTTCAACGTACTTTTCTGGAGGACACAATTCAAACCATAACACTGGTTTCAAGGGCCATTTTCAGGAGGTTGGCACTTATTCTATGAGTAGAGAGAAGACACTGAAGGGCTGTAAGTGATAGAGTACTTTGGTTTGTATGTTTGTTTTGTTTAAGAAGGTTCCTCTGGATCCAATGTAGAGAGCTGATAGTTGGACAAGACCCAAAGTAGGAAGACAACTTGAATAATAAGTTGTTATAAAAATCCAGGTGAATCTTAATCATACCAGGAATTTGACAGTAGCAGAAAAGGTGGATTGGAGAGAAAGGAATTTGTGATAGGGATGTCTACAGGTCCAATATTCTGTGACTTGAAGAATATGGGGATTACTGGGATGGTGGGGGAATAGGGGGGAGAGAGAGGAGTCAAGAATGACTTTCAGGTTTCTGAGCTCACAGAGGAAAAGCAGATTAGAGAGGATGTGGGTTCAGCTTGGGACATGAAGCACTTGAGCTTATCTGATGAGAGACGTTCAGGAGGCAGAAGGATGGAAGGATCTAAAATTTATAGAAACACTTTCCTCCGGAGATACTGATGTAGAAGACATCAAGAACTAGATGATTATCGAGGCAGGAAAACGAATGATGCTTCAGAAAGACCACACAGAGTGAGAAGTGGGTCCATGACAGAAGCCCGAGGAATGTGTCACATGAGAGGTTAAAAAAGGACAGTCAAGGGATTCAGCTGAGGAAGCACAGTCACAGAGGAGGATGGAAAATCAGAGCAACAGCCAAAATCTTTCTCAGAATTCCATCCCCAAACCAAAGTACCCTCCTGCCACTCTGGTGCACACTGCAGTACTGACGTCCACCACGCCTTCTCCAAATGCTGACTGCCCACAATGGGGTGTGTGTGTGTGTGTGTGTGTGTGTGTGTTGTGTGTGTGTGTGTGTACACATGTGCACATAGACTCCCCCCATCCAAATTCAGCTGACTCCTTGAGGACATGGTGGATTACATCACCACCTGCTCCTCTTGGGTTTCCCGTGGGCTCCCTAATCAAACCATCATCAAAGATGTAATGAATACCTGTTATAGGTAAGGTTCTCTCACAGAAATTGAAAATGGAGCCCAAGATAAAACAAGTGCTCACCAAATGTTGATGAAAGGAAAGTGGAAAGTGGGAGACAGAGGCTAGCAACAGGACTATTTAGAATAAGAGTAGTCAGAGGCTCCCCGGGAGAAGCCACAGGACTCTGTGGTTATGATTGGGAGGGAGGAACAGAGGGCTGGAAGTTGGGACCCCTAATTGCTGATCCTTCTTTCACAACAATCATAATTTATTTAGTAATAATAATGCTGCTGTGTAAATCACCTAGCTTTCTGGGTCCTGTTAGCCCTTCTATAAAGTTAGGGGCTTCGGCTATCGATTTTCCAAAGACACTGGGCTTTGTGAAGCTCAGGTCCGATTTAACAGTGTTGAAAGACAGAGAGGGTACAGAGGAAAAGATAAGCTCTAATCCTTTTGGACAATTACAGAAATACCATGCATTTTCTTATGTGATCATTGCCCCTGTCTCACAGAGGAGAAACGGAGGCTCGGAGAACTTTTATTTGCCCAGCGACTGTGAGAAGACAGGAGCGCGAGGCACGAGGATGTGCCAAAGCTGGGAGACAGGAGCCAGAATCCTCACAGTCAAGGGATGGCAGGGAGGCAGTGTTGCAGGGCAATTAAGACATGGTCTCTGGAGACAGGCCACCTGGGTGTGAACCCTAATTCAAGCAAAAACATGTTTCACACAGTTTTGACTTATTTGGGGCTTGGAGTTGTTCCAACAGCAGCTAAGGGCACTGACTCAGGAGGAAGGGTCTTTTCCAAAAAGCATTTTCAAATCCCTGGACTAGTAGGGAAATGACAACGTTATAACCACAGAGGGCTGAGGTCAGCAGGACAGAAGAGGAGAGAAGAAGCCTGAAATGCAGCTCGGGCTCTGTTCCTGGGCAAGTTCTCTCTGGCCTCAGGCTTCTTATTGCTAATGCTTCAACAGCGAGTCCTAAGATTCCTTTCAACCCTGACACTCCATCAAATCTCACTATGAAATCTGGAAACCCAGGATTGGCAATCTGCACTGGACACAGGCACTGCATGCTTGTGTGTGCTGCCATTCTCTGGAACAGGGAAGCAGTGGCTTCCAAACATAGGTCCCTTCAACAAGCAGCATCATAACTACCTTCAGAGCTTTATAAAAATGCACACGCTTGGCCTCCACACCAAACCCACAACATCAGAATCTCAAGGGCGGAGCCTGGGCATTTGTGTTCTTAGAATCCCCCAGGTGAGCCTGGTGCTCAAAGCCACTGGTAGAACCAGTTGTGCAGCTAGCTGCCTCACTTATGTTGCTGAAGCAGCACCTGCCACCTGGTGTACACAGATGGTACTGCATGGACCCTGCAGGCCACGCAGCACACTGCCAAGGGTAAAAGAGGACTCTGGCTCTAGCTAACCAGCTGTCAGACGGAGCAGGGCTTACATCCTCACTCCAACACCTCCAGCAATGTAACCAGAGGTGTACTTAGAAAAACTGGGCAGAAATCCAGTGTTAAATGTGGTTTCTCTCCAGGAACAGCAAAAAAAAAAAATCCCCTTTTTTTTTTGTGAATGGGGAAAACGTTTTTTGTTATCCAAAGATCTATTTATTGGAGTGATGGCGGAGACAGAGTAATGAAGGAAGAAGGGGGCAATAAAGATGTGGATGAGAAAAGAAATGTATATGCCTGGGTTCATTTGGATTTTTCTTTCTGGAGCAAAGAGAATTTACCAAGTAGTAAAGTGTAGATAATAACAATGGTTAATCTTTAGACAGAGCTGACCGTGTGCTAGGAACTGGGCAAGAGCTTCGTCTATGTTAATAATGCATCCCTCACATAAACCCAGTGAAATAGGTGCTATCATGATGCCTGTTTTACACATAAGAAAACTAAAGTGTAAAGAGACTCCATGATTTATTTGATGCCTCTCACCTAGATATGGTTCTGTGCCCTCCAATCCAAAAATTTATGCTCATAAAACAAATGTTTTCCCATAATGCCCCCCTTAGTCATTCACCTCCATTCCAGCAGTAGAGCTGCCCTTGCCTCAGAGGAGATGGATTGACAGAAAATAGCTTAAAGAAATGGAAATACTCTGAACATAAGCAAAAATATTTGGAAAAATAGCAAAGGTAAGAACAAAGGAGTTAAGGAGAGTGTCATTATCTGTGAATTGAAGAGATATGTGTGAAATTTCTATACTCAATATTTAGGCATGTCAACTGCACCTCAGTTTCTCTTATCTTTGAAATAGGGAAAAGAAATAAGCTGGGTACGGTGACTACGTCTATGACCCCAGCACTTCAGGAGGCTGAGGCAAGAGGACTGCCTGAGCCCGCAGGTTCGAGATCAACCTGGGCAACATGGTGAGACCTCATCTCTATAATAAATCCAAAAATTAGCTGGGCATGGTGGTGCATGCCTGTAGTTCCGGCTACATGAAAGGATGAGGCAGAAGGATCACCTGAGCCCAGCAAGTCGAGGCTGCGGTGGCTGTGAGTAGTGTGCCACTGCACTACAGCCTGGGTGACAGAGTGAGACTCCAACTCAAAAAAAAAAAAGAAAGAAAGAAAAAAGAGAAATAAGTTAGTTACTATGTTATAGGTTGTGAAGAGCAAACATGATAATGCACGTACAACACTCAGCACAATGCCTGTCTCAATATTCGGTAGCTGCTGTTAACAGATCAATAAACCAGTTGATTGAGTTCAGTTTATTTGCCCCAGCCACCACAGTTAACCATAATTTGTCCTATCTGTCAGTCTCATCTCCTAATGATATCTCCAGGCAGGCTTCATCACTTTCCTGTCAATATCAGTTACTAAAAGTCTAGTCCAGTCCAGTTCACAACTCAAATCTCGTATCCAATTTCAATAGCGTTTCCTCTCTTTGCTTCAGTGTTTGCCAGACTTGTGCCTCAAGTTACAAGAGTGGGAAGGGGGTAATGGTCTTGTCTTTGACTCTTCTGCCTTTCTTTTCCTGGTCTAATGCTTCTCATGTTGAGGGAAGAAGAGAAAATAAGAGATAGCAGAGGTTACCCTACTAAATAAGTAGTTTCTTATCATTGGTAGAGAAAGGTCCTTGCTCTCACACTGGCTTGATCTGTGTTCCTCTCTTGTTGGTGACCTCTGCCAATGTGTTAGTCTCCCATTAGATGATGTGGCATATGGAGTTATATGTTTTTGGAGGGAGTTGTTCGTTTTTATACTAGTCCCTCCATCACTGAGGACCCCACAGAGGGGTAGCTATGTCTCTCCTTGTCCTATTAGTATACTATCCCCCAACTTTCTCTCTGGGTAGAAGACACCTTATCTGGCCCACAACAAAACAGAGCTTCCATCTTCTCCAATTTCTGTTTTCTCCTTAGAAGGGAGCCCTCATAAACATGGAGGTCTTTGCACTCTCCAAAGGCTGATGGGAAGTTAGTGAGGTGGATGCAGTACAGAGTACTTTTTTCTTCCCTGGAAAACTTCACTAGAGTGCCTGCTCTCCCTCCAGAAATGGGTCACTCTACCAAGCTTCCAGATGTCAGAAAACTATTGTAAGAAGCAAAATGCAAGAGATTTGCACTTTTGCCCCAGGTGGAGTTGCTGGGATTGGATTTACCCTACTGCCTGAAATGAACAAACAATAAAGAGACAGCACTTTCCAAGCCACTGGTCATAAGACAACAAAGGATAGTGATCCCTAAGAGACAAGAAATGAACCAGTTCTATGATTGTTCCAGCTTGTTGCCCAGAGTGTTTCCAGGCTGTGGGAAAGGGAAAGGAAAGAGGAAGCACTTGAGGATGGGGAAAAAATAATTGGGAAAGATTAGAGAACATTGTCTGATGCTCACACAAGGCTCAGAATATGATATCTCCTCCCCCCTCCTGACCCCAGACAGCTGAAAGAAATCATAATTCCTGAGTATTGGCTAGAGTACTCAAGAAGGTCTTACTCAGTAGTGGGGAATTATTAGCCCCAGACTTCTCGGATGTGCCAAACAAATTACAAAAGCAAGACTCAAAAAGATCAGACTGTTTCCAAGTAACGTAATACATCCCAGAACAAAACTCTAGAAGATTTATAGGAATATAGAAAAAAATCCACCACCCAACAAGGTAAAAGTCATAATTGCTGGCATCTAATCAAAGATTACCCGGCATGCAAAGAAGCAAGGAAACACAGAGAAAGTGATCAATCAATCAAAACAGTTCAAGAACTGAGACAGATTTTAAAAATTAGCAGGCTAAAATGGCAAAAAAAATTGTTATAATTATATTCTATATGATCAAAAGCTAAGACATGGAAGTTTTCAAAAAGACTCAAATAGAGTCTACAAATGAAAACTACAATATCTAGATAAAAATACTCTGATTAGGATTAAGAGTATATTAAATATAGCAGGAAAAAAGATTATTTAACTTGAAGAAATAACAATAAAAAGGTCAGTACAGAATTCAATGAAATAAAAAATAGTACAACAATAGGGAAAAAATAATCAAGAGTTTATTTTTGTATGAATGTCAGATAAAGTTAATTGATCTCCAGCTAGCTTGATCAAAAAAAGAAAAAGAAAAAGGAAGAAGACTTAAATCACTAAGTTAGAAATGAGACAGGCAATATCACCACAGAGTCCATAAATATTTTTAAAATAATAAAAGAATATTATAAGTAACTTTATGACTATAAATTTGACAATTGAACTAAAATGTACCAATATCTTAAAAGACAATAAATACCAAAACTTCGTCAAAAAAATAGATAAATTGAATATCTCTGTATCTATTAATGAAATATAATGTGTTGTCAAAAAACTACACATAATACATGCCAGTCAAAAAAATGCTTCAATGTTCGGTGAATTCTACCAAACTGAAGAAAGAAACAAATAATTAAATATAAACTCTTGCAAAAACTGAAAGGAGGAATGGTTCTTAACTTATTATTTGATGTCAGCATTACCCTTGTACTTGAACCCAGAAAATGACATTACCAGAAAGGAAAAACACAAGCCAATATCTTTCAAAAATATAAATGTAAAATTCTAAACAAAATTTTACCAAACCAAAGCCATACTAAAATTTAACAAATAAAATTCAATATATAAAAAAGATAATATACCATAACTACGTGGAGTTCTTCCAAGGAATGCAAAATGAATTTAACATTCAAAAAATCAGTGCCAGTTCTGGTGATCTGTTGCACAATAGTGTAAATATACTTAGCACTAAGAAACTATACACTTAAAAATGATTAAGATGGCAAACTTTGTTATATGCTATTTTTCCACAATTAAAAATTTTAAAAATAAATTAGCGCAATTCACCATATTACCAAGCCAAAAAGGAAATAAAAATACATATCATCATATCAATAGATGCAAGAAAAAGCATTTAACAAATCCACCATCTTTAAAAAACCCGATCAATCTGGATAAAAACTACCAACAAACTAGGAATAGATAAGAACTTCCTCAGTTTGAAAAGGAGTATCTACTCCCCCCCAAAATCTATAACTAACATATCACTTCATGGTAAAGACTAAATGTTTTTCCTCTAATATCAGAAATAAGAAAAGAATGCCCATTTTCACCACTTCATTTAAACCTTGTTCTAGATGTTTTAGTGATTAGAAAAGAATAAAAGGAACCCAGTTTGGAAAGAAATGAATAAAATTGTTCTCATTCCCAGGCAATATGATTGTCTATGTAGTAAATAATAGAATGTGCAAAAAGTCAACTAGAACTAATGAGTCATTGAACAAGATCACAGGATATAAGGTCAATATACAAAAATCAGTTGTATTTCTATATACCAGCAATAATCTACCAAAAATAAAAGTTTTTTTAAATATAGCTTACAACCGGGCTCGGTGGCTCAGCCTGTAATTCCAGTACTTTGGGAGGCTGAGGTGAGTGGATTGCCTGAGCCCGCTAGGCAACTTGGTGAGACCTCATCTCTACAATAAAATAAAAAATAGCTGGGCGTGGTAGCGCGTGTCTGTAGTTCTGGGCTACTCGGAAGGCTGACGCGGAAGGATTGCTGGAGCCCAGAAGGTCGACGCTGGGGTGGCCGTGACGTGCATGCCACTGCACTCCAGCTTGGGCGAAGGAGTGAGACTCCAACTCAAAAATATATATATTTATAATATACAAAGTATATAAGTATACATAAATATATATATATTTACAATAGTATCAACTAAAAGTATTAAACAATTAGAAGTAAATCGGGCAAAGGAAATGAAAGGCCTATACACTGAGAACTACAAACCATCACTTAAGATGATATAAAGAAGATCCAAATAGACAGAGACATGCTTTTCTTGTGGGTCAGAAGACTCACCATGCTTAACATGCTAATTCTCCCCAAATTGATCTACAGATTCATGCTGTCCCAATCAAAATCCCAATAGGTTTTTGCATAAATTGATAAGCTGATTCTAACATTCATGTGACACTATAAAGGACAGAGAATAACTAAAACAATTTTGGAAAAGAACAATACTGGCAGGATAACACTACCTGATTTCTAGACTTAATATAAAGCTACAGTAACCACACACACACACACAAAGGGAAGTCCAATTCATAATTTATATCATATCTAAAAAACTAACTCAAAATAGCCCATAGACCTAAATGTAAATCATACATTTACAATGCTTTTTAAATGTAGGAGAAAATCTTTGTGACCTTAAGATAGGCAAAGTTTTTTTAGATTCATCATCAAAGTACAATCCATAAAAGAATATTTTGATAAATTGGACTTTATCAAAAGTTAAAACTTCTGCACTTCTAAAGACATTATTAAGGGGATGAAAAAACAAGCTGCAGACTGGGTGAAAATATTTGCAGAGCATGTATTTGATAAAGGACTTGTACTCAGAATCTATAAAGAACTCTCGCGTTCAATACAAAGAAAACAAGCAACTCAAAAAAATGGGCAAAATATTTGAATAGACATTTCACCAAAGAATATATATGAATGGCAAATAAGCACTTAAAAAGGTGCCTATCATCATTAGCAATTTTAAAACCGCAAAGGGAACCACTTACACACCTATTAAAATGGCTGTAATTTAAAAGACTGATCATGCCAAGTGTTGACAAGGATGTGGAAGAACTGAACTCTTATACACTGCTAACGGAATGTAAAATGGTAGAATCACTTCAGAAAGCAGTTTGGCAGTTTCTTAAAATGTGTAACTACTAAATGATCAAACCATTCCACTGAAGTTACATGAGCACATATGTCCATACAAAGACTTGTATGGGAATAAGCATAGTAGTTTTATTTATAATAGCGCCAAACTGAAAACAGCCCAAAGGTCCATCAACAGGTGAATGGATAAATAAATTGTCGTATATACAAACCATGGAATGCCACTCAATTATTAGTCAAAAGAAATGAACAAGCAATACAGCAGGAATATGAATGAATCCCCAAAAGTTTATGCTAAGTGAAAGAAGTCAGACAGAAAACAGTACAGACTGTATGATTTTATTTATATAAAATTCTAGAAATGCAAACAGTAGAAATTAGATTAATGGTTGCCTAGGAAGAGTGGGTTGAGGATGGGATGGGGAAATAATCACAAAGTGACAAACTTTTACAAAAAAACTTCAGGATGATGGCTTTAGGAGTGTATAAGTATGTCAATGTTACAAACTAAAATCGTACAATTTAAATATGTATAACATGTCAGTTATATCTCAATAAAGTTGTTTAAGAAATGAATAAGAAGAAGCTAGTACCAGTCTCTAATTCGTGTGTATCCTCAAATACCAATGAATTTGGAGAAAGCCAAGCTCTTTCTAGAACTTTCCCTTTAAATTGCACTATGCTCTAACAGCAGGGTTGGTATGCGCCTGTATTTTCAGCACATCAGCAGGTGGGTGCTGCCAATCTCTATGCATCTCTCTCTTGGAACCTCCTCTCCCACTTAGATTAAATTAGGAGATGGAGAGGAGGACATATTCTATGAACACTGCACTTCCCACAATGTCTATGACAGATTTCCCTCTCTCCTGACCTATCTCCTTGTGCAGACTGGCGGGGTGGAATTCTTCAAAGCTGCAGTGAAGATTAGATATGGCTGGGATGTTTCTTTATCTCCGAAGGAAATATCTGACCCCAATTGTTAGCAGTTGCAGAGCAACCTCCTGCTCAGACAGAAAACGTCAAGAGGACCGGCTGGACAGAGGGAAGCTTGCTAAAAGGCTCAGGCATTGCAGGGAGGAGTTTTTCTACATGGGTAGGGGTAGCCGTGGAACTAGAAAGCTTCAAGCTGCATGTTGAACTAAGCCAACAAATCTTTAATGACTTCTCTGATGGGGTAATGAAGAGTTGGGTCAGCCAGGTCTTGAAGGCAGCAGGGTTTTTTCTCAGGCTTTTCACCTACATTCTTCCTCCCTCTTTTGCTCCTTGGTTCTGCACTCAGTGTTGCTGAGCAGGGAGGTATAGAAAACTCTTTTATGTCTAATGTTTTTTCACTATGAATATAATTTTTAACTTGCTATTATTTAGTTTTGACCAAAAGCTATTTAAATAGTCAAAGTGTGTACATCATGTCAGTTCAAGTAGATTTGGGGTGTGTGTGTGTGTGTGTGTGTGTGTGTGTGTGTGTGTGTGTGTGTGTGAGTTAGAGTCCCACTCCATCGCCCAGGCTGGAGTGTAGTGACACATTCTCAGCCACCCCAGTGTCGACCTGCTGGGCTCAAGCAATCCTTCCACCACAGCCTTCCAAGTAGCCGGAACTACAGGCACACGCTACCTGGCTGCTTTTTGATTTATTGTAGAGACGAGGTCTTTTCATGGTGCCCAGGCTGGTCTCAAACATGCTGGCTCAGGCCTTGGCTTCCCAAAGTGCTGGGATTACAGGCTTGAGCCACCGCACCTGGCCTCAAGTAGGTTTTAATGATGCCTGCTCTATGCTGAGTCCTGTTCTGGATGTTCTGAGAGAGATGGAGGAAAGAGGGAAAAATTCCTTATAAAGATTCCATAGGAAACTCTAGAAGGTTATCTCTCTGAAGCATTATCTAGAGTCTAT
Source organism: Cephalopachus bancanus (assembly GCA_027257055.1). Classification (NCBI taxonomy): domain Eukaryota; kingdom Metazoa; phylum Chordata; class Mammalia; order Primates; family Tarsiidae; genus Cephalopachus; species Cephalopachus bancanus. Next base: position 289,295 of record JAPVLO010000396.1, read on the forward strand.
CCTTTGGCCTCCATTCTCACAAACTGACCTCTCACTTCTCACCTATCATGAAATTCTCTGCCTTGTCTTTGAGACTCTTGAGCAAGCCTTACAAGGATGTCCAAGCCCCTGGCTCCCAGCCAGGCTGAGGTTAATGTAAAACTTTATGAGCAGATCTGCCATTGAGCATTCTTCTGGGCTCCAAATCTTGCCCAAATGGGCCACATCAATCACTGCTCAGACTTCCTTCTGAGGAAGTGAGGATAAGGGCCTAGTTATTTATGACAACCTCCTGAGGACTTCTCTCTGCCAACTAGGTTCCCCAGGAGAGGAGGTGGTCATTAAACCACCCACCTCCACTGTACCCTTCTCTAACAAACAAGACTCCATTCTTTAAGTGGATATTGATGCCAAGAAAGAAGTTTAGCTTAGTGGGGGAGAGGGAAATACAAGCAGCAGATAAGCTTACATTAAATTTTGGAACTACAAGAAAAGTTACCTTGCCCACTTCATAACAAGGGCACAAATATCCAGGGAGGGACCAAGTCCAAGGCTACACATGCCTTTGAGAGGCAGGACTGGAACTAGAAGTTGAGTGCCCCACCTCTCAGCCAAAGGTTCTTTTCTGCAGTCCTTTTATTTTCAGAGGAATTTTCTGAGAAACGAAGGGATTTTCAGAAACTTGTTTTTAGTAAACTAAGGCGTTGAAACTTCTCCTTGCAAACTTCTTTCTATTTCTCTCTTGGAAAACTGAGCTTTATAATCAGGATGAAATTCTCTTTTCTGAAATGGGGTACCTCAGAGTCTTATTTTGGTTGGAAGAACGAGGGGTCACCTTTCAAAATGTAGGTAAAGATAGAGCAGGAGAAATCCTTACAACAATTCCTGGGAAGTCAATTTTATTAACTATATGTTGTAGATTAGTCAACAGAGACCAAAGAGTTAAAGGAGTTCACCCTAGTCAGTATTTGAGTCCATGGCTGGTGAAATCTGAATTATTTAAGAAATAAAAGAGATGCAGGCCCAAACAGTACCTTTACATGTTCAAGTTGGAGACAAATGAATCTATGGCAGAGAGTTGATAAATGCTCAGCAAACCTCTTCCTCTTCTTCCCAGCCATCTGCTAGACTACATTCTCTAGCCTCACTCCCTGTTATATGTGGTCATGTGACTTAGTTCTAGCCAATGAAATGTGATCAGAAACCTTATCCACCATTTCCCAGCAAGACTCAAAATCTTCCCACATATAATTTCTCCTCCTTTTCTTCATCTGCTGGTTGAATGACCCAAGAAGCCCCTAGGACAGGATTTTTGAACTTCACACTACTGGCATTTTAGCCCAGATAGTTCTTTTGTTGGAGGCTATCCTGTGCACTGTAGACTACTTAGCAGTGTCTCTGGCCTCTGCCTACCAGATGCCAGTAGCATTCTCCCACTCCCCAGTTGTGAAAACCAAAACGTTTCTAGACATCTCCAAATGCTCTCTCAGGGGCAAAATAATCTTTGGTTGAGAATCACTGTTCTAGAAGACACCAGAGCCATACAATGGGGAGAATTTGGATCCTGAATGACTGCACGAAGCAGAGCACCCTTCTCACATTTGCCAGTGACATGAGCAAGAAATCAGCTTTTACTGCAATTGGGAGCTATTTGCTCAAAAGGTAATCTATCATAACTGACCTAGTACAGCTAAGTCATTCCTATCAGTGGACAGAGTTAACAAACCAGACAGAGCAGTACTATACCAAGAGTCACCCTTGCCTACAAGAATAAGACCCCGGAACAGAAGCAGGAAATGTTGCTTTTTCTTTTCTTTTTAATAGTACTTTTGAGTTGTGGGATACAAGAGAGGATTTCTATATAAGTAAGTTGCATGCAAGTAAAGTTTGTGCTTCTAACTGGCCCCTTCTCCCCCTGAGAGTGAATCAAATACCCAGCGTGCTGCCACTTCCTCCCCTCCTCCCTCCCCAGCAATGTCCAGAGTCTGCCAATCCCACCCTTGTGTTCATGTGACCAGTGATCAGGGCCCACTTATGAGTGAGAACATGCAGTATTCAGTTCTTTGTTTCTATGATAGTTCACTTAGTTTGATGGTCTCCAGCTACATCCATATTGCTGTGAAAGTCATCACTTTGTCCTTTATGGCTGCATACTATTCCATCATGTATATATACCCCATTTTCTTTATTCCACAAAAAGTGTGATTTTTGTAGACATATAGCTCTCAAGGTAAAGAAAGTAGCAGAGATTCCTAAAAGAACTAAAAGTTGACCTTCCATACAATCCAGAAATCCCTCTCCTAGGAATCAACCCAGAGGAACATAAATTGTTCTACAAAAAAGACACCTGTATGCACATGTTTATTGCCACACTATCCACAATAGCAGAAACGTGTAACCAACCCTGCTGCCTATTGAAAGTGGGCTTGATTAAAAAAAAGTGGTACATATACATGATGGATTATTATGCATACATAAAGAAAGACAAATATATGAACTTTGTAGCAACTTGGATGAATTTGGAGTCAATCATACTCAGTGATTTATCACAGAAACAAAGAACAAAGTTCCATATGTTCTCACTCATAAACGAAACTTGAACATTTATAATGCTATAAGAAAGCGATTGGCAGTAGCAGGAAACTGTCAGTGGGGGTGGAATAGGCAGTTGAGGGAAACTGCTAGGGGAGGGAGGGGCATACCTCATCAACAAGAGTACCTGCATGATCAATATTTGTATATCTAACCCTGAAATGTACCTCACATCTTTATAATAAAATTTTTTTTTTAAAAAGTGGGCTGAATTTTTTTAAAAAGTGGTATCTATACATGATGGTGTATTATGCAGCCATAAAGAAGAACAAAATCATGGACTCCACAGCAAATTGGATGAAGTTGGAGACCATAATACTAAGTGAATTATCACAGAAACAAAGAACTGAATACTGCATGTTCTCACTCATAAGTGGGCCTTGAGCATTAGTCACATTAGCACAAGGGAGGGATTGGCAGTCACTGGGCATTGCTAGGGGAGGAAGAGAGGGAAGGAGGAAGGAGGGCAGGGACCACAGGACAACAGCAAGTGTACCTGGCCTACTACTGGGGGATCAAGGGCCAATTAGAAGCACAAACTTCACCTGCATGCAGCCTACTTATATAGTAAATCCTCACTTATACCCCCCATTGCTGTAATAAAATAAATTGATTAAAAATAAATCTTAAAAAATGAAAAGAAAAAGAAGAAAGTAACAGAGCTGAGCTCTATGTGCCCAGAAATTCTGCCCAAATTCACCAGTCAAATAAGTTGCTTCTCATCTATAGGGACAGAGAAATCTTGAATGTGATTAGTGGAAAAGAGTTCCTCTCCAAAATCCCCTCTTCATGTAACCAGGAGGGTCTGTTCCAGGGGATTTCAGAGCCCACTGTCTTTTTCCCTACCCCAGAAGCCCTGGCTCGGTACAGAAAATGGCCTACATTCTGCTCAGTACAAAACATGGTCTGTGTTCTCATTTCCTCATTAAAATGCTTTATCTTGTTTTGTTACTGAAGTCAAGGCTCAGTCTTTGGACAAGGTCAAGGGTTGGTCTGTGACTAGACTGGGGTCTTACTTTGTGACCAAGGTCCAGGTTCAGCATGACTGGTCTGTGACAGAAAAGCAGAATTGGGCTGGAAAAGGTTTTAAGTCATAGCCTCACCCTGAATTAACTTGTGATTTTTGCCTGGTACTCCCATCCCACAATCCATTTCCTTTTTTCATTGTCCTTTATACTTCCATTTACTAAACAGGCCGGTGATATACTAACTGCTTTCCATAAAGCTGTCAAGAGAGTGAAATGAGTGCCCCCAGTCCAGGAGGAGCAGACCAGTGGAAAGGAAATAACTGGCTGGAAGCCAAGCAACATGGATTTGTGTCCTGATCTGATCTGTCACTAACTGAGTATTCCATATTGGACAAATCACTTTCCTTCTCTGGACCCCGTTTCCTCCTCAACATAAAGTAGAATCTGTAGGTTGGGCATGTCTTTTAATTTTGTGTTAACTGCACTGAGTGGTAACCACATGCTGCTGCTTCTCACACCCTCTCCATTCCTCAAGTCCAACTCAAGTGTGGATGTTGTGAAGTTCAATAAAAAAGTTGCAATTGCCTCCAATAGGTCTTCTTTGGCCCAGACTCTGTAGACCCCAATCTATTCTACCAGGAAAGAGATGGAACTAGGCTTATCCTTAGGCCCTTCAGTGATAATATCCTAGAATTCCAGGATTATAAAATTCTGGCAACCTACATTTTTAAGATTCTAAGTTCTAGTCTAATAGCTAATACTCTAGATTCTATTATTATTATTATTATTATTTTAATCAGGGCCTTGCTCTGCTGCCTGGGCTGAAGTGAAGTAGCATGTTCACAGCCCACTGCAGGCTCAATCTCCTGGACTCAGGTGATCCTTTTGCCTCAGCCTCCCAAGAGCCATTATACTTTTTTTTTTTAGAGATGAGGTCTCACTATGTTGCCTAGGCTGGTCTCAAACTCCTGGGCACAAGCAATTCACCCACCTTGGCCTTTCAAAGTTCTGGGATTACAGGCATGAACCACCACAACTGGCCTAGATTCTATTCTAAATATCTGGTAACCTAAAATTCTAGAAGGCTTTGAGCCATAAGAGTCTAGCACTCTAAGTATAACTTGAGTTAAATGAAGTTACATAATAATAATGACTCAAATGTTCGCTGGCTCCTGCCCCAAGCACACCAAGTTCCTAGTAGGTATCTTTTGTATCTTCACGAACAGATTTGGTCAGCAAGAAGGCAGCACCTTTGTTCTTCTCTGCGTCTTCTGCCTTTCCCTTCTATTTTGCCAACTATATCTACCTACTGCCAAGTGTCACCTGGCCACTATCTACCCATACTCTCATCACATTCATTCACCAATTAGCTAGACATGTTTAGCCTTGTCTAAATCTTGATGGAGGACAGAGGCCTAGACTCAAGCTGAGCTCCTCGCTTCTTAATTCTCATTCAATATTTTAGTACTCCTTATTTTTAAATCTCAGATAATTTATAATTCCAAGTTTCTCACAATTTATCATTTGACTATTCTTGGACATTAATAATTGAGGCATAAAAGATTTGTAGGGCTTCCTATAATCCCAGCATTTTGGAAGATTGCTGGAGGCCAGGAATTCAAGACCAGTCTGGGCAATGTAGAGAGACCTCATCTCTACAAAAAACAAAACACTGGCCAGACATGGTGTCATACACCTATAGTCCTAAGCTACTCAGGAGGCTAAGGCAGGAAGAGATCACCTGAGACTCATGAGATTGAAGTTGCATGAGCTATAATTGCCCTACTACACCTAAGTGACAGAGCAAGATCCTGTCTCAAAATTTTTTTAAGACTTTTAGATTTTTTACATTCTGAAATAGCCTTTCTGAAATTCTGTGATTCTAAGACAATGGAAGATGTCTACCCCTTCTCTGAGCCTCTAGGATGAAGAAAGTCAGGGAGGCCTTAGTCAGTTCTGAGCGAGACTATGAGAGGGAATATATTAGGTCTCAGGTATGAACACAGCCATATGGAAAGAGTGTTGTAGACCCAGGATGGAAAGAAGGGCAATTCTATGTAGAATGTCCAGGGTGGTCACACCCCAGCAGGCTTCCAGGCCCTTGGCAAGCAGTGAACACTGACTTAACAACCTCCAATCAAGTGTGTTATTTATTTTACAAGTGACTATAAATAGCAAATAAAACTGAGAGTTTATGTCTGTGAGCTGGCCCCAGGGTTATGAAAGCTACCTGTGGCTGTACATTTAGGAAGTTCTTCTCCCAGGGATCAGGGTGGACTCCCTGGTCTCTTGCAGGCCTGCTCCTAGCCCCACATCTCCCAGGGTTTGGAGTTTTGAAGGTTTGGTTCTTCCTAACTTGGCTGCAGATCTCTCTGGCTGTGGTAAGTTGTGCATACGCGCAGTAGGTTTCAGAGCAGTGGAAGTGATTTAGGCATGTGTCAGGAAGCTGGGGCCCAGCCCACATCTCCGATTTCATAAGAAACCCAGGAGGCTGGCAGAAATTCTTAGCCCAGCATATCCTGGAGCCAGGAGCACCATCTGCAGCCACAAGCAGGGAAGTCTCAGCTTGGAGGAAATTGAGGGCAGAAAGAGAATTTTTCTCTGTAGTAGCAGGGCTGGGCCTTCAACAGACATGACTGAAATATATTCCCTGTGGAGAAGTTTCAACACATGCCTTTATCAGTCAATCATCTGGCTTTACTAAGCACCTACTGAGTGTCAGTCAGCATGGAAGATAGCAAGGTGCGTCATTCATGAAGGCCTCACACAGGCTAGTGCCTTAAGATAAAGCCAGTCATTAGCCTGGTCTTCGAATCTTTTACAACCTGACCCCAAGCCCTTTCCAGTCTCAAACAGTGAACCTCTCCACTGTGAATGCCACTAGGTCCCCCAATATCCCATATCAGGTCAGCACATCTCAGTCTGTGCTTTCTGTTTCCTCTGCTGAAACATCCTCTCCCACTTCTGGTAGTCACTAACTCAGAGCACAAATGTCTCCTCCTTTACAAATCCTGTTCTAACTCTCCGGATGTTGGAGTCATGCTTCTCCTTAATACTTAAAGCACTAAGTGCTTTAATAATAATGTTCCTCTTAAATGTCAACCTCCCCATTAGATGGCTGGCACCTTTTCTCATATCTGTATTCCCAGACCCTAGAACAGGGCCTGGAATAGTATTTTACGTACGAATTTGCAGACATGGAGGAGTGGGAGGTGCGGTTAAAACATATCTGAATCAAGTGGGAGAATCTGTTTAGGTTTGGTTAAAGCAAGGTGATATCTGAAAGAACAGCAGGAGAAAGGCCAGAGTGAGTCGTGAGGACAGATTGTGCTGGGTGCTAACCCCAGGAGACAGCTGTGTTCTGTGCTGCTGGCTCCTCCCTTTCCTAATGGGGTGATCACAGGCAGATTATTTATCCTCATCTTCCCCGTCTGTAAAATGAGGGTGGCTGTAGGATTAACTAAGTTCATAGATGTAAAATACGTAGGACAGTACCTGGCTCATAACAAACGTTTGAAAAATACAAGCTTTGGGGGCACAGGTGTTTAAATTATTAGTATTATTCATAATTTTTGGTCAATATTTTAGTGTGCTTGGCTAATATTTTTCATAACTTGTTGTTTGGTTGATAGTTGTATTCTTATGTTATTGACTATAGTGTTTTCTTCTATCATTTTGTTGCCTTCTTTGCATTTTTCAAAAGATTGGAATATAATAGAAAATGTGTTTTCTCATCCTTTGTTTTCACAATAAAAATTTCAGTTCTTAACTTAAACAAAAAAAAAAAAAAGAAAAAAAAATACAAGCTTTGGCCAAGCGTGGTGGTTGAGCCTGTAATCCCCACTTCGGGAGGCAAGGTGAGAGGATTGCCTGAGCCCAGGGGTTTGAGACCAACCTGGGCAATTTGGTGAGACCTTGTCTCTACAATAAATCACAAAAACCAGCCAGGCATGGTGGTGTGCATCTGTAGTTAGTTCCAGCTACTTGGAAGGCTGAGGCGGAAGGATCACCTAAGCCCAGCAGGTCGAGGCTGCGGTGGCCATGAGCATGCCACTGCACTCCAGCCTGGGCCATAAGAGTGGGACTCCAACTCAAAAAAAGAAACATACAAGCTTTTGTAGTCCTAACAGAACTATTAGAAAGAGTGGTGGTGGTGGTAGCATCATTGAGTAGATTATGAGGAAAACAAGGTCTTGCTAGCCAGGTTGAAGCAGGCAATATGGGTTGGCTTCTGTCGGAAATTGAGGCATCCCCATTTTTACCAATGTTACTCCATCCTGTGACCTCTGTAGATAAAGGTCAAGTGCACTGCTGAGCCCCAGAGTGAGGGTAGAGGTCTCAGTGTCAGTCATGTGGCATGGCATGTTTTGGGTTTAATCTCTTGTAGGTCCCAGTCCTGGGTCTCTCTGTCTCTCTCTATGTCTGTGTGTGTCTGTCTGACCATCTCTCTCTCTCTCTCTCTCTCTCTCTCTCTCTCTCTCTCTCTCTCTCTCTCTCTCTCCCAACTTGAGCAGAAATACTCTCTTTCCCTTAACTCTCCTTTTCTTAGGTTTTTCTTTTCCATAATTCCCTATCTCGCTTTCTACCTTAAAGACATGACTAACAGAATAAAGTAGTATACAATAAACATCGCACAGGGAATAGAAGGCCTACATTCCAACCCTAGCTCTGCCCTTAACTTCTAGTATGATCTTGGCCAAGTCTTTTCCCCGAGCGAAAGTGCCTTCCTCTCAACACCTCGAGCTGCAGGTTTAAAACCCTTTCTGATTCTGAAAGTCTGTATGTCTCTGTGGCAATGTTCCCTTATACGGACACACCTTCGTACTCACAGAAAACACACAGCGAATTTGGTTTCATTCATCAATCAGTCAGTATTTACTGAGCACAGATAATATGTCAGGCATTCTAAGTACTGGGGATCTTGAAGTCAACAAGTTAGACAAAATCCCCGCCCTCAAGGAACTGACATCCGAGAGGGTCTTGTGGAAGAGCAAATGATAAATTGATTACTTTGTGATCATGGACGACTGAAGAGAGGAGGAAACCATGTGAACTTAAAGCCTCATGTGGCAGGAGGTATGCTAGACACACTGGCCTAGATTACCCTGATTGATCCTCACAATCACCTTGGGAAGTAGCTATTGTCATTCCCATGAAAGAGGAGGACAATGAGGCTAGGAGACATTTGATAGCTTGGTCAATATCACCCAGTTAGATGTGATGGAGGGGAACCCAATTCCATGCCTCGTAACCTCTTCACATGAGCACAACCCTCATTCTCTCCTGATTCTGAACTCAGAGGCCTGGCACACCAGGAGAACTAGCCCCAGAACCCCATTTTCTTGGCCCTCGATGCACTCCCTCTGGCCCTGGCTGGGGCACATATACTTCAAGTCACTACAACTCGCTCCCTGTCCCACGGTCTCAGCAGGGAGAACCATGAGATTTGTAGCTGGATTCTGCCCTCCTGGCCCATAGCTCCATAAAATAGCAAGCAGACAAAAGGAGGGGGGGACTAAATTAAAAAACAAACACTGATGCAGATTAGAAATGACTAGGGAGTCTTGGGGATTTATGTCTCGTGAAGTGAGATGGCCAAGGAGGCCAGACAGGGAGCAGACAGCCCCTGACGCCTCTGCCTTTTCGATAATTTATCCCAGAAAGTAGAGGCCTCTGTTTGCAACCCACACAGGCCTGGGTAGTTCTCTGGGTCCTCCCAGTCCACTGTCTGAGGAGACCCAGGCTGAGTCAGAAGTTTTGTTTTCCCAGACCAAACCCACATGCGTGATACTTTTTTGTTCTTTTCCACATCTAAGATCTTGTTGAAGGTTCATCTTACATTCTCAGAAAGGCTGACAGGATGGGGACCCATATCCTCATTGGTCAGATGAGAAAATTGAAGCTAACAGAGGGTGACTTATCCAGAATTGCTCGGGGAATTGGGAGTACAAACCATTATTGGTTGATGTTATAGCCCCCATAGGTATACATTTCCCTCCCTTTCATTCTCTTTCCTGAACTCCTAACCCACCCTTAAGTGAACTTTGTTCAGTCAATGAATAGCCTCTAAGGAGTAACAATAGGTACTTAGACTGTTGCAAGCACAGAAATGAACAAGATAAAGGCAGATGCTAAAAACAAATTAACACTTTCTAAATATGTGCTGTCGCCAGGCACAGTGACTCATGCCTGTAATCCTAGCACTTTGGGAGGCTGAGGCAAAAGGATTGCTTGAGCCCAGGAGTTTGAGATCAGCCTAGGCAACACAGCCAAACCTCGTCTCTACAAAAAATCAAAAATTAACTGGGAATAATCGTGCCTACCTGTTGTTCCCAGCTACTTGGGAGGCTGAGGTGGAAGGATCACCTGAGCCCAGGAGGTCAAGGCTGCAGTGAGCCATGATTATGCGACTGCACTTCAGCCAGGGCATCAGGGTAAGGTTCCAACAGTAAATAAATAAATAAGTGTTGTTGATGATGATAAAGATTATGTTAATCAAAGATCTCTCTCCAATATAAGAATCAGCAGAACAACAACAACAACAAAAGCAAAATAAATAAATAGAAACTTTGGGCCGGGTTCAGTGGCTCAGCCTGTAATTCCGCGCCTTTGGGAGGCTGAGGTGAGTGGATTGTCTGAATCCGCAGGTTCGAGACCCTCCTGGGCAACCTGGTGAGACCTCATCTCTACAATAAATCCAAGAAAAATTAGCCAGGTGTGGTAGCGCGCACCTGTAGTTCCAGCTACTTGGAAGGCTGAGGCGGAAGGATCGCCGGAGCCTAGCAGGTCGATGCTGCGGTGGTTGGGAGCAGCCACCGCACTCCAGTCTGGGCAACAGAGTGAGACTCCAACTCAAAAAAAAAAAAAAAGAAATTTTGGAGAGAAAACGAGGTAGGAGGGAGCCCATGCTGGGTCAAGCACAAGAGAGCCTATTTATTTGCTAGGTTTTTCTAAAGCAATTCATGGGGCATTGGGAAGACTCTTGTCCTGGATGATGTCCCAGCAAATGAGTTCCACTCATTTAAGAGTAATAAGTAGCTGACAGTCACCTTGGGTGTGATGAGGCTGCCCAACCTGTCTGTGTGACATGTGCTGTCCATTCACTGCAACAGAAGAAAAGCTCAGTCCTCATGGTAGAATGAAAGGAACTCAGGCTTTGGAATCTACTTAGCCTGGTTTTCAATCCCTCCTAGTTGTACACTTAAAACTAGTTTCTCAGCCTTTTTAAACTTGTTTTCTCAACCATTAAATGGAGATAGCAATATCTACCTCAAAGTTCTGACTTAGAAAAAAAATGTACCCTACATTAGTCCAGATTTCATGCGAGGCCCCAGAATAATGGATTATACATCCTCAAGTACAAGACCACCATGCAAGAACTGCAAAAGGTGGTGTTGAAAACTGATTTTGTGATTCTTTGCTGACCACCCAATTCTGGCATGTAAAAGATATGGAAGAGGCCAAGAACAAAGTGGGGGAGCACATAGGGGATTTCTGGAAAGAGCTGTAAGTACATTGTGCATTTTGGTCCTATCCTTCCCTTAACTCAAGCCTGGGAAAAGTGGCTTTAATAGGATAATTGGAGAGCTTGATGTTCTCCCTGTATTGTGGGGGGAGGGGGTATTGTGAACTAGAATGTGACTCCCACTGCTAAATAAAAGGGTTTAGAGGCTGACTCAGCATCTGTTTTAACAGCAGAGCAAAGGAAGATTGCTGCAATTGCGACAATCCTCGTTCTCAGAGTTTATTGAGATAGAAAATGGAGATGTGTTTTCTCAAACCAGATCTGAACCACATGAGAGAAAGTTGGTCTAAGTCATCCTAGACCCTGTCAGAGTACCATCTAAAAGGACTAAAGACAGCAGAAAGAGGGCTGGTGGTGCTAGAAGATGTGTAGGGGCTGGGGAGGAGTTTGAAGAAGCCAGCTGGAATAAAAATGCATTTACACACATCAAGGGATCATCTACATGGGTCAAGGGGGTTCTCCAAAGAACTGACAAAAATACCTACCAAAAGAACAAGTAAGGTTAAATGCCTTCCAAGCTCAGAAAGACCCTGGATCTTCAATTTTATAGTAGCCCAGTAAGAACTCTCCTCTTTCCTTCTCTTTCTCTTCCCATCCCAATGGTGGAAAGATAAAAAAAATCCATAATGGTTAACAAGATGTACAAGGAAAAGTAGAAAGAGGAAACAGAGACCCTTTCTCATTGCTTTATACTGGCAAGCAGCAGTTCCAAGTCCAAGCAGGTAGTGAGGAAAAATGTTGCTTTTAAATGAAATTTGAAGTTTATTACTGCAATTATTGTTAATAGTGGTGCTATGATTTGAACATATTCTGCAAAAATCATATGTTGGAAACTTAATCCCCAATGAAACAGTGTTAGGAGGTGGAGCTTAATGAGAGGTGATTAGGCCATGCAGGATCCACTTTCATGAATGATTAGTGCAAATTATAAAAGGGCTTGAGGCTGCAAATTTAATCTCTTGCCCTTATTTTATCCCTTATTTGAGTCCCAACTTCACCGTTTAATGACCGTATGACTATAGACAAGTCACTTAACCTCATGGGTCTCAGTTTCCTCATCTGTGAAAAAACTACTGCTACTACTACATTGGCATGAATGATTAATGCAAATTATAAAAGGGCTTGAGGCTGCAAATTTAATCTCTTGCCCTTATTTTGTCTTTCCACCGTGAGAAGACACAGCAAGAAAGCCCTTGCCAGATGCCGGCCCTTGATTTTGGACTTCCTAGCCTTCGAACTGTAAGAAATAAACTTATGTTCTTCCTAAATTACTCGATCTCAGGTATCCTGCTATAGTAGCACAAAATGGATGAAGACAAGTAGAAATAGTAATATTCTAGACAATATATGTTAATTATTGAACAGAAACCTTTAAAACGAATTACGTAAACGAGTGATTTAAAACAAATGGGGAACTTAATATTACCTAAGAGAAAACAGAAGAGTCAGATTTCATCAAAGGGGTCAAAAGAGATTCAGCCATGCAGAATGACTAATGAAAGTCATTTCTTGATTAGATCTCCATAAGTCTTGCTTACTCAATGTAACAGTTATATGAGATAGCATTGTCCTCCCTTGGACACAGCTGGCCTTGAGTACACCTGAGTTTGCTTCTAACATGTCTCTGGGCTTGGTTGACCAACAATGGGCAAGGTCAAACCACTAAGTTATCTTTGAGCAACTACTGTGGATCTGACTTTTACTATAATTTAGGGATAGAGATAGAAGGAGAAAACCCAGTCTTAATCCTTAATCAACACACAATTCACAGAATTGGAAAGCCCCGTAGAGATAACCAGATGGGATAGCAGAGACCCAGAGAGGGGTAAGAGTTTCCCAAATGCATTATAGAGCCAAAGATGAAAACTGTCCTCTTCTTTCCCTCTTCCTAACCTATGCTATTACTCCACACACCCTCTTCCTAGAAACCTAAGACAGTGTAGAATCAAGTGCTGGGTTGACTCATCTGGTAGTATCTGCCATTTATTGAGCAGCTACTATATGCCAGGTTTCTTATATATGCTAGCCCTAATTTTAACAATAACCTGCCAATGTGGTAGTAGCTGTAGCTTTTTCACAGAAGAGGAAACTGAGACCCATGAGGTTAAGTGACTTGTCTATAGTCATACGGTCATTAAACGGTGGAGTTGGGACTCAAACTAGACAATATGACTCCAAAGTTAGTGGTCTTATCATATTACCTCATCAGTTCTCCCTGAGGTTGCTGGAGACAGGAAAGAGGTACCAACAGGGCTCCAGGCAGGTCTGGGTCCTCAGACTCCCAAAGGGAGCCCATAGCCTTCCCATAGTACCATCTTTGTGGAAATGAACTAGTCCAGACTGACTCACACACTCAGCAGTCATTCCAAAGCCAAGACAACTGGAAAGGACTTGTACATTACTAGTTCCTTCCAAGGAACAAAAAATAATGAATTTTTTTAAATTATAAAACTGAATAATTTTTTAATTAGTGGAAAATTTGTGTGGCCAGAGGGAACTTACTCTGTCCTCTAAAGTAGATATTAAGTTTATTTCCTTTTGCAAGTTAAGTTGGTTCTTTGTGAAGGTGAGTGCGTGCAAGTGTGGTAAGTTCTCATTTTATTTGGCAGGAATCTTGGCTGGGGTTTACAAGGAAAAGTTACTTTTAGATTTTTCTTCTGACAGTGAACTTGGCCTCCCTTACTCCCTGCTGAAACCCTACTCTTCACAGACGGAAACAGGGGATTGAAAAAATAGGGAAAGAAAGAAATCAGGGGGAGAAAACAACTGAAGAATAAATAATCCTCTTAAAACAGTCAGTGGGAGTGGCAACAGAGAGAGTTTTAGAAGAGGGGAGGTAGGGATGGAGGGGCGGTGTAGGTTCTGGTTGGGGATTCACTCACTAACTGACTTTCTGACCTTGGACAGATGGCTTCACCTCTCCAGGTCTGTTTCCCTGTCTGTATCATAGAAAGGATAGCTCCTGCTTGGAGGTCCCACTCGGGTCTGCTGAGAGAATCAAGTGGGATATTATCTGACAAAGTGATTTGACTTTTACAAAGCACTGTCCAAGTGTAAGACTGTGGATTTATCCCTGACATGTGGATTCAGGTCCTTGTGTGTCCCCGGAACAAAACCAAACAACAGGGTGGCACTGAGAAAAGAACCTCCCTTAGCTCCTGGAAGAGACCTGAAGGAAATCCTAAATGTGGAAATGTGGGTAGTGTAAGTAAGCTGGGTGTATGTAAGGTACATCAGCATGCACTCTTGCCCTTGAGTGTGCCCATCTGCTTGCTTGTATATACAGCATGTGTGAATGCCTGCATCAGTATGGGGGAGGGATGGTCATTTATTCCTTCATTCCACAAATGAGTTTTAAGGATTTACTGTGCTCTCTAGGTGCTGGGGATTCAGTGGTGACTAAGGCAGACTAGTGTTTGCATGTCTGTGAGAGTATTTGTAAGAAACCATGAGTTCTTAAGTGTATGGAATATTTACATGCATACATAAGGATGTATATATAAAAATACATGTGTATAAGAAAGTGTATACTTGTAGTAAGAGTTGGCATAAGTGTTTGAGAGAGAGAGAGAGAGAGAATGTATGTGTGCGTGTGTATGTGTGTGTACTGAAAGAAGAAAAAAAGAGAAAAAAAATTCCTGGTTACCCTAGAGGGCATCAAATTTTGTTTAAATGTCCTAGATCTGAAACTTAGTTCATTTGTGTTGTTATAGCAAAATACCACAGATTGGGTAATTTATAAAGAATAGAAATTTCTTTCTTACAGTTCTGGAGCCTGGAGAGTCCAAGATCACGGCACTGGCACTGGTGTCTGGTAAGAACTGCTCTTTGCTTCCAAGATGATGCCTTGTTGCTGCCTCTTTATGTGTTAGAAGGTGGAAGGACAAGACAGTACTCCCGCCTTTTTAAGGAGGTTAATTCCATTCATGAAGGCAGAACCCTCATGACTTAATCACCTTCCACACCTCTTAGCACTGTTGCATTGAGGATTAAGTTGCAACATAAATTTTGGAAGGGACATCATTGTTCAAATCATAGCAGTCCCTGAGATATCCTCTAGTCCAATCCATGGCATTCCAAATGAGGAACTAGAGGCCCAGAGAAAGGAAACAGCATGCAGAAGGTGAGCTGACAGATGGTCAAGGGCCAGAAAATAAGAAAAATTCTAGATCTAGAGCTAGTCAGCAGCTTCTGAGCCCCAGATCTTTTCCTAATGAAGATACATGAAAATGAAAATGAAAATGAAAATTGAGGGTCTGTAGGAAGAGAGAATGGAAAATTGGCCTGGTTTGAGTATGAAGAGTCATGCCTGCCTTGACAACAGGAGAATTTAAACAGGAGAGTAGTGCCAGGTTTCTGTCTTGTGTGTCCTATGCGTGGAGAAAATCAACTGGAGCAAGAGGCTTTATAGGGGAGAGATCTAGGAGGTGGCAGGTAGAACAGTCTAGGTGAGAGAAGATAAAGTCTTAATGAGGGAGAGGCGAAGAAAGGAGGGAATAGACAGAAGACTGCTATAGGCTTTACACAGCCCATAGCCTTTGCATTAGTGCCAACCTGGCTTCTCTCACCCTCACCAAGTGTAGGCACTGGAGGCCTTCATGCTGCTTACTCAGACCTGCCCCATCAGATCCTGAGCCCATCTTGCAGAGAAGATAATGAGCCCCTCGCACCGGAGGCAAGATCTAGAATTTTTCTTATTGTTATAAACCCCGTCTCAGGTTCAGCTGCACTGAGATTCTCTAGCCCTGCCACTCTCTAGATATTTCCTGCTCTCTCTTCCACTCTCATTTTCTCAAATTGCTGACTGAAGTCCTACTGTAACCAGGCAGGACACTCAGAACCTGACTTCCAGGGCTACCATACGCATCTTGGAGATTCTCACTGTCAGCCCCATTAGAGGACCCAGAAGAAGCCTCCAAGGAATAGATGGAGTCTGAACATCCCACCTTCTCCTGAATTTTGAGCTCTAAAACTGATCACTCTGATAGCCTGAGGCTACGCCAGCTCCAACACTATTCTTGTCTTCCCATCAGCTTATCTGCCAAGACTTCAAGATGCCTTTGGTCAAGCTTACCCAATCTACCCCACTTGGGCTAATTTCTTTTGACTTTTTGGTCCCAGAATCTCTAACCTCACCCCACCCTAATCCCTGAAACCAATCCCTGGACCCACTTGAAAGGCCTTTCAGACAGTGAAAGTAATCTTCTGCCCCAAGCACATTGACATCAAGACCGCACGGATACTTTCTTCCTGACCAGAAATGTCATCAGAGAGTCCAGGAAGAGCTTGGCTCACTGCCCTCATCAAGATCTCAATGTCCTCTCCAAAAAAACATAGTTGTCAGAAAACACACCCAAAAAAGTGGTCAGGAAGCAACAAGTCGTCTGAATTATTTACTGTCCCATGGAACCTAGCCAACTAGTTGCTGGCCACGCAGACGCTAGGAAAATATTTATGTGGGTCCTGATGGATGCTTGGCCAGGAAAGACTGCCTGCTGTCATCTTTCCTTCCTGCTGATAAGGCAAAACTATATATGTCAGGCAGCTCTTAGAAGAGCCCAGCAGCTAAGGCCTGGCATCTGATCAGAGGAGGGTGAACAGCTGCAGCCCTTGGTTCCAGTCCTGTCTCTGCTACCAGCTAATGCTGCCCCTCCCAGGGCCTCAGCTCCTCCATCCAGTAGACTTGATGACCTCAAGGTTTCTGTGATCCTATGAGATTGTGACTCAGACAGAGTCAAATGTATTTTTCAGATCTGCCATCATGATGCCATTGGTTCATCATCACAGAGCTATTTTTCTTGGCATCCTGGAACGTTCTTGAAATTCCAACATCCTGGAATTTCTGTTTCCACTGATCCAGTTTCTGTAACCAGATGGGAGAAATCCATATGGGGGAGGAAGCTCTGAGCTCAAAATTAAAGAGTAAAACGGAAGAGGGGAAATTGACTTCAAGTAGTGTTTTTTGTGCATTCAATATTTGTAAAGCTCGATGCTGAGCCCATGGTAACAATGAAGTGCTCCCATGTTCTGTCCTCTAAGCCACACTTAATAAGGCCCACAAGCTCATGTTATTCCCAAATTGCTCCCTGTGTTTCTGCCTTTCTGTAAACTCCAGGGCCTCTGCCTGTTGCCCTCCTTGGTTCTGGAATTCTGTTCCCATCCATGGTCATCCTGGGCTCTTCTCTAGGAGAAATTTTGGCCTCCCAAATCCCTATTCCTGTGGACAATCTAACTTCACACGTCTTTCTCCCTTTCAAAATTTGCAGCTTGTCACTTTGAAGATCTATCTAAGGCCAATAGTTATGGATACAGACACAGGACAAAGGTTCAGGAAGCCCCAGAGTTTTCTCAAACATTGTCTCTACTCAGGAGCTCCTGAGGTCTTCTCTGAGGTATTCAATGTCCTCTCAGGACCTCCTGCCTACCTCAGTCTCTCTGAGCAAGGAACTCTACCATATTTCTCTCTCCCCAGACCTGCACTATTCCAATATGAAAACATGATCCAGTGGCTGTGATGGCTACTGAAATTGGAACTTATGAGTCTTCTAGGCTGAGTGAGTGCATTCAATGAGTGTTTCCCAAGGAAGTCATCAGGACAGGCCTGATTGGGCCTGGGCATGATTGGGTCTGAAAAACTATTACTGTGCGCTCTCCTTTTCTCCATTCTACAGACACTCACTTAACACCTAAACTGTGCTAGACACTATGCAAGGTATGAGTGAGGCAATATTCTAAGATGGACAAAGCCCTGTTCTCTCCACCTTCCCTAGGTGCCTGGGATCCTCAAACCATGGCCTAGGACACAACCAGGCCAGGGTCATGGCCTATTGTCCCTTATCACAACTCTCTCTAGTCACCTGTCTTACTCATGGAATAACAATAGCATACAAGATCAGAGCTGGGAGGAGCCTTAGAAACCAGACATGCCATGGAATCTCTAAGAATGGAGCTGTGTGGTACAGATAAAGAATGGCCTCCACTAGAAGGCCATGCCCTATGTGGTAGAGCCTGTGGCAAAGGATCACAGCTTGAATAACTGTGAGAGTAGAATTAATTATCTTACAGAGAGACAGAATTGGGACCCAGATAGTTAGACTAATAGTATTAAGCCTGGGCAAGATATTCTACTCATCAGTGTAGATATTTCTTATAATCCGCAAAAGAACCCTAAGAGGTAGGCTTAGAGTCCCCATTGTTCAAACAAGGAAACAGACCAAGAAAGATGAAATGGCATCCAAGGTTACCCAGCTTTGAAGTGGTTGAGTATAAATCCATACCCAGATCTCTTTGATTCTAGAGTTATGCTGTCTAGAGCCCAGGAACTTAATTGTTAAAATAAAATTTTAAAAAATTATGCCACAGAACGAATGAACAATACTGTCATCATTGTTGTTGTTATAATTAACAATAATAAGAATGCCAGTCCTCCTAGGAAAGTTGCATATTAATATTGTTGATTCATTCAAGAAGAAAAATAGCTAAAAACCAAACAATATACTCAGTACTATAGTAGTAAGAGTTACAACATGCCATGAGCAGCCAATATCTAACTTTACCAGAGGTTTATGAAAAGAAATTGGGAAGGTTTCTCAGAAGAGAGAACATTTGACCAGGGTCTTGAAAGATGAGTGGAAATTCACCTAGAGAAAAAGGGAGATGGGCCAGACATGGTGGCTCATATCCGTAATCCTAGCACTTTTGGAGGCTTAGGCGAGAGGATTGCTTGAGCCCTGGAATTCGAGACCAGCCTAGGCAACATAGTGAGACATTGTCTTTACAAAAAGTTTTAAAATTGGCCAAGTGTGGTGGTGCATGCCTATAGTCCCAACTACTCAGGAGGCTGAGATGGAAAGATCACCTGAGTCCAAGAGGTCAAGGCTGCAGTGAACCCCCGTGACCATGCCACTGCACTCTAGCCTGGATAACAGAGTGAGACTTCAACTCAAGAAGAAAAAGAAAAAAATAGAAAAGGGGAGAGGAGCTCTGATGTGCCAAGCTAACAGGCTATAAAAGATTGGTTTGCCATGTCTGGGAGGCAGTTGAAGGGTGGGGAGAGGCAAGAGCTCCAGCTTTGGAGGAAGACAAGGGTATAGGCTGAAGGACCCTGTGTAGAAGGCACGGGAATCCTTACTTTATAGGGGAGGCCCCAGGGATCATAGAAGTGTTCAGCCAGAGAGGCAACACCTTGTCAGAGAAAGACACTGGCATGAAGACATTGATAGATTCCAGGGATAGGCACTTAACATGTCAAGAATGATAACAGCAGCTCATGTGTATCATTCTCATTGATCTAAAAATGAAAAACTTTCAAGCAAATTAATTTATTCCTAACATCCTTCCTGTGTGGTCGATAACTTCATCCTGCTTTTATGGAAGGGAAAGGCAAGGCCCCAGGTCACATAGATCCACTCCAAGTTCAGAGCTCCAAGTCCAAGGCAGCTCCTCAAGCACACGTCTCCAGATAATGAGCTCATGGGCAGCAGCGGGAGTCTGGCCTGGCTGCTCCCTGAGTCTCATCTAACTTTGAGATTGTAAAAATTCTGCGAGTCAGCGGCAGGGCAGGCTCTTTGTGGAGCTGCTGGGCTAAGCCATGGGTGGTCAGGAATGTTTCAGGATCCTGGCCCCGTGTTCCAGGTCGGAGTGTCTGGATTAATGATCCATCTCCAGGCAAAGTGAATCAAGGCCCTGATGCCAGGCACAGGACATCGACTAGACTTTACCCTCGGAACTTCTTTCATCCAAGGCTCTCCAGGTGGGCTGGGGCCTAATAATTAACATTTTCTGAGCAACATGAGTGAGCTGGAGGAGTGGAAGGAGAGTCTCTGAGCAGGACCCCATTGTTGGTGGGAGTAGCGCCCCCAAAGTCTAGGCATGGCCACCTGGCAGATGACAACGTATACCCAGTCAACACTCCCATCTTGCTGGAAGTTTGTGCAGTTTTGGTGTCACCTTTGAGCTTCACGATATCTATGAGAAAGTAGCATTAGGATTATCATTATTATGTTTCTGAGTCAAGTGTCTCACCCTGTTGCCCAGGTTAGAGTGCGGTGGCATGCTCATAGCCACCCCAGCATTGACCCACTGGGCCCAGGCAATCCTTCCACCTTAGTCAGAACTACAGGTGTGCGCTACCACACCCAGCTAATTTTTGATTTATTGTAGAGACAAGGTCTCTTCAAGTTGCCCGGGCTGGTCTCAAACCCCTAGGCTCAGGCAATCCTCTTTCCTCGGCTTCCCAAAGTGCTTGAACCACTGTCCCCGGCCAGCACTAAGATTATTATCCTCATAATACAGATGGGGAAACTGAGGTGCAGAGAAGGGCCGAGGATTGCCCAAGGGGAGAGGGATCAGGATCAGAACTCAGGCCTCCAGCATTCCTCTCTGGCATCCTTCCAGTGCAGGAGGCTATCTATCTCTTTCAGCGATGTTAGACCTTCCTGGCACCTGGAGGAGAGAGAAGTTAGAGGTGTGATAAGGGTTTTATTTTACAAGAGAATTCAGAGCAGAGGGGCCCTGTTATTCATTTATACATTAGTTCAATGAATACTTACTGAACACCCGGTATGTTCCAGCCAATGTGCCAGGTGCTGGGAATAACAAAACTAGTCCCTGACATCAAGGAGCTTATAGTGAAGGAGGAGGGGGAGGTGGGCAGTGTGGCAGGGGAGAGACAGATAGGCAAATACTGAGTTCACTGAAGTGCCATGGTGCTTTAAATAGCACATATATTTGGTGTATTCAATAGTGTGTTTATTTTGTAGTATAGAGCACTTTGAGTACAGGGTCTCAAGGAGGGAATGAGTCCATCCAAAGGAGTGAAGGAGGAGTAGTAGTGAAGATATGATCAGAAAAGTCTTCAGAGCTAAGATCACCCAAAATGGAACCTTGGGAGACAGTGTTCACCAGGTAAACAGGAGGTGGAGAGTGTAAGGATGGGATATTCCAAAGAGGAGGAAAGAGCCTATCCCAGCAAAGAGGGGAGAGATGGAGTCAGAGACAGAGAGAGAGAAGCCACTGAGTTAGCTGGGAGAAATTGAGTTGGCTGCAGAGGAGGGTTTGAGTAAGAGAACATGGAAGATGAGCCTGGAAAAATAAGCAAGGAATGGAACAGAGAGGCCTCCTAAGCCAGGGTGAGGGGACTGAATTTATCCCAAAGGGTTCAAGCAAGGAGGCAACATGGTCAGAACTGCATCTTGGGAACTAGCTCCCTCCCGCTGCAGTGTTGAAGATGTATGGTAGTGGAGGTTTGAAGAAGACACAATCTGGGAGGCAAAAGATGGTGGTGACCTGCTTTGATCAGCTTTTAGCCACAAAAGGCACCAAAAACTCTTACCTGGTCTGGAAAATCTTTAGTCCCGGGAATTATCGCATTATAAAAAGGTGTGTCTCAGAGTTCTGAACTTATACCAAGTTCACAGGAACCATGTCATTCTTTTCTCTCTTCACATTATAGAATTCTCCATACCCAATTTCCTGTAGTGGGCTCCCCACTACCACCAACACAGCGGCAAAGCACCACAACTCACAACCCTCTAGGCTTCAGACCTTAGATGACTCCACATTATGTGGTTGTCATCCTTCATATCAGTATGGATTAACTGAGCATCTACTATGTGCAGGCACTTCTAGGCTGTGTATGTGTCCTCTGCCCTCACCTCCCTGGATCCCGATGGTCAAAACCTGCCCTTCTTAGCCCAGCATTTCAGAGTCATCTTAGATGGACTCCAGCTGACCTCATATTCTCCTTCCCTCCCTCCAACACTCAGTTCTTGTCATGCTGAGACACTTATTTTTCTCTAAATATCTTGTACTATTTTTTCAAAATAGAAGCCTTTTTATTCAAATGCTAATGCATACACATTCTAATTCAATCAACACCAAAGGTAGAAAGTAGAAAAGCTGTCCTCTACATTCTCCACCCACTACCCTGAAAATCTCATTCCTCAGAGATAAACACTGTTACCATTTGAGTGAATATCCTTCCAGATTCTTTTAAAAACTTTCTCTGCCCTCCCACACTATCTTTTACAAACTCTGAACTGTCCTTCAAGACTCATGACAATGCCATATTCCCTCCTCTGAGAAGTTGACTGTCTCCCACAGAGGCCCAGTGCTTACATCTAACCATCTGACATGGCACTAGCCACCCACTATTGAAATCATCTCTTTACACATGTGCTTCCATCAGGGTGATTGTGAGACTGATCTGAGATGATCATCTCATCTATGAGGACAGAGCTGCGATAGTCATGGTTACTGGTGTATTCACAGTGCCTAAGGCATAGTAGGCCCTTAATAGGTATCTGTAGGATACCTGGACGGATGCATGGATGGATGGACGGCAGGCATGCCTGTGGGACGCTCTGCAGAATACACATAAGCGGACAGGGCTGGCATTGAGTTGTGGGAAGGACCTCAGCTGAGGGTTAAGGACCAGGATCCTGACCTGGCTCTGCTTCAGTTTGCTATGTCACCTTGGATAAATCCCTCACCCTCTCTCAGACTCCACGTACCTCCCTGAAACTGAACAGTGAGGCTGCAGAGTTCCCCAGGACCCTCCTCACTGGATGCTCCAGGACGTTCAGCTGGCCCTGGCCCAGGACCCCCCAATCCACACCTCTGTAATTATCCACCTGCATGCCCTTTATTATAGAGATTGGGGTGGGGTGGAGGCTCGTTAAATAAAGGGCACAAGGAAATTGCTGGCTTGCCGAAATGACTTTGTTGGCATTAACTAGATTAACTTCTGAAATGAAAAGCCCACAAAAGCAAAACCAAAACAGAGAAGGAGCCATGACTTCTGCCGGGGGCTTCATGGTCCCTTGCTTCAGCCTTCTTGACCTCCAGCCCAGGTTCTCAATCTATCCTCACAGGAAAGGTCACAGAAGCCATTCTCCTGCCTTCATACAAGGCTTCATCTCAGCGGTCCCAGGAAAACAGTCCTGGACACCAAGCCCCAAACTAGAACCCGAAGACTCCTCATGGAGCCCCCAGACTGTAAGGGAGACGGGCCATGGAAGCTGAACGAAGAGCTGTTCTCCAGACAGAGCTGCTGGAAAAGACGGTCCAGGTTGAGGGGCTAGGAAGAGGAACACCTAGAAACGTGAAAGAGGACAGCATGTCCAGGTACTCGAGGGCAGTGTCACCAGGCTGGAGCATAGCGTGAGGAATAACAACATCCCATTTGGTGGCTCCTCCTGGCCATTCATCTCGAGAGGAAGGGTGCGAGCACTACAGAGGCCTAGGCAGGAACTGAAAGGCCACATCTCCACACCAAGCCAGGGATGCCAACGTGGGAGATCATCCATCAGGCAGCAGAGAGAGGGAGTTGCTGACAGGAGACTGTTACAGGTTCACACAGAGGCACTTTCTCAGAACACAATGTTTACAATCATCAGAAGAGGCAAGGCGATAGTTAGGACGGTGGATCCTGCCCTGCTCAATGGTTCCTGCTGTCTTCAGGGCAGGAAAGGAAAGAACCCTCATGCCTGGCTGGCTATCTGGTCTCACCCAGATAGGCCATCCTTGTAAGAGTCCTAGAACACATTAGGAAAACTCTCCTCCACAGAGGAAGCAGGGATCTCCTCTTCCTCACTATAAAGTATCAGCAAAGGCAAATTTAAGAAGGGAGAAAATAAGGAAAGAAACAACCTCTAGTCTGTGCCTCTGTTATAATCAGACACTTTGCATATACTCTCTAATTTCACCCTCAAAAGAGCCTACAGATAGGTATTATTTTCTCCATTTGATAGACCCAGAAACTGAGGCTCAGAGAGGCTTCCCTACTTCCTCATAGCTAATAACTTTCAGAGTTGGACTTTGCATTGAGGCCCTTCCTGCTCCAAGTCTGTGTTTTCTCCCCACATATCTCTGCCATCTAGACCCCTGTCCTGCCCATAAGAGGCTTATAGTCTGGTTATGCTGCATATCCAGTGATGTCACATCCATTTGCTAACCTTGGATTTAAAAACCATGAGTTCGGGAATTCCTCTGAGCTGCCGGACACCAGAACACAAGGCATACAGGACACAAGAGCACAAGGAGTATTTTATTTTTTGAGTCGAAGTCTCAATCTGTTGCCCAGGCTGGAGTGCAGTGGCACAATCACAGCCACTGCAGCCTCAACCTGCTGGGCTTGGAAGATCCTTCCACCTCAGCAGTACAAGTAGCTGGAACTACAGGTATGCACCACCACGCCCGACTAATTTTTTTTATTTATTGTAGAGACAAGGTCTCACTAAGTTGCCCAGGCTGGCCTAGAACCCTGGGACTCAGGCAATCTTCTCACCTAAGTGCTTGAGATTACAAATGTGAGCCACCACACTGCCTACAAGGAGTATTTTTAAAACAACTTAACATTACTAGTTCCTCTGACCAGGGGCATCTGTGATATCCTACTTATGAGGAATGACAACCTAGTGACAGAATTCCAGACACAAGACAGAAGAGATGCTTTCAGGTAGGAGGCCATTCCAGTACCCATCAAACCTCACCAACCTGCCTATGAGCCCACAGCTGGACCTGAAGGCCACCAACACTCTCATGGGTCAGTCCTGGTCAGGTTCAACAAATGCCAGACTAGGTCACTGGGTATTAATCATTGCCAAGGGAGCAGTTAAAATGAAAGCCAGTTCATTAAAGATTAAGCCTCATCTCCATAGCCCTCAGGGAAAGGGAGTGTTGCGTGGGGAGTCAGGTCTGTTCCAGGAGGTGACCTACTGTGAAAGTCTTCCTGGAGAGCCTGTAGGGAGGAGTTGGGAGGCCTGGGGTCTAGTCCTGGCCTCACTCTCCATCTTCTGGGTGCTTTGGGCAGGGCAGTTCCCCATTCTGAGCTCCAGTTTGCCCTGTGATACATGGAGAAAGCTCCATTGGGTTCACTGTGATGCTGTAGCATGTGTTGCCCTAAGAATACTATATTTGTGTTTGCCTTTCTCAGTCTATACTCGCTCTGCACTCCCAGGCTACCCAAGGCAAGTTTTACTTACTCTTCACAATCTCTGTGGCCATGGAAAGTTGGCAGTTATCCACAACTCCACCATGAACCCAGGAGTTCAGAGATTCAAATCTTTCCTCCTGGTTCCCCACACTGGAATATTGCATCTGGGCAATAAGGCAAAACTGGCTTAAGGCAAATCTAGGGAAAGCTTCTCTGAGTTCTCTGATCTGCAAGAATAAAAATTCTCCATTTGGTCAATTTTCAGTCCTCCCTTTGTATCATCCCATCCTAGTGGGATCTGTTAAAACTTTGAAACCCTGTGAAGATATAGGACCTTCACAAATCTTGATTCAATACCAAATGACACAATATATGATGAAACAATCAATGAATGGATGCTGAATTGTCTGGTACCTTCTACAAGGCACTGTGATGGTGACAGGACTCCAGCGGTGGCCCCAAGTAGGAATGGCACCATACGCATCCTGGTTTGCAACTAGAAATATCTGTCAAGGTGCAATGTTTGAAGACAACAGTGGTAAACCAATAGATTTTAAAATCTTAGGGTGATAAGTGAAGGAGGCATTTGGAGTTGGCAACTAAATCTCTCCTTTCTGTTGTCCTTTAAACAGGCTCTTCATGAAATGAATCTTATCACTCTTCTGTCTGTAGGTGGCAGCAATGGCCCCTTTTACTCCCCAAGGGGCACCTTGATTTTTAACTTGAGAACAAGTGCTCCTCCTCCAGAGCAAAGAGCAGGGCAATGCAAGGATGGAGAATAAGATAAACTAGTTTCAGAACAAATGTCCTCACACATTTAAGATGTGACATATCCAGTAAATTCACAAAACTTCCAAAACCTCACTCCACTTGTAAAACAGCCCCTTTGGGATTCTAATAAGATCACCAAAAATGTTCTAAGGAACCGTTGCAAAGACAAAACCGGAAGAAGATGTTTCAGAAATTCACCAGGGTCCAAAGAACCCAGCTTGAAGACCCTTGAGCAGGAGAATGGCAGACCAACAAACCAAAGACAACATAGTTCTCTTCCTAGCCTTCTCTGCATCAGCCTAGAAAGTCTTATCTTGGGGTCTACTTTTCCCAGACATGGCCCAAAACTTATATTTGCTGATTTCTCACTAAGCTGGTTACATGCATTGTGTCAATGACTACTCATAGCCGGACTCCTACCACTTTACCAGAATGGGGAACTTCCCTGCCCAGATCAGTGGATCCCGAATCAGTGGCTCTGAGAAGTTAACATCCCAGAATATCCAACCATCACCACCTTGCATCAATGGGAAAACTGAAGACAGTGGAAGACTCTTGCTCAATGTCACATGGCAAAGCACTGACAGAACAGGGCTGGGACCCTGGTTTCCTGCTGCCCACGGTGCACACCTTAGAATGAAGAGTTTGCTGAAGCTATATGATGAGGAAGGACTGAGGCTGCTGAAATGGAAGAGTAGGATGGGAATGGGGTTTTAAGCTCAGGACACAGCCAACATCTCCTTTCAATAGTGTACGCCACCCTCTGAAAAAGTCCTGGGGAGAAAGTCAGGAATGCTCTTGGATCCAGTGCCAACTCTGTCCTGAAAGAGCTGTGTGGCCTCAGGCAAGCCCCTTCACCTTTCTGAGCATCCACACCCTCCCCAAAGCAGTAGTGATTACCTAATGAGATGCTGGCAGGAAAAAAGCTTTTAAAAGTATAAAAGCTCCCTCAAAGGTTATTATTATTATTATTATTATTATTATATCATCATCATCTTTCATAGCTATTAATGACCTGTTACCTGCTAGGGATCTGTCATCTAGGAATATCTCTAAGCCCTTCATGAACCTGTTTGTATTGCCAGTCAGCAGCACCTCCCTGGCTTTTGATCCCCGGCCCCCAGCGCCCAGCCCAGGGAGCTGCTGGAATGCTCGTGGCCTAGGGGCCTGCATTTGAACAGCCTTTCTCAGGCTCTTTTGTGGGTTCTGTCATGACCAATTAAATTTAGTGCGATGCAGCCTCACTTCCTCCCCGCAAGCCCTATTGGTATGCCCAGGTTTGTGTCAGGAGTCCCAGGAAGAATAGGAAGATATAGGCCTTGCCTTCTCAACCGATCCCTGTCCAAACCCAGAATGGGGTGGGAACATAGACCCCACTCTTAACCACATACGCAAAGGCTGAGAACAGTTTTAGACCCCACTGCCCCAGAGAACACACAAGGACCAAGGTGCCACCTGTTCTCAAAACTCATTTTCCTCTTCACACCAGGGGCAAAGGACCAGGAGGCCTTTTTTCAAGACACTGCATAAGCCAAAAACATAAACCAAACTCACCCGACCTTGTCACCTACTCTGGTCTGGGCTCTGCAGATTTCAAGATAAATTAATTAGACAGGATCTGGTTCCTGCCTTCAAGAAGTTCACTGGTGAACAGATGAGACCAAGGCATAAGCAACCACCAAGCGAGACCAAATTAGCCAAAGACTTGAATAGAGAATTCATGAAAAGTAGAAGTTTAGGGAAGGGCCTAACTGCCTGGGACAACCTGAAAAGGATTCATAAAGAAGGGACATTTGAATCAGGTACAAAAGGATGGATAGGAGACTACGAGGCAAAGGAGGAGAGCAGAAGAGAAAAATTTCTGCAGCAAGTACAGCATGAAAAATATTGATGGTCAGAGGAAGAAGGGGCCCACACAGCATCCACTAGCAGGCGAAAACTGCTGTGTGCACAGTTCTGCCTATCACAGAGACTGATAAATGCCCTCATTCCCTGCTCTTCAGAAACAAGCCTTGTTGACAATTAATGTTTGGGTCCCATAGAAGAACACTCTGACTCTCCTTGGGTAAGGCCTTTAGATTTCTCAGGTTATGGAGAACTGAAAAGAACCTGGGCATCAGTATATTTCCATCCTCAGGCCTGTGTCAAACCAACTCTGTGAGTCTCAGAATGCCCCGGCTGAGAAGGGCTTCTCAGACAAATACCATCCCTTTCCCTTAACTGCCCTTCCTCGCAGGTGAAAAAAAAAAACAAAGGAAGACAGATCCCTTCCTCACAAGTTAGGAGCAGAGCTGGGTGTGGAACCCAGTCCTCCTGCCCTGTTCCCCCACCTCGGCTCATGTGATGGGATAAAGCCCACCCAACCCAGTTGGACGAGAGCTGCAGACAAATTCAAGGTGATTATAACAGTAGCATTCGCAGGCAAATTATACTCCATGAGCTAATTAGGAAGGGATTGGGGCCCTCAGCCTTAATTAATATCTAGTCTCTAACAACTTAATCCTGAGTAAAATCATAGGAGGGATCTCCCTCGAATGCTGAAATTCTTTCCTCCAACA
Source organism: Cephalopachus bancanus (assembly GCA_027257055.1). Lineage (NCBI taxonomy): Eukaryota > Metazoa > Chordata > Mammalia > Primates > Tarsiidae > Cephalopachus > Cephalopachus bancanus. Next base: position 317,624 of record JAPVLO010000396.1, read on the forward strand.
AATCACCTCTATAAATACATATATTTTAATAGCAGCAATTATAAAGTTCTCTGCCAACTTATGGGGCTATTTAACATTCCTGGATGGAGGCCACAGTTTGTTCCCCAGTCTCTCCCCTCCCCACAACCAAGGACTAATGAATAGTAACTCTTTTGTGGCTCTGCGTTCCATTTAACCAATATCTCCTACCCAATGGGTCTTCACAGGGAGTTAATAAGCAGTCTGGGAGGACTGCCTGAGGAGGTCCACAAACCTAATCGTTAACTGCGAGGCCTAATCAGCATCTGCTTCCCACCCAGAGTCCCCCCCAACAGCTACACAGCCCTGGTCCCCCCAGTAATGGATGGAAAATCGGCAATTTCCTGACAGTTAGCAACCAATTTTCCACCAATTAGAAGAGAGATGGTGGTCTCTGGAGGAAATAGGATGGCTCTACTGCAAGGAGCTAGAACCAGAAGAGAGATGATCCTAGAATATCAAAGGAACCAAAACCGGGGGGGGGGTCCCCTACCAGGTCTGTCTTGGCTTGGATCCGTGGGAAGTAACTTCCTGGGACAGAGGCTGCACTAGAACCTCCATGGGAGCTCAGCCTGTAATCCCGCGCCTTGGGAGGCCGAGGTGAGTGAATTGTCTGAGCCTGCAGGTTCGAGGCCCTCCTGGGCAACTTGACGAGACCTCATCTCTACAATAAAAATCAAAAAAATTAGCCGAGCGTGGTAGCGCACGCCTGTAGTTCCAGCTACTTGGAAGGCTGCGGCGGAAGGATCGCCGGAGCCCAGCCAGTCGAGGCTGCGGCGGCTGGGAGCAGCCACTGCACTCCAGTCTGGGCGACTGAGTGAGACTCCAACTCAAAATAAAAGAACCTCCATTGGAGCTCTTCTCACTTAGAGACTCCATTACACAGTAAACCCACCCCTCTTCTCTTCTCCAGGGCCATCCTAACACAGGCTCCTCCTTCTGGTCTCTCCTCAGTACCAGGACTGCCCAAGAAATTCCCTACGGCAGTTAGTGTGGTGCCTTAATTAGAGCATAAGCTCTGAGTAGGACAGTTGTACCTTAAAATCCTGTCTCTTTTTAGTTGAGTGTCACCTTGGATGTAACACCTCACTTCTTTGGACCTCAGTTTCATTTGTAAAATAGAGATAGTAATCAGACCTACCTTATAGAATAGTGATGAGGATTAAATGAAAAAATGGGGATAAAACACTTTATACCACACATACTTGCTCACTAAATAGGCACTATTATCACTGTATTATTTTCATAATCATCATATTAGTAAATATTAATAACAAATGTAAGAGGCTGAGCATGGTGGCTCTTGCCTGTAATCCCAATAATTTGAGAGGCCAATGCAGGAGAATCGCTTGAGCCTGGAGTTCGAGACCAGCCAGGACAACATAATGAGACCTCATCTCTACAAAAAAATTTAAAAATTAGCTGAGTGTGGTGGCGCATGCCTATAGCCCCAGCTACTCAGGAGACTGAAGTGGGAGTATCACCTGAGCTCAGGAGGTTGAGGCTGTGATGAGCTGTAATCGTGCCACTGCACTCCAGCTTGGGTGACAGAGTGAGACCCAATGCAAAAAAAAAAAAAAAATGCTGGCTGCATTGGATTACACCTGTAATCTCAACACTATGGGAGGCCAGGACAGGAGGATTGCTTGAACCCAGGCATTCGAGATCAGACTGGACAACATAGGGAGACACCATCTCTATAAAAAATAAATTAAAATAAAATAAAGTAAAAAGCAAACTTGTGTCAGACAGCATGCTAAGCTCTATGGGTTTCTGGTTTGCTTGCCCTAACCTTTATCTCCCACTTGAATTACTACAATCATCATCCCCCATCTGGCCTCACACTCCTCCCATTCATCCCCCATGCCATTGCCAAAGAGATCTTTCTAAAACACAGATATACGCCCATGTCACTGCCTGAATTAAGACCCTTCTATGGCTCTTACACTGGGAGTACAGCACACACTCTTTTTCCCTGGCCTTCAAGCCCCAAGTAACCTGCTCCCTGCTAACCTCTTAGTCTCATCCCTCACCCCTTCCAGCTCTCTTTCTTATAGTCCTAAAAGACAAATGCTCTTTAATGACCAGAGTCCTTTAGCACCAGGCCTATCTCTCTGGATGAATGTGAGGACTCAATGACGGAAGGTGGAGAGATTTGAACGTAGTAGGTACAAAAAAGAAATGTGGCTTCCAGCCACAGCACAGTGCCAAGAGGAGATGAAGAATAACATTACTGTCATATTTTTGAGTCATGAAACAGAGATGAAGTCGCCCTCAACATCACTGTGGCATTTGTTGGGTTTGATTGTACTTTAAATTCTCTCATAATTGGCCATTTCCATCTGATAATTGTAACTGAATCAGACACAGTCCCTCCCTCAGAGAACCAGTCTGTTGGGGAAGGGTGGTGAAAAATAACAAGAGTGAATGTTTAATGAGCACTTACTCTATGCCAGGCACTCTACTAGGAAACTATGTGGATTATCTCGTTGGATTATCTAATTTGATCTTCATAAGAGCTTCAGAAGTAGAGTGAACATATAATTTATCATAAAAACTGAGACACTTCTGGGAGTGAAAGGGGGCACTATTAATAATTACACAGTGACAACAGGCATAATCCAGGATATACCAGACAAGCCAGAGCAGATGGACATCCTGTCTAAAAGGTGTTCAGTTCTATTTTAGACATGAGGAAATGGAGGCATTTGGAACTTAAAGACCAGACCCCAATTTACACCACTCTCTAGGACAGGACTTCAAACCAAGCCCTCCGATTCAATCCAGGGCACAAGTAATTAAGATTGAAGGTGAAAGAATGTTTTCTAAAAGAAGGAAGAGACGTGGTTGCAGGCCAGAAAATTAAATCAAGAAGCAGGTGCAGCAAAGGGGCAAGGGATGCTGGCCAGGGTGGAGGCACCTGAGCAGAAAGCAGGTGGGAATTCCGAGGGCAGATGGGCAGGGATGCAGGAGAGGACATGGAAGTGCAGCAGGTGGAAACAGAAGACAAGAGAGTTGCTTGGAGGAGAGCAAGGAGCTGGCATCCAGGTGGAGTGGGGAGGGGTACTTTATGGTGGAGAAGCGGCCACAGACACAAGTGAGGACTAATCATGGAGTGCCTTGAATGCCAGGCTGCGGAAAAGACAGAGGAAAGAAAGATGCTTGGCTTCAGCCCCCACCTCCTTTGCACACTGCAAGCCCCTCCTCACTCATGGCACACACTCACCCCACATCTCTCTATAGACTTGAGCTTTTCTCCTTTTCCAAGCATGCCTCTTCCAAAGCAGGCTAGAAAATCCCGGACTGCAAGCCCCCATCTGAAAAATGAAAGGTGACAGGGCATGATGGCTCACACCTATAATCCCAGCACCTTGTGAGGCTGAGGCAGGAGGATCACTTGAGGCCAGGAGTTCTACACCTGCCTGGGCAACATAGTGAGACACTGCCTCTAGAAAAATAAAAGAAGAATAATTTTTTTAAAAATGAAGAGGCTGCAGAGATTCTTGCACTCCTTCGTCGTGTTGATGTTCTATCCGTTCTCCCAATTTGGGCAGGATAGGAGTGCTGGCCTGGCCACAGTCAAACAGCAACCTCTTGTTCCAGGCTTTCTTACTCCTTAGGCCCAGCACACCCCCTTCCTTGCCCCACTGTCAGTGCTGCCATCTGAGCTCTGACCTAGGTGCCCCTCATGGCCTCCGGCTCCTCCTCCACAGAATCCATTTGGTGTGATGTGACCCTTTCCCTTGGATTGGAGTCCAGAGCTGCTGATGTGGTGACTCAGGTGGTTCAAGTTCATGTCCACTTTGAGAGAGAGACTCCAGGTGCTGCTTCTGATCAGCAGGCTCAGGATCTAGGCAGGAAATGCTGCGGCCGGTGAAGAAGCAGACCCACATTCACAAAAAGTACGCTTCAGGAACACCCACCGTGCCTCTGCATCACATAGCCCTGCCTTCCTGAGGTCCCTGCACCACACTCTGCCCAGGTCCACTCACCCACTCAGAGCCATGATGACACACATGGTGGAGGGCCACCCTGTTCCTGTCTCACCCCCTTAGTCATCACCATATTGTGCCAGAGGGATTGTTCTAACAAATTTCTTTCCTTTTTTTTTTTTTTTTTTTTGAGTTAGAGTCTCACTCTGTCACCCAGACTGGAGTGTAGTGGCCGCTCCCAGCCACCGCAGCCTCGACCCGCTGGACTCCAGAGATCCTTCCGCCTCAGCCTTTCGAGTAGCCGGAATTACAGGCGTGCGCTACCATGCCCAGCTAATTTTTTGATTTTATTGTAGAGATGAGGTCTCGCCTGCCCAGGTGGGTCTCGAACCCGCGGGCTCAGGCAATCCACTCACCTCAACCTTCCAAAGGCGCGGGATTATAGGCTGAGCCACCGAGCCCGGCTGTTCTAACAAATTTCATCAGTCACTTAGTAGCTCCTAATCACCAATAAAAGAAACATTTGAGCATCTTCACATAGAGCCCAAGGGGCCCTCCAGATCCGGGCCCTGCTCACCTCCCCAACTTTACATCCCTCCAGTGCCCCTCAGTCACACATGCACCTATATCAGTCACTTATTCATTGAGTATGATTCACCCCAGCTCTGTGCTAGGAGCTGAGAATCACTCCCCATTCTCCAGCATCACCACGCTGTATATGCCTCCCTTCCCAGCCCTCCTACATGATGTCCTCCTGTTCATCCTTCATCACCCAGAGCTGGGGAGCCTCTGGGCCATTCTCTCCCCTGCCACTCACCTGGCTTCCACGGCCTCTCCTTATGGTCTGTCGGGTGTCTGTTTCCTGCACTAGACTGGAACTCCTGAGGGAAGGTGCTGAGTCTGGGTCAGCCCTATGCCTCTGTCTTCCCAGAAGAGGCCTGAAGTATAAGAGCCTTGTGGGAAAGACCAGATAAACATCCTTCTCAGTTCCTATGTCCCTGGGCCAACATTTTCTCCTTATTTTATCACCCACTCCACCCATCTTCCCCTTACCTGCTGCTAGACCTTGGGACACCTGTGTCCCCAGGACACCTTCCTCTGATTGGATACAGCCCCAGGCCAGGGTTTATGTCTTGTGAGCAGAGGTCTGGTAGATGCTGGTCTGGTGGATCCTGGCCCCAACTTGCCCCTCAGTCAAGTACCTTTGTGCAAGACACACAGACACAGCCGTATGCCTTCTTCCCAGCCTCCACTCAGAGGCCCAGCCAGTTGTATTTGGGAGAAAGACCCTTCAACTCATGATCACCCTCACATCAGAGTTCATCTGCCGGCTGTAGGGAAGTGATGAAACAATAATAGGGAATTGTAGGTGTTCTGCAGACCAGTTGGGAGTATGTAAGACAGGGTCTTGCCAGCCTGCTGCCTGTCTCACCACTTCAGCCAATGCCCTTATTGGTAAGGATTGGACCAGTATCCCACCGGGAGCTGGAAGAACTTCAGCCATTTCACTTCCTTCCTTTTCCCTCTTTAGTCTTGGTATTCTTAACTTCTGAAATCCAGCCACAAAACTCTTTCCAGTCTTCTACGCAAAGTTGCGTGTACACAGGCGCGTGAGCGCGCACGCGCGCGCGCACACACACACACATACACACACACACACACACACACATACACACACACACATGTGCTCAGTCCTAGAACTTTTTGCTAAAACGGGATCTCAGAGTTGAGCTCCAGAGAAGCTGACCTACCAGGAAGAGCATGGTCCTGGATCAGATTAAAAGACATGGAGGATGACAGACATCCAGCTGAGCCCTGTAACGGGCAGATGTTCCTGGTGTTCACTCTGGAACATTAGTTGGGGGGCTTGGCCAAACCAAGGCAGTCTACTAAGGGCTCCATGGAAAGCCTGATTCTGAGGGAAAACAGCTTGAAAAAAAGTGGGCTTTGAGTGTGATCCCATCTCTTCCCAGCCTCTCTTGGGAAGAGGAAATCAATGTGCTCTGGTAGCCCAGAGAGAACTAGGACCAGCAGGAACTGGGTTCCATATTCAAAAACTTCCCAGGGATAACCTCAGGAGGTCGTGGACTCTAAATCATAGAGATGTGGGAGCAGACACTAGATGGCTTGTGTTGGGCTAACCTCTAAGACCCTAAGAAGTGAACATCATTTTGTTTTGTAGTCTAAGAATCCACATGGCTAATTATTATTTGATTTTACTCCTTCATAATCTCAAGACTTTTTCAAACTTGGCAATTCAAAAATGCAAAGATTTTATCATTCCTTGACTCTGGAACCTGAGACACTTATCTGAGACATGGTCATCTGTGTATATGTCTTTTAAAGATGTAAGTACATACTTTGCCTGAATTACTTCACAGATAATTTCTCATTTAATCCTCACAGTATACCTGTAAGTTATGTACAATTATTATCTCTATTTTTTAGATGAGGAAACTGAAGCACAGAGAGGTTAAGTGACTTCCCTAAAATCACACGAATAGTATGTAGTGGTCCTACGGTCAAAACCTAGAGTCCATAATCTTAACCACTGAACAAGGTTGCCTCCTTGTGCTATAAAAGAAATATAGCCAGGGGGATGGAGGTGCTCTGGCCAGTCCCAGAGCTAAGTTATGCAGTCTTTGAGATTCTTGCTGAGACAGACTCCACTGGCCTATCTGAATCCCAGCCCTTGGGCTGGGGAAGCTGTGACTCTCTCTGCCCCTTTCCACCTTTCCTGAGGGTGTTCCCTTCATAGTCTCAGGTCCTGAATTCCCCAGGCAAAGCCAGCCACGTTCTTTGGGCTGGTGTCCAAGTTTATCTAAGAAGAGGAAAATGTTATTATGGAAATTACAACAGCTTTACGAAACAGAGCGTCGCTGTATCAATCCAGGACCACAAGAATGCTCATCAACTTAATAGCTTCCTGTTGGGAACCTTTCAAGCTGTGCCTGAAGCTGGCAGGCATTGAGTGTGGGAGTGAGGCCAAGCAACTGGGTGACATTGCCCCCTCCTCTGTCCCCTGCATTCAGGATGAGTGGCTGAGCCCACAGAGAGGACCCCTCCCTGCCTCCTCGTGCCCTGCAATCCAAACAAGATAGTCATTCCCAAATATGGAGTGTGTGTGCATGTGTGTGTGGGTGAGTGGGTGTGTGTGGGTGTGCATGCATGCAAGTGCATGTGTGTGTGTACCCCTTCCATATCTAGGGTTGGTGAGCAGAGCAGAGGCCTGGGGTCCCCCCCTCAGCCACCCCCATCCCTTCCATAGCCTCAGCCTAACTCAAGTACAAATGAGTTTGCTGCTCCTCAGGCTGTCTCCCCAGACCCAGTGCTTAGGGCCTGTATCTAGGCCCCTGATTAGAAGAGGGCAGGTGGGGATTTAGAAAAAGACTGCTTTTTTCCCCCTAAGTCTAAGGAGAGAATAGACCAGGGGTCTTAACTCTTTTTATCGCTTTTTTTTTTTAAGGAAGAAGAAAAGAAAACCATTAAAGTAAAATTCCTGGGGCTGGGAGCAGCCAGGAGTCTGGCACGTGTCTCCTCCTGGGTAATTATCTGGCATTTAGCACCCCTTTTCCCAGCACGTGTAATTAGCAGGGAAATTAAGATGCTGTCATCCTACCTCCCAGTTTCTCTCCACTACGCCCAGAGGCCTGAGGAGGGGCCCGGTGAGAAGAGGAGGGGGCCAGTGCAGCAAGAAGAATTGAGACTATACATCAGAAAAGGCTTTGGTCCCACAGAGCCCTTTGACAGAAGAACAGTGAAGGGTCCTCTGGGGAGCACTGCCTGCTGCCCCAGTGAGAGCTGTCTCTCCTCCCTGAATTCCTGAAGCATGTGCAGGCTGGGCCACACCCCTCCCCACGGGACGCTATCCTGGCTTTGATTAAGCCACTAAGTTCCAGTGGGGTCTCACTGCACCCACCAACATCATCACAGATGTCTCTTTGGTACCCGCCTTTGTGCTGGACCCTAGGGATAGGGATGAGTCAGACCCACCTGGAATTGCAGTTGCTCACCAGGGCAAAGATAAAGCATTTGGTTGGACAAACGTAATGCAAGGAAAGTGACAAGAGCTAAAGGAGGCAGAACCAGCTGCATGACTGGGAGGGGCTTAGTGAAAAATGAAGATGTGAGGCCCTTGTTCAAAAATTACTAAGAATTTCATGAAACCAACAGCAGAGCAGTAAACCAAGCATGGGGGTGTGTGCAACAACACAAGCTGCATACCCGTGATGCCAGTCCTGGAGGGAGGGTAATGTGGATCTTGCCTATCAAGTAAACACTCTTGGAGGAAGCAGCATTTGAATTGATCTGTTAGAAGAGGTAAGTACTGTTTAACAGGTAAAGTCTCCTCTGCTATCTGGCCAGTTTTCTCATCCTTCAAGGCTTCACTCTATGCCTCTCCTCCAAGGCCCTTCCAGCCCTCTCTAATCCTGGACTTCTCTAGAAATCGATTTCACTCCATTACAAATTATCTGTTTATGAACCTGCCTCTCCCACTAGTCCATGTTTTCCCTAATGACAAGGTCTGCACCTTATCCCTGTCTGTATTCCTAATACCCCACAGAGGGCCTAATACCCCACAGAGGGCCACAGAGCACCTAGGTAGGTGCTCAACAGTGGTTGATGGAATGAATGAGTATAGCTTAAGGGAGCAGCTTGAGCAAACACCTCCTCATATTGGTGCTTAGGGAACATGAAGGTGAATCTTTACCTGCAAGGCTGGAAGGTTAAGCTGGTATTCTATCAGAAAATCCCCTCAGTGACAGGTCAGGGGAAGGAAGGGTCACTCTCTAGGAAGGTTTGCCCTTTAACAGATCAATTTAGCTGCTGTGTGGGGGGTGGATTAGAGAGAATGATGGGCAGGGTTGGTGGGTAGTGGGACAGGGCAGGTGGGCCTAGCAAGGGGAGCAGTTAGAAAGCTGCAGTCGTGATCCAAGCAGAAAGTTAGGGCGGTCTGGACCAGACAACAGTCATGGGAGCGGAGAGAGAAAAAGATGTGCATAGCGGCTATGGAGCCCCAGCCACCCTGGTGGCAGCAGTAATGGGTCACCAGCCAGCTATGCCAATTATTCATAGAAATCAATTCCATTCCACAGAGGGTCAGATAAAACTCATGTCGCCAGAGACAGTAATGGATGGGGAGCTTAGAGCAAGGAGATAAGAGGAGGCCCAGAGTGTGGGGTGATCAGGTGGAGCTCTGCAAGCTGGGGGAGGAACGGTGAGAGGTTATCAAAACATCCCTCCAAATAGTGAGGCTCAGAGCCAGCCCACCCAGCTGTGATCAGTGGAGGAACAGGCAGATTCCTCTCCAGGCCTGGAGCTGTGAGACCCAGACCTAATTGTCCTTGGGCATTAGTCCCAGTCTTGCTGCCCCGAGCCTTATGCTGAGGCCTGGTGCCTTCTACTGGGGTGTGGGGCGCAAGGGGCAAGGGCATGGAGTCGGCAAGGTGCCCTCTGAGGCCCCTTTCTGCTCAGACTCTCTGGAATCCCAAGTCCATGATTCACCACCATGACATTTTCTCAGTGGGATCGGGAAAAGAATGACTTGTACTCCAGCAGTAGACAAGGAGAGTGGGAGACAGAGTGCAGCCTACGTAGTCTCATCTAATTTGGGCCTGAAGGGCTAGTCCCCATCAGCCTCAGATCCCTTCATACTTGCTAGAAAGGTGTCCACAGAGCATCCTTCCTCCTGCAACATAAAAGGGGGTGTGAATATGACAGAAGAAGTTTTCCCCAAGGGAAGAGAAAGTGAACAGAAGACACTGGGGCTCCCCAGAGCAGGAAGGGACCAGGAGAAGTCGGCTGGGGTTCCCAGATCAGCAATGAGAGGGTAGATCAGAGACCAACACTAACAATAAATAACTGATTCTTATACAGCACTTGCCACCATGCCAGGCTCTACTCTAAGTGCTTTATGTGAATTAACCAGTGCTGTCCTCACAATGACCCTCATTTTGTAGAAGTGGAGACGAAGGTACTGAATTGAAGTGAACTTCCCCAAAATCACACAGCCAGAGGTAGACCTGCACTTGGACCCAAGCAGTCTTCACTTGGTCATGACAATGAGAAGACTATCCATTCACAAAGGTCTTGCTAAGCACCAGATACCAGTTGAAGCACCTTTATAAGAATATTGCTAGCACAAATAAGGTAATAAGCCCCATTTTACAGATGAGAAGTTGAGGCTCAGAGATTTGCCCACCATCTCACTTCAGAGAAGTGGCCGAGCTGGAATGTGAACCCATGCCTGTCTCAGACCTGGCACACTCACCTCCAGGCCCTGCCTACTGGGCAGGGGCTTTGCTGACCGGCTATGCTGGGCTGGCTCTAGGGAGGGCAGAGCCTAAAGGCCTAGCCCCCCCAGACAGCTTTCCCTCACAGCTGCTGGTGGAGGCAGCCGGAGGTTGGCCCCAGAGGCATCTGCCGACACTCAGGGCTGGGAGGAGATAGCGCTTTTATCTCTGCGGAGAGTTCAAGAGTTTATTTCCACCCAGGGCAGTGGGGAGCCTAGTGCCCATTCTTGGAGGGTGTCCTGTGACAGGACAGCTCAATGTGAGGCACTTCCTTTCCTTCCCCTCCAGCACTCACTTCTCTCCAAACCCCCTTGTCACCAGAGGCCAATGGGAAGCATCTTGGACCAAGTCCTGGACATGGATGCTGAATCCATGGGAAATACCAGGTTCAGAACCCAGGGTTGGGTACAGAGCAACCAGGACAGCCAGTGGTAGGATCATGTTCCTGGAGCTGGGCACACCGGGGGCAGGGGAACAGTGCACTCCTGGCTCTACTACCTTCTGACCGTGTGGCCGCAGACACGGTGCTTCACCCCTCTAAGCCTGTTTCCTCCTATGAAAAACTAAAGTATCGTTCCTACTTTGGAAAGTTATTGTTAAGGTTAAGACCAAAAAAAGATTGCATATTCAGTCCCTTGCCTACGGATGGGGCTCTGAAGCAATACCTCTCTCACATGCAACTCATGAATTTGACTCCAGTCAACAAAACAAACTCTTCTTCAGTCTCCCAAAGGTAGAGCAAGTGAGCTCACTCCCTTCCTCAAGACTCCTCTGACTATGCTCCCCATGCCCTGCAGAGAGCATACCCCTCAGCCTGGCATTTGGGGCCTCCCAGAGTACCTGGCTACCAGGCTACCTGTCTCCAGCCCCCCAGGTGACTCATTCTCTCTTGAACAAAGCAGGCCCTATCTTCGTTCACAAGTGCATCCTTCAAGGCCCAGATCATGCACTGCCTCCTCTCTGAAACTGCCCCCAGATCCCTGAGGGAAAATGAATCACTCACTCCACTGTGCTCCCACAGCTGTGAGCTCATTCTGCTTTGTGTTATGGGTATAGATTGATGAATCTGCCTCCCCAGCAGATTGGGATTGCCATCTTCTTATAAAATACCTGGAACAAAATGTGTAAATGTTGTTTAGTCCATTAATTAACTAATCAAACAGAATATCCTAGAATCAGAGCACCTAGGGAGAGAAGATCCTTAACGATTACCTCATCCAAATGCCTTATTTTCTAGATGAAGAGGCCTGGGCCTGGGGAGTGGGGGAGGATTGAGACATGGAGGCAGAGAAGGATAGGCCAAGGTTGTACAATGAGATAACAGCAGAGTGGGCACTAGAATGCCGTCCTCCACACAGAATTAAACCAAGGGGTGTTATTTTGTTTTACAGTTGGATAGAACAAGACCCATGATGGCTCTCCATTGCCCTCTGGGTGAAGTTCAAATTTGTCACCTGGGCTCCCTAAGTCCCTCTGTGGTTTTGCCCCAGTCAACCTGTCTGCCCTCATCTTCCAGTGGACACCCTCACAGGAAGGCAACCCTCATCCTCCATCTCAGGTTACACGGTAGTTGGAACAGGACCTTCTCTCTTGCTTCCAGGCCTTCCTTGCTGTGCTCTCTGCCTGGAACACACACCCAGAACACACACACACACACACACACACACACACACACACACACACACACGCCTGGAACACACACCCTGGAACAACACACACCCAGAACACTCATGTTCCTTGTCTAGTCAAATCAGACACTCCTTCAGGTGTGAGCTTAGATGTCACTTCCTATGGAAAGGCTTCCTTCTCACCACAGCCCCATGTGATCCCATCTGTCAGCCCAGGCTACAGTTGTCTCTCTCTTCAGTCAGATTGAGAGTTCACCACATCAGAGACCGCCCAGCACCAGGCCTGAAAGGACTAAATATGAATGAATGAATGAAGTGCAAAGACTGGAACTCCAGACCACAGGTGGACATACTATGGATACCCAACCAACTCCAAAGGAGAAAGGCATTGAATTGAGCAGAGGGAAAGGGAAGGGCATGTGTCAGGACAACTAGCAGGGGTGGAGCTGAGGAAATATTGGAAGAATGTACCATGAGTTCACACATTCATTGCACTCCTGACCTGTGCCAGACTCAGTCCCCATCTCAGAGACTGTATGGGCCTCTAGCAGGTAGGGCACTTCTGGGGAAGTGGTAGCTGCTGACAATCAGACCATGAATAGGACCTCTTTCTTTCTTCCTTTTCCCTGCCTCCTTCCTTCCTTCCTCCCTCCCTCCCTCTATCTCTCCTCCCTCTCTGTTTTTCATTCTTTCTCCTTTCTTTCCATCTTTCTTTCTTCCATCCTATCTCCTTCCTTCTTTTCTTTTTCTCTTTGCTTGCTCATTCTTTTTTTCTTTAAATTATTAAATACGTCATCGCTAAAGAACTACTATGTGTCAACCGCTCTCCTAGACAGGGCTATATGAGGTGAATAAATTAGATTCAGCCACTGCCTACATGAAAATTGTGGTCTACTGGGAGACAGACATAATACACACGGTCATACCTTATACACATACACTCAAAAACCACAAGCCTGTGAAGGTCTAGCAAGGAGAGGGGGAGAGAGAGAGAGAGAGAGAGAGAGAGAGAGAAACATTTAGCAACATGACAAAGCATAGACCTGTGATACACAGGATGAGCAAGAGTTGCTTGGCAGAGTGGGAAGGATTACATTCAAGAAGGAATCATGCATATAAAGGCTCTGAAGTGGGAAGGAGCTTCATGTGTTCAAGAAAACACATGAACAAATAAACAGAAGTCCAGGAGAGTTGGCATGAAGAGAGGATAGCATTAGATGGTCATGAAGAGTAAAAAGATTGGTCAAAGTTCAACCAGAGAAGCAGACTTGCTATTAATAGGCGTGATCAGAATAATAAGAGATTAGTCCAAGGAGTTGACCTTATGCAGTGGTGGGAGGTGGTTTAACAGTCGATCTGAGGCTGCTATCTTGAGTCTGAACCTGGGGCCTGGAGTCACTAGGGGAGACCATTAAAGAAAGATGGATATGAAGTTGGAATCCTGCAGGTCTCACTACCTCCAAAGTTCCAAGTTGCAGGTGGAGCCTACAGGAGGAGCCAGGGCCCTTCATCGTGGGCCTAAACACATCCTTGGGCCAAGAGGAAAAGAGACCAAAGGAGAATATGGCAGGAAATGGAAAAACTGCAGGACTGGCCACTGCTGCATGCTCATAGATGTGACTGCACCAGTGCTTGGGGCCCTGCAATGCCCTTCTGCACGTAAAAGAATACAGCTTCTGTTTGGCTTCTTCTTTCCAAATCTCCTAAAAATTATCTGTTATGCCCCTTGCACATCTAGAACTATACAGTGAAAGGAACTCTGGGAAATGCAGTTCTAGTGTAGCTAACTTGAACTTGACACACTACAAATCCACCATAGATAGGTAGGGGCCAGATTATACTGAGTCTTGCTATGTCTGGATGTTATTTTAAGAGGCCAGGAAGTCTACATTGCACTAGGGAGGTTCCATCTGTATCCCAGCCCCACCCACCAGCAGGGTTTTCTCCCTGAGCCCATGCTGCACAGAGGTGCAGAAGATTCTCTCCAGCCACCACCCCGCCCCAAGAGAAGCCACACTGCTCCATGATGCTGCCTTCCTCTGTCTCCACAGGCCGGGAAGGTCGCCCCACCTGGCAGGCCCACTCTATGCAGAATGTTCAGGGCATGTTTCATTTTCTCCACAGACCAGAGGAAGGTTGGAGCCAGCTCCCCTCACTCAATGTCCCCTCCCCATCTACTAGAGCCAGACAGAGCCCCAGCTGGGCCTAAAGCCAGGGAGATAAGACGATTCAGTTACTCACTTTCAATTTCCCACAAACTTGACATCCATTTCCTGTTGTAGAAAAAAACAAATCACCTTCTACTCTTGAGACACCAGGAAATCACAGTGTCTCAGAGCTTCAGGCACCCTGAAAGAGAGAACCCATTCTTACCTGCCTATTCCCTCTTCCCATCTGTTGTGTAAACAGGGGAAACTGAGGCACAGAGAGGAATGGGAACTTGGTCAGGCCCACAGTAAGAGTCAGTAATAGAGCTGAGGTCATATTCCCAGCTTTTCTGCTTCTTGGTTTCATACCTTTTCCAATCCTCAAGTTCAATAAGTACCTGAGAATTCTCATCTGTACACCTGGAGCTCCCCTCTACCCTCACTCTGCCGGCACACCTCCTATGACAGAGAACTCAGCGTTTCTAGGCAAGCTGGATAGTTCTGTTTTAGAAAGGGCTCGCTGGGCTCGGTGGCTCAGCCTGTAATCCCAGCACTTTGGGAGGCCGAGGTGAGTGGATTGCCTGAGCAACCGCAATGGGCAACCCGCCTGGGCAACTTGGCGAGACCTCATCTCTATAATAAATCAAAAATTATAATAAATCAAAAATTATAATAAATCAAAAATTACAGGGCGTGGTAGCATGTGCCTGTAGTTCCAGCTACTTGGAAGGCTGCGCCGGAAGGATCTCCAGAGCCCAGCAGGTCGAGGCTGCGGTGGCCAGGAGCGGCCACTACATTCCAGTCTGGGTGACAGAGTGAGATTCCAACTCAAAAAAAAAAGAAAGAAAGAAAGGGCTTCTCTACCCTGGCCTACAGGAGGAGCCGGGGGTCCTTCCTCATGGACTTAAACCTACCTCACTACCCTCTGCAAACTCATCTGGGAACTCACTGGGCCTGGAACCCTCCTGGGAAGATTAATGTAGAAGGGAAAAAATGAAGAACATTGTATTCTTTAGAATTCTCTGGAACTGGGGAGAGCAGACTGGCAGTCCTCTGCCCTGCAAGAATTGGGGTGGGAGGACTGAAGGTCAGGAGCTTAGGGTTTGGGAGGTGAGGAGTTCTTTCTATAGGGCAATCTGTAAAGTTGGCAAAACCTGTGATCCCTCCCCTAGGACACCTTCAAATCTTCAATAAAGTGACAAAGCATGGCAGAACAAAGATGCATGACAAACACCTGTGGGAACAGCTGAGCCATTTGAGGTTCAGACCAAGGTTGACCCAAATCTCCAGGGCCTATGGATAGCATACAAAGATTGTCTTTGTCGTTCACTCATCTCCATATTCCTTCATGTGGCAGATTTATTGAATGCCGACTTTGTGCGTGAGACACTGGGGTACTATTATGAACAGACCAGACTCAATATCTTTAAGGCTCTGCCATATATTATTTTTAGCTAATATCTCTTAAGTGGGTGTCCCAAAGAGTTTGCAAGCTTCTAGAGGTCTGGAACTTATATTTGCCTCCTCCCCAATACCTAACATCTGCCCTCCCACCACCACCACCACCCCACAACAAAAACTCATGCTTCAAACTGATCTGTCTGGTAGATTCACTGGCAGATACAATTTTTTCATCAGTCACATTCACTGGCCAGTCCTTTAATCAGTTTAACACAACTATAGCTCAATTCTTATGTACTCTCAACCCCTGCAACTGCACCAGGCAGACCCAGAGGGGATCAACCTGATGTCATCAAGTCTATCCCTCTGCCTCCAGTTGAGGGTTTAGTACAGGGTAACAATAAAAGTCTGGGAGTCAGAAGACCTGAGTTTGAGCTGGATTCCACCGCTGGCCCACTCTGTGGTTTGTGATAATGGTAATGTCCACAGGTATCAATTTGCAGCATCCAAACCATTTCTCTCAACAACCTGTGAGTTAGGAAATGTGGTTTCTATTATCCCCATTTGACAGAGAAGGAGACTGAGGCTTGGAAAAGTCAAGTGGCTTGCCCAAGGCCACAGAGCTGGTGAGCGGAGATGCCAGGATTTAAGGAACTCTGTCTGATCCTGCCTTCTCTCTCTGCACTGCACACCCCTGGGGCACAGACTCTAGATGCCGCTGTGCTGTGTCCAACTGACAGAAGCCCCAGAGCTGGACTGATTCATGAACTGATGGCCCAAGCCTCCCTGCCTCCCCTGCCTGATGGATTTACTGGCTTTTCCACCCCCAGCACCACTGGCCAGGGACCAAGGAGAAAAGAAAGCAAGATGGAGGTTGGGGGTGGTGGAAGAGATAGAGTAGAGGCAGACAAGAAGGTCTCAGAGCATCCATCACCAGGGCCAATTCACCCTGGGATCTCAGCGGCTGTCTGATCTGCCTGTGAGCCAAGTTCCCATCTAAGAGTCTGTCCTTCCTGACAACCTGTCAGTCACTCCCCGGGGCCAGCTACTTCCCAGGCTCCCTTGGTCTGCTGGGACCCAAGTAAATGGGCCAACACGTACTAGGCTCTGACAAGGAAGAGAAGCAGCCACTCAGACGCCGGCAACTCACAAACCCATGCTTTTTCTGCCTTCTGCTTTTTGAGCCCGTTCTCTGAGCACCGGGTCCCAACCCTAAATTCCTTACGCTCTTTTGCAAAGCTTCACTGGGTTTTCCTGGGTTTTCAAAATGCCACTTCTTGTCAGGCATTTCTCCTTTCTTTGGCCACCATCCTCACCTCAGTGCGGGCAGGAAATCATGCCCTCACCTCCTGGGTTAGCTTGCTTGGCTAGACATGCATGGCCACCATGTATCCTGCCCTGCCACATCCTGTTGTCCTCAGAGCACCTGGGACCCAGAAGAAAGGAAGGAGGGAGGGACCCAGGCCAACAAGGGTGGGTCATGCTGTTGAGGTCGAATCCAAAGAGAAGGTTACCCATTGCAATTACAGTTTCTGCCATTGCTCCCTCGGGGAGCTGATATGAGGGAGGCTGCTGGGCTGTGCTTCTGGCCTGGCTCCACTGCCACAAACATGTGCCGACATCTACTCTATGCTGGACCTCAGCTCTGGTCACATATATGATCCAGTACTGCCCCAGCTCCTGACAGGCTTCAAGACTGGTGGGGACGATAGCTCAGCAAACAAATAATGAAGACCCAGGATGGTAATTGCTCTGAGAAGGGGCCGAGGAAGATAAGGGAAGAGGGATGGAGGGATGGCCAAAAAAAGAGGCAAAAGACTAGCTGGGTACAGTGGCTCACACCTATAATCCCAGCACTTTGGAGGCTGAAGCGAGAGGATTGCCTGAGCCCACGGGTTCGAAACTAGCCTGGGCAACATGGTGAGACATCGTCTCTACAATAAATAAAAAAATTAGCCAGGTGTGGTAGCACTCACCTGTAGTTCCAGCTACTTGGAAGGCTGAGGCAGAAGGATCGCCTGAGCCCAGCAGGTCGAGGCTGCAGTGGCCAGGAGCGTGCCACTGCACTCCAGCCTGGACAACAGAGTGAGATTCCAACTCAAAAAAAAAAAAAATAGAAAAGAAAGAAAGAAAGAGGGAAATGAGCCTTGTGGAAAGGACTCGGATCCTGGACTCAAAGTTGAATTCAGATGACATCTGCCATGGTCCATACACTTCTCTCAGTCCCAGTGCCTCGTCTGTAAGTGGGGGTGATAAAATGACCCACTTCACAGCATTGCTTCAAAGATTGTGACAGTAAGGTGTGTAGTATGACACCTTGTGGGAATCAGGTGCAAGCCTAGACAACCTCATAGAGGAGGCAGAGCTTAAAGGAAGAATGGGAACTGCCCGACTGCTTAGACAGCAGGAAAACATCTGACCACGTAGGAATATTAGTTGAGGACATAGCTTCAGTCCACCTCTCCTGAGAAGCCGTCTCTGTTCCTACTCACTGTGGAAATTGTCCTCATCTGTCTGTCTCTGCTATGAGTCTGAGCTGCTCACCAGGACTGGTGAGCACAGAATCCATAGCACCTGCTGCCAATGATACTTAGTGAAAGTATACGGGAATAATTTGCAGAGTGAAAAATGAGCAAAATGGATGTGAAAGAGAAGAAACAACTAAAGGGAACTCACAATTTTAGGCTGGTTCCTTATGAGTGTGATCAGGTAAGCTCCCCCCAGAGACTGCTACCTAGGGTATTCTTTCCACTTTATAAACAAGGGTATGGAGGCTCATACATGCTCCAAGACTCACCACTGGAAAGCAGCAGCCCCATGACTCCATGTCCATTCATGGATCTGCAAAGCCCTTTTCATCATCCTGGGCCACTTCTAATTGGCCTAAGGAGATCTGGCCAGAGTCTCGGGCCCAGGGGGCTGCCCCTCCCTTCCCACTCCTCTCCCCATCCCCAGCTGTGCAAACAAATTCCAGCCGGGTGGTTCCAAGATGGGGGAAGGTCTGTGGGTCTGGCAAGTCCCCTGAGTTGGACTTTCCTGAGAACATCTCCCTCCCCAAGGTGGTCTAGAGTACATCATCTTTCCATAGGTTTATCTCAGCCAGTAGTCTGACTCTAAAAATGAAAATGTACACCCCCACCAAGTGCCCTGCCTCCCCAGTAATACCCTTCCCCCAAGCACTGCAGGGTCCCTGCCTGGTCAGCACAGCACTAAAGATCTTTCAGCAAGCTCCAAGTGTGTATGGGTGACATCAGAGCTCATGAGCCTCCCACTGCACCTCATACTGCTGGGTGTCACAGGGGATGAAGGAAGAGAAGACCAGAGAAACCCCACAGGCTTGCTCCCTCTGCCTGATGGCACCCTTCCTCTCTCCTCTCTCTGCCTTAGAGTCATGCCTCCCACAGCACCAGCTTCATCCCCACCCCCTTCTTACTACAGGGCCCTTGCAGGGCCAGAGGCTCTGCAGATGCTGTAACCCTAAGGGTCCTGTCACCAGTTCTGCAGCAATCCTGGCAGGGAGTGGGTGTAGAGAAAAGACCTCCCATAAAAATCATGTGCAGAACACTCACTGCCTTACACTCACAAGCAGAACTTCCCTTTCTGGGTTTCCTTAGTTGACAGTTTTCTTAATTTTTTTTCTGAAGGACTGGATAATCCTCATCCAGGAGAAATGGCATGAAGACTGATCTTTTTCACACTGACACAAACAAAAACTGCTGCACACCCACCCCATGACATGAGGCACATACACTCCTCACCCACACTTGGCTCTCAGACAAGCTGACACAGTCTTGTACATACCACCCAGAGAGTCAGAGATCCACCCTGCCCAAGGGCTGACACCAGCATCGAGGGAAATGGAACCCTGTTGGGGGATGCCTGCCATCCATCCCTCCCCGGAGGCTGCCTGAAAAGTTTCCGTTGGGAGATCAGACCCTGTGAGTCAGGGAAGTCATGTTTGTTGGCAGGAGGGGACTTCCCAGCCTAGGAACACTCAGTCCATCTCTCCCACGGTTGGAGTGCAGAGAGGCAGCCAGACCAAAGCAGACCCAGAAATTCACAAGGATATCGTCAACCACCTAACATTTAATGCTCATCTACTATGCATGAGACCCTTAGGATGAGGGATGGGACAGCAGGGGAACCAAAGTTGGGAGCAAGAAAACTGTAGCCGTATCACTTTATTACTCACGTCAGTCTAGGATTCAACAAGCAGTTCTCACACACCAACTGTGTGTTGGCCATGCTCACATGAGCTCTTTTATTTAGTTCAATTCTCCATGTTATGGATGCAAAAACTGGGACTCAGAGAACATATGTCATTTGTCCTAGGCAGCCTCCACCTGCTTATATGTAAAATGGGTTCATAACAATATATACTTCATAGGATTATTGTGCAGATAAATGAGTTAATTCATATAAAGTGATTAAACAGTGCCTGGCACAAAGTAGTCAGTAAATCTTGGCTAATAGTTGAATTCCTTGTCATAAGTTCTGTTCATAGGAACAGCAAAAAAAATTCTGTTCATAGGAACTGCAAAAAATAAAAAAACAACTGAGTAACTCAAATCCAATGTTCCCCCCTATGATACCAAGATTCTTTCGTACTCAGGGGTCCCTCTGCAGAGATAGATCTTGAGATCCCTATGATATAATAGAGATCAGCTGGATTTCAAGTCAGAGCCATGGCACCAAATCCCAGCTCTGCCACTTTGGCTATGTGACCTTGAACAAGTTATTTAATCTTCCTGAACCTAAACATTCTTACATGAAAAGTATATATGAGAATACTCATGTGGAGTTTATTAAAGAGAATACACATCTCCTTCGAGTTTTAAATTCACACATACATACACACAAATTACGTTGAGATATAGTTTTCTCCATTTTTAATTTTCTCCCATAGACTTTTCATAAATTTTTATGTCCATTATATCTTAACCATACCAAAATCCAATTTAAGAAGGCATAAATCTGACATCATCCAAGATAGTTGGCCATTGTGAATTTTGTCTCAAAGTGGTTCATGAAATGTTCAGAGCATTTCAAATCCCAAGGGAATGACCTTTGAACCTTTTTTGAGAAAATGATTCAACTTTGTCTTCAGTCTGCAGCCATACCTTCTCCATCTTTCAAGGCACATCCCCAAGTTGAATTACAACTGTGGTGTCACCATGTGTTTACTGTGGGCTCCTTGGAGTCAGAGGCTGGGTATGACTCATTGCACATTGTCTAAGGAAGCATCCAACAAGTTCTTGAAAGGACCACCATCCGTTTCAGTCATCCATCTAACTATCCATCTCCAACCATCCACTCATCACATGCGAATTAAAAACTCTATGTCCTGTATAGGGAAATCCCCCTCCAACAGTGAGAACCTTTGCCTTGTTTGTCCTAACGCATTCTTCCTCTCCTGGAATCCTTCTAGCCAGGTCTGTCATGCTCACTGGGATTCTCTGTCTTTCCTATTTCTGGACAGCCTCTTCCATTCCCATGCAGACAGGGCCTCACACCTCCATGCAGGTGAAAGTTGGGGCTGGCACTTCAGAAGGAACAATGTCCTATGGTCCACAGCTGGAGGCCTTTAAGGACATCTGGATGGACCCTCTGTCCGCCTTTTAAGCCCCAGGGTGCCAAATCTGAGCCCGGGGAAGATAAGGAGGCTAGATTTTCATGTGCACATTTGGCGTGTATGTGGAGGGGAAGAATGGGGGTGGGACAGGATCTCACTTAACCCAGAAAGCCCTTATCTACAAGTCCTTTGAAGCATGGAGCTCTCAGAGATCAGCAGCCAGAGGGGAGCCATTTCTCCACGCCCAAGTCCCTGCCATTCCTCAGCTGCAGAGGCTGGGCCCAGGCCTAGAGTAATTCGGGAATCTCAGAAGCTCACACATTATTTATTCACTCAGCAAGTGCTTACTAAACCTAGCAAGTGCTAGGCTCTGGAGATGAATCAGACCCACATGCTTATTTGCAACCACAAAAGCTCTCAAATTGCTCCCAGCCCAAGAAAGGATGCAGGCACGGAAACTGAGACACTGCAATGGAGTGCTTTCAATCTTAGGTCCTGGTTTGGAATATAACACCTGTAATTGATGCCTAAATACACTTTACAATGTCCAAGTAAACAAAGGGGTCTCAAGCCTCTGCTCATATATGTCTCAAATGGAGGAAACCACTATCACCCCCTCCTCTGTTCCAGAGCAGTCTGTCACAACACTAGACTCTCTGGCTGTTGGATTGTGCTGCCTCCCTCAAGCTGAAACCTGCCCCCATTGTGCTCCTTCCACTGGTTCTAACTCTTACCTCTGGGGAGGCACAGAACCTTCTGGCTGCACCTGTCCCAAAACAGCCCTGAAGAGAATAGAAGCCAAAGTCATAGTCCCACAAAACCCAGTTTCTAAGCTTATTTTGCTTTAGAAGGGCCACTCTGGAAGCAGTGAAAAGGAGGTATGAGACTGGTGCCGGCTGTAGATGGGGAACTCAGTAATGCACCAGGTAAGAGATCATGTGGCTTGAGCCAGACAGGAACTGGGCAGGGACAAGCCAGAGGGCCACTCAATGAGAGGTCATACTGTTGGGGACCGAATGAGAAATCATCTGTTGCAGACTCACTCAATAAGAGGGTATACTGAATGTTGGAGTCTCAATGAGAGGGCATGATGGATATTGGAGACTCAATGGGAGAGCATGCTCAATGTTGGAGATGTGGTGAGAGGACGTACTAGAGGCTCGAGACTCAATGGGAGGGTGCTGGAGGCTGAAAGAAGAGACATTGACTCAGAGGGCCAGTCAGAGGGAGCACTCAAGCTAATGAGAGGGCCTTAATCCCTCTCTTGGGCTAAGAGAGGATATAAGACCAATAAGAATGAGGACACAGAAAACAGGAGCGACTTTCCAGCTCTCAGCCCTCTGCCCTCTTCCCCTAAGCCAGTTGTGCACCCCTCCCCTAGCTCTTCTCTTTTAAATCATCTGAAACATCAAGCTGCTAATGTTCCTACTTGGCAGCTGGGGATCAAGGGTGACGCCTGGTTCATCTCTGTCCCATCTCAGGCCCATTCCTCCCTGTGCCTTGCCCACGATCTACTTGTGGCAAGGGGCTTGCTAAATGAGCGTTGAAAAAGTATCAGCATGTGAAATTGTTCATTGTGCTAGTTTGTGCTGGTTGTGGCTGGTGCAGAAGCTGAGGGTCTAAAGAGTAGGAATCAACCAACTACTAGGGCCAGGAGACCCAGGTCTTTGTCCTGGCTCCACCATTGACTTAGTTTGCTCCGGAATAACTTTAATCTTTCTTCCTCCATGGGATGCAGTTTCTCCATCTCGGATGACCACAAAAGACAATTCTGAGGCCTATGAAGCCATAAATACCCCATGATGGTCAAGGGGACTCCCGTCACATTTATTTGGTATATTCGATGTCCCTGTAGGGGACATCTGAGAAGACCATCATCTCTTTTCTCCTGGGGCACCTCTGTCACCCACCAGACTATTTCTGAGCCCTGAGAACCAAAGGTCTAATGGTAGGCTTGGCCAAATTAAGCCAAGTCACATTTACTATTTAAAATCTCCCTGCAGAAGCAGTCTGTGGAGGCTGGGAGAAGCAGCAAATCCCTGCTCACTCAGGAGTCCATTTGCAGTGGCTCTAAATTCCTCAGGATTAAGAAACCTCCAATACCAGCTCCATTGCCCTTTTCTCGAAATTCTCCCCTGAGGCCACTTAGGTGGCAGGGATGGATAAGCACCTTCTCCTATGACACTATGCCATTACCCAAAACAAATCTGCATTGACAATCCCTGGCCCAGTCATTTCCAGAGCCAGAGTTCTGCAACACAGAAGGCCTAGATGTTCCAGGCTGCAGGCCTATGAGTCATAGGGGAGCTAGAAATGAACTAGGCCAAGATGAGAGCTAATTGAAGATGGATGATGGATCTAGTGTTGCAAGTTCTTAAGTCCTAGCATGTTCAAACTGGAAGAGAACTTCAGGATGATTTTGTCACACACTCCAGTTGCACAAATGGGAAAGTGATGTTGAGAGTGGGTAGAGGACTTACTCAAAGCCACACCACATGTTTGTGGTGAGCTTAGGATCCAGATCCAGGTTTCAGTTATTCAGTTATCCCACAACCAAGTTCTAGGATTGACATTTGGCATACTAAGATACACTTGTGTTCATTTAACAAACACATGAAACTTACTATGTGCCAGGCCCTATTCTATGCACTTTACAAATATTATCTTATTTAATCCTTCTGAGAACTCTAAAGGTGGGTTCTACTATCCCCAATCAACAAAGGAGTAGGTTGAAACTCCAAGAGACAAAATAACTTTTCCAGAGTCATACAGCTAATAAGAGGCTCATTTAGGTTTGGACCCTGGTCTGTTCTGTACTCCTTCACCTATTCTGAATTGTTCCATTGGAGGTGAGAGAAGTTAAGTCCACATGCGTGCCAACAGTGGGAGACCCAGGCCACAGAACAGAGAGGTCCTTGGCAGGCAATGGCACTCTGAGAGTGTCAGTGCCACACACAGCTGGGGACATGGCCCCAACGAAGGGCCTGCCCCTAGCAGCCTCTCCTCTGCCCCCGTATGTCGGCGATGCACGACTCTGTCCACTTTGCATTCCATGTGAGTTGTGTTCCCTGGGATCATGTGTTGCAGCAGTGGCCCAGCGCTCACGTGCACAAGTGACTGCCAGCCAGGTGTGTGCCTCAGCCACTTAGTCAGGGCTGCTGTTCCCTGGGACGAGGACTCCTCGGCCCAGAATGGAGTCCTTGCCAGCCCCAGAGGTAATGTGCCACAGCTGCTGCTGCTGCAGCCCCCACCAGTTCCACGCAAGATCATGCCAAGGGCAGCCCGGGGGTCATATGTCTAGACAGTCAGACTGAGAATGGGGCTCGGCATCTTGGGAGAAGTTTCCTGAATTCCTCTCACCTTCGCGAATGGAAACTGAACTAAAAGGGAATTTGTTCTAATTATAGGGAAATAAGGAGAATTGAACAAGAGCTACTCAAGGCTGAACCCTTCTGTAAGGTTTCTCCAACACCCCCCTTTGTTCATTTCATCCATAAGAAACCACAGAGCACCAAGTCCATGCCAGTTCCTGGCTGGGCATTGGGCACAGAGAGGATTAAAGGGGGGCCCTGCCCACCAGCAGTGCCCATCTAGCTGGGAAGTGAACCAACGAGCTCATCCCACAAAGTTATAGGTGCCATCAACAAGGAAGCTTGGAGATGGAGGAAGCCAAGCAGGCACAGGCTCCCCAAAAGACCAGTCTGGAGGTCAGCCAAACCTTCCAGACAGAGTCCAGGGCAAGTTCCTTTCTTTCTTCTCACCACACAGGATCCAGCTCCTCTTTGGGAAATCTTGCTTCTTCGGGACACACTAATCGTTGATCAGCACACATCCACTCAACAAATAACGACTGAGGAAAGAGCAGTGGACAAGAGAGACGAGCTGCCAACTGTGGAGCTTCTCTTATGGCTGCTTCCTTCTACAAGTAGTCTTTGCACACATACCACTCATCAAACCACCTCGAGGGTGTGTGTGTGTGTGTGTGTGTGTGTGTGTGTGTGTGTTTGCTCTTAAGCATTTCCCAAGCTTATTTCCAGAACTAGTCAAGTATAATGACAAAAAATCTAGCATCTGACCAGGCACAGTGGCTCATTTCTATAATCCCAGCATTTTAAGATGTAACGTGGGAGGATCCCTTGAGCCCAGGAGTTCGAGACTAGCCTGGCCAACAAAGCAAGACCTCATCCCCCCAAAAAAAAATCAAAAAATTAGCTACGGGTGGTGGTGCATCCCTGTAGACCCAGCTACTTGGGAGACTGAGGTGGAAGTATCACCTGAGCTCAGAAGGTCAACATTGTGGTGAACATGCCACTGCACTACAGTCTGGGTGACAGACAAACCCCTAATTCAAAAAAAAAAAAAAAAAACCTAGCCTCTGAAATCAGACATTCATTGAATCCTGAGTTCATCTCTGTGTAATCTTGAGAAAACTTCTTAGCCTCAGTCCTATTCATCAGGTCAGTATAATGGTAATTACTTGAGAAGGCTGTTTGGATTACGTAAAAGAATCCATGTCGGTCGCTTGACCTAGTGCTTGGCTGTGAGTGTCAGTATGAAGTGGGGCGGTCTCTGCTGTTGATCTCAACATCCCACAGTGTGCAAGACAGGCCCTGGACTTAGAAGATGCTTTATAAACGCCTGGTGCTTGACTGAATTTTGGCAAGGGATGAAGAGTAGATATGTGTGGCCTTTTTAGAATTTTTACTTTTACTAAAGTGAATATACCTTAATACAATTGACCATTTTTTCCTGGGCACGATGGCTCCTGCCCGTAATCCCAGCACTTTGGGAGGCCAAGGCAAGGGGATTGCCCGAGTCCAGGTTTGAGACCAGCCTAGGCAATTTGGCAAGACTTCATCTCTACAGTAAATCAAAAAACTAGCCAGGTGTGGTGGCGCACACCTGTGACTCCAGCTACTTGGAAGGCTGAGGCAGAAGGATCGCCGAAGCCCAGCAGGTTGAGGCTGCGGTGGCTGTGAGCATGCCACTGCACTCCAGCCTGGGCGATAAAGTGAGACTCCAACTCAAAAAAAATTGACCATTTTAATTGTGCAAAATATAATGTAAATTTTACAATTTGTATCATGTAAAATATACATAACACACACCATTTTAACCATTTTAAAATATACAACTCAGTGGCATTATGTATATTCAGTGTTGTGCAACCATCACCACTATCCATTACCCGAACATTTTCATCATCCCAAACAGAAACTCTATGCCCATCAAACAATAACTCCCTCTTCACTCATCTCCCCCATACACACACACACACACACACACACACACACACACACACACACACACACTCAACACTTTACGTCACTGGTAACCACTGTTCTACTTTCTGTCTCTATGAATTCGCCTATTTTAGGTAGCTTTTAAGTAGCTCATATAAGTGAAATCAAATGATATCTGCCCTTTTGTTTCTGGCCTACTTCACTGAGCATACTGTTTTCAGGGTTCATTCTTGTTGTAGTACCTGACAGATTTCCTTCCTTTTTAAGGCTGAAATTCCATTGTATGTATATACCACATATTGTTTACCCATTCATCCATTGATGGATACTTAGTTGTTTCCACCTTTTGGCTATTGGAATAATGTTGCAGCAGCAAGTATTGGTCTCCAAGTCCCTGAGTTCCTGCTTCCAATTTTTTTTTTTTGAGTTGCAGTCTCACTCTGTCGCCCAGACTGGAGTGCAGTGGCATGCTCCCGGCAACTGCAGCCTCGACCTGCTGGGCTCTGGCAATTCTTCCGCCTCAGCCTTCCAAGTAGCTGGAACTACAGGTGTGCGCTACCACACCCGGCTAATTTTTTTGTTTATTGTAGAGATGAGGGCTTACCAAGTTGCCCAGGCGGGTCTTGAACCCGTGGGCTCAGGCAATCCACTCACCTCAGCCTCCCAAAGCGTGGGATTACAGGCTGAGCCACCAAGCCCGGCTTGTTTCCATTTTTTGAATACATACTGAAAAGTGGAATTGCTGGATCTCGGTTTAATTTTTTGAGTAACCGCCATACTGTTTTCCACACAGCTGCACTATTTTACATTCCCATCAACAATGTGATGTGTGTGGTCTTGAAGTGGGAGTTGAGAGGTTGTGCAACGGACTCTAAGGGCACCTGGCACCCTCCTGTGGAGACGTTCCCCAGAGCAATCAATGGAAGCAAAGCAGTGGAAAATGGGGGCAGGCCTGGAGGAGGTGCTCCCCGTGGGGCGGGCACTGGAAGCCACACTGAGGAGAAAGGATGGGAGGCCCAAAAGTGTGGCCGAACCCCTGGAGTGTGTGAAGGTGGCTGTTGTGTGTCCACCATGCCACCTGGGAGTAGAGTGGTCAGTCCCAGAGTCAGAGAAGTCCGGGGAGGGGAATTTCAGGGAGACTGGACCCACCTCAGTATGAGGAAAAGGAAGGCTTTCTGAGAGTCAGAGTTGTCCAGCAACATGAGTGGAGAGTTCCCCATCTCTGGA
Organism: Cephalopachus bancanus; assembly: GCA_027257055.1. NCBI lineage: Eukaryota > Metazoa > Chordata > Mammalia > Primates > Tarsiidae > Cephalopachus > Cephalopachus bancanus. The sequence continues at coordinate 345,085 of JAPVLO010000396.1, forward strand.
GGTGTGCCAGGCATAGCTGGTATCCTTTTGCACAGGAGGTTAAGGGCATAGGATGTTGGACTGGAGGGCCTCTCTGAGTGCATAGAGCAATGTGTCCTGAAAGTATATGATTCAAAAATTCTGTGGCTGGATTTCATTTGAACCCACGTGTAGGCAGAATACTATAACTTGCTGTTCCCACCCATCCAGACACATTCTGCCCAGCTTCTCTGAATCCCATATTGGCATGGACATTGCTCAGTCGCAGCAGGAGGGAGCTTCCTTTCCATTTGTTGATAAGGATCTCATGTGACTCTCTAAGTTCCTGTGGCTCCCATTTACCTTTCCAGTTGGAAATAATACCATGTGCGGGCAGAGGAAGGCTGCAGGGAATGGATTTAGAAATAGCACAAGGGTGGAGGGAGGGCAGCGGGAGAAGAAGCTTTCTTGTTTGACCTTCAAGGGCCTCCAGAGTCCACCCCCTCCCTGCCACCTGTGTCCTCCCAACCCCTGCCTCTGGTCAGTGCACAGAGATAACCTTATCTCCATCTCTGTTGTGTCCCCAGCATCCTGCTGCAGCTGTTCTCTCCCCTGCATTTCTCTCTTCCATCCACTCGGCATATGCTCCTGGCTAAGCCCACTTCCTGGGATACCTTCTCTGATTCTCTCCACCTACACAAATCCCACCCATCATTTTTTGGTTCACCCCAAAAGCCCACAGAGATCTTCTTCCATGAGGTTTTGTGTGCTGGGATGCCACTTAATGCAGTCATTCACAGATATTTACTTACCAGGTACCCACTTATCACCAGTACTACTCCAGGCACGGGGGATACATCAGTGAAGACAGGCAACATCTCTGCCATTACTGAGTTCAGGCTGTAGCTGGAGACACAGACAAGAAACATGAAAACAAATACAAAAAACCTCTTGATGTAGGGATGATTGCTGCAAAAACAATAAAACAAGGGATATAACAGAGTCTGCTCTGTAGAATTGTCAGCAATGACCTCTCCAAGACAAGGTATTTGAGCCAACACTTGAAAATGAAAAGAGCCAGCTGTGAGAGCATCTGAAGAAAGTCCTCCAGGCAAAAAAAAAAGTCCCTGAATGAGCTTGGTATGTTTAAGGAGCAAGAAGGTGGTCACTGGGGCCGGAACCTGGAGAACAAGGCAGAGTAGACAATGGGACAATATGCAGATGGGCAGGTAAGGCTTACAGTGGGAAGCTATTTGAGGATCTTAATCATGGAGAGACATGATATGAATTATGATGAACAAAAAAATCACCCAGGTTATTGCACAGAGAATGACTTGCAGTGGGAAAATACTGGAAGCAGGGAAACCAGTAAGGAGCCTATTGTGGCAGACCAGGCAAGAGATGACAGTGATGTGGACCTGGGAGGTAACAATGTGAATGGTGAAAACAGTCAATTTGGGATACATTTTGAAGATTGGAAGAAGACCTGATGGAGGTGATACTTTTCTGGGATGTTGGGTAGGGAAGGATAAGGAGTCCTCTAGATAGAGAAAAGAATGTTTAGGCAGTTTTTTAAAAAGATTCTGAGCTGGGCTCGGTGGCTCAGCCTATAATCCCGCGCCTTTGGGAGGCTGAGGTGAGTGGATTGCCAGAGCCCACGGGTTCGAGACCCGCCTGGGCAGCGAGACCTCATCTCTACAATAAATCAAAAAATCAGCCGGGCATGGTAGCACATGCCTGTAATTCCGGCTACTTGGAAGGCTGAGGCGGAAGGATCGCCGGAGCCCAGCCTTCACAAGCCTTCTCCACCTACACAAATCCCACCCATCATTTTTTGGTTCACCCCAAACGCCCACAGAGATCTTCTTCCATGAGGTTTTGTGTGCTGGGATGCCACTTAGTGCAGTCATTCACAGATATTTACTTACCAGGTACCCACTCATCACCAGGACTACTCCAGGCACGGGGGATACATCAGTGAAGACAGGCAACATCTCTGCCATTACTGAGTTCAGGCTGTAGCTGGAGACACAGATAAGAAACATGAAAACAAATACAAAAAACCTCTTGATGTAGGGATGATTGCTGCAAAAACAAGGCTGCGGTGGCCGGGAGCGGCCACTGCACTCCAGTCTGGGCGACAGAGTGAGACTCCAACTCTAAATAAATAAATAAATAAATAAATAAATAAATAAATAAAAAGATTCTGAGGCATGAAAATGGAATATATTTTCAGTATGATGGCTGTGAATAGCATATACTGACAAGGTTTTGAAAATGACAAGTGGAAGGCAGAACAGATGAGTTTATAGAGATCCTGAGCAACACAGGAAGAGTGCAGTTTCTATTTCTTACGGTAATGGGGAGCCATTAAAAGTACTAGCATATCAGAGTTGCTCAATACATATTTATAGAAGGACTACCCATAGGAGCGCCAGAGTTGAGGTATGGAAGATGCTTTCATGGGTATTTTATAGGACATTTGTAGAAGCTGCCTGGTGTTTAGCAAATGCAGATTTTCTTCTCCATATTCCAAAGGCAACTTGGTATCCAGGTTGAATTCTGTTCTGGGACGTGTTCTACCTACAAGTTTTCTGGACTTCTGGGGGACCAAGCCAGGTAGCCAGAGGCTAGAAGACAAGCATCTGGCCATGGGTCCTAGACCAGCGTTTGCTGCCTCATAAAACTCACCAAGTCATACCTAGCCTTGTCCACAGATAGGATAAGCCCAATCTTATATATCTGTGATATTTTTACCACACAATACAAAGAGACGCTTCTGAGCACAATTCCTCATGGACATATCACCCAAGTTTGTTCAAGATTTTGAAGAGGTACTGATGTGTTCACTCTAGCCATGGCATGGCTCGGTCTCCAAAAAGCTGTTCACACTAGGCAAACATTTTGCTCTGGGCCTCAATTTCCCTGTCTAGAAAGGGAAAAGATTGAACTTAGTGGCCTAAGGTTTGTTCCCAGTCTGGAGCTATGTGACCTGTTTTTTTGACTCAGAACCCATTTGCACGTCTGCTCTTCATACAGGGGACAAAGCCACGGTGTTTGGATGGAGCCAGAGACGCGAGCTGTCTCAATCCCACAGAGGCCCAGTTGGCTTCCACTGAAGGAAAAAGCAGAATCTTGCTAGGGCCTGCTTTGCCCTGTGTGTTCTGGAAAACACTTGCAAAGCCTGGAATCTCAGTCTACATGCTGGAGTAAACCATGCTCCCTTTGAAACCTAAGAAAGTTGCAGGAACAGCCATTTACCTGTCACATGGTTTTCATAATTTCCCTGGCACCTTCGCCAATCATGGAAGCGAGTTTTGGCGGGTGGTGGGGTGAGCTCCAGGTCTGACACACGCATACTGGACCACAACTCCTTCACAGGGAGAGAATTGGAGCCGAGATCTTACGGGGCCCCTCCTGAGCACGTCCAGCCACAGGGGTCTGCTCATGAATATTTGGGGACCTTGATGAAATCCAGGAAACAAGCCAAGGCACAGGAGGGTAAACCAGTTGACGCCTTGGAAAGTTGAGTCGGCGAGTGCCTGTGAGCCCAGGTCTGTGCCAGAAACACTCCTGAATGGTGTAAGGGGAGATTAGAGAGTTGTGGATGACTTAGAAGATGCTGAGTGACTCGGGACTGATGTTCATGTGGTCATGAGCATCCACACAGTCTCAAAAATTATACTTCCTTTTTTTTCTGTCAATGGAGATTAATATGTGTGCTGTGCCAAGCACGAGGAGTACAGTGATAGGATGTCAACCTAGTCCTTACCTGCCCAGAAATGCAGACTAAAGGAAACTGAGCGATGTGTTTCCAACTATAGCGGCTCAAGTTGAGGGAATATGAGCATGGCCTTGGGTGATGACTACGAAGGTTTTCTAGAGGTGGCGACACACCACACCAAATGAGAGAGAAAAGGCTCAAAGGAAAATAAATGGCTCCATAGCCTCGGCAGAGAAAGCTTGGACTTTGTACCAAACAGGCTTGATTTCAAGTTGACTGTCTGAGCCTTTGTTTTCTCATCAGTAAAATGGGAATGCTTGCTTTGGGAATGTTATGGAGATTAAAAGAGTCAAGGATGAAAAGTGCCTGGTTCAAAGTGGGCTTTCCTGAAATGATTGGATGGTGGAGGTCAGGGAGCAGGAGGTGACAAAGAGTCTTGGACAGAAGATCTACAGAGTATAGTCTCTGTCTTCAACCCTACTGTGGCAAGGGTTGGGGTAGGCAGGGCCCAGGTCAGCACCCCAGAATGTTTGGGTCCTGGTGACCCATTTGCCCAGAGCTTCCTAGGGCATTGGTACAGCAGGCTTCTGCAGGCAGCCGGAGAGGCTCAGCCCAGTGAATTTCCACAAGCCAGGAGGGCCCCACTCTGAGGCTCACACCTCGGGAACTTGAGATGTTGGCCAAGTTCAGGCCGTGGGAGGGGAAGGCAAGTGCTGCCTCGGCTGGATTTGGTGGGGAAACGGGCCTCCAGGGTGGAAAAGGAAAATAAAGAGAGGGATTCTTGCTGTAGCTTGCTCACAGAGAGATGCAGTTCTCAAAGCCTCCCCATCTCCCACCCCAGAATTTTTCTGAAGAGCTGGGCTTCCACATCTGACCCAGCAAAAATCCATCACCTCCTCCAGGAAGTCTGCTTGGACAACACTGGTCACTTATGAGCTCTCACTCCCCCAACCCTGTGTACTTGAGTGTGGCTTCTCCTTCATATGCCGAGCTTGCAACACACCATTTAGTACAGTTCAGGATTCAGATTGTAAGTTTCCGCCAGGAGAGGCAAAAGGTGGGGGGGGACATATATACATTTATTGAGCTCCTACTGTATAGCTCACACTGGGCTAAGCACTTCTTGAATGTCATCTCACATAAATCTTGCAACAGCCCTCCACTCTCTCTATTTTACAGTAGAGGACGGGCTCAAAGAAGCCTAAGTCTCAGTATTGGAACTCAAATCTGTTGGACTCACGTTTTTCTAAAGTCATCTGTCCTTCAAAGCCTAACTCCTCTATACCAAAGCAAAGATCTATGCAGGAAAAAGAGTACATTCTGCATGCTATGGTGAAATAAGTTTGGAAAATACTGCTTGTTAAGCATCTCTATTGAGTTTCCCAATACGTGGTTGCATATTCAAGGCTCTGAGAGATCCTGCAGAGAAGATATTTGACTTACTTTACTGAACCCAACACCTCAGTCACATTATAGTTTCAAACCCCTGGGAATGCACTTTGAGATATGCTATCTATAAAGCAAAGATCACCACGATGACGTTATTCAGGAAAAAATTCCTTGAGAAACTTGAGGTGGGCAGTGAAGACCAAATTAGACTCGAATAAGAGGGAGTAGGAAGAAGGACATGGGAGGCAGTGGAACAGTGTGAGGAAAGGCACAGAGGTAGGAGTGAGCATGACGAGGAGTCAGGCCAGGGAGAAGACAGCTCCAACTGAAACCTGACATCCTACGAACATGAACAGTGATCTTCTTTGACCACAAAAGCCCGTCTTTAAAGCCAGAAGCTCAGTGTTACTCTTGAGTCATGCTATCAGGCACTGCCAGCAAAAGGCAGTGATTGAAATGAGTACAGGTATGTGTCCCTGTTGCCTAAGGAAACAGGCAGAACGCAGCACAAGGAGCTTTAGTTAGGCCCTCAGGAGAAGATTCTAACCAGTCCCTCATAAACCACACGCATGATCCTAGCACCACTGCTTTGTTTATGATCCCAACACTGTAGAGATTCAGGAGAAGGGGGCACAAGCATGGTCTCTGGTGATGAATGCCCTCCTTTCTGCACATCTCCATCCTCCCGACCTCCACCAGGCAGCTCATTTGTCAAGCAAACTGCTCAAGACTCCATGCTCTCTGCTTTCTCCAGAATCAGGAAGTCCAAATCCACTTTCCTCTCAAGGAAGACACAGGAGATGTCAGTGTCAGGACTTGCAATCTTGGTACCAAGAGGGATCCTGACAAATTCTGCCTAGGACTGTAATACACCCCAGGGCACCAAGACTGGGGTGTCCAAGTGTTGATAGCCCACATGGGAAGTTCCTGGACACTGTCATTAGAGACACAAGTGAACGAAAGGAGCGAGAGGACATTTATAGATGGGAATACGTTCAAAATCTTTAAGTAATAGCTCTCATTTGTACAACCTCTTATGTCATCTGGAGAAGGGTGTCTCAAAATATGGTCACTGAGTCAGCAGCAGCAGCATCACCTGGGAACAAGATGCAAATTCTTGCATACCACCTCTCCCAGAACAACTGAGTCACAAATTTAGGTGGAGGCCAGTCGAGAGTTTTGTTTGTTTGTTTGTTTGTTTTGAGTCAGGGTCTCATCCTGCCACCCAGGCTGGAGTGCAGTGGTTCAATCACAGCTCACTGTAGCCTCTAACTCCTGGGCTCAAGTGATCCTCTTGCATCAGCCTCCCGTAGAAGCTGGAACTACAGGGGTGCACCACTATGCCCAGCTAATATTTTCATTTTTTGTAGAGATGAGGTCCCACTATGTTGCCAAGGCTGGTCTCAAACTCCTGGCCTCAAGCAATTCTTCCACCTCGGTCTCCCAAAGTGCTGGGATTACAGGTGTGAGCCACCACACCCGGGGCCAGTCAAAAGTCTTAATGAGATCTTGGGGTGGTTCTAAAGCACACTAAAGTTTGAGAACCTCTGACCTATATTCTCATTATAATAATTACTCCTGAGGAAAATAGTGGTATTATCCCTTGTGGAAAGCGTCTCAGAGAGGACATTTGTCCAGTACTAGGACTCATAGCAGATAAACTACAGAGTTGAGGCTCCAACCCAGCTGGAACTCCAAATCCCAGTCATTCTGCTCCCAAGGACACCAGATTCCATCTCCGTGGGGGAGGAGCTTCTGGGCAACAGGACAGAGCTGTCTGCATAAGGTACTAGGAGAGCTAGTTGCCTGCCTTGGCCCCAAGTCGGCCTTAATTGGCTCATTAATAGCTGTGATTAGCGAGAATGGAGAAGCCTTTATCTCTGAAGTCCCTGGGCTGCGCTAGAAGCTCATGCAAGGAGCTTGCTGTAGCTAATTAAAGCTGAGCTGTGTTTCCTGTCAAGGGCCCAGAGTGTTAATGGCTTCAAGGGAGAAAAATTAAGTTTCAATTTCCATTCAGGGGTAATGGATAGAACCAGCAGAATGAAGAAAAGAAGAAGGGGCCTTTTAAAGGGGCAGGGACTCTGGGCAGGAGACAGAACTCTAGGTCTCTTCTGAGGTACGCAGCCAAAGAGGTGCTGCTGGCTTTGGGGTGGCATGGGGTGAGGGAAGGCGGACATCATCTTCATTCTTCGTGTTATTGGGATTTTTGAGCCTTTCAGCCTCTGGCCCCTGGTTACACCTGCTCTGGTGGGTGTGAATTGGAAGTGGGAAGGAAGGGCTGAGGCACAGTCCTGGTGGGAACAGGGTGTGGTCCCAAAAGTCATATCCACTACAGGCCCACAGTGCTCCAACTACTAGTAGTAATTTGAGTCACCTTTCCTCCAGTCTTCACAAAGTGCAAGATAAGGGCTGACTGCTTTACTATATCTCCCATAATGCTGTCAATAATCCTACAGAAAACACAGATAGCATAGGCACATTAGTTAATTGACTTACTCAAAGACAAATGTGTGTGTACATATATATATCTGAGCAACAGATGACACCAACTATAGGTGGTTCAAAATCCTTTATTCTTCACCACAAATATAGCCAAGCCTCCCTGATTCATTAACTTCCTTTCTTGGGACCCAGGTCATTTCAAGCTGAGAATGCTAACTCCACCCAGTCTTCTACCTGGTGAGGGAACTGGGACTTATCTTTTCTTATCCTTCTCCCCGACCCCCAAGTCCTACCCTACTTCAGGGGGTGTAAAGGAGGACAGAATCTTTCCAGAGGATGCATTGTGGTTGGGTGAAGGGGTCAAACAAAACCCCAGCTGTGTGGATATCAGTACAGAGATGATGCCACTAAATCAGAAATCACAACTTGCAGTATGGCAAATGGCCTATTCTGATTTAACTAATTTCTTCCTCTAAAAGGTTTGATCAAAGTCATCAAATCTTAGAAAGTTTGAACACATATCACCTGCAGAGAAAAGAGTATTACGTAAAAATAAACACAAAAGCCAGACAATAATTGGTTATCCATTCAACTAAAACCCAGATTGTTTACCCAAGAACCACCCCAGGACACTCAGCAAATGGTAAATGTGATTCCCTGGGAGCCCATCTTCATAGCTGCAAGTAGTTAGTCTTTCCCTTCTTCAAGACCTAAGTCCTGAGAGCTGTCCCCACTCTAGCCCACCTCCCCCTCAAAGTGGTTGCACCCCCACCCCCATTCCCCACCACTCGCTTTTGAATGGTTTATTTCAGAGTTGAATGTGAATCTGCCCATCCTCCACCACCTCCAGTTCTGAGAGTCTCAAAAAAAAAAAAAAAAAAGTCTGAGCCATCTCTACCTCCCCAGGGCCCAGGCCCACAGAACCTAGCAGACATCAGTGAGTATTGGCTGGATGAACAAATGAATGACCAGTCTGACTGGGAGAGGAAAATTTCTTGGCCTAAAGTTCATCTCTGCATGTCCCTGGGCTTTGTTTCTCAAAGTCCTTCAGCATAGCTGGTGATGAGAGGTCTCCATGTCTGCCTCTTCAGAGGTGGGGAGCACGACCAGGGGCAGGGACTAGGTCTAACTTGCCTCTTTATCCCCATGTCAACTCCAGAGACAGTGCCAAAGAGACCTACGGAAGGACTTACTGAAAGAATGAATGATCAAAAGAACTTGCCTCAGAAATATTCCTTCCTTGACAGAGAAAGTGTCAACCTGTAGGTGTGAGCTTAGCCCCAGCTGTTCCAGCCCCTTCCCCAGCAACCTAAATCAAATTAGAAGGAGGTCTTTGCAAATTGGTTAGTCTAGGCCAGTCAGAGCAAACAAGGCGGAGCCCATTGGGTAGGGTTGAGATATGGCCAAGCTGGGAGCTGGGGCAGGGCAGAGGCCACAGGGCCAAATGACCACTGTCACCTAGAACTTCTCTAGCTCCAGGGCTAACTCATCAGCTCACAGCTCTCCTTGGTATGCCAGGTTCCTCAGAAGCCTGTATCCTTGGCCTAGCCATGAAGGTCAGCGTGGTGGAGAAGAAAAAACACACAGAGAAGCCCTGGCTCCTTCACTGATTATGCTGCCCCTCTCCAACCTCACTCCTCCACCCATGCCATGGGGCAATAATAAGATTGCCACTTTCAGGATGTAGTTGAAATACAGACAGCTATGGCCAAAAGGATGGGGCTTTGTGAATTGCTATGGGGGACCGCTGAGTGGCACCCTGCCCATAATGGCTTCTGTAATGAAAGAAAGTGGTGTTGTGTGTGAGGAAAAAAAAACCAGACCGAATCATGCTTGAGGTGATGTGAAATTCCCTTCCTGAGCATGTACTCCATGCCAAGCCCTGGGCTGGTAGACACATGACCATGCATTACTTCACTAATTTTCACAGCCAATATTCAGCGTAGGGATTAACCTCATGGAAAAGATGGGGAAATTGAGATCAGAGAGTCTCAGAGAGGTAAAGCCACGTGCCCCCATTGGTCTCAAATGTCAAGACTGAGTCAGGCTCAAAACCCAAGACTTCTATGCCACCTCTCCAAACCGCAGACATCCATCCTGGCTCCATGTCAGCCGTGCACTTATCCTGTTTCCGTGGGCAAGTCCCTCCTGCTGTGCTTGTTGAAGTCCTAACCCCTTCCAAGGAGCGACACAGTCCCAGTCTGCTCAGTCTCATGCCCACCTCTCTCCACAACCACCTCAAACTGCAACTGCCATTTCTGCAATAGTTGGAATCGGCATAGTAGTATGTATTTTAGTGTGCCTTCTACTGGAAAGGATTCACAAGCCTGTGCCCCTTCCTCTGGATTGGGAGCCCTGGGGAGACAGGGCCTATATTCTACCATCTCTGTACTCCTCTGTGCCACCAGCCACACAGCCCAGTTCACAATCTTGTGCAAAAGAAGAACACAGAGAAGATGCATCTATTAAAGTGTCCTTCCTCCAGGCCTGTTTCCTCACTAGATGGTGGTCTAGTTAGACTAAATCAATAGTTCAAAAAGGTCAGAAATAAACTGGGCTTGGTGACTCAGCCTGTAATCTCAGCACTTTGGGAGGCTGAGGAGAGTGGACTGCCTGAGCCCGCAGGTTCGAGACCAGCCTGGGGAAGCTTGGGGAGACCTCATCTCTACAGTTTTAAAAAAAAATTAGCCAGGCATGGTGGCACGTGCCTGTAGTTCTGGCTACTTGGAAGGTTGAGGCAGAAGGATCACCGGAGCCCAGCAGACTCCAACTCAAAAAAAAAAAAAAAAAAAGGCCAGGAATAAGACCTCACAACTGACCTGCCCCCATTACCTCTCTAACCTCATTTCCTGTGTTCCAGGAACACTGGCCTCCTTGTTCTCCCTTCAGGACATCAACCACCCCTACCTTAAGACCTTTTCATCTGCTGTTCTCTTCACCTCAAGTGATCTTGTCCCAGATTGCCCCATGGCTACCTCCTTCACTCCTGCAGGTCTTCCTTTCCTAACCACACTATTTTAAATTGTGCCATGTCCCTCACCAGCATTCTCTGTCTCCCTCCTCTACTTTATTTCTCTCCATTGCATTTACCACCATCTTCGATCTTTTTTTTTTTTGAATCGGAGTCTCACTGTCACCCAGGCTGGAGTGCAGTGGCATACTCACTGCCACCGCAGCCTCGATCTGCTGGTCTCAGACAATCTTTCTGCCTCAGTCTTCCAAGTAGCTGGGACTACAGGCACCCGCTACTACCACACCCAGCTAATTTTTTTGATTTATTGTAGAGACAAGGTCTCACCAAGTTGCCCAGGCTGGTCTCAAATCCTAGGCTCAAGCAATCCTCTTGCCTCCACCTCCCAAAGTGCTGGGATTGCAGGCTTGAGCCACCACGCCTGGCCGTATTATATGGGTAGCTTGTTTTAAAATGCAGATTCCTAGCCTGGCTCGGTGGCTCAGCCTGTAATCCCATGCTTTGGGAGGCTGAGGTGAGTGGATTGCCTGAGCCCGTGGGTTTGAGACCCACCTGGGCAACTTGGCGAGACCTCATCTCTACAATAGATCAAAAAATTAGCCAGGCGTGGTAGCATGCGCCTGTAGTTCCAGCTACTTGGAAGACTGATTGCCAGAGTTCAGCAGGTCGAGGCTGCAGTGGCCGGAAGCGGCCACAGCACTCAGTCTGGGTGACAGAGTGATATTCCAATTCAAAAATAAATAAATAAATAAAATGCAGATTCCTGACTTCCCCTGAACCAGTTAAATCAGGATCTCAGGGACAAGACTGGCTATTTGAAATTTATAAATGCTCTCCGGGTGATTGTGACACACAGACAGGGTTGGAAACTACAGAGAAACCCTGACATGAACTAAAGTCGCTCCCAGGTGGGACACTGTTTGGATCGACCAAAGCTCAGCCTCCTGTGGGCTTGGTCCATCCACCCGCTTCCAGTCACATGAAACTTTGCTGTTCTCCGACCATCGCCTCCCTTTTAGGCCTGTCCATTTGGCATCTGTTCATGCTCTCTCTTCTACTCTAAATGTCCTCTCCAGTACTCCCAATTTATTCTCCAAAGCTCTGCTGAGTTGCCACCTTCTCTGGGAAGTCTGTCCCACCCTCTGCCCCACCTAAGCCAGAGTCCTCAACTTCTTGCTCTGTACTCAGAGGATCTTGCATATATATTTGGTACAGGATTTATCACACAATTTTATAATCAGTTTTTCAGATGTTTGTCCTTCTCCACTGACCACAGCTCTGAATAAGCTCTCATGATTGAGTCAGATTCAGAGGCATTCCCAGTATCTAGCACAGTACTTCACACATGGCTCGTGCTTCCTGCACTGAGTACATGAGTGAATGTATTAAAGAAGACATGGGCAGTTAGGTGGATGCATGCTTAGCAAAGTCAGAAGTTGGAAAGTTGGAATTATTTGTCTTCAAACTGGCCCACCATTTTCCAGTTTCATCTGAGCACAGCTGACCATTGTTTCCAGATCAAATCTGCTCTTAGGCCAGGGCAGACCCTGACAAGCTCCCTTTAACCTGTCTGTCAATGAATGACTTGCTTAGCTGGGAAGCCCTTCCCCCATAGAGGGCCCTCTGCTACAAAGGTTCTAGACAGCAAAACAGCCATAGGGAGTTCTTTTGTTCTTGGGGAGGACTTTCACCTCCCTCAAGTCAGATGATTCTTAACCCACTGCATCCCAGAATACAATGAGACCTTTCCCTGATGGTGCTCCAAGCAGAAAGGAGAAACAACATCACACACACATAAAAGCAACAGGGTATCTCTATAGTTTGGCACGAACCAGCAGAGATGGGTGCAGCCTCTTCACTCTTCAGAAGGACAGAGAGGACCAGAGTGATCTGGACACTTGCATAAGGTCACTGTGCCCTACTAGGACTCAACCCCTTTCAGTGGGATGCTCTTCCCCTTCCCCACCTCTTACCCCTTTGCCTGCCAGAAAACGACTGAACTTCCTCTTAACAAGAGTCATGATTTATGTCGGCTGGGCCCAATTAGCGCCAAGCTCTCTTGGGCCGCCAAGTGCCCCGCTGGCCAGCAGCTGAGGCCTGTCTGGCAGGACATATTTGGATGATGAAGCCATGTTGCATGTGAAACTCGGCCCAGGAAAGAGCAACTTGACTTGGATGTCCACCAAAGGCTGCCAGGCTTGGCTCCTGCCCATGAGTTTGGCAACGGGGCTGTCTGGCAGAAGATGGGGGCAGTGCTTCCCTGGCAAGAGGGGTGAAGCTGGTCTAGGACAGTACCACCCCAAGGCAGGATGCCCTCCCTGGGCTTGGCTGGGCCCCACAAGTATAAACAGTAAGAGAATCTCAAGCTGCAGGCCAGGAGATCAGGACTCAGCCCCAGATCCACAACCAACCCCTGACTGGGTGACCCTGAGTCATCTCTGCCTCCCCAGGCATGCTGGCTATCTTCCTTCCAAGGCCTCAGCTTCTCACCTGTAAATTGGAAAGGATTTCTTTGCCTCCCTCAGGAAGCACACAAGGAGCAGTCACGACACTCAAAAAGGGCCTACTCTCTTTAAGCCTCAGTCTCCGCATCCAGCAACTGAGACAAGCATGGCATTTCCATCACAGAGCTGGTGTGAGTCTAGGTGCGAATTAATATACTGTGCTTGGCATGGAATGACAGCTAAGTTGACCGTTATCTATCCCCTTCATGTGACTAGCGTTACATTGGGGTATTCCTCCCACCTCTCTGACTCTTAGTTTTCTAATGTGCCCTTTCCATAGGGTTGGTGTGAAAATCAAATTTGGAAACTGAGGTTCAGAAAGTAGCTTGTGTAAGTGGGTGCAACTAAGAATTGGTAGGCTTGGGATCTGAATTTAGGTCTGTCTTACCCTAAAGTTCATGTTCCATCCACGATAGCAATACTCACCTGCCACTCACTGGTTTTCAGACCCTGCTTTCAGGGGTGGGCCTGTTGCTTAGAGCTGGCCAGGAGAGTCCAGATGTTCCAATAGACCTTGTCCCCGTCTGCCACCCCAGATCTGCCCTGTAATGTAGATGGTAGCACTTCTGAAAAACCCAACCTTCCAGTAGAGGTTACAACAGAAAGCAAGGAGGGACTGGCCTGAGTCCCTGGTGAGTCAAGTGCAGGCCCTGAAGAAAATGACCACAAGCTCCGGGCTCTGTCCTGGCCTGCCCTGGGTTCATACCTAGCCCTACAGGGCCACACATCCTCCTTCTTAGTCTGCCCTAAGTCCTTCCGGCTGTACGGGGTGGAGACTCAAGCTGGGAGAAGGGAAACAGATTTTTATTCCCAACTCTGTCACTGACTTTCTACAAGACTTTAGAGAAGTACTTTTAACTTTCTGAGCCCAAGCATACCTTGTGTTAAGTGGAAGAGCTGTGCAAATTTGGAAGTGTGGATGTGCTCTCACTACAGGATTGTTTGCTCCTAAAAACTTTTAGGCAGAAGGATGATTGACCCCTCTTGGCGTTGTGCTGCATTCTGTTTCTTCATCTTTCTCTCTCTCTTTTTTTTTTAAGGAAGAAAATGCAAACAACCCCACTTCATTTATTAATGTCTCTGGAACACCCGGCTGGGGAATAAAGAATGCAGGGAAGATGGTTGTGGAGCACAGACAAATCTGCAGCTCTTCATCTCTGCTCAGAGGAGTACAGACCCAGGCCCTCGCCAAGCCCTGAGAGCACAAGAGCCTTCAACTCCCAACATGCTTCAGATTGAGATGGGAGCCAATGGAAGTCAATACACTCAGAGGGACTTGAGAGATGTTTGGATCATTAAGGCAGAGTCTTAATTCATCTGGGGAGTTGTGGGCTGCTACATCCCAAATCTGGTCTAGATTAATTAAAATCGGCCTATGATATGCCTTAAATTTTTATCCCAAACCTGCCACCATCCCCTGCTATCTTCTTTCATTCTGAGGAGCTAGGACCCAGTCTCTTGATTTGTTTTTACTCCCCTAAACACACCTTTCACCCTTGTGCTGAGCATGCAGTGTGCTCAGGGAAAGTTCCATCCATTATCATCAGTCCTCCCTGATCAGGGACCCACGAAGGCTATAAAGATGTGATTGCCAGGAGCCAGCCCTGTTCCGAGTAGGTGGAAGGTGTCTATTTCGTCTAAACTCACACATTTTGCAACCCATGGATTCCAGGCTGGACAGTCAGCTCGGATGTGATTCATCCCAGCCACAATGCCTCTGGGTGTGACTTTAGATAAGGGAATCTGGGGTGGAATGTCTGCACATTCAAAATAAGGGTCAAGAGGCATCCTGATCCAATCAGCTTATGAAGGAATACATGTCTGTTTATTAATCAGCAGATGGTATCCTTCTGATCTCCCAAACACTGGGTGTGGGGAACCCAGAGAAACTGGGACAGAGAAAATAGCTATGTGAGAATAGAATGAACACTAGTTTATTAAAAAGTTAGTCACTAAATGAGGAAAATAAGGTCAAAGACAAAAACAAATTTAACCCTTGGTATTAGCATAAAGAATAACACTAGGATTTTACTTTCCCAGAATCTAGTTTTACCCTCACCATAACCTCATCCTAGGAGTCTTATAATGCCCATTTTATAAATGGGGAAACTGAGACAACTAATAATAAGGCTGCTTGTTCCAATGTCTCATTATCAAAATCATTAAAAGAAAGTGCTATACTTTTGAAATCACAGAGGGTCATCAATTTGACCAGTTTCTTTCCAGAGTGAGGATGATGTAAAAAAGAATTCTAAAAGATTGATTATGAGTCATTAATTAAACTTCCAAAGTGCCTTCATAGAAGATTAAAAATCTTTTGCCCCATAATATTAACCCTGTGATAGGGTTCTTCTGAAAGACCTGTCCCCTTCTTACTTCATTTTAAATGACTCAGGTTCTTTCTCAGTCCTTCTCTTTTCTTCTTTTACATACTCTTTCTAAGCACTCTCATTCATATCATGACTTTAAGTGGCATCTCTCAGTTGCAAATCTCTGGCATACACTCTGTTCCTAAGATCCACACCTGCACATTCTACTGCGGGCATTTTGACCAACTGATATCCCAATGGCACTTAAAACTAGAGAGAGCAGTTTCCTTTTCCCAGGTAATGTTATTTCTTTTACACTCAATAATGGAAGAAAGGAGGGAGGGAGGGAGGGAAATGGATGTGCTAAAGAACTTTACAAGACTGTATAGTTCAACCCTTCATTCCAAAGATGAACAAATTGGCTAGACAGAATCAGATCTGGGACTGGAAATACTGCCTCCTGACATATGGCCTGGATCTTCATAAGAGCAGTGACACAGAGCACTGAGAAATGACACAGAAAAGGCAGAGGGCCAGGACGGAAAGCTGGGCCTTTGCTTCAGAGCACTCATCACAATGTGTGGTCATGTATTTGTCTGTTTACATGTGCAATGTCTGCCTTTGCAGTGTCAGCTCTGTGAAACCAGGGACCATGTCATATTCACTACTGTATCCGTAGCACCGACACAGGGTCTGCACAAAGAAGGCACTTAGAAAGCATTTGCACCATTCATAGTAGCCACAACAGAGAAATCTAGGAATTAATCTAGGAATTAATTTAACAAAGAATACAAGATAATTGGTTAATTTAATTAATTTTCTAGGAAATTATTTAACCAAGAATACAACAGACCTCTATCTAGAAGAATATAACCATAATATAGGACATAGAAAAATGGTATGAATAAGTAGAGAGATACTCTTGCACATGAACAGGCTGACTTAATGTTAAAAACATGTCCCTTCTCCAAAATCAATATAAACATTTATTACAAGCCCAGCTTTCTTTTTTTTTTTTTTGAGTTGGAGTCTCACTCTGTCACCCAGACTGGAGTGCAGTGGCCGCTCCCAGCCACCGCAGCCTCGACCTGCTGGGCTCCAGCGATCCTTCCGCCTCAGCCTTCCAAGTAACTGGAACTACAGGCGCGCGCTACCACGCCCGGCTAATTTTTTTATTTATTGTAGTGATGAGGTCTCGCCAAGTTGCCCTGGCTGGTCTCGAACCCGCGGGCTCAGGCAATCCACTCACCTCATCCTCCCAAAGGGTGGGATTACAGGTTGAGCCACCGAGCCCGGCTGATTTTTTTTTTTTTTTGAGAACTCAATTCACTTACTCTAAAATTTACATGGAGGTATACAAATCCAGTTAACCTAAAAATGTTAAGCCTTTAAAAAGAAAAAGAAGAGAGGGGAACTCACTATTCCAGATATTGACTTGCTGGAAAACTGAGGCAATCCACACATTGCAATACTGGCCAATAACAGATAGATGCATTGTAACAGAACAGAGAGCACAGACATAAGCTCTCACACATTCACATGTTGCACCAGATGTTCTGTTTGCCACTCCAGATCCTTTCTTTCTCTACTTTTCTCTACCCTAACTTCATCTGAAAGGATGGCCTCCCTGCTTTGCATTAACTATACTCTCTTGCGCGCTGGTTCCCTGTTGAGTTTGGCCAAAGAGAGTCCTAGGAAGAAGGTTAGGGAAAAAAAAAGAGATAGAGGTAAGTTATACCCTAGATCTCTCCTGCCAGGCGGCAGGTATGTGGGCAGAGACTGCACTTCTATTCCCATGACCAGAATACCAGCTACAGCTTTTTCTGGATTTTGATAGCCACTCCCTCCCCTTGTCTGTTCATGCCTGGCTGGTGGAGGCTGGAGGGTGGGGATGAGAGCTTCCTCACTGTTGCTATTGAGTGCCCCACCTACACTTGTTAGTGTCATTCATCGGAGAGTACTCCATTTCGCTTGTCTCAGTTCCTCATTTGCACTTGTGTTCTGTTTCCTGCTAGGACCCGCACAGATACATATATAAAAGAATTTCACATACAGTAGAAGTAATACGACAAATCAATTCACCACAGATTGCTAAGTACATCATGCTGGGAAGATTCTCTCATTATATGTAGAAGAGGAAACTGTATCCTTTATTCAATATCATATACAAAGGTAGTATTATGTAGATGAAATCACGAATGTGAAAGACAAAAATATAAAGTTAGTAGAAGAATAAAAAAGAAAAAGTTAAGAGAATATGTAGAAGTGTATCTTTATGAACTTAGATATGAAGAACTTATATAAAACATTAAAAGAATAATCAATAAGAAAAAAACAGGCAAGGTGCAGTGGCTCATGCCTATAATCCTAGCACTTTGGGAGGACAACACAGATTTCTTGAATCCAGGAGTTTGAGACCAGCCTAGGCAACATAGCAAGTCCTCATCTCCACAAAAATAAAAAGTAAAAATTAGCCAGGCATAGTGGTGCACACCTGTAGTCCCAGTTACTCAGGAGACTGAGACAGAAGGAGACTGAGACAGAAGGACTTCCTGTGCCCAGGAAGTCGAGGCTTCACTTCCACTCCAGCCTGGGTGACAAAGTGAATCTCCAATTCAAAAAAAAAAGACCAGGCTCAGTGGCTCAGCCTGTAATCCCGCGCTTTGGGAGGCCGAGGTGAGTGAATTGCCTGAGCCCACGGGTTCAAGACCCGCCTGGGCAACTGGTGAGACCTCATCTCTACAATAAATCAAAAAAATTAGCCAGGCGTGGAAGCATGCGCCTGTAGTTCCAGCTACTTGGAAGACTGAGATGGAAGGATCTCTGGAGCCCAGCAGGTTGAGGCTGCGGTGGCCAGGAGCGTGCCACAGCACTCCAGTCTGGGCGCCAGAGTGAGACTCTGACTCAAAAAAAAAGAAAAATATTTACTGCGTTATATTTTTTAAATGATTTATATTCAGTAAAAGGCTCTATGGATAAAATAAATAAATAATGGGATCGAAGATATCACAATGTCTAAAACTGACCCAGAATTAACAATGAGGCTCGGCTTGGTGGCTCAGCCTGTAATCCCACGCTTTGGGAGGCCGAGGTAAATGAATTGCCTGAGCTCGCGGGTTCAAGACCCGCCAGGGCAACTTGACGAGACATCATCTCTACAATAAATAAAAAAAATTAGCCGGGTGCACCTGTAGTTCCAGCTACTTGGAAGGCTGAGGTGAAAAGATCGCTGGAGCCCAGCAGGTCAAGGTTGCGGTGACTGGGAGTGTGCCACTGCACTCCAGTCTGGGCGACAGAGTGAGACTCAGACTCAAAAAAAAAAAAAAGAATTAACAATGAGAAGATACAAGAAACACCTGCTAATCAGCAAGAAAAAGAAAAAAGTCATGAGAAGAGTAAGCTAAAGATATGTATGCATAGACAATTTTTAGATTAGGAATTCCAAAAAGAGAAAAAGTATCAGGAGAGGTGCTCAAAATTATTAGTAGTCAGAGAATTGTAAGTTAAACCACAATGAAATTCACCTTATGTAATTTACACCAGTAAAAACTAGAAAGCTGGATAATGACAAACTTTGCAGTGATATAGGGATATCGAAACTCTCATATGGCAGGATTATTGAGTGGTAGAATCATTCTGAAGAACATTCCCCACCATTTAGTCAAATTAAGTCTATGCAGGCTCCATAATTCAGCTATTGAGTTCCTGGATATGCATTCCCATCAAAGCTAATCTAGGTTTATAAGAGAATTATTTGAGGGGTCAGGCTATTTGAAAGTTTATTACTCAGAGTGCAGAAGGTACAATGAATGAGATACTACTACTGAGTATTCTGTAGCAATCAGAAGAAATATGAATTGACTGTCAGAGTACCAGTGGAAAAAATAAGAACAGACTCAGATAAATTATGCAATATCGTTTATATAAATTAAAAATATGTGGGCCGAGCTCGGTGGCTCAGTCTGTAATCCCAGCACTTTGGGAGGCCAAGGCAAGTGGATTGCCTGAGCCTATGGGTTCAAGACCCACCTGGGCAACTTGGTAAGACTTCATCTGTACAATAAATCAAAAATTAGCCAGGCATAGTAATGTGTGCCTATAGTTCCAGCTACTTGGAAGGCTGAGGCGGAAGGATCACTGGAGCCCAGAAGGTGGAGGTTGCGGTGACTGGGAGCATGCCACTGCACTCCAGTCTGGGTGACAGAGTGAGACTCCAACTCAAAAAAAAAAAAAATGTGCACACAAAACAGCAACATATATTTGCAAGAACATAAAATATGCATTAAACGTATTTTAACAGTTGCCTATGTGGTGGGAAAGAGAAAAAGAATGAAGTAAGAGAATAGATAAAGAAGGTAGAAGATTAGATAGATAGATAGATAATAGACAGACATATAGACTGACTTTTACCACTAACCTGGGTGTGTATGCCATAAACCATAAAGTAACAATTTACTTAAAAAGAAAAGAAGAAGGAAAAGGATATGGGTAAGGGGAAGTAGGAAGCAGGAAAGGAAAAAGAAAAAGGTTGGGTAGATGGAGGAAAAGGAGAGAAAGAGATGAAGAAGGAAAACTAATGAAGTGTTAAAAAGATTAAACATTAAATCATAAGAAATAGTCAATGAATCTAAAAGGAGATGGGTACAAACGGAACAAATTGAAAACAGCAGTATAGTAGATTTAAACTCAAACAGATCCATAATCACATTAAATAGTTAAAAATTTATCAAATTGGAACAAAAAAGGAAACCCAACTTCATGGTACCTACAGGAAATTTATTTTAAATTTAAAGACAAAAGTAGCTTATAAGCAAGATATAGAAAAGGATATACCATCCAAACACTCATCTACATAAAGTGGGATTAGAATTATTAATATCAGACAAAATAGACTTCAGAGCAAGAACTCATACCACGGAAATAAAAGGTCATTTCATAATTATAAAGGAATCAATTAATCAAGAGGACATGATGAAAGCATACATGTACCTGATAATAGAGTTTCTAAATATATGAAATAAAAACTGACAGAAATGTAAGGAAAAATAGACAACTCCAAAATCATACTTGGAGACTTCAACACTCCTCTCTCAATAATTGATAGAACAAATAGACCAAAAAAGATTATAAGAGAAGTTGATTATAAAAATATTATAATTAACTCGATGTAGTTGCAGAACATTCCACCAAGCAACAACAGATAAACTTTCCTATCAAGTACCCACAGAACATTTATCAAGGGTTCACAGAACATATAAATCTTATTCAATGCCATAAGACAAGTCTCAGTAAATTTAAAAGGATTAAAACCATAAAAAGTATGTTCTTTGACTACAAGAGAATTAAATTAGAAATCAATAACAGAAACATATTTGGAAAATATTCAATAATTTGGAAACTAAACAACACATTTCTAAGTAACACATGGGCAAAAGAAGACATTATAATAAACATTTTTAAATATTATTAATTGCATCAAATTAAAAAATACCAAAATATATAAAATACAGATAAAGAAAAATATATAGAATTAAATGCTTATATTAGAAATAAGGAAAAGTTTTAAATGAATGACATGAGTACACATCTTAAGACATGAAAGCAAAAAGGGAAAACTACCAAAGTAGCAGAAAAGAAAGAAAATCACAAAAATAAGAACAGAAAACAAGAAAATAAAAAGTAGAAAAATGATGGCGAACATCAGTAAAACCCAGGCTAATCAGGAAAAAAAGAGAAAAGACTCAAATTACTAGTAACATTTGATCATCTCAATAGATGCAGAAAATGCAAGGTTGTAGAAAACAAAAGTAATACACAACATTTAATTGTATTTTATATAATTTCAAGGAACAGTCATAAATTGAAATTTTAAAAATCCTATATTTTTTTTAAGTCAGAGTCTCACTCTGCTGCCCAAGCTAGAGTGCAGTGGCACGCTGATGGCCACCACAGCCTTGACCTACTGGGCTCAGGCGATCCTTCTGCCTCAGCCTTCCAAGTAGCTGGAACTACAGGCATGCACCACCATGCCCAGCTAAAAAACATACTATTTTTAAGAGCATTAAAAATTGTGAAATACTTGGCCGGGTTGGGTGGCTCAGTCTGTAATCTCAGCACTTTGGGAGGCCGAACCAGTGGATTGCCTGAGCCCGCGCATTCAAGACCCACCTGGGCAACTTGGCAAGATCTTGTCTCTACAATAAATCAAGAATTAGTTGGGTGTGGTAGCGCACACCTGTAGTCAGGACTACAAGCACAAGGTGGGATTCAGATGGAGATTCAGGAGAAGACAGCAAAGCAAAGAGGATCCAGGGTTTGCAGGAGGAGCTACTTGGAAGGCTGAGGTGGAAGGATCTCCTGAGCCCAGCAGGTCTAGGCTGCAGTGGCCAGGAGTGTGCCACTGCACTCCAGTCTAGGTGACAGAGTTAGACTCCAACTCAAAAAAAAAAAATCCATGAAATACTTGAAAATTTTTACAAATGATATGCAGATATGTACATCGAATACCCCAAGATATTGCTGAAAGAAGTTAAAGAAAATCTAAGCAGAGAAAAACAGTGCTTACAGATTATAAGACAATTTATTAAGATGTAAATTCTTTCCTGATTGATCCAGAGATTCATAAAAATTTCAATCACAAGTCTAGCAGACTTTTTTTGCAGAAATTGACAAACTAATTTTAAAATTTGTATGAAAATGCAGATGACTCCATAGCCAAACACATTTGAAAATGAAGAACATTGAAGACTTAACTACCTGTTTTCACAACTAAGTATAAATCTATAGTAACACAGTGTGATGTTGCTGTAAATATATATATGTTTATCAAGAGAATAGAATAGAGCCTCAAAACAGACTAACTCATAAGTGGCCAACTGATTTTTGATAAAGGTACCAAGGTAATTCTATGCAGAAAGTATCATCTTTCAACAAAGGGTGTTGGGACATGAATGTCCATTTGCAAAAAGAAGGGGGTGGGGAGGAGGAGGAAGAGGAGGGAGAGGAAAAAAGGAGAGAAGGGAGAAGGAGAAAAGGGAGAAGGAGGAGAAGCAGCAACAACCATGCCCTTTATTCTTTTCTCACAACTCACACAAAATCCATCAAAAGATGGATCACTAACCTAGTGTAAAACCTAAAACCATAAAACTCCTAGAATAAAACAAACAAGAGAAAATCTTAGTGAACTTGGGTTAGGCCAAGATTGTTTTAGTAGGACACAAAAAGCACAAATTATTTTTTTAATTGACAAATTGGATTTCTTCAAAATTAAAATATTTGCTGTTCAAAAGACACTGTTAAGAAAATGAAAATACAAGCCATGTACTAGGAGAAAATATTTACAAAGCTGTATTTGACAAAAAGCATGTATACAAAAGATAACTATCACAGCTCAATAGTAAAAAGTCAAACAGCTCAATGTAAATGTACAAAAGATTGAACAAAGGCTTCACCAGAGGAGATATAAGAATGGCAAATAAGCATATGAAAAGATACTCAACTTCATTAATCATTAGGCAAATGCAAATTAAAACCACAATAAGATACCACTTAACACTCACTTAGGATGACTGTAATTACAAAAACTGTCAAGACCAGGTGTTGGTGAGTAGGTGAACAGCTGGAACTCTCAGACCCTGTTAAATGCCTAATATACAATTAGGGTTCCAATATATTATCAATTACTCATAGCAGCTATTATGAATATGAGCTATCATGATGCAAAATGAAAAACTCTGACTTGGTCTCTACCCTCACAAAACTTCTGTCTAACCATATTCTTTCCAAATATATGTGATAATCCTTTGAATTCATTGTCTTAAGGACTCATATTTCTCTAGTCCTGGGCTAATACTTTACGTTGTAACTAGAAATGGTGATTATTCCAGCTGTAGCATTACTGGAAATCTTGAGGAAAAAAGAGCTTTAGAACTGTGAGAAAATAGTTGACCTTCAATAGGCTAGCTAATGAGCTCCTGGTCTGAGAGGGGGAAAAAAAAAGAGGAGAACGCTAAACGCCATAGATTATGGAAAAGCTCGGAGGTAAAAAACAAAAACAAACAAAAACCCCAAACCAACCCCCCCACCAAAACACAAAAATCCACTCATCTAAGTTGGTGAGTCTGCAAAAACTTCTGCCACTTTAGAAGTTGCCTGGATCCTGAGATCACTGCTTTTATATAAAGGCAGCTGGTGTATAGTGAAATAACATGGATCTAGGGTCAGAGAAAAACTTAGGAGTTATAAGGACTTGGACAAATCACTTCTCTCTTAGCCTTGGATTCCTGGGCACATGGATGCTGAATGAATGCTCTAATAAATCAATGAAAAAAAATCTGTAAAATGTTGGTGCCACTTCTAGACACAAGGGATTTTTTTTTTTTTAAAGAAGGATGATCTGGAGAGTTTTTGAAAAGAAGTAAAATCTTTTTATATAAAGAATGGAAGAAACACAGGAATAAGGCACAGGGTAACTTTGTCTGTGTACTCAAATCTCTGAATAGCTTTTATGAAGAAAATAGAGAAGATCTGTTTCCATGTGGTCCCAAGGGTGGGAACCAGAGACTGGTGGATAGGCAGGTATGGAGTCAATACATGAAGTTTCTGAATGTTGAGTTGCTTCAAAATGGCATTGGCTCCCTCAGAAGCAAGAAGCAGTGAGCTTCTTGTCAATACATATTATAAGCAGTGGCCAGACAGCTACATGGTAAGATTGATGAAAAGGATCATCCCATTCAAACATAAAATGGAAGTCGAGTTCTAAACTGAGAACAGTAGTGGCATGAACCTGGACATGATGAATTTGAGGGGAAAGCAAGTCATTCAAATAGAGGGAAGAGCAGGATGGAGACACAGACTGGAATATCATCATAAAAACGCCAATAACTAAAGACAGAAAGCCATCCAATTCCCCATTACTGATTTTGATAATTAAAGGTCAAGCAAATCTAAACAATTAAGGAAGCACACTGATGGGTGGAGTCTATATGGTGTCTGGTGGGATGAGATGCAGACACAGTCCCCTTGCCAGGGCACACAATTGACATGTTAAATGCCTGACTAGCATTTAAAGCTGGCTGGATTTTGCTGCCCACTCACCTCCTCAGTAGACACCCCTGCTGCCAGGTGCAAACTGTCCACCTGCTCCATGCAGTGGCCCTGGACACCACTGTGACACACGCCCTCTGTGACTTTTTCCATATGCATCCATGTTGCAGATAACTTGTGCTCTTTCATAACTTTTCAAAAGAGCGTAAAAGTATTGAACCTAGCACAGTAGATACCTTAGAGGCCTCTTCTTCTTCTTAGTATTATTAGTATTGATCATGAAAGCATATTTGCAGCCCTTTACAGTACACAAAAGTGCTTTCACATCATCGTCTAATTTGGTCCCCACAACAAACCTGTGAGCTACACATCACTATTGTTCTCACTTTGCATGTGAGGAAATTGAGGTCTGGAGGGATGAAGCTAGGAAGCTGTGAAGCCTTTTCTTATACAGCATATATTTCAGCTATAAATTCTTGATCACTGTGTAAAGGTTTAAATCTATTTGCACAGACCACATTGGCCCTGCAAGGGTCCATAGAAAAGGAAAAACCTGAAGAATGCTCAGCACTCCCAGATCTACTTCAGTCACCAGAAATCCCATCCAGCCCACTTACCCTTCCTCAGGTTCTGCTTGCGTGTCCTTACTGGTAGCCTCAGTTATTTCTCCCAGTCTACCTCAGCCTGGACCCTTCTCTCTAATGAATGGCAACTTTTGGTCCATTTTGATAGCCTGTTCTTGGCTCTCTCCAGTCATGCCATGTCTTACAAGTGGTTCTGCTCTTTCATCCCCTCCTCTGATGAGTCCTGGGAACTCCCCTTCTGGTTCACTTGGCTGTGGACACTTCCAGGGGCTGCTGGGCCTCATTTGCTCCAAGTTTTCTTTTCAGTTGTAGAGATGAGTTGTGCTGAGTCATCCATACGCTTTTCCAGGGTCTCCCTTATCAACAAAGGGAGGAGTTAGACAGAACTAGACATTCTGTCTATGGGGAGAGCTCAGTATGGGACCAGGATTAAGCCTCAGTCTGCATCAGTGGTAAGGGCTAGAGGCTGACTTTTGGCCCAGGTAAAGCATCTGG
Source organism: Cephalopachus bancanus (assembly GCA_027257055.1). Lineage (NCBI taxonomy): Eukaryota > Metazoa > Chordata > Mammalia > Primates > Tarsiidae > Cephalopachus > Cephalopachus bancanus. The sequence goes on from JAPVLO010000396.1 coordinate 370,506, forward strand.
TCCTTCTCTCTGAGGAAGTGGAAATCATTCTTCCAGAACAGCTTTATCCACCCGCCTGACTTGCCTACTTCACTCACATGCTTGCTGCCTTCCCTCCTGTAATCAAAGATGAAATGTCCTGACAAGAAGTAGCCTCTCCATTGTCTCCAGATCTCAACCCTAGGCTTTCTCTAGTACTTCTCCAGTGAAGCCCCACCCCCTTTCTCTGGGACCAGAAGTTCCTCCCTCTCTGTTTGATCCTTCACATCAGCCTGCAAACACACTGTATGACCCACGGTTTTAACAGTCCCTCCATTGACCCATGTTCTTACTCTGCTCTACCACAACCCTTAGAAAGAGCTGCCTTTGGTGGCTGTCTCTACTTCTTCACCTTCCTCTTTACCTTCAACCCATTTCACTTCAACTTCCATCCCTAGCAGTCCACTGAAAAGTCCCATGTCGACCTCCTACGGTCAAATCTAGTGATCACTTACCTGTTTTGTTCTATTTTATTGGATGTCTTGCCACCTCTCTCTCCTGGTTTCTCTCCAACTTCTGTCTCTTTTGCTGGATGCTTTTCTTTCAAACTTGAAATGAATGAGTCCCCTGACTTAGACCTACACCTCCTCTTCTGTTCCCTTCTCTTCTCTCTTCTCTCTCTTTCTCTCATAGGCCAGTTGGCTTTAAATATATCTGTGCAATGGACAATACTTTTATCCTTCCAGCTCTGACTACTCCCCCAAGCCCCAGGTTCATTTATAAGCATCTTCCTTAACACCTTCACTTGGATCCTCACAGGCAGCTCCTGCTTAACTTGACCTAAAACTGGACTCTCGGAACCTCCCCTCCAGTCCCTCGAAACTCCGCTCCTCCCTCAGGCTTCCTTATCTCAGTGAATGAAGCCAATAGCACTAGACAAAAACCTTAGCATTGCCCTTGGCTCCTCTTCCTTTCACTCCCATGTCTGTCACAGAACAGTTGCTGCTGGTTCTGATTCCACGTGAAACAAACCTGCTCGCTTTTCTCCAGTGGGAGAGATGGTGACTTCTGTAAAGAGAATAGGAGGATTCATTCCTTTATTCATTCATGCGACACGTATGTACTGAGAGCCTAATTAGTGTCTGGGGCTAAAGAATTGGTGAACATGTTAGGCACGGTCCTTGATCATGCCGCTTATTTTCTAGTTGTGAAGAGAACTCATAAACAAGTAAATCGATAAAAATGGATAATGTAATGATAAAGAAGTGATAGATGTAATGATAAAGTGGTGAACGATGAGAAGGAGTCTTCCATGAGAAGATCTGGGGAAGAACAGTTCCATCAGAGGGAGCAGTCTGGGAAAAGACCCTGAGATCAGGAGCCACGTTTCTGAAGCAGACACTGGTCAAGCATGAGTTCATGCTAGCTTGTGGCAGGCTCTGGGGCCACACTGCCTTGGTTCAAACCCTGGCTCCACCGCTTACTAGGGTATGACTTTGAGCAAGTGTTTTTCCCTATGCATCAGTTTCCTTGTCTATAGAATGAGAATCATGGTGGTATCTTCCTCATAGATTCACTATGAACAGATAGGTATCACCAAGTGATAGAACAGTGCCTGACATACAGTCAATGCTCAGTAAAAGCCAGTAGTGATCATATCATCACACAGTAACCCTGTAAGGCGGAGTTCACCAATTTTGGCAGGATTGGCATTTGGGGTTGGATAATTCTTTGTAGTGGGGGCAGAGAGCTGCCTTGTGTATTATAAGGTGTTGAACAACATCCTGGCCTCTGTCAGATGCCGGTAGCACCTTCACCAAATTGGTGAACCCAAAATGTCTTTAGGTGTTGCCAAATGTCCTTGGGGGAAGGGATGAGGGCTAAAATACTGCTATAAGACATGCACCATTACCCCCTTTGACAGGTATGAAATTGGAAGTGTACAGTGTTTATATCAAAGGGCTATAAAGTGGTGGAGCAGGGATTTGAACCCCTGTCTTCTGGCTCCACAGCGCGCGTTCCTCTCTCCACAGCTGGCTATGCTGAGGCCCACTCCCCCCTTCCCTCACCCTGGCCGGCTTGCACACTCACAGAGCTGTGTTAATTACACAGTAATGTAAAACTTTATATGTGGTTTGTTATTTTATATCCAGGAACATGGTCCACGGCCTTCATTACATAAAGCAGCTGTGTGTATACTTGGGGTCTAAGTGCTATTTAGTGGTCAGCTCGATAGGGTATTTTGTTTCAAGCATCACATTTCTTTTTTCCCTTTCCATACTTCGATTGAATCCTAGATAGAGGAACGGAGCCTCGCATGACTTGGGCTGAAGTGAAAGGCAAAGGTCTCCTACATGACAATCATCAGTCCCACTAAATGACAATCATCCCACTAATTAAGTTGAGGGAGACAGTCCAGGAATTGCCGTGTTTGGTATGAACTTTCCCCCCAGTGACTGTGTGTGTGTGTGTGTGTGTGTGTGTGTGTGTGTGTGTGTGTGTGTGTGTGTGTGTTGTTCACAAGCCACATCCAGTCTACCCTGAGTTACCTTCCACTCATGTTTTGAAGAAAGCAAGTGCTTTGGTGAAAAGAACTAGACAGTCTAGGCCTGCTAATTATCAGCTGTGTGACTAGAATATGTCATGCCTCCCTTCTGAGACTTAGTTTCCTCGTCTTTAAAATAGGGCTAAAAGTATCTGTCTCACAACATCACTGAAATCCTTTGGAGCTGGGCTCGGTGGCTCAGCCTATAATCCCATGCCTTTGGGAGGCTGAGGTGAGTGGATTGCCTGAGCCCGTGGGATCGAGACCCACCTGGGCAGCGAGACCTCATCTCTACAATAAATCAAAAAATCAGCTGGGCGTGGTGGCGCATGCCTGTAATTCCGGCTACTTGGAAGGCTGAGGCGGAAGGATAGCCGGAGCCCAGCAGGCGAGGCTGCGGTGCCCGGGAGCCGCCACTGCACTCCTGTCTGGGCGACTGAGTGAGACTCCAACTCAAAAAAAAAAAGAAATCCTTTGGAAAAAGGATCTGGCACAGAGTTGGTCTGCAATAACCCCCAGCTCCTTTTTTCCTTTTCTCCCTAGGCCACCCAGCCCAGCCCCCACTCCAGTCCACTCTCTCTTTTCTTCTCCAGCCTGAATGTTCTTTTCCCCTGCCCACCTTGACCCCTTCACGTCCATCATTCCCCTTTCCTGGAATTCAAGCAAGACTTGGGCTTCATCTACTTAAATCCTATTTTGCCTAATTCAAACCCTGCCTCCTGCAGGAGAACGCCCTGACCCTTTAGCTGTCACTGGCTTTGCCAGCACTTTTACAAAATTGCATTACTCACTTGGCCCTCATGTGCATTTGGGGGCAAGGGGGTGGACATTTCTAATTTTTATTCTTTACAAATATTTAATTGACAAAGATTGTAGATGTCCATGATACACAAAGTGATAATTTAATACATGCATACATTATGCAGTGATTATTACAATAAAATGAATGAACATATCTATCACTGCCCCTACTGTACATGTCCCCAGAACTTGTTCATCTCATAACTGAAAGTTTGTGCTTTAGACCAATCCTTGTACGCCATTGGTGGAAATGTAAATCAGTATAGCCATCATGAGAATCATTTTTAAATTCCTCAAAAAAAATTAAAAATAGAATTATCATATGATCCAGCAATCCCACTGGGTGTATATCTAAAGGAAATGAAGCTAGTATGTCAGAGATACCTGCACCCCACGTTCACTGCAGCATTATTCACTTATATGCGTTTTCACTTGCCGCCTACCTATTTTTGTGTCCTGTTCAGAAATGACAAGTATCCGAAGGACAGGACTATATTCCTTCTTGCCCAAGACACTATAGTTCACATGGGGACCCAATAAATAGTTGTGCGATGACAGAGTCAATGCCTATTATTGCTGTTATACTCCTGAGGGCTGCACCCAGCCTGTCTGGAACCTGGCATCTTAGCCACCCTCAACCAGCACTGGTAATTTACTCAGAGCCAGCTAAGAAGATGACTTCCACTGAACAGCAGAATGAAGGGCTTTCTCAGTTCATGCATAGCCCTTCCTGGTGCGGTTTTACTTCTGGCTCTCCCCAGTAGAGCTCCTGTATTCTACCTTTCCCCCATCACTGTTCACAGTCCTGGAATGTGCCAAACACTTGCACTCCCAAGCCGTTGTACATGATGTTTCTGCTGCCTGACTTTCCTTTCTTCATTCTCCCTGCCCAACTCCTATTCCTCCTTAAAGATCAACTCTGAACATCATCTTCTTGGCCAAGACCTTTGCTGATCTGCTGTCTCCTGGGCTGCCTTCATTGCTCCTTTTGTCTCCTCTGTGTGTTTCCCAAAGCCCCCCTGCTTGTTTGCATCTCTGCCCTCTTCATTGGACTGCAAGTTCCCCAGGGACAAAACCCCCAGCTGACTCCCCTGCACTCCCACCCTCCACCACCCCGCCCCCACCAGGCAGGCCCACAGTAGGGTTTTTAATGAATGCCATCATTCTAGCAATTCTAGTCCCGTGTTGTGCCTCTGTGACTCCATGCCCATTTCCCCACTGCCAGGAGGCAATGTCCTTTTCTGAATCAACACGGTGTCTGCATTTTCTCTGGTTCTTCCATCATTCTAGACTGTCTTATGCCCTACCAACCTCTGCATGGTCCTGGAGTTTGCTTTCTTTCACTCTCACACCCCAAGGCAATATTGTGCTTCCATCATCATGGAGGATTCACTTTTAACCCAGGCTGCGGGTTGATAGGACAGGACCTGACGGTGGGTAGGAAGGGTCAGGAAAGGGTGGGGGTCAGAACTGGAAGTCAGGCATGGTCCATCTGAGAATGTCAGTGTGGCCAGTGGCCAGGGCAATGGCTCCCAAGGAAGGCAGCTCTAAGGCCCACAGCAAAGCGTCTCCTTTCAGTCTGCCAGAGCAGGGCCCCCATCTCTCTCCCTGAGAGATATGCTGCCTTCAGTAGCACCAGCTCCTGAATCTGCTCGGGAGGCAGACTTTGTTGGTTTAGTTACGCTACAAAGCTTCTGCTCCTGCCCTGGCTGTTACAGCCTGCAGATTCCTGGTACCAATCTGATTGAACAACTTAATTAAAATGCAATAAAAGGAAAGTGGCCGGATATGCCCCAGGGGAGAGGAGGCAGGAGTCTGAGTGCCCTGCCTCGCTCCCGAGCCCTGTGCCCATCCCATCCTTTCTAAAGGCGCTGGGCAGGCTGTGGCCCTGGACTTGCAACTCTAGCATTGGGTGTAGAGGCTCTGAGAGGGGGTGTGGCCCACAGGGCGGTTCATACTGATGATGCAGAACCTCAGTTCACACTTTGGGCCAGAGATGACAGCTGAACCACCCAAAGCTGACCGGCGAGCTGTTGGCAGAGCAAGATAAGTCTCCAGGACTCAGGACCACCGACTATCACCCAGGGCAGCTCTCACCACACCAGTGGGGAGAAAAATGACTTGAAGATACTGAGACCATTACTCCAAGTCTTGGGGAACACTCCCCTGGAGCCCCAAACTTATTTATCTTTTGGCAACAGCTTTATGGAGACATAATTCACATATCATATCTACCCAAGTAAAGTGCACTAGTCAATTTTGGGGGGTATGTCTGGAGTTGTGCAACCATCACCATTTGAGAATATTTTTATTGCTCCAAAAAGAAATCCAGGACCCTTTAACTATGCTCCCCCCTCTCAGTCTCCCTATTCCTCCTAGCTCTAGGCAACCACCAATCCACTTTCTGCTTCCATTTGCCTATTCTGGACGTTTCATATTAATGGAATCCTATGATATATGTCCTCTTGGGACTGACTTTTATTCAACATAATGTTTTCAAGACAGAGCCATGTTATAGCATGTATTAGTAACTTCATTGCTTTTAATGGACAAATAACATTCTGTCCTGTGAAAATACCACATTTAAAACATTGTATAGCCAGGCTCGGCGGCTCAGCCTGTAATCCCGCGCCTTTGGGAGGCTGAGGTGAGTGGATTGCCTGAGCCCATGGGTTCGAGACCCGCCTGGGCAACTCGGCGAGACCTCATCTCTACAATAAATCAAAAAATAAGCCGGGCGTAGTAGCACACGCCTGTAGTTCCAGCTACTTGGAAGGCTGAGGCAGAAGGATTGCCGGGGCCCAGCAGGTCGAGGCTGCGGTGGCCGGGAGCTGCCACTGCACTCCAGTCTGGGCGACAGATTGAGACTCCAACTCAAAAAAAATAAATAAATAAAACAAATAAAACATTGTATATATTTAAGGCATACAACACAATATCTTGGTATACTACATATTGTTTTCGTTTTGTTTTGTTTTGTTTTTGAGTTGGAGTCTCACTCTGTCGCCCAGACTGGAGTGCAAGTGGCCACTCCTGGTCATCGTAGCCTCGACCTGCTGGGCCCCGGTGATCCTTCCGCCTCAGCCTTCCAAGTAACTGGAACTACAGGCGTGCGCTACCATGCCCGGCTTATTTTTTGATTTATTGTAGAGATGAGGTCTCGCCAAGTTGCCCAGGCAGATTTCGAACCCATGGGCTCAGGCAATCCACTCACCTCATCCTCCCAAAGGCGCAGGATTATAGGCTGAACCACCGAGCCCAGCTACATATTGTTAATTCGTCCACAAGTTGATAGACATTTGGGTTGTTTCCACCTTTTGGCTATTATGACTAATGCTGCTATCAACTTTATGTGGAAGTTTTTGGGAGGGTGTATGTGTTTTCTTCTTTTCTTTTCTTTTTTGAGTTGGAGTCTCACTCTGTCACCCAGGCTGGAGTTCAGTGGCACACTCATGGCCACCCCACCATCGACCTGCTGGGCTTAGGCGATCCTTCCGTCTCAGCCTTCCAAGTAGCCAGAACTACAGTCAGGCACTATCACGCCCGGCTACGTATGTGTTTTCAATTATCTTGGATATATACCTCATATTAAAAAAAAAGCCTGCTTGTCCTTTCATCTCATTTAAAAAGTCAGAATAATATTGGTGAAGATCTCAAAAAATTATTGCATGTATTGGCTCATAAAATTACTGAGGAGAACAAGAAGGTGGCTTAAGAAAGAGAGGCACAGAGAAGCTAGTTGTACTATACTGCCTTTGGCCACAGCCATCACGTGCAGCTATGGAAGAGAAAGTCACAGCTGGCACTCATGACACTCAACCAACACACAGCTGGCACTCATGACACTCAACCAACACACAGCTGGCACTCATGACACTCAACCAACACACAGCTGGCACTCATGACACTCATGATACTTTTACAACTTTAGGAAAAAAGGTACCAGGAAACTTGTGTCTGCAATACAGCAGAGGAAGATTATTTGTGTGCACTATCACTTCAACTTTTTTTTTTGGCCAGGGCTGGTCTTGAATTCCTGGCCTCAAGCAGTCCTCCCTCCTCAGACTCCCAAAATGCTAGGATTACAGGCGTGAGTCACAGAACCTGGGTGATCACTTTAACTTGAATGAGCTCCTTCTTATTCACTGTCTGCCAGTGTCTTCTAATTTTCCAGTGCAATTCGGTTCTCACTTCCCCCTCATCCTGACCAAGGAAGATGGTGACTTGGTAGGGAACTTTGGAGCTCCACAAAGGAGAGGTTCTTTAAAGGATATCTGTTGTCACTGCTGCAGCTCTCAGAGCTCTGTGTGTGGGAAGCATGCAGCTGCCCTGTGCTCTCATGCCGTCTGGGCACTCTGGCATGCTCGGCACTTGTCACCCACCAGGTGGCTAAGAGGCTGAAGTTGCTCCAGATGCCTGGTAGGTTGAACCATAAGAAATTGCCAGCATTTGCTCATTTTTGGCCTACAAAAGTGGTAGTTTCATGAGGCTCATGAGGCCCAAACTGCCCATCTCTGGGTGGGTCTCTTCTGTCCTTCCTGCCTTCCCCCCAAAGGCCAAGATCCTGCACTCTGGAAAGCCTTACTGCTCCTCCAGCCCAGCTGGTCCTCCTCACTCAACCTTCTAGCATGGGCGTTCTATAGCTGTTCAATCTGTTGCCCAGAGTCAGATTTGGAGTGCTGGGATGGGTGTCAGGAGACCTAGGCTCGGCCCTGACTCCTCACTCACTGTTCATCTCCCCACTGGTTTCCCTGCCTCCAACCTGCCCCCTCCAATCCATGCCCACTGTGGGCGCAGATCTGATCTGGCCTCCTGAAGTCAATTTAAACCTCGACTTGAAATCTCACAGTGACTTCCCGTCACCTTAGAGCATAGAAAGGACAGACCCCTCAGCCTGGCCAGGAAGCATAACTTCAGCTCCCACCCCTGCTTTTTGCTCCAAACACGTCTAACTGCTTACAGTCTCCAGCAGGCACCTGTGCTCTCACACTTCCACCTGTGTACCTCTGCTCCCTCCGACCTATCTTTCAAGACTTCCTCCAGTGTCTCCCCTGGCCGTTTTCCTCTCTGTTCCCATTTCCTTATGCTTCTGTCTCTCCTGACACTCATCATCTGTATGTTAACTGCCTCTTCACATATCTGTTCCTGTCTCCATTTCTAGGCTGTGGGCTCCTGACTATATCACCCAGTTCATCCTTCAGTCTGTTGCCAGGATAGAAAGAGTCAGCAAAATCCCATTTGACAGAACCAAGCAGGGGCTCCCGTGACTCAGTTTACCCATTTGCTAGAAATGGTTCAGAAGCTTAGCTCTTGCCTATTGGCCTTCTCTAAGTCTCATTTGCCTCTTGGGAGCAAAAGAAGATTCGTGTAAGAAATTCTTCAATTCCTATGGTCCAAGACACTGGGATGTGACTTCTCATCCCTCCAGAGCCAGGCACAGGGATCCCGTGTAGGTCCAAGGAAAAAGATGGGCAAGAATTGCTTAAATGGAAGTCGCCAAGAAATGTCGAGAATGATAATTTTGTTGGCTTTATTTTTTGCCTTTTAATTCAGTTGGTGTTTTCAGAGCACCTACTAAGCTCATGCCAGTTAGGGGTGATACGAGGTCGTACCGAAGTGATACAATGCAGCTTTCCTGAATTTTGTGCGAGTACCGGCTTCCTCGCCAGCCTAGAAGTGCCTACCCAACTCCTGCGCCTCTCTCTGCTCACTCCCGCCAGGACTCACGGGAAGGATGCGTCGGGCGAGGCAGGTCCACATCCCCACACTTGTCGCTGCGCTGCCCACGGATTCCGCGTCCACATCCGAGCCAGCGGAGGTCAGCCGAGCGGGGCCGCATCCCGGGCGCCCTCTGGCGGCCACACACGGAATTACGGCCCGGCCGCGGCTGGCGAGAGGAAGGAGGAGGGATGGGGGAGGAGGAGGCGCGGGCAGGGGAGGAGAGGAAAAAGTTGCGCTGGGAAGTTTGGAAAGTTGGGAAGTGGCTGCTGCGGGCTTCGCCTCCCTCCGCGCGTGTGTGAGGGAGCGAGCGAGCGAGCGAGAGGAGCGAGCGAGCGCCTGCCATGCCCATCAGACCCCGCCTCGCCGCGCCCGGGCGCGGAGCTCGCCCCGACTCCCTGCGGCCCGGCCCGGCCCGGCGCGGCCCCGGCCCCCCGCCCCCCGCGCGGGTCCTCCCCTCCCCCCGCCCCGGCGGCCCCAGCCCCCAGCCCGGCCCGGCTCCGCGCCGCTCTCCCGCCCTCCTCTCTCCCTCCCTCCCGGCCGCGGAGCAGCATGGCGGAGCCCGGGCAGCGGCCGCGCGGCCGCCCGCCGCCCCTCTGAGCCGGGCTCGGGGACCGCCGGGCGTCCCAGACCCGACCCCCACCTCCGCCGCGCCCGCCGCCGCACTTGTCCCGCCGCGCGCCCCCTGGAGCGCCGCGCACCCCTGGGACCCTTGCGCGCCCCGGGTGCCCAGCGTAACCCCGGGAGCCCCGCGCACCCGGGATCCGGGTTCTGCCCCAGGAGCCCCGCGCGCCCCTGGACCCCGACGCGGGCCCGGGACCCCCGCGCGCCTGGGATCCCCGCACGCACTCAGAACCCCGGGGCTCGGCCAGCGGGGCTGAGCGCCCTGGTCAGGGGATCCGCCCCAGAGGGTCCCCCTCTCCCGTAGACGGAGCCCCGCCCCAGAGAAACCCCCAGGTCCGGCAGGGACCGTCAGCCACGCCCCAGAGAGGGCTCCCTGCATCCCGTGGCCGGAGCCCCGCGCTCCCGAGGAAGCTCCGTGCCCTGCGGGGGGCTCCCCGCCCCGCTGAGGGGGCGCCGCCCGGGAGGGTCCCCCGCGCCCCGCGGGCCCCGGCAGGATGCACGCCGCCCTGGCGGGGCCGCTGCTCGCCGCCCTGCTCGCCACCGCCCGCGCCCGCCCGCAGCCCCCGGACGGAGGACAGTGCCGGCCGCCCGGATCGGTGAGCGAGCGCCCGCCCGGCCACTCTCCCGCCCGCCGGGCGCCCCAGCCCCGCGGGGCCGCCGGCTGGGGTCCTGCCTTGCGCACCCGCCTCAGCCCACCCGCTCCGCCTCAGCCCGCGGGGCAGCCTCGGGCGCCCTTCCTCGCCCTTCCCTGCCCGGCTCCCGCTCCGAGCCGGGGGCAGATGGGGCACTCCCCCCTCCGGGTCCTTCCCCACACGCTGCCGCCCTCGGGCTTTCCTCCTGACTTGCGGTCCTGCTCGGACGTGTGCTCTGTGCCCCTTTCGACTTCCTTCTCTTTTCATCCCGTCTTTTCCCTTCGGGTCTCGCTGTCCATTCTGGCTCCATCCCTCCACCATTCCTTGCCTTCTCTTCCCCAACTCCCACCCAGCCCTGTTGCTCTCCCATTCTCCCACTCTGCCCCCTCCCAGGCTTCTCCTCTCTCCCTGCCCTCCCGCTCTGACCTGAGGCAAATTTTCTCCCGGTACTGGCTCCCACTTCTCCCTGCCTCTGCAGCCCAGGCCCCAGCGCCTACTCCCCAAGTGTCCCCATTCTGTGGACGGCGAGAGACTCCAGAGGAGAGGAAAAGGCAGTGCCAGCACAGGCTGGCCTCATCTTTCCTTGGGGGTCGAGTAATTACTGGTTCTAATTTTTCTCCCCAAACAAAGAATCCCTTGATTTTCCCCAGGATCCTTCCCTCTAAGTGTAAATTAATGCGGTGACAGTCGCCCTGAATTGGAGGCCAGGCGCGTGGGAGGGTCTGGCTGCTGGAGGTGTGCTGTGCTGTTCGCCAGGAATTAGTTGACCTTGGGCAAGGTGCACCTTCAGCAGCCTGGCCTGCCTGGTGTGAAGGAGGGAGCTCAGTTCGGCCGACCGGGACTCAGTCCATCTCCAGTTTGCTGGGAGTTATGGTTTCGGGGTGTTAGTAAAGTGAGATCCTGTCCCAACAATCTACTTTTCATTTGTGCCAGAGTCAGGCAGAAAAAAATGTTATGAGTTGATCTAAAGCTTGCAGGTGGTCAGTGGGTGGAAAATGGCTTTTTCTGGATGGAAAATGGCTTTGTCTAAGAGAGATGATAGTCCCTTTCTCATGCCCCTTAACCCTGGCCTGGCCCTAATCTGGATCTGGAGAAATGCCTCTTCTTAGCGTCCCTCCCACACCCCCCACCCCCACTCGGAGCTTAGGTCATAGAAAATGGCTGGGAACTGGGGTTGGAGAGCAGGTATACATTTTTAGGGGAGGAGCCTGGAAAGCACCCAGAATATGTACATTTCTTGAGAATAATTATAATGGAATCCTCTCCTCCCAAACCAGACACGGAGACTTGACTTGGCCTTGCAAGGTTTTAAAGCACTTTCTCATCTATGGTCTCAGCTGGTCGAGCAAAGTAGCTGACACTCCAGACCTGCCCTCCCAAAAGAAAACCGTATTCAGCCTGATGAATGGGAAGTAGCTGTTTAAATAGGTGTGCTATTTTTAATAGGTGTTCTGCTTTCAAAGTACTCTTGGCATGTATCTTCTAATGGCTGGATTTAAAAGTTATATGACTTCCTCCCTTCTTGCCAGAGCAGGACTCTCGGTCCCCCTTTCCCCACCCTCCGCATGAAACACCACCGGGAAGGTTTGGCTTGGCCAAGCGTGAATGTTCTCAGGTGGTGTGGCAGCCCTTGGCACTCACAGCCAAAGCTGATCATAATGAGAGTTTCCCTTCATCGCTGGCTTCCTCTGAGCCTGGAACTGTTCTGAGGGCTTGATACACATGCATCATGTCTTTTAATTCTCCCAGCAACCACTGGGTAGCTGCTTTCACCCCATTTTACAGATGAGGAAACGAAGTCTGTGAGAAGTGAAATGATGCGCTCAAGATCATGCATCTAAGACAGGGCAAAGCTAGGTTTTGAGTGTGGGTCTTTCAGCCCCCATCTGCACCTCCCCTGGGCCAACCGACTCTACTTAGCTGCCTTAGCCTCACTGCCCTGCCCCTCTCTCTCCCCTGCAGCAGAGGGACTTGAACTCCTTCTTGTGGACTATTCGGCGTGACCCCCCGGCCTACCTGTTTGGCACCATCCACGTGCCCTACACCCGCGTCTGGGACTTCATCCCGGACAACTCCAAGGCGGCTTTCCAGGCCAGCACCCGCGTCTACTTCGAGCTGGATCTGACAGACCCCTACACCATCTCGGCATTGGCCAGCTGCCAGCTGCTGCCACACGGGGAAAACCTGCAGGACGTGTTGCCCCGTGAGCTCTACTGGCGCCTGAAGCGCCACCTGGACTATGTGAAGCTGATGATGCCCTCATGGATGACGCCCGCCCAGCGGGGCAAGGGGCTCTACGCGGACTACCTATTCAATGCCATTGCGGGCAACTGGGAGCGCAAGCGGCCTGTGTGGGTGATGCTCATGGTGAACTCGCTCACGGAGACGGACGTGCGCTCCCGCGGCGTGCCTGTGCTCGACCTCTACCTGGCCCAGCAGGCGGAGAAGATGAAGAAGAGCACCGGGGCTGTGGAGCGGGTGGAGGAACAGTGCCATCCGCTCAACGGACTCAACTTCTCCCAGGTAGGCACGCGGCACCCTGGCCCAGAGCAGGCGACCCTGGGCACCTGGGTCCCCTTCTCGGACTGTCTTCTTCCTCAGTGGGAAGCCAAAGCTGGGTCCTTTCCCCAGAGGGAGAGGTTCTTTCAGGCTGGGAAGCAGGGAGGCAGCACACTGGCTGCTTTGGTGGTGTGAGTTGAAACCAGTGTGTACCAGAGTTTGGGGTAAGAGTTTGGTGCTTGCTTCTATTTCAGCGGCTTTACATGTGTTGGGGATACACACTCCCCACCTGCTGTGCTTGCTTGGGCAGAAAGAATTTTCCTTATAGCATCAGAGTGATCAAAAACAAAAAGAGAGGGCTGCTGGTTTGCATCAGGCCTTCCCGAGGCGGTCTAGAGGTTGGCGTGTGGACAGTGCCAGGCAGGAAGCAAGAAGAAGGCACAGCTCCCAGGACTGGCCAGACAGGGAGGTGCTGGGGACCTGCCGTGCACAGAACCCTGGTTTGCTGTTTGAGGTTAGGCACTGCCAGATTCCCCGGTCTGCAAAACTCTAGGCGACCCTCGAACTGCTTGCCTAAAGCTGGGAGAAAATCAGCAGATAGAGTTTGGGTTTAATAATTTCAGAGAAGTGTGTTCGCTTAAAGGTTGACAGTTCTGATTTCTGAACCCCAGGAGTCGGGGCAGGGAGAAGGGTGGGGCTTAAGAGGTTTAAAGTCTCTGACTGCCAGAGACCTGATCCAGCAAAATGTCATTAAAAGCCCCGTCTCCATGGGCAGAGGTCACTCGCTACTCACTGGCCCCAAACTCAACTCTGAGGCCCTGAGAACAATGAGTTCACATCTGTGCCTTGAGAACGGGGCTGTCAATCCCGGGACGGGGGCTCCTGCAAGGAGGCCCCAGACGGGGCTCAGGCTGATTTCCCTAGTGAGGCATGGCCCAGAGACATACTCCCCATTAAGGAGACGGCCCCGTAAATTGGCCCTGGCCAGACACTCTACCCCTGGAGTCAGACCTGTTCGCTACTCCGGAGATGTTGCAAGCTCTTCACCAGGGAAACAGCAGCAGAAACCGATCTCCTTTCCGAGATCTCTGGCCTTTGTTTTTCCAGGGGAAATGCAATATTGTCCCCAGGGAGGTAAGAAGCCAGATTGATTTGCCGGCCAAATGAAAGGCGGGTTTGTCGGTTCTCCTGCTGGCTCTCCCATAATTGTGGAGTCCCAACCCAGAGGGCCCCGGTGGCAGGAATATTGGGGCAGTTAGTCACGCCCCGCAGGGTTCTGACTATGCCTGACTCCTTCTCCACGGGGGAAAATCCTGTGTATTCTCTGGCGCAGTGCTGAGTCCTCTGAACATAGCGGCTTTCTCCCTCTGAAGTGACTTTTCCCTTGCCAGCTTCAGGAGCTGATATTATCTGTGTTGGGGCCCCCCAGTGCTCACCGCCCATCTCATTTTGGAGGCAGATTTGTGGGAGGCCTCTCTGTTTGGAGGCCTGTGTCTGGCCTCAATATCTTTTTTAGGTTAGGAGGTGGGGAATCCACCATCGCTCTCAACACCCTCTTTGCACCAACCACAGAGGAATCCAACAAGGGCTGAGGGGAGCACACAAACTCTCCGGTTAAACAGTCCCTGGCTTTAATCTGTCTCTCTTAAAACAACAAAACTATCTTTCTTCGGGGTCTGGAAGCACTGCTGTTCAACCAAATGATGGCTTTGGTAGGTTGAAAACATTTGCTGGAAAGTGTGTGAGGTTATGTTTTAGGAAAAGTTCTTGAGAGTCATTCATCGGCCGGCAAGGAGCCTGCTGACAGTCTCCAAAGCCCATGTTTGAAGATCAAACAGACTCCAATCTCTGCTGCAAAAACGCACCCACCCCATCACCAGCCGCGTCCACTCTTAAAATTGTTCTTGGGTCCAGCTCCTCGAAGCGGCTGCAGAAAGCAAGTCCCGAACAAAAGAAAACAAGATTCCTCTTAGTTCCCTAATCTACACACCCTTCACCACCTGCTGGAGTGTCCGACCATGCCAATTTGTCCTGTTATCATTTTAGAGGGAGGTGATGACATCTCTCCTCCATCCCCTTGGGCAGCCTTGACTAACTGGGAAGGATGGGATTCTGGAGGCTGGGCAGATGGGGTCATTAGGGATCCCAAAATTCAGAGTCAGATATGCAACAGCCTTCTCAGTAAAATTGCATGCACGCGTGCACAGTTAGATATGAACATCTGTGATGCATTATTGTACTGAAATATCTGTTAAGTGCATCAGATTTTTATTTTTTCTTTCCTCACAGCATTACTGTTATTGCAAAATATTTTGGTGGGGGGCAATGAGAGAGGAAGGTGGGAAGAATAAGGCTTAAAAGAATGCCTTTTTGTTAAAGCCCGGGATTTTAGTTTTAGTGCTGGTGTTTTAAAATTTTTTATGTATTTTTTTTCTGGGCAGAAATATCATATTTTTTGCTTGTTGAATGGAGAAAGAAAGCTTATGTTTTGGGACTCCGTGGGCTGAAGGAGCCCCTGAAAAAGCTTGTCCCACTCTTGCACAGCTTGGACGATCTGGTCTATTGTTAGGTTTGGGTCTGTGATTTCAAAATAAGCTGAGGGCACTAGACCCAACATCACCATGACTTTGCTATGTGACCTTGGGCAAGTCAGTTCCTCTCTCTGGGCCCTATTTTCTCTCTCTGTGAAATGAGACACCGGGATTAGGTCATCTTCCAAGCCCCTTCCAGCCCTGACATTCCATAGGACAAGTCTAATGAATTCCACGTGCTGGGCACCCTACGGGAGGCTCCATATGCTTTTCCATTTCTTTGGATTCACACACCAACCCTATGGCTTTCTAAGGTGGGCACCCAGAAAGGTTGAATGACTTGCCCAAGGTCACATCGCTAATAAGGAACAGAGCCACTCTGCCAGACTCTATACGAAGCATGTGTTCTTCCTGCCGCCCCACGCTGTTTCTCTAGACTTTCTCCTGTCTAGGTATTGGGTATCTTCCTGCAATTCTTATTTTAGTTCTTTTGTTTCTGTCTCCCCTTTAGGACTTAAGAACTTAAAAGTTCATTTCTGGCTGGGCGTGGTGGCTTAAGCCTATAATCCCAGCACTTTGGGAGGCCGAGGCGAGAGGATTGCCTGAGCCTGCAGGTTCAAGACCAGCCAGGGCAACACGGTGAGACCGCGTCTCACAGTAAATAAAAAAAATTAGCTGGGCATGGTAGCATGCACCTGTAGTTCCAGCTACTTGGAAGGCTGAGGTGGAAGGCCTGAGCCCAGCAGGCTGAGGCTGCGGTAGCCAGGAGTGTGCTACTGCCCTCAAGCCTGGGCGACAGAGTGAGACTCCAACTCAAAAAAAAATTTTATTTCGTGGAGAATTTACATGTGTGGAAAAATTGTTCCCTTTGGCTGTGAGGCTAGCGTGGGGTGGTGAAGCAAGGCCTCTGCGTGTTTTCCTAAGTGTCAGAGACAGCTCGGCGTAGTGGGCCTGAGGTAGGCTTGCTTCCAGGTTTCGGTCCCAGCCCTGACACTAAAACCAATGACTCTTGTATCATCTTGGGCAAGATGCGGTGTCCCCGTCCGTCCAGTGGGGACAGTAGTTATTATCCTTTCAAAGTTGAACTGGTTTCATCAGGACATGAGAAGCTCCTACCTGTGGGAAATTGCTGAGAGGGTAAGATGACTGCCTGGATGGATGTTGGTTCTGTGAGTAAAGCTGGAGTATTAGGAGGTGGTGGTGAGTTGCTGCCCCCGGGAGCCTGGAGATGACGGAGCCTCAAGTCCAGATCTTATGACAAGCGTGGGACCTGCAGATTTCCATCAGCTCTGCCTGCTGCCTGCAGGGACTGGTACTGGCTGCCACTGCTTCTCCCTCTAGGGAACCTAAGTGCCCTCCCCTCTGCCTGCATGGTGGAGGCACTGGGTGAGGCCTCTAGGTTATATGGCTCTCCTCCAAGGTATCATAAGAAAACGAGGACTCTGCCATCCTGCACTTTGCCGTGTTTTAACAACCATGCAAGTATCACACATGATCACTGTGTGTAGTGCCATGCACTGAGCATGTCTGCCAAAGAGGTCCACGATGTTTGCAAAATTCTGCGAGTCCCTCACTAGGGAGTTAGAAGCCACAAATCATTTGCCGAGTTTTGTCTCTGTGCAGGGTGCTGCATTAGACCTTGTAATTACATTATCTCTAATCCTTTCAGAGAAGCTACAAGGTTTATTATCATATCTGTTTTAAAGACCATAAAGTGAGATTGGAAACGATGAAGTCATTTGGCTGTGATTACTAGACTCAGGATTCAAACTCAGGTGTCTGTGGCCAGAGCCCAGGCTTTTCCAGGATCTGAGAGATGCATTGTTTTCTGTCTTTCATAGTCAAATGACATTTCTGGTGAAGCGTGTACCTACACACGCACGCGCACAGGTGTGTGTGTATATGTGTTGGAGTGGGGATAGATTATCACTGTTGTTGAAAAAGGTAAGGAAAAGTAAATGGAAAAGTACTCAAACTGATTTTCTCCCCAGCTTATCAATTGGAATCTGAAGGTGATTCTTGGAGACATTCTGGGCACAGCTGACTCCTTGAAATGTGTCCCCAGCTTTCCAAGCGATGGCTGTGAAGATGGCCCCCATAATACAGGCTAAACCTGTACCACTCAATAAAGAAAAGTCTCCTTGGTTTATAGCCAGAGCTCTTATAGCTACACCCTGGGGTGGCAACAGGTATTAGTAAGTAAATATTTGGAGCACAAATGAATTGATGAGCATATGGTTGGAAACCATGACATGACCATCCCTAATTCCCCTCCACCAGCCAGCACTATGGAAGGAATGAATGATGTGGAAAGACTGCATAAACCCACGGTGAGGAGCTCCCTTTTTGAACCTTAGAGGCTCCATGTCTTCTTACAAGGACACAAGATGTCAATATCATCATATGGGTTGTCTGTTTGGGCTGCTACAACAAAATACCTTATACTGGGTCATTTACCAACAATAGAGAGTTCACAGTTCTTAAGACTGAGAAGTCCAAGATCAAGGTGTCGGCAAGTTTGGTGTCTGGCGAGGGCCTGTTTTCATAGATGGTGCTTTCTGTGTTTTCACATGGCAGGAGGGGTGAACATGCTCCCTTGGGCATCTGGAGACCCCACCTGTTCATACCATCACCTTGGCGGTTAGATTTAACCTACGACTTTGGGAGGGAGGCATTCATTTGGACCACAGCATGGGCAGATTCAAAGCAGACTCTAATCCTGACCCCCTTGCCACCTTGCCTGTGACTTTGGGCTAGCCTTTTCCTCTCTCCAGTCCTAAGTTGTCCCGTCTGTCCCGGGAGAGTGCCGGGCTGGTGATTTCCAAAGTCACCTCAGGTCTGACTTCTGTGATGCTTCTCTGTGACCCCCATATCTTGGAGGGCCTGGGCCGACCCACCCTGAGATTTTGAGCCCAAGTTATCTGTTGTGGAGAGGGGCTGGCAGGTTTGTCTTTGGTGGCGGCTGCTGGTAATTCTTTGTCCAGAACCTTGTTGGTTCCGGTGGATGATCCCACTGCCAGTGTGTAGGGAAGAGAGAGCCCCAGCCTGTCTTGATGTAGTCTGCTGGACCCCTGCCCAGCCTCGGCTCCTCTCCTTCATCATGACTCTTCTCACTCGCTGACTTCCTCACTCACTCAACCAGGGCACCTCTTCATGTTCTGCCAGTGTAGGACCTGGGAACAGAGACTTGGAAATGGCATTGTTTTTGCCAGTGGAGTGTTCATTCCCTGAGAGTGCACAACTGCTTTTCTGCTCTGAGAGGTGAATATTAGGTCCTGTTTTACAGCTGTGGAAACGGAGGCACTAGTGACTAAATACTAGCTTCTCTTGTGTCCTGGCTCTTCACACGCTTTCAGAGACCCTGTTCTTTTCCCTTCCCGTCATTTGCTCCCACCTTTCAGTGCCATTCTCTAATTTCCTGTCCTCCAATTTCCTGTCCTCAGAGAGAGGCCATTCATAAGTCCTCTGACCCTCTCTGAGCCCCTGTGGCAGCTCTAGAGCCCAAAGACTTGTCAGATCTATGTGCTCTCCCCGGAGTGGAGGGAGTAAGCACTCCCCCAAACAGCTGGGCCACCCCATGCTGAACCTGCTTCTCCCCAGAAGTCACCCGCAGAGCGAGAGCCCCTCGGTCACTGTTGGGTTAATCACAGGCTGGCCTTCTCTACACTGCACAACTGTGGAACCTGGATTGAGAAACAGGCTTCTTCCAACCCCACCTTTGCCCTGTGCATCTGCAGCCCACCACGGCCCCCATATGTCCACACAGAGCCCTCTGGTTGGGAGCTGCTCAGCAAGCGTGTCACATGGTGTGGACGTCCCTCAGATGACCCTAGCAGGGATCCCCAGGCATGCATATACTCAGGTTCTTTCTGTGCCCAGATGGCTGTTAGCAAAGAACCCCTGCAGGCATGGCAGGCTCTGCCCATCCTCTCCCTATGACCAGCTTCATGCAAACCTTAACATTTAATATATTATCTGAATGCAGAAGGCAAAACAAACCCGGAGCAGGAACATGGGTTGACTCAGGCACCTCTGTCAAAGGAGAATGAGGCCCTGAAGCTGGCGGTGACCAAAGTGTCATGAAATATTCTAGTCTCCTAGCCAGGTGTGGTGGTTCATGCCTGTAATTCCAGCATTTTGGGAGGCCGAGGTGGAGGATTGCTTGAACCCAGGACTTTGAGACCAGCCGAGGAAACACAGCAAGACCTTGCCTCTACAAAACATTAAACAACAACAAAAATTCTAGTCTCCAAATCAGAAGTGTGCAGCAAGACAACTCCCAGGCTCAGAGAATCTTCAACCATAAGCCCAAACTCTGAGGCTCCAGGAGTCTAAGAATGGTGAAATCTTAGAACATAGGACTCAGGGACATTTTTGGACTCGAAGAATCTTCACGTCATGAAATCCTAGCCTCTGCACTTTGAAGATTTTTCAGCTCATAGACACAGACTTCTAAAATCTTAGAGTTGGAAGGGGCCCATTCTCGAGAATTCCAAGAAGCCCAATCCACAAACACGTTGTCTGATCTCCTTCCCCCATCCCGCCTTCCAATCCCAGGCCAAAGAGAGAAAGCCTGACCGGCAATGCGCTTTCTGCTGGAGATAAAAATGGGAGCGTGCCTTTGTTAATAGTTCCCATTTGGACATCTCTCAAAGCCAGGAAGAGGTCGCCTGGCAATGCAGCTTTCTCAGGGAGGAAACTGAAGAATGCCGGCGAGTGCCGCAGCCTGCCAGCCAGGCTGCTGACGTTCTTTCCCCCTTGAGTTTGCTTCTAAATATTATCCACTTCACTCCCTTTTATCTCCCATCACTGGCTCTCTGTCCGCCCACTTAATCCACAGGCAGCCAGTGGCCCAGCCTTTAGTTCTGCTCAGCGGCTGCCAAGCCGTCTCGCCGAGCCGCTCCTCCAGGATCTGCAGGCTTTTAAATCTGTGCAGTGTATCCGCTGGAACACAAAACTGTTGCCCCAAGCTTGGAAATGCCGTTGCTTGTGCTAGGCCCCCTCCCTCTTTAGGAATTTCCTTCTTTTCTATTCTATTTATGAATCCTGAGATTTTTCAAGGCTCAGCTCAAAGCTTTACCTCCTCCAGGAAGTCTTCCTAGAATGCTCCCAGGTCTAATCTGCTCAGGAAGACTTGGTCCAAAGCTTTCCTTAATGACCTAGCCACATATATTTTTCCCCTCCATGTACGTCTTTATGGCATTTTATGACATCCTTTCAGCACTTGTATATTTTACTTTATCATTATTACTCAGGCAGTCTTTTCTTTCCCGATTCAAACCTAGCTCAAACCTTGTGCTCACAATTGATTACAAAATTAGGCTGAATGTGCTCCAGTTCTGAAGTTGGGGCTTTGTGGTGTATTCTGCGGTTGGAGTGTTGGCAGCTCTGGATGTTAGAAAGGGACTATGTCTTGGCCTCTTATTCACAGAAACCTCTTAGACTTTCCACCTGAGACACGTTCAGCACCGTTCAATACTGCGGCTGGCCCATTTGGCCAGGACTTTGTAACATCCCTGGGTCCCTGTTGGATTGATTACTCTCCATCCTGGGATATTTTGTTGTTTTCTCTTTTTCATTTGTTACTTGCAAATAAAGGTCTCTTTTTTTTCTCCTCTGTACTGCCCAGAGCACACATCATCCTCTCCAGGCTCACTTCTTCCTCACACGTATTTTCATTTTAAAATGCTTAATTTTATCCTTCTTCACTCACTGTCTTGTGTTCAGACTCCAGTGATGCTAACTGTATGGTTTCCCCTCTCTGCCTCTCACAGCCAATCCTTGGTCCTGCCTCCCTGCATCTGCCTATGTAGCTCCTTCTACCTGAAAGTCACTACCTAGTTTTTATTTTTCAGCTAACTCTTACTTTTCTGCATTGGGAAGGGTCCCTGCGGGCTGGTGGTGTTAAAAGCTTGGGCTCGTCAAACAAATGACACTTTTTTTAAGCAAGACTTTTGTCATGATCATCCGATTGGACTGATGCCACTTGATCATAACTCAGTAGTTTGAGTGTAGGTGCAATGATGTGATTGGCTTTTAGCCCCATGTTTTGAAAGGACTGGTAGGTGAATTGTACTTGGGTCACGCTGAATTCCTGGCTGTCCTGGAAGGGAGCCAAGAGGTTATCAGACTAGACCCTGAAAGTCAGGGCCCTGGAGACATCTCTGAAGGACTGCCTACAGCCTGAGGACACGTGTACTCTCTGCAGTTGGCACTTGCTGCCAGATTCCTCTTCTGACTAAGGAACCTGGGGCTTTTCAGATCAGCACCTGACTGCCACTCCCTCCCCCGCAGTCAGTGCCCAGATTTCCCTGCCCTGAGTGCTGAGATCCTGGCACTTTTCCTCCCTGGGATTCTCCCTTTTCTTCCCTTTGGGTCAGGAAGGGCAGGAGACAAAAGTGTTAACTTTTGCTTTTCATTTGCTCTTCCTTTGTGAGCCCGTGTTCTCGTAGTAAAACCTCCTTCCACCTCTCTTATTCAGAGGAACATTCTGGTCTGATTCTACCTTCAGAACCAAAAGTCAGCCTTTAAGTAAATGTATGCTCCATGCTGTGGACTCCACTCAGGCGTCCTCTCCCCTGGAAGACCCCCAGGCATTGGCCCGTGATGATCCCACGTGCCTTCAGGGCCCAGAATCAGTGCACATAGTAGGAGTATAAGTAGTACCCTTGGGGTAGTTACATAACCTATCTGTGCCTCAGCTTCCTTATGTCAACTGTAGGAGTGCTGCGAGGATGAAGTGATTAATATAAAGTACTACAATACAGTGCCAGACACACTGAGCGCGCAGTATATTCTAGCTCGTAGCTGTTTCATTTTCAAGTTATCCCTGTACAGTGTTTCCAGAGGTGTTTTCTAGTTCCTACTGTGTGCAGGTGGTGTTTTTTAGTTCCCACTGTGTGCGACGAGGGATATGTGCTGGACATAGAGTGAGCGACAGCAACGATGCTGTTGCCAGATGCTTCCTTTCCAGATAGGGAGGAGAGAAGGCATACTTGCCAGGGCTGTGGTGGTTCATATGTGTTGTGAGAGTACAGAAGACACACAGCTTCCGTAGCCCTGGGGAGATCCAGGAAGGCTTCTGGGAGGAAGCCCAAGTGAAGCTGAGATCGGAAAGAGTAACAAGTCTAGACATAGGAAACTGGAGACACCGTCTCTGATGGCCGGAGTTGTGAGCAGGGCTTGGGTGTGCTGTGTGCACCCCAGCTGGGCCTCTCTCTGCGTGGTAGACTGCAGCTAGAGAGAGTCTGAGCTGTATGAAGCCGCCTGCTGGATCTGTCTACCTCCTGGTGAGCGTGGCGCTCCCGGGACAGCGTGCAAGGCTTTGCCCATCCGCTTTCGGAGGGAGGCCCCTGCGCGGAGGAGTCGGCGCTCCGTGCAGCGCGCCTGGCCTGGGCGGTGGCCACGCGTCCTCGTCTAGACCGGCCTCCGCGAGCGCAAGTGCAAGTCTCCTACAGGAGCAGTGGCGGGGGACCGCGCGCGCAGGTCCCTGCCCGCTCCTCCGCCACGCGGCGACAGCGACACGGGCGGGGCCCAGAGGGTCGGCGCCTCCTGCAAGACGTCGTGGAGCGGCCAGCCCTGCCCGGGGAGCCACGGTGCAGAGATAAAAGGCCAGCATCCCCCTTTCCCCGCCTTCGTCTTCGGTTTAAAGGATTTACCTCCTTCCTCCCTATTAAAGTTATTTAAAGTTTCCTGGCCAGTGTTATCTCCTGGGGACTTAATGCGCCTCCGAGGCCTTTAGTAATTTAAGCCGTGGGTCCCATTTGAAAGCTCCTTTTAGAAAGAAAGATGCTGGCGGAGGAAGCCCTTGGAAATCTCTCTGGCTCATCTTTTAGCTTTAATGCACTGGGTTTCCCTTTCTTGAGCTGAGAAGAGACAAAAGCCTAATTGGCAATGATGATTCCAACTGTTTGCATCTTGGTTTGCAATTTCCAGAGGCTTTTCACATGCACCACTGCCAGTACACCCAGAAGGGGTTTCCTGGCCCCTCCTTTTTTGTTTTTGTTTGCTAGTGTGGTTACTGAGCTCAGGAAGGAGACAAGATTCGCTTCTGGTCACTCAGTGCCAGGTGGTCGGACTCCCAGTGGCCCCCATGTTTTCAGATGGGTGGCTGTAGCATCCACTGGGTAATGGGATCTTCTTTAGCACCTGGCCCTGTATTGGGGCTAAAATGCAGTCTGAAGAATGCATGTGGATCCGTCGTGGGATTGGTAAACAGAGGCACTGGGACCTTGATGGTAACAATGATTGGTCATTGTCTTGACCTTGACTATGTTTGTTGACCCAGCACTACAGAGACACATGTTGAGGCCTGGTGGTGGTCTTACAGGTAATTTTATATTATTCTGCTTCCATCAGTATATTTTTGTAAGGAGGCTTTTGATGGAAATGACTTTGAGAGAGACTTTGCTGGTTAAATAGGACTTGGGCCCCTAGAGATGGGAGTGGAAAGGAAGCAGACTGTTTCGCAGAAGTGCCAGGATGGGAAAATGTGGCAGGTGTGCAAAAAAAAAGAAAGAAAAAAAAAAAGCGTTTCTACCCCCCTTCTCCCCACTGGCTTTATTCTTTTCCTTTCCTATCCGGCTCCCTAGGGAGCCGTTGTTATTTAGTGCCTATTATGTACTAGGCCTCGGGTTTATCATAGTAAATTCCTAAAACTATCTTGAAAGGTGCGCATTACTTTCCTCATTGTGAGGAAATTGAGGCGAAGTACTTTGTGCAAAATGATGGAGCCAGGATTTCTGCTGAGATCTTTTGATATGTTAAGAAAGAACCTGTGGACTAGAGTTGGAAATCTAGCTTCTCCACTTTGGCTGAATGGCTGAGCATGTGTTTTCCCATCTGAAAAAATGGGGCTTACAGTAGTATTTACCCCCTGGAGTTGTTGTGAGGCATAAATGAGATAATGCCTATAAAACCACATAGCCAAGTGCCTGGCACACAGTCAGAGGTGATGAATGTTAATGGTGGTGACTTAAATAGTGGTCATTTTCATTATTATTATTGGCCTCTTTTCACAATGTCTGTATCTTGAGGTGAATCCCATCCCACATAAAGGATGGTTCTTGATCCCCGAGGCTCTCACACACTGAGTGTCATCCAGTACAGGGATGGGCAGTTGGTTGGCCTGATGGAACTGTGTGGTCTGACCACCCAGAGCATGGCCATTTTTTTTCTGACTATCTGTAGTGTGTAATGTCTGACTGTATTCTTCTGGCTTGGCTTTCTTGTGGTTTCCCACTGTTCCCTGGAGTAGGTACACACCAAAAGGAGGGATAGAGAAGTTTAGACTGGAGATCCTGGCTTTAGGCCACCTTTGCCATGGATTAGATCCGCGACCTGGAGCTCTTTGCTCTCTGGGTGTTCTTTTCCTCCACTGCTCAGTCAGGTTAGATGTTAATAGCAACAATGTTACAGCCTGACTGGGTTCTTATGTCCACTGCACAGAAAAGCCAATACATTGACAGCAGTCATTGCCATAGAGAAAGACTTTAATGATCCAAAAGCAGCTGAGTGAGGAGGATGGGAAATATTTCTCAAATTCCTCCCCAAGAGTCTTAGACTAGGGCTTTTAAAGGAATAATTTGGCAGTTAGGGGCTGGGCAATGGGTGCTGCTGATTGGTTGGCGGTGAGGTCATGCAGGAGAGGGGGTCAAAACTGTCTTTGTGCACAGAACCAGTTTCTGGAGGGAGTCACAGGACTGGTGGAGCCAGCTCCCTGGTATGTGTCCAGGTCCAGGTGGCATCATGGGTCCATCAGAGTGTAAAGTCTGAAAAACATCTCAAACACCAGCCTTAGGTTTTGCAATAGACTATCTATAAAGCACATCCCATGACTATAAGCTACTGACCTCTAGGCAGTAAGCCAATATAGAGTTGGCTCAGTAGGTAGGTATGCAGGAGGTGAGAGTTCCCAGAGGCTAAAGCTCAGCTCCTCTTCTGGTCAAACTTGGTTGCCATTAAAGAGGTCTGTTTGGCTTTAGGCTCACTGTGGAAAATACATTTATTAACCTCTCAAGCAGCTTCCTCCCTTTCTAAGGGTCAGGACATGAAGATAAACTTAGAAACAGCACATTGTTAATTTCTAACCTTAGCTGCAACTTTGCCAGACTTGGGTCTCTTCTACAACTTTTTTTTTTGAGTTGGAGTCTCACTCTGTCGTCCAGACTGGAGTGCAGTGGCAAGCTTCTGGCCACCACAGCCTCAACCTGCTGAGCTCTGACGATCCTTCCGCCTCAGCCTTCCACGTAGCAGGAACCACAGGCACGTGCTACCATGCCCTGCTATCTTCTACAGCTTTTATCCTGCAGTTCTACATTAATTTTATATAGGTAGTTTCAGCAACTGAGAGTTATTGGGAGGAACCCATGAAATTGAGCCTGGAAAGGACTTTATTAGCTATTGAGTTCTCTGTGCTCTCAATAGTACTAGGCGTGCATGTACTATTTTTCCTCATTTCTCTCTCCCAAAGAGAAATACCCTGTAAACACTTAGTAAATCAAGTTATTTATTTATTTTTTTTTTTGAGTCGGAGTCTCACTCTTTCGCCCAGGCTGGAGTGCAGTGGGCATGCCACTGCAGCCTCGACCTGCTGGGCTTAGGTAATCCTTCTGCCTCAACCTTCCAAGTAGCTAGAACTACAGGCACACACCACCACACCCGGCTAATTTTTTGATTTATTGTGGAGACGCGGTCTCACCAAGTTGCCCAAGCTGGTCTCAAACCCATGGACTCAGGCAATCCTCTCGCTTCGGTCTCCCAAACTGCTGGGAATACAGGCTTGAACCACTGCGCCTGGCTGAGTTAGTTATTATTAAACTGTCCATTCACTCATGTATTCATTCTTTAGACAAGCACTGCTGGGAGCTACATTGAGCCAGACTCTGTTCCAGGTTCTGGGGGTTCAGAGGTGAATGTAGGGCTGGAAGGGAAGGGGATGTTGAAACCGAAAGGTGCCTCACTACAGAGTGCCAAGAACAATTCTTTTATATGCATTTAATCCTCATGACAGTCTCTCAGGTAAATTTAGTCCCATTTCACAGGTGAGGAAACTGAGGCACTGAGAGATAACTCACTTGCCTGGGATTATGGCCAATGAGTGAAAAATATGGAGTTTAAATCCAGAAGGTTTGGCTGCAGAGCCCGTGCTCTTAACTTCTCTGTCTATAATAAAGAAAGAGGACGTGACCAGAGGAATTGGAACCTTCTGAGACTGGAGGTATTAAAGGGAGGAGGTTGCTGGACTCGGTGGCTCAGCCTGTAATCCCAGCACGTTGGGAGGCCTACGTGAGTGGATTGCCTGAACCAGCGGGTTCGAGACCCACCCGGGCAACTTGGTGAGACCTCATCTCTACAATAAATCAAAAATTGGGCAGGCGTGGTAGCGTGTAGTTCCGGCTACTTGGAAGGCAGCGGTGGAAGGATTGCCAGAGCCCAGCAGGTCGAGGTTGCGGTGGCTGGAAGCATGCCACTACACTCCAGTCTGGGCAACAGAGTGAGACTCCAACTCAAAACATTTAAAAAAAGTGAGGAGGTTAGGCAGTGACAGGGGCAGAGAGTTGAGAGCCTACTGAAGTTCCCTCCTCAGGAAGCCTACAGTTCTGGGAAGGAGAGAGTGAGGTAGTCCACTGGCCAAGAGCTAGGGCAAGGGGCTCTAAGGAGAGAGGCTGTGGTGGGAATTGAGAGCAGAAGCTGACCTTGGCAAGTGAAGGGATGACAGGGCAAGTTGAGGGTCCCACAGACATACAGGTGGCAGTCTGGATGATGGGATACTTCTTGAGCTTTCTAGTGCAGGGACATGAGTGGGAAAATGTGATGGAGGACCAATCTCAACTGCAAGCCCTGAGGAATTCCTGTCCAGTTGACCACAGTAACTGGACAGAATGCCAGTTCTCACCTGTCATCCAATACATCGTGCCAATGTACTCTCAAGCACTAACCCTGCGCCTCCACCCCATGATTATGGCAACTGGGTTTTGCAGGGCCCAAATCATCTGGAGGTCCTGTGGCTGTTCCCAGATGGGTGAGCCAGCATCCTTGCCATCCACAAGTTCTCTTTCTTGCTGCAGATGAGCAATTGTATACAATAGACAGGCCTCCCTCCTTATGGTGCCTGGCCTGGCTTTAGCATAATACCACCAGAGCTCAGTACTGAAGGAAACATTGTTGTTTCCTGGGTTCAAGAGGAGTACCATGTGTTGCAGGACTGGGGGTGCTGATGGTAATATTGATCCAGATTGAGAGAATATCATGACTCACAGCACTAGAGGGAGGCATGGGGAGGCTAGGGAATCGGCCATGGAGGCACACAGGACCACGCCTTGCAAGTCATATGAAGAAGTTTGGGCTTGGTTCTGTGTGCAGTGGGGGACCATGTCCTGCAGAACACTCCTGTGTTCTGCAGTCCAGAAGCTCTTCTGGTTAAGAATAGGTTCGTTCACACATGCCTTCATTGCCAGGTTGGAATGCTTCACCCAGGCTTGCCTATACCTGTGAGGAACTTTTCAAGCCCTGTGAGGGTCTTTCCCTTGTCTGACCCAGGATGTGCCCACTGCTGAGTCAGAGGAAGATGGCTCCCAGCTTTGGAGCAGGAACTCAAGGGTGTCTTTTCCCTTAGAAACTACATGGTGAAAGTGGTCTGGTGGATGAATGAGAACAAAGCAGTTATATGTCACAGGGCCTTTTGTGAGGGAGTCCAAGACCCATTTGTAACAAGCTGCTGTAGGATAGCATGTCCCTGCATTTCATGTGACTTATTTGATGGCAAATAAGTTTCACCTGTTCAAAATGGGGATTTCACCTGTTCAAAATGGGGATGGGGTAAGGCAAGTGGTTCCCGAGTGCTCCCCTAGAAGAATGGGGAGATGGGAGAACTTTTGTCCTTAAACAGTGAGAGCACTTGGTTGGGAGTCCAGCAGAATGAACCAGGCAGGTCTCTCCCCTTGCTGAGCCCCCTTAGCAGGTGTGAGATTGTTTGGTAAACCATAAACCATGCCCTTGCTGCTGCAAAGCCACTTTCTAAGCTGCTTCTGTCCTCACTGGAGAAAGACATTTCAGATTTTATTGTTTTTATATGTATACATGTTTGTCTTCTCTATTCGACTGAAGTGATTTGGGGGCAGGAACCCTCATCTAATGAATCTGGATTTCCCTAGAGCCTGGCTCTGAGTACACACTCAGGGATTCTGTGTGTAGCAGTAAAATTTTCGGCCACATCTATACATCATCGCTTGAGTATCCTGGTGGAAAGCAGAAAGTCCCCAGCTGCACCCTCCCATTGCTCTCAGATTTCTAGATGTTTGGTTCCAGGGAGTCAAGCATATAGGTGACCACCTGAGCTCCTCCCTGTAAGCCTTGGTGTCTTGACTTTGGGAGGCCTTGAGCACCGTCTCAGCCTTGTGCTCCACTGTCTTCTGGTTGTCTCCTGGTGGGGCCACAGGATCACACTGATCCTTCATTCCCAAAGGGACCCTTCGGGCTTTGACTGGGCTGCCCTGTGGGTGGGAGCTGCTTCTGCTTGGATTGGAGGCGTCTTCCCAGGTCTTCCCCACAACCTCATGCTTCTGTGTTTTTTTCCCCGGGCACGGATCAGAGCTTCTGTTTGCTGGTCATTCCGTGATCCTCACACAATATAAATGAAAGCTGCTAAAACCAATAAATTCAAACCATGTGTGGGGCACCGGGGAGGAGCCAGGACGTCAGAGGGCCTCAGTGTGAGGTGGCGTCAGCTCTGACGGCACCCGAGCTGATTTGTATATAAGAAAAGTAAATATCCAAAGCCATAAACAGCCTTGGGTCTCTCATCATCGCTGGGATTCAAAGGCATTTAATAGGAACACACACTCTCTGTCTCATGTAAACAAAGCGAGATTCTCTGTGTGTGCTGACCTAAATTCTGCATTTTCATCTTCGGGCAAGCCAGCCAGTCATTCGAGTCAGGATACCACAGGCAGTCTGGGCCTTTGTTGGACTGCCTTGTTTCTGTTTTTGGCAGTTGGTTCAGCACTTTTGCTTTGCATAGGGCTAGCTCCTCATCTCTCCTTGGCCTTAGAGCAGTCCTGGGTGGTTGTCTTAGTCCATTCATGCAGTTGTAATAAAATACCACACAGAAATTTGTTTCTTTAATTTCTTTTTTTTTTCTTTAGAGATAAGGTCTTCTGTCACTCAAGCTGGAGTGCGGAGATTCAATCATGGCTCACTGCAACCTCGACCCTTTGGGTTCAAGCAGTCCTCCTGTCTCAGTCTCCCAAATAGCTAAGACTACAAGTGTGTGCCACTATGCCCAGTTAATTTTTTAATTTTATTTTTTGTAGAGACAGGGTCTCACTGTGTTGCCCAGGCTGCTCTTGAACTCCTGGCCTCAAATGATTATCCTGCCTTTGCCTCCCAAAGTGCTGGGATTACAGGTGTGAGCAACTGTACTAGGCAAAAGAAATGTATTTCTTACAGTTCTGGAGGCTGGGAAGTACACGATTAAGGCACTAGCAGACTCTGTCTGGTGAGGACCAGCTTTCTGGGTTATAGATGGCACTTTTTCCTCCGTGGCACTTGTCACCAATTGACATTCTGTGTATTTTACTTGCTTGCTGGTCCTCACCCCATCACTGCAATTCCAACTCCAGAAGAGTAGAGATTTTTGTCTATTGTCTGTATCCTTAGCATCCAGAACATACCTGGCACATAGTAGGTGATCAGTTAATGATTGTTGAATGACTCAGAGGTGACAGACAAGAAACAAGTACCACAAATGATTAGTAAGAAGTCAGAAGGGGTCAATGCAGAAAGAAAACAATTTCCTCTTCCATTGCCCTTCTGGGATCCTGCAGCTCTGAGTAGACTACTCCTGGCTTTTGGTTGTGGACTCTGTTGGCACCCTGGGATGGCTTTTTGTTCCTCTGGTCTCTCCAAATCCTATTTCCTATTCCAGGTCTAGCTTGGCCCTTCCTCCAGAAAGGCTTCCTTGACTACCCCAGCACTCACGATCAATCTTCTCTGAACCTCTATGCCATTTGTAGCCTGCGCGTCACCATTTGACTTCTTGGAAGAATCTTGTGTTTGATCAGATTTGTGTTTGCCCATCTTAGATGGGAGCTGGCTGTCGAATGCACCCAGACCTGGGTGCACAGTGGGCCACCGTGTTTGTGACTGAATGAACTTGAGAGCCATGAGAAAGCTTGATTCATCCTCAGAGAGGGCAGGATTTGTTATTTTTGTCATTGACCTAAACTCTCCTCATGTAGAACCACTGGTAGTTCAGTAAGGGATGGGCTGATAACTGCCTATACGATGTTACTGGTGTGCAAAGTAATGATGCCAACAGTAGGTCCCAGACAACACTCAGCGGATTTCAGGAATTTTTCTGTTTTCCAGTATAATGCTGGAGTCTGTACTCAGGAAATCCTTACAAAAAGGCGTGAAGATATCTGTGCAGTGTTAATTGCTACACATTCATTCACCTAACAAATGTGTTTTAAATAAACATTTAACTTTATAACAATTTTTTATTTACAAAATTATTGAGAGGATAGTGCAAAGAGCTCCTCACTTCCAGCACTCCTGTTTTAGCATCTTATGTTAATGTGGTCCATTTTTCATAATTAATGAGTCAGTATTGATACATTATTATTTCCCCAAGTCCCTGTGTTGTTCACATTTCCTCAGCTTTTCCCTAATGTTCTTTTTCTACTTCAGGACCTTCTCCAGAACACTGAATCACATTTAATTGTCATTCCTTCATAGACTTAGTTGTGGCAACTTTTCAGACTTCCCTTATTTTTGATGACCTTGACAGTTTTGAGGAGCACTGGTCAGATGTTTGTTTCTCAACAGGGGTTTGTCTGATGTTTTTCTTACGAGTAGCCTGGAATTGTGCATTTTGGGAAGGAAGACCACAGAGGTAAAGTGCCATTCTCAGCACATCATATTCAGGGTAATATTGTCAACATGACTTCTCGCTGTTGGCATTAACCTTGGTCACCTGGATGCAGTGTTATGTGTCAGGTTTCTCCACTGTAAAGTCACCCTATTCCCCCTCTATCTTTTCTTTTCTTTTTTCTTTTTCTTTTCTTTTTTTTTTTGAGTAGGTGTCTTACTCTGTCGCCTAGGCTAGAGGGCATTTGCACACTAACAGCCACTGCAGCCTTGACCTGCTGGGCTCAGGTGATCCTTCCACCTCAGCCTTCCAAGTAACTGGAACCACAGACAATCACTACCACACCCGGCTAATTTTTATTGATTTATTGTAGAGAAGAGGTCTCACCAAGTTGTCCAGGCTGGCCTCAAATCCCTGAGCTCAGGCAATCCTCTTTGCCTCTACCTCCCAAAGTGCTGGGATTGCACCCAAACATGAGCCATCGCGCCCGGCTCCTCTCTATCTTTTCATACTGTCCACTTTGGAAATAAATTGCCAGGAGCAACCCATTCCTAAGGTGTGGGGAGTTCTGTTCCCTCTCAGCAAATGTGTTTTGAATACTTGCTCTATGCAGGGTACCATTAAAGATGCTGAAAACATCGTGGTGAGCAAAACAGGAAAGATTCTTTTCCTGCTTAGAACTTTTATTCTAGGAAGGATTTGACAGTGAATAAACAAAGAAACAAATAAATAAACAAATAAATTTGGGGTGTGGTAGGGGTATAATGTAAAACAAAAAGTAATAGGTTAGAGTGGAATCAGAGTGTGAGGTGGTGAGGGAGGCAGGGAGTGGCTGCCGGGTGTCCTTGGGCTTTTGGGAGAAAGTGTCTTTAGAGCCAAATCCAGAGGGGTGAGGAGGAGACATGGGCACCTGAAGAAAGCACATTCTGGGCAGAAAGAACTGCATATGCCAAGGCCCTGAGACCTGCTTAAGGAACAGAAAGGATATACCTGGAGCCATGTATGCACAGGACGGTGTCAGGAGTTAGAGCAGAGAGGAGGTGGAGTGAGATCTCACTAGGCCTACAGATCACAGGAAGGTGCTTAGGTCTTATTCCAACAGTGGGAGCCATTGTTCTGAAGCAGAGAGCAATCTAATTTATTTTTTATATAAGAGGTTGCATTGACTGTTCTATGCAGGATGGACTCTCCTGGGGGCCAACCTGGAGAAAGCTGGAAGCCCAGTTTAGTGGCTGTCAGAATAGTCCAGGCAGGGGATGCTGGCAGGTTGACCTGGGGGAGAAGCAAGGTGGGTGTGGCTCTGTTTTGGAGATGGAAGTGGAGTGAGATGCATCTGATGGTTGTGATTTCAGGAAACTGGAGTGGCACTTGCACATCTGGGCCATGGTGGGGCCACTCATTGGAATTAGGGGAGGATGAAAGAGGAGCAAGTTTAGAAGGTAAAAGTACAAATACTGTGTGGCTCATTAGAGAAGCTCTGCCCGGAATCCTGTTTGTTGGCAGCATCGTTAGCAGCGTCTTTGACTTACATCGTATGCCTGGAGAGATTGGATGATGTTGCTTGATGATCCAGATGTCCCCTTTCTTCTCCATGGTCCATGCTATTGAAGTAGGAGATGGAAACATCTAGTGTCCATGGCAGAGGATCTGGATGTAAAACGCACACCAGTTGCCAGAGCCTTGGCTGCGGGACTGCCCCCTACTGGGCTTAGACCCTATGTGCCAGACGCTGAATAAAACACTGTCTAGCCTCTCCCAGTGTCCAGTCCAAAGCAATTTATTTCTCCCTGTCTCAGCTGCCACTGAGTAAGCATATCTTAGTTTGTGTTGAATTATGTCCATAGTAAAGTCTGTCAATACGTATGTATTGAACACCAACTACTAGGTAATGCTGTCTTACACAGGGATGGTGAGCCATGATCCCTGTGTAAGCAGGCAGATGAGACATCCACGAGGTGGATGAAGTGTGTAGATAGCATATCTAGCAAAGAGTACACATACTTGTACAGTTGCCCACAGGAGAGGAAGCACCTGTTTTCAGAGATGTCTGGGGGCATCAGGGAGGGCTTCCTGGAGAAGGTGGACACAGAACTATTTATCTGAAGGGCATTGAGAAGTCTAGGCTACATGGCTAGGGTTCCTGTTAAAAGATTAGAGAGAGAAAGGATTGGAAAGATAAAATTATGGACCACTGGTTAGCATGGGCATCAAAAATTGATGCTCACCTATAACAAAGTACCACATACTAGGTGGCTTATAAACCAAAAATATTTATTTATCTGTTCTAGAGGCTGGAAGTCTGAGATCAGGATGCCAGCATGGTCAGGTTCTGGTGAGGGCCCTTTTTTGGCTGTGTTCTCATGTGGCGGAAGGAGGGTTAGTTAGCTCTCTGGGGTCTCTTTGACCGGGCGCTAATCCCACTCACTAGGGTTCCACCCTCATGACCTGATTGCCTCTCACATGCCATCATGTTGTGGGTTAGGATTTCAACATATGAACTTGGGGAGAGCACAAACATTCGGTTCATAACAGAGCTGAACAACTAATTGTTGAAAAAGTGAGTGACTGGAAAGCAGGTGGATCTGGCTGCTTGAAGGGCCCCCAAGGCAGAGCCAGAAGCTTGGAGGTTCCCATAGGCAGTGGACAGCCACTGCTGGACATAGCCTGTGTGCAAGAAAACAGGAAGAAACCAGATCTGAAGAAAGACGTTTGAATTTCTAGCCAGTATTTAATTTATTGCAATAACAGTGATACTGCTAATAATAACAATAATTTTTCTAACTACTTAATTAGTGTTATTTTTGCTGGAAAGTCCTAGTGTGTTCCATGCTCGGCCTGACTTTGTGTGATTAGAGCTTGTGGCCTTATCCTGAGGTTCGGCTACTTTCTTTCCTCGTTGGACCCTGCTGATAGTCCATCTCACAGTTGGCCCTTTCATCTGTCTGTGCTCCTTGAGATACCACAAAAGCGCAATCTTTGACAAGGTAAATATGCCAAATCCTTATTATAACATTTAATTACTTAGGAAGGTTTCTCTGGGGTGGGGGTGGGAGGGGTGGTGAGAATGGAAAGAAAAGTCCAGATTGCTTTGATTAGCTGCGTTTTTCTTTCTGGGTGAATGGGAAGGCTTTGGTGGAACCCTCAGTGTTTGAGGCTGTTTCCAGGAAAGAGTAGAAGGCAATGGAGTAGGTCCTGGACTCTTGGTCAGCAATATATATTGAGCACACCTATGGTGGGCATGGCACTGGGCTGGGTGCTGGCAGGAAAGGCTGGAGGAACACACTCATCTCTCCCTGTGAGGATGCAGCATCTGTGAGGACAGGGAGCTGGGGCTGAGCAGGCCCACCTGGCACAAGGCGGCAAAGGTGTGTACATTCTCACTGCTCAATGAGCCTTTAACTGCTTGGTGATTAATTGTTCTAAGGATTCAGATTGGCGAGAGATCACTTCCAAGGAGATAAGACTTTCTTCACTTATAACTGTGCCAAAGGTCAGCTTCCCACAGGTTTTTTCATGTATTGTGGTTTCTTATGTATTGAGAGAGCTGACTCCAGAGGGCCAAGAGTGTCTTCCGCACCACGATGTGGTATTCCTACCCATAGTGGATTCTTAGCACATGTGCATTGAATGAATGAAGTACTAAGGGGAGTATATGGTGTCTGGGCTTCTCAGAAAGCAGGATGTATACCAGTGTTACCGACAAAGTCGGCTTTGCCCCCAAAATGGGGTTCTGTCCCGTCGAGTGTCACAAAGCCAATATATGAAACTGAAGGTTTTCATATATGAAACAGAACAGGCTTTAATTTTATGGCCATAAAATGAAGTAGCAGGATCATAGTTCGCAAGTCACCTCTCACTGGGCGGGAGGTGACTGGGTTAAAGTATAGGGTTTCTTGAATAAAGGGGTTGGACATTAAAAGCAAGGGGAAGAATATTCATATCTTCTCTGGGAATAGCCAGAGATTTCCCAGAGTTCAGCTCACACCCCCTTCTCTCCTTTTTTTGTCCATTTCCTGTCATGGCTGCTGAGGGATGTGTCATTTGGTATGGAAAGCATTATACCAAGTTTTGAGGTTCTTCAGAGGTTGAGTGGACTGGCATCTTGAATTTAACCAGTTTAACTGGTTTGGTCAAGAGGGGATCTTCTGTCCACAGGCCTTAATATTTCTTAAACATAAGCAGGGTTAGTTTGGGATAGAAACTCAGCTATGTCACATGGGCATTACACTGGGTAACAATATAGCCTAGGTCTTCCATTTCCAAGCCTGACTTCTTTTCCTATAATATCTAATTTCATTAGGCTGAGATGGTATTACATTAGATTTATTGTTCAAAGATATTTACTCTCTGCTTCTACCTTCCCTCAGCCTCCAGTGATGTAGGGTTTGGCCATGAGACTTGTTTTGGCTTCCTAGTGGGCAAAGTATACTTCTTGCTTCTTGACTTTAGGGTCTGTCTTGTGACTTGCTTTGGCCTGTAAGACTTTAGCAGACATGAGCCAGCAGAGCCTTGATATGTTTGCTTTGTTGGGCTCACCCTCTCATACCTCTGCCATCACAATAAGAAGGGACTCCCCCTATATTAATAGCTGCTACCGCTTCAGCCTGGCTCCCAGAATGAACACAGCAGATCTGAGCCCAGCCCACAAGGAACAGCCAAGCCCAAGGCACAAGACTTGAGTCCATCCAAACCCAACTCAGATCAGCCAGCCCCCAGCAGACCCACAGATATGCAAATGAGAATAAATGATTATTGCTTTAAGCCACAGATGCTTGGGGTGGTTTGTAACACAGGAGTAGCTGACCAGTACAGAGGAGAAGGGCATCTCAAGCAGGGGCTGGACCATAAAATATGTCATGGAGGGAAAGAGGGAGTGAGGGACAGGAGATAAGGCTGGAAGTATAGATTTCAGCTAGATCTTAGAAGGTCTTAAATGTCAATGTAAGGAATTTGGCCATTTTCCAATAAGCAGTGGGAGACACTGAAAGTTGTTGAGTCAGTAGGAATGAGATCCAAACCCAGCTATAGAAGAGTAAATTTTAAAATGAGTACAAAATGAGTTAAAATGGAGAGGGGACTAAGGGTCAGAAAAGCTGCTATGTTTTGCCCCCCACTGTACCCCAGAGTCTTGACCCCTACTCCTTCTAGAGTAGGTACTTCATAAATATTTGTTGAATGAATACATGTATAACAACATTGTCCAGATCCTTGATAATGAAGACATAACAATGTAAGACTCTGATCATTCACCTGTTGACCCATTCATTCATTCACTGGTGTTTACTGAGCTTTTAAAATGAATAAGTGAGCCGGGCTTGGTGGCTCAGCCTGTAATCCCGCGCTTTGGGAGGCTGAGGTGAGTGAATTGCCTGAGCCCGCGGGTTCGAGACCCGCCTGGGCAACTTGGCAAGACCTCATCTCTACAATAAATCAAAAACATTAGCCGGGCGTGGTTGTGCGCTCCTGTAGTTCCAACTTCTTGGAAGGCTGAGGCGGAAGGATCGCCGGAGTCCAGCAGGTCGAGGCTGCGGTGGCCGGGAGCGGCCACTGCACTCCAGTCTGGGCGATAGAGTGAGACTCCAACTCAAAATAAAATAAAATAAAATAAAATAAAATGAATAAGTGCTTGAATCTGGGGTCAGGACTGGATAGAGTCTGAGGAGAGATCCATAGGATTCTTATATGTTCTGGGAAAGAATTCAGACTAACAAGGAGATTAGGCTGGAATGTGAGAGTGGGGAATGGTAGGGAAGTGACTGGTGGTTGGTGTGAAGAGGTAGCCTTGAAGGCAGGGCACCCTCCCTTCTCTAGGTCATGAGGACATGGCAGGGGGAACATCACCTTTGCTGGCTTCACCTGGGATGGGGACAGCATCACTTGTCCTCCCACTGAATCCCAATGCTGGATCTGCAGGGGCTGCTAGGCTTGTGAATTCGGATTGTATTTGACCTTTCCTTAAGGCTGAATTTCTAATGCCAAACTGTCTAATCTTTTTAGGTTTTGTGTCCCTGCCTTCATTAATTCATCTGCTCTGTGCTGGTCTCTGGGCTGGGTGTGGGGAAACATTGATGACTAAGAGGTCCCCTCCCTAGAGGAACACATAGTTCAGTGGTTCCTAAGTTCCAAAATTGTGACTTTCACCCTCTTATGGACTTCTGCCAGGCTGTTTCCTCATCTGTGAAAGGCCTGCTCCAATCCTAGCTCTGCACCTTGCTGGCTTGTGACCTTAAGCGAGTCACTGCTTGACCCAGCCCCTGTGACAGGTCGTCTCAAGCTCCCCTGCAGAGTGTGAAGGTCCCAGGAGATGGCATGTGGGAGAGAGGCTGAGTGTGACCTCTTAGAGAATGTCAGTTTTTTTTTTTTTTAAGTTGGAGTCTCACTCAGTCGCCAGACTGGAGTACAGTGGCACACTCACGGCCACCCCAGCGCCAACCTGCTGGACTCCGGCGATCTTTCCTCCTCAGCCTTCCAAGTAGCTGGAACTACAAGCGCGTGCTGCCATGCCTGCCTAATTTCTGATTTATTGTAGAGATGAGGTCTTGCCAAGTTGCCCGGTGAGTTACGAATCCACGAGCTCCGGCAATTCACTCACCTAGACCTCCCAAAGTGCTGGGATTACAGGCTAAACCACTGAGCCCCGCAGAATGTCAGCTTTTAAAAAGCTGGTTGGGATGAAGAGCAAGTCCCAAGTCTAGAGCCTGCCTGCCGTGGGCTGCAGCCCAGAGTCCCTGCTTAGGTCAGCAGGCACACCCCGGGAGCATTTATTTTTATTATAAAGATGTGGGGTACAATTCAGGGTTAGGTATACAAATGCTGATTAGGCAGTTACCCTTGTTGATGAGGTGTGCCCCTCCCTCCCCTAGCAGTTTCTCTCAACTGCCACCCCCACCCCCAAGAGCATTTATTTTCACCAGCCCCAGGTCAGGGGACTATTAAATCCCTGCCTGTGGATCCACTCGGGGAAAGAAAAACAAACAAGCAAGCAAACAAAACCTCCAGGCTTCCGTGATAATAGCTTGGTAAGCAGAGCTCATTTCCTATGTTAACGAGGAGTTAATGGTAGTGGTTGCCTGAAATCTTGGGTTGAGAATGATTCTGAGGCTCCATTGGACTTATTAGGACATAAGGCTATAATGAGTTAATGATGAGCACAGGAGAAACTTCAGGCAGTATATGCTTTCCAGGACTGATCGCTTTCTTTCGGCTACAAGATCAACCACCCGTTCATTTATCATTCATTTGACAAATTATTATGGAGCACCCTCTCTGTGTTGGGTGGGATCCTGATACTGAGATCTCAACTCCAATACAAAACAATGTTCAGGACCTTCGTATGACCTACATTCTAATGGGGACAGATAGGGAGCAAATAATAAACATCACATGTAAAATAATAGGTTGGAAGGTCATGTGTGCCATGGAAATAGGAGAACTGATCTTTTCTGATGTAGTCAGAGCAGGCTGTAACTCCTAATTGTTGCTGGAGCTTTTGCCCCTGGGGAACTCATACATGGTGAGTGGTTGAAATGATTCAAAGGGCTGTGTTGTCTTGAAGAGTGTGTTTGTGTGGGGGAGGGGGATGTGCACACCTCGGTGTGATTCTGTGTTCCTGGGCCCAGGATGAATGATTCTGGGTCAACCATTGTCTGGCATTAGCTGTACTTTGTTCAAGACAACTAAGAGTTACTGTCTCTTTGTGGCAACTCATGCCCAAGGCTCTGGCCTTCTGACAGCCAGTTTGGGGACTTGGGGACGTGGGTTGTGGAGGGAGTAAAACTACAATGATTGTCATAGATGCAGCCTGCGGTTTACCTTCTTGGGCTCTCTAGAAAAAGGATTTGCTGAGTAAATTAGAATGGAAAATACATATTCATGAGGAAATGTGCATCTGGGTCATGAATGCATAGATATCACAAGGTAGAGATGCTATTTGTTTTAAATCAAATATTAATATGCTAATTTCAGCAGTTCTTATCTCTGTGAAAGCAGGTAATGTAAGTGTCTCTAGTAGGTGATACTTTTTCGCCTAGTTCCCGTTACCATGGGAATCAGTCAGCCAGGGTGGTGCCCACCACATGCTCATCATAGTCGTTAGTCTCATTTGTCCTTGAAAACAGTGCTGTGCCCTGTGAGATAACAGTACTCGAGACTTCATCAAGGCAATGTTATGTAGAGTGAGCTCTTTCACTAAAAATGGATTATCTAGATAATAAAATCATAACCCTAAGGGCTCATGATGTTAGGTGACATCACCAAGTTGGGTGGAAAACTTTAAAAAAATATGTTTTCATGTACAACAAGCAACTTTTCAGTGGGACCACCTTAGGGAGACTTAGGGTCATCTGTACTTGTTTGGACACAACAGGGTGAAGTGTGTCATAGTATTGCCTTTTCTCTGGATGGCCCTAGGCTGGTGTTATACTCTAGTTCCTGGGAGTCTTTCAAGTCATTTATCCATCTGCTTTGTCAGAGTCAGGGAGAATATTTTGTCTTCTCACTGGAACCAGCATCCTTTGCAAAGTATTGGTTGCTTTTAATCTTTTGTGAGTTAAAAGGCCAGAGAACTAGACATATTAAAAGATAATCCAAAGCTAAACTAAATAATTTCAGATGAAGGTGCTGAGGCGTTCCTCTAGGAGTCAAGTGCATGAACTTGTGTGTTTGAATTTGGTGGTTGTTCTGGATATGAGAAGTTGCTAGAGGACTTCTGGAT
The DNA here is from genome assembly GCA_027257055.1 of Cephalopachus bancanus. Taxonomy (NCBI): domain Eukaryota; kingdom Metazoa; phylum Chordata; class Mammalia; order Primates; family Tarsiidae; genus Cephalopachus; species Cephalopachus bancanus. Next base: position 410,398 of record JAPVLO010000396.1, read on the forward strand.
AAGTGAAGTATTGTCCTGTGCACGCAAGCATGCATGTGTGTGTTCATGCTTATTCACATGCACTCTTGAGACATGGGGGCAGCGGCACTTTAATTCATTCAGTTTCTGAAGGGCTATCTCTAGGCACAGGAATCTCGCTTGTTCTTTAGGATCCTACCTAGTGGATAAAAGCTTCCAGGAGGTGATTTTAGCTCAGTAAAGAAAGAACCGAAAGTTTATTCTTTGGAACAGCTACCTTGGGGCTGTGAGCTCCTGTCACCAGCAGAGACCAGGTTCCTGGTCATCCAAGCACATGGTCGAGGGGATTGAAAGGTCTGCCAAGTGATTAACCTGCTTTTTCTTAAGATTAAGAAAAAACTTTATTGAAGTGTAATCGAAGTACACTAAACTATATATATGAAGGGTTGACCTGATTGATTTATAAAACCCTTTCTTGAGATTGGCAAAGCTGTGTTTTCCAAATATAAATCTGCATGTCAGGCCAGGCGCAGTGACTCACGCCTGTAATCCCAGCACTTTGGGAGACTGAGAAGGGAGGATTGCTTGAGCCCAGGAGTTCCAGACCAGCTTGGGCAACACAGCAAGACCTTGTCTCTAATATTTAAAAACAAAAATCTGCATGTCCTCTGTATACATGTGGTTCAGGTTAGCAGCCCTCCTCCCAAGTAGGCCAGAAATACTTCGGTTTCTATCACATATTCACCAGGCAGCCTGGTGAGCCTTTCCTTTGGTCATTCCCACTGACATTTGAGTAGAGCTATGTCCTTTCTTGCCTTCTCAGGTGAGATGTTCATCTTAAACAGCTAGAAACGGGTGACATTTCCTTTAGTGTCAACTGACGGCCCAGCAAGTCAAGATCCCAGCCGTGAGGCCATAAATACTGACAAGTATGGCCAGGCCCTCCAGAAGCACATCGGAGACTTTAAGCTACATGGGTCAGCAGCGCCTGGTTCTCACGGTTTCCCACAGCCCCGCTGCCCTGGTGCTTCCAGATGTCATAACACGCAACCCTGCCACCTCCCTGTCTACGCCCGAGTTGCTGCATGAGACTCAAACCCTAGGACCCTGTGCTGACCTTCTAAAGGACTTAAGAGGCCTCTTTGTAAACAGCACCAGTTCTTCAAGTGGCATGTATGGCTGCAGGGGAGATGCAGAGTGTGGCTGGGGCTTTTTGTTTGTTTGGGTTCTTTTCCCCCCTTATAAACAGTGAGGAGTGTCTGCTGCAAAATATCCTTCTTGATGGGTTAGAGAGGAAAGAGAAGGGTATTCTTCCTTCCCTGTTTTATTCTTCCTTGCTCAGGGGTAGCCTTAAGTTTCCAAAACCCTCCTTTGAGTACCCTCACTCTTCATGACCTCAAATTCTGAGATCAGAAGTGGAAGGGACTCAGAGATGACTCAAGACAACCCTGGGTCACACAGTGTCAGGAAGGAAGGTGTAGCCCCATTTCCCCATGTATGGAAGTGGGAATAGAAGTGTGATATCACATTTTTGTTGTTGTTTTTGTTATTTTTGAGTCAAGCTCTCCCTCTGTTGCCCAGACTGGAGTGTGGAGTGCACAATCACACTCACAGCTAATTGCTACCTTGACCTCCTGGGCTCAGGCGATCCTCCCTCCTCAGTCTCCCAAGTAACTGGGGCTACAGGTGCACCTCATCATCCCTGGCTAAGCTTTTGATTTTTTTTTTGTAGTGACGAGGTCTCGCCATGTTGCCTAGGCTAGTCTCAAACGCCTGGGTTCAAACAATCCTCCTGCCTCGGCCTTCCAGAGTGTTGGAATTACAGGTGTGAGCCACCATGCCTGGCTGGCAATGTCACATTTAGATATTGGGCACCTTGTCAGAGATCTGAAAGAAACAGACTCACCCCCCGGCATCCGTTAGGGTTAGGGGAGGGCAGGGCAGCTGTCCTTAGGACAAGGGGAGGGAAGGAGCAGTCAGATGTTGTCAAGATGAGCCAAGGGGCATCTGGCTTTCCCTCCCTGCCTGCCCCAATGTCATCCACAGGCATTTACTAGACTCTGGCCCCAAAGGGGATTTTTTTGCAGGGAAGAGGATGCCTAATCGCAAGTCCGGATCTGTAACTCTGCCCCGGGCCTTGCCAGACCCTCCGTTGCTTTGTAATGCAGAGATGTAGCCCCAATTTCTCAGAATACTCTGGCTTGTGTTCTTGTTGAGACTTTTTCTACTCTCCCATCTGCTGGGATGTTCTGTCTTCCCCAGAGACATTGGGTTGAAACTGCAACCTGGTCTTGATGCTTGAGTTGAACCTACTTGATCAAGTCCTGGAAGAAGAATCAAAGGCTGCTGAAGAAGAATCATGTGCAGCTCTTAAAGTCCCTGAATACGTCTCTCAAGAAAAATGACTTATTCTTTGAAGATCGAGTTAGATGGAGTGCCCTGAATGGAGAGGAAAAGGCTCTGAAGAGTTAGGTAAAACTCTAGGATGTGGAGAAATGGTGTATGCCTGGGGTAGGAGGAGGTAGAACCCACCCTGGGCAGGGTCCTTCCAAGGGTCCTCTGACTTGTGCAGTACCTGAGGGGTGTGGAGTTTTCCTTCTCTGGGCTTTCACTGCCTCATCTGTAGCATGGAGACTCTGGATGAAGTGACTGGTGTCAGCCTGTACCCCTGAGCACCGTACTGTGGAGGGATACTGTGACACCGCTTTACCGTATTATTGTAGTTGAGATCCCAAGGGTATTCAGTATTAGAAACAAACACACTTTTGGAAGCAAAATTGCAACGATAGCTAGCATTTCAAGTTTTTGTCCTCCAGATATATCAATATCTATGGCTCAAATTCTGTTATCTTTTTTTCCTGATGAGAAGCCTGGGGGCCAGACAAGGTGGGTCACGCTTGTAATCTAAGCACTTTGGGAGACCGAGGTGAGAAGATTGCTTGAGCCCAGGAATTGGAGACCTGCCTGGGTAACATAGCAAGACCTCATCTCCACAAAAAATTTAAAAAACGAACTGGACATGGTGACACGTGCCTGTAGTACCAGCTACTTGGGAGTCCGAAGTGGGAGGATCACCCGAACCCAGGAGGTCGAGGCTGTAGTGAGCTGTGATCATGGCATTGCACTTTAGCCTGGGCTACAGAGTGAAATCCTGACTTAAAAAAAAAAAGAAGCCTGGACTGGCACTTTATCAGAATCATTTGGGACGGGGATTTGGTTTGGTTAGTAAGGAATATATTTCAAAATACAAAACTCAAAACTCAATAGACTAAAGGTGGACAGACTTTTTTCTCAGTAATACATTTGGAAACTGTGTTTTCAGAGTTCCTAGGATTGTGTCCTTCCCTTGGCAAGTCTATAGATGATCCCTGTAGATTCTTCCACTCCTAAATGTGAAGATTGGTCAAGGTTTGGGGTCTGGAACGTGCTAAGCCTACTCATAGGAAGCTCTATGGGACCTCTGTGGCCCCGTGCACTCGACTCAGGTAGTGATTTCTGTGTGTAATGTGACCATAACGCTTCCTTTTCATCTCCGTCAATTTTCAAATTGGCTCGTTAAATCTATACATTCCAGAAACTCAGTCCAACATTCCAGGGAACCTTTCCATGGACAATCAGAGCAGGAGTTCTTTTCACCAGAGTTTGTTTAAGCAGAGGGAATGTGGGAGAAAAAAAAATAAAAAAGAAAACCTCTCCAGAACAGATTATCTTTATTTCTGCAAAGGGAACCTCAGCTGCAGCCATGTAGCTTCACAGCTACTAAGGCCTGTATCTTTCTTTTGCTTCATGAAGTATCCCAGGCCAGCCTTTGGGCCTGGCCCAAGTTCAATTCCTCATATGTTTGTTGAACTCCCATTGCGGGCAAGTCATTGTTAACTCTGCCAGAGTTGGTGCAGTAAACTCCAGGGTGTTCTTTTTCTATTTCCTCTCTGTTGTTGTTGTTGTTGGGACACAAACATGTAAGTGTGTTTGAAACTTCACAGGGCAGTTGCCAGGGGAGGTGTCAGTCTTGCTGCCAGATGGGTACATAATATACCACACATGTGAGCGAGGCGCTGGGGGATTTTAGCTGGAATTAACAACCACACAAGAACTGGAAGCAAATAAATACATAACCCGTGTCCGGAGGCTATTTATTGGCTCAGTTTATCTCCACTGCGAGGCGCCAGCTTTTTTCTTGACTTACCTTTTCCATTCCTCTAACCTTCAGAATTCTTCCCACTTTCGGGATTAATTGAAGTTGTGCTCATGTGTCTTCATGCCCTCACTTAAAGGAATGGTCTGCACTTTTTCTCAGGAGCACTTTGGTCCTGAAGAGGCAGCTCTAGGCAGTGGGGAAAACACTTTGGCCTGAGAGTCAGGAGGGATGGGTCCCTGTACCCAGCCTAGCTGATCTCTCTCCATCACCTGTAACCGGAGGGCCAAACCTTGTCCAGATGCTACCTGCCATCTGTCACTGTCTCCTGTAAGCATGTCTTAAACACCCAGTGAATGTATGTTGCATGACGCCTGTTGTGAGATGGCCCCTGCTCTCAGGAACCTGTTCTTCTCTGTTTGGGAGAGGACCCATCAGATAAGTGCATACATATGTCAAAGTCAGTTTATGCTCACTGCCCTGGCATAGTACCAATGGCAGGCATACAATTAATACTGAGTGAATGAATGAATGGATACTAGAATTATAGAGATTCAATTCCAATTCAGAGGTAAGTCAGCTAAGCTTACCTTGCCTGCGTGGCACCTTCGTGTGGCAGGAAATAGATACCACTTCCTCTGAGTGGAGGTAGTCCCACTTTGCATGCATGGTTTGTCCTTATCAGGGGCCCTTGGGCCAGGATCAGACTTCACCAGCGTGCATGGAAGCCCTACTGAGTGGCATGGGACATGGGAAGAAACAGAGCGGTCAAGAGCACAGACACATGGAAGCTGGATTGCTTGGGTTCATGTGCTAGTTTCACCACTTTGTACCAGTGCCTCAGTTTCCTCATCCATAAAATGGGGAGGTTATGGTACCTACTTCAAAGGGTTGCCATGAAGCCTAGGTGAATTAATCAATATATGTAAAGCATTTAGAGCAGTGCTGGCACATGGTAAGGATTAATTATCAGCTTTTTAATGCTGTTATTATTAAGGGGGATGTCAGGATCTGAGGGATAGGGCAAACTGCAGGACAGCTCCATTTCTAGAAGGGTGAAGGAGGAGGGAGAACTGTGACTGGAAATATCTTGTTTGGTGGACTTCGGTCAGTATAATTTGAGTTTCTGAAGCTATAGCTCTCGGCGGCCCTCAGGTCTTATCTCGTGGGTGGGTTTCTACAGTGGCAGAGGCAGGAGGTCATAGATGACATTGGGTGGCCAGCAGGTTTTTCCCGGTTCTGGTTCTGAGCAACAAGCATCTCTGATCTTCTTCACCCCCCAGCACACACACTTTTACTGACAGGTGGGGAGTTTAGTAAACAGCATCCAGGAAACTGGCATGATCAGGCAGTGTGGTCAGGAGCCAAGTGAGTAGGCCAGGAATTCATCTAAGTGCTTAGCAGGCAATCTGAGGCAGCAGCCTAGTAGATAAAAGTTGTCCCGATTCCTTGCAGGTATAATTGAAATGAAGTCTGTATCGGGGGACTCCTAGGGTTGCTGATCTGTAGATTTCTGGGCTGGTGGGCTTGGCCTAAGGACCACATGAGCAGAGTCAGCAGTGACCCACAGCCTGAATAGGAGGAAGGTGGGCCTGGACATATCTGAGGCCAACAAATTGGGATGGGAGGAACATCATGAGAGCCTTAGAGTTGAGATGATGCCCAGGAGGAGAGTTAGGACTCGGATGACCAGAACTAAGGCATTCCATTCTGGACAGAAGGAGGGAATCTAGAGAAGATTCAGGTAGGCTTGGGAATGATAAGATCCAGAAATATGAGGAATGTTGTGTGCCTGGAACAAAGATATGGCCTGTGCTTGTAGGGGAGAAACCTAGATCAGACTGAGGCGACAAGGCCAGGGCAGGAGCTTTGGAGGCCAAACTAGTGATGAAGAGCCACTGGCCGTTCCCTGAGCAGGCAGTTAGAGTCAAAGTTGAATAACAGGATGAGTTGGATTGTGGCATAGAGTCTTAAAATTCTCTGTGTCTATACTGTAGACAATCGGATCATAATAGAGGGGCAAGGATTTGAGAGAGGTGATGAGGGAGAAAGGAGTTGAGGGAGGAGATGGCAAGAAGCAGTCGGAGCAGGGTTTTAGTTTTTCTTTTGAGTTGGTGTCTCACTCTGTCACCCAGGCTGGAGTGCAGTGGCATGCACATGGCCACCCCAGCATCAACCTGCTGGGCTTAGGAGATGCCTTCTGCCTCAGCCTTCCAAGCAGCCAGAACTACAGACTCATGCTACCTCTCCCAGCTAATTTTGTTTTTCTGATTTATTTTAGAGATGAGGTCTCACCAAGTTGCCCAGGCTGTTCTTGAACACATGGGCTCAGGCAATCCCCTCACCTTGGCCCCCCAAAGTGCTGGGATTACAGGCTTAAACCACCACGCCCGGCCCAGAGCCCGTTCTTAATGGCTGTAATCAGTAGCTCAGAAAATGAAAAGGTCTAGGCAGAGGCACCAGGAACTGCAAGGAGAGGAGAAATGGAAGAAATGAAGGAAAAAGCCCTGGGGCTTAGTAGCTGAAGAGCTACAGAAGACATATGTGTATGCAGGGTGGGGACTGGTTAGGAGGGGAGGCCAGCTTCGGGTAGCAGTGAATTCTGTTTCCATCCCGCAGGACTTGAGGTGAATGTGAGGGGCCTGGGTAGGCAGGCTGTTGGGCAGCTGGGCCCTAAGGAGTGGGCTCTGGGTTGGAGTTGAAGACCTGTCAGGCGTCTGGGCAGAGCGGAGGCCATGGCGTGAAGGGGTGGGATAGAGAGAGAAAGAAAGGAGACCAACAACAGAAGTTGGGGCCTCAGCCATCCTAGGACCAAGCAGGGGAAGGAGATATGAAGGCTTCAGAAGGCGGGGGTCTTAGTGACCAGAGACATAGGAGGCAAAGGAGAGTGCATCTTCCTGCCATGCCCAGGCTCCGAGGGCTTCTGCAGGTGGCCTCTCTTCTGGAATCCATGTCCTCCAACACATACGTGCGCACACATGCGTGCACACACACACATACACACGTGCACGCGTCACCATTCAACCCCACCACTTATTCAAATGTGTCAACTCAGATGCAAGCTCCCCTGAAAAACTCTCAGCAGCTCCCTGCCCCAAGCACCATTTTAGTGATTCCACAGCCCCCTCCTTCACCTGCCCCATAGCACCTGTCAGACCATCGTGCAATTGCCTGTTTTATTAAGGTTCTCCCCACTAGACCGTGAGCTTTGCAGGTCCGATCCTTCTCTGTGGTGCCACAGTCTTGGATAATGCTCTGTGCAGCCGAGGCCCCTGAATGGATGCCAACTGACTGAGGAGAGTTTCCAGGGGAAGGGTAAGAGATAGGGCCTGGAAAAACCCTTGGGTGTTCAGCCGTGGCCTTTGAGACAGCTGTCAGAGTGGAAGGTGGCAGGGAAGGAAGTCCGATTGGGACCACATACCCCATAGCTCCACCTGCCAGGAATCATTCGTTTCCAGGTAGCCAGGCACCGACCAACCACCTACACCATGACTTGCATCTGTTGTGACCCTCGTGGGCCTTACCTTGTTGCTTGGCATCTCTAGTCTCTGCAATCCTTGGAAGCTGGGATTCCAACTTCTCCCATAAGTGGGCACATAGTAGGCCCTTAGAAAATGCTTGTTTGAATGAAGTTGTATCTATTCAAAAGTTGAGAGCTATCGAAAGAGGAGAAATGGACTACCACTCAGTGGGAGAATGGAGCTCATATTGTCTGATTCCCTGAAGTCATTTGAACACCTTTGCTGGAGGCCAAGCCATTTACTGGGCAGAGCACTGGAGTGGGAGGCACTGGCTAGATTCAGTCCTTACTCAGTCACCAACTCCTGGATAAAGAAGGAAAGGAGAAACTCACACTTCTGAAGAATCTTCTGAGGCATAAAGGTCAGCACTCATTTTATTTTTTTAGTCCACATCACGACCTTGGGATACTGGCTCATGTACTGACTCATCATCTTCTTTTGACTTAACAATGTGGGGAGACTGAAAGAGCTGAAGTGACTAGCTCGAGGGTCCAGAGCTGGTAAGTTGCAGATTGCCTGCTTATATATCTCTTGCATGTCACTAAGTCTGATTATTTCCGAAGTCCAGAGCTGCATTGGACATCTGATAACTGGCTGTTCCCACTGCCCTGGAGGCCTCTGTAAGTGGGAGAGGTTTTCTTTTGTCTGAGAAAGGGCAGGAGTGAGTCTTCAGGAAGGTAAAGGGTAGGGGGAGCTCTGTGATTTTAAGAGCCAAGAAACTTGAGACTTGAATACACAGTGTTTAGGGCCAAACTCTCTGTCTTGGATGCCTGGAAATATTTGACATGATGTCACAAGAAGCTATGAAAGTGTCTCTTCAGAGCTCCAGGGAAGGAATTAGGCTTTTGCACGATGTATGTGTTCCATTTTGTCTGTCCTGATTTCTCTCAGAAAGCCGCTGGTTCTTCCTCGGAGTTGGGCCAGGCCCCTCTGAGCTTCATCTACGCTGGGACAAGCCTGCGTGTCTGGCTTCTCTTGCCCCATTTTTCTGGACTGGTTGGGCTGTCCCCTGTGGCATTTTTCAGTCATGCACTGTCAGGAGTTAAGATAATTGAAACAAAGCAAATGTTCCCCCAACCCCGAATAACAGCAGGATTGCCGAGTTGCCCATAGACTGAGCCACAACCTTGGGCAGGAGGTGCTGGCCAGGCAGAGACCCTCTTCTGTCACAGCAGAATGAGGCCACCCCGGAGACGGAGCAAGAGGAGATCCAGGCCTTCTTCGTGGAAGCTAATAGTCAAAAAAACCAAGAAGAGAAAGAAACTACACCTGTCCTCGAGGAGGTCACAGTGTCTTCCAGGAGACAGGTCATGGAGAGTGGTTCTGTAAGAGTGGTGGTAATTTGTCTTGCTCATTTGGCGCTTGCCAAATGCCGGATGAGCGGAGGTGGGCTGGATCACAGGAGCCCCGGGTGGTTCTGCCCTTTGCACAGTGTGTTCCGCCTTTGAGGGGCTCACAGTCTAGTAGAAGAGACAGGCAGGCACATGTGAGTCCAGGAACGGATGATGGGTACCAAGATGGAGGGCTGTTCTCAAGACCCTCGGGTGTCAGGGAAGAAATGCTATAGGAAGAGGAACTAACTTAAGGAAAAGAAGGCAAAAGGGTTTTAGATACAGGGAACAGCAGCCACTGGATGGGACCAGAGGCCTGAAGCAACCCAACATGCTCTAGTTTGGGACTTGACTACTGTCTACACTTTATTTAAAGGCCCAGGGTCTCAGTGGAACCTAACTGTCAGGAGAGGCAGTGGAGGCTATAAGGAGAGCTAGATGAGCAGAGACAGGAGGGAGTAGGGGAGGCTTCCTGGAGGAGATGTACCTGGGGCCTCAATGAAGGAACAGGTTTGGACAAGTAGGAAGGAAGGAAAGCAGGATAGGAGCCCAACAGGAACAAAGAACCAGGGGCGGGATGGGAACATGGCATGGTGGGGACCTTGGGCTGCAGGGTACCTTGCAGTAACCACTTCCCATGAGTCTTAGCTTACTTCTCCCAGCTGCAATGTATGCTGGGGAGGAATCCTTGGGTCAGGAGAAGACTCCTTCCACAGGAGTGCCCACTCCCTCAGGTCGGGAGACCCAGCTCCTGTGGCATCAGGCAATTGCTCCATGCCTGTTTGGTCACCTAGAAAACAAGAGGCCTCTGGCATCCTGTGATTACTTCACTTTGCTACCTTGAGCAAGGCACGTCACTTTTAGGACGCACTACTAGTTTATAAAGTGGGGAGAAGGAAAGATCACTGCCCTATCATCTCACTGAGCATTTGGGAGGATTGTGCAGATGGTCTCTCCAGAGCAATCCAGAGGAAATCCTCTGGACAGAGATGAGGGGACGCTGGGCTGCAGCCAGGCCCCGGGTCCTTCTCTGATAGGCTGTCCCCACTCTCCACCATGCGTGCCCTTGGGTGTGAGGATGGCACAGCTGGTCAACTGCACCCCATATCTGGAGGGACTTCCTCAGGCCACGGCAGCCTGACCCTGAGCCTGTCCCTCTGCAGACAGGAGTACAGGCAGGAGTACAGGCAGGCCCACTTGGCATAGGTAGCAGGAGTACAGGCAGGCCCACCTGGCATAGGCACTCCCTGGCCCTGTGAGGACGATGTCCTGTCTGCTCCGGGCCCAGGGTCCTGGCTCTGGTGCTCTGAGAACACCAAGGTTTATTTATTTATCATTTGTTTGGGGTGAAATGGGAGAGAATCAAATCCAGTGGGCTGTTTTAGCAGCAGTTGGTGGAAAGAAAGGCATATCTGTTTCTCGTGAAAGAATCCCCCGCATTGTGGCCCTGGCCCCTTGGTTGGGTTTCGGTAGACAATGCCCTCCTTTCTCCCTGTGCCCGACGGCTCGCCCCCGCCTGCCCGCCTGCCTGTCTGCCTCTGGTCCAGTGAGCCTGCTGCTGCCCGCTTGACTTGGCTGCTGGGAAGAAAGGGAAAGGAGATGCCTAAGGCCTTGTCCCATCAGTCCAGCCCAGCCTACCAGGCCCTGCGGGACTTCTGGAGCCACCACACCCTGTGCTCCCAGATCACTGTTTGGAGCCAGTTAGTCCATAAAAATGCATTGAGGGCCTACTGTGTGTTGGGCACTGTGCCCACAGAATTGAAACCTTCTTCCTCCCTGCATGAGGGCCTAGGGTTCACGTCCCTGGTGAACCCCAACTCTCCTTCCACCAAGGCTAGCGGAGTTGCTGTTGCCTTTTTGCTGATGAAAAAATGGAGATTAAGGGGGTGAGTGACTTGCAAGGCTCACACAGCGAGGTGCTGGTGGCAGAAATGTTGGGGGCACGTCTTTGCACCACTCTGGTAGAGGCAAAGGCGAGAGGATCAGCAGATGCTGGGGGTGACAGAGGCAGCCTCTGTGGGTGAGCTCAGAGTACCTGGCCTGCAGCCATCTATTCTCACACCCCTTGTGATCTGAAGCTGCTCTTCACACTCGGAGCAAAATCCAGAGTCGTGCCCTGGCTCCTACGCGATCTGCTCTCTGCCTGTCTCTCCAGCTTGGCCATCTCCCTTGCCTTTCCTGCTCTGGTCTCATTCCATCTTTGCTGTTTCTTCAGCGCATGCAACTCATTCCTGCCTCAGGCCTTCAGCTCGAACTCTTCTCCTGATGTGCATGTGGCTGGTCCTGGACAGAGAAGGGATCCCTTCCATTTGCGTGATCTCCACGTCCCGCACTCCTTAGCTCCTTACTCTTCTCGCCTTACTTTACAGCATTTGTTACTTCTGAGATCATAGTACTTGTTTGCCTACTTGTTATGTTTCTGTCCATGCCTGACACATTCTAGGAGCTTGTGTGTTTTTTGAATGATTGAATGAAGTCTGAAAAGATATAACCTAATTTTCAGACGCTTTTTTTCAGATAATTTTATTATTTTCTCTAGAAAATTTTCGGGACCTTGGGGATGCAGATCTGAAGAACCATGGCCTAGAAAGCGTGATCGTAGCATGGTCTGATGGGAGAGGCCAGCAGAGTTGGGCAGGGAAGTGGGGTGATCAGGCTTCAGAGTCAGACTTTTGTGGCCTCAGACAATTTACTTAACTCTCTGGGCCTCAGTTTCATCATCTGTAGAGTAAGAATCACAATACTCATACCTCCCTCAAGGATTGCTTTGAGAAATACATGAGTTAATATATAAAAGGCACTTAGAATAGTGACTGATTCATAGTAAGTGTTATGTTAATATTAATTACAACTGCTTATTATTATGTATCAGCAATTTTTACTGTTAGTATTACAATTCTTATTTGAGTTCAGCTCTGACATTTTAATATCCTTAATGTTAGTCATTAACCTCCCTGCACTTCAGTTTTTTCACTCATAAAATAGGGCTAATGACCGTCTACTAGGTCATAGATTTGTTGTGAGGTTATAATAAAAAAATACACACTGAGTACTTAGCAAAGTTATGGGAGCTGGGACTTAGGGACAGAAGGAGGGAGACTCAGGGGAGAGAGGGGTGATGGAGAGGCTTGGCTGGAAGGGTTGTGGTACCCACTGAGAGGAGGTACTTCAGAGGCAGAGAAGTGGGGAGTATAAGTAACCAAGAGGGAGGGAAACCTCTTGGAATTTTGAGGGAGGAGTACAGAGATTAAGGAGAAAGATCATCTTATTCTGACACTCAAGAGGGCCTTGGAAACTTGCAGAGGGGTAAGGATTTTGCATTGCTCTTCCCAACAACTAATTGCAAGGAAAAGAATTTAGAGTGAGGTCTTGGAGCTGGCCTTCCTGTTCCTCACTCTTCAGAACTTGAAAATGTGGTCTTTTAAAAAAAATCTACGAGTTGGTGAGAGGTAGGGAGGTCTAGACATTTGAGGCTTAAATCTGAAGGCTGTACTCTACCTTCCACTCCTGTTTCCTGGCCCTCTGGCTGGGGGCATCAGGAGGTAAAAAGTTAATGATCTGAGAGAGGTGTATTTACCACTGGGTGCTCCAGGCACAGCAGGTTGACTGGGGTGACAATTCCAGCCTGATTGGGAAGTTTAATGTTTGACTAGGCCCGTTTTACCTTTTGCAAAGCCATGTTGCTTACTGGCCTTTAGCTGGTCTGTCTGCTCCCCCTAAAGGACGTCCCTGGCAAGCCATCATTCAGGCAGCACCTTTGCCCTGCATGTCTGAGTCTCTGCCCCCACTATCCCAGAGCCTGTCATCACTGTTTCATAGCTTTTGACCCCAAGATTTCAGAGCCTATATCATTAGGATTTCAGAACTTTTGACCTGAAGATTCCAAATTCCAGAAGTTTTGTTACCACAGTTTAAAGAGTCCATGCCACCAAAGTCCCAGAGCGTTTTGGGGTGCTTATCTGGCTTCAGATCCACAGATCCTCTGTTGCTTGCCTTTCTGAGGAGTACTGGTCTAGGAGTCAGGTCTGGGCCAAGGGCTTCTGGTAGGTTGAATACAGTCACCAGCAAGCAGGTAACCTGCTAAGCCTCAGTTTCCTCACCTATAAAATACAAGTAATCAACGTCCACCCTGCAAGGATCCAGGAGATAATGTGTTGGAAGGAGAGTGCTCTGCAGATGTGAGCTGTTCCTGTGTTAGTGTCTGTCAGCTCTGCTTAGCATCAGCGTCATGACACTGGAAAATTCAGCTGCGTGACCCGCTTTTGTTGGCTCTCTGGGCCGTGTCCACCCTTTGCTGTTTACCAAGATTTTTAACTCAGTTGACGCTTCAACTTCTCCAGCCCTCTCTTCTGGCTTTGCTGTTTGCCCTCTTTTCTGTGTATTTTCCAAGAGTGCCCGAGTCATAATTAATCCCTCCCCTGCTTCTGACCCCTTTGTTTATGCCTTTGTTTCGGCACTTTGCCAAGCTGCTTTGTACATGAGTTATATATTTATGTGTTAATGATGCCATTATGCTAATTACCTCTTGCCTATCACTCCTGAGTATTTGGTGTCTAGCAGCATTGACTGACCTTGGGTGAGGCCCTTGGCCTTTCTGAGTCTTAATTTCCTCACTGTTAACAAGGGGGAAACTAATATACCTCGTAAAGTTGCAGCAATTAACAGTAACAAGAAATAAAGTGTTTAAAATTCACAGGCACTTAGTAGGTACTCATAAATCACAAAATGAAGAGGGAAGAACATAGGCTGTGAACTAGGGCTCAAACCACAAGTCTTGCCTTTGAGAGTAATGTGACTTTGGACAGGATACTTAACTCTTCTAAGCTTCAACTTTCTCATCTTTCACGTTCTTAAAACTGGCATAACAGGATTGCAACAAGGTTTGGTGTTTATATTAATAAAATGCATGGAAAAGACCACTCAATAAATGATACCTAGTATTATTGTTTTTCCTTACTTCCTTATGGGAAAAAAATCTTGTCTTATCTTTTTTATCCCCTTGGGCTATGGAGACAATTTAGTCTCTGAAATGAATTAAATTAGTAAAGCCGATAACTCAGATGAAAAGATGACAAAGATTAGTGAGAGGAGAAAATATAAAATTTTGAGAGGGCAGAAGAGGGAACAATTTCTAACTTACTTCCTGAATTTATGAGGCCAGCACTACCCTGACACCAAAACAGACCAAGATGTTACAAGAAAACTGTACGCCAGTACTGCTGTGTCATGGACATGGATGCAAAAATTCTCAATAAAATTATTAACCAATAAATCCAGTAAAATATAGAAGGGATAATACGTCATGCCCAGGAATTTTCCTGGGAATACAGAGGTCGTCTAATGTTCAGAAATCAATCGGTGTAATTCAGTAAATCAGCAGTATGAAGACAAAAAACCCATATGATCGTCTCATTAGATGCAGAAAAAAGCCTTTGACAGAATTCAGTAGTTGTTCATGATAAAAACTCTCAGGAAACTGTGACTAGGAAAGAACTTTATTTGATAAAAAATGTACAACTGCAACTAGCATCATACATAATGGTGAAAAGTCTTCAGGGAGAGTCTGTGACCAGGGCGAGCAGACAAGTGGCGACTCCCAGCCAACAATCAAGCCTGGCCATTTCTGCCCAAACTCCTCTATGGCCAGGCTTTGTGCTGAGCTTCTCCCTGGGCCATCAGAGACTTCCTCAGAGGAACTTCAGCCTGCAGCTCTTCCTGCCTGGCCCCCTTCCTTCCTTACCCTCTCTCCTCACCATGTCTGGCCTGCATCACAGACTGAAGATTTTCCTTGCCTACTTGTACCTCTCCCTGTTACCTTTCATAAGTGTCACCCCAGTAAATCGCTTGCACCTCTGATTCTGTCTTGGCTTCTGTTTCTTGAAGGACTTCCCATCGGTGATTTCTTTTTCTCCTGGTGGTCTTTACTTTTTTCCACTTGCCTTTAATTCATGCATTTATTCACTCATTCACATATTTCTCGAGACCCATCATCCACAGTGCCCACCATTCACAGCTCAGTGCTAAGATTGCTCTCTTCCCCCAGGATGCAGTTGAGTCTTGCTTACCTCCCATTCCCTCTACCCATCCCCTTGTGTCCCCAGGAATTCCATGTCCTGTGGCTTCTCATTCTTGGGCTCCTATGCTCATGACTCCTGCAGTGCTATCCCTTATTCCCTAGGGAGTGTTTCTGCTTTAAGACTTTACAAGTCTCAGCTCTGGGAAGCCTGTCTTGATGGCCCCAGCTCCAGTTATTGCTCAGGACACTGCATAGTTGCAGAAATTGTTAGTTGACTAACAGAGTGCCTGACTGAATCTTACAGTACTATCGTCAGGACTGATTAGAAGAGATAATGTGTGTGAAGCACCATGTGTGGGGCCTGGAAGGCAGTAGGTGTGCGGTAAATGTTCATGGTTGACTTCCAGTGAATTCCATTTGGAGGCATATCTCATAAATTGGAGCCGATGTTCCCTTCTATTGTTTGTGTGTGTGTGCATGCGTGTGTGTGTGTGTGTGTGTGTGTGTGTGTGTGTGAATATTTTCTGAATGCATCTCATGTATAGTTGGGGAAAAGAGAGATAGTACTATCTTCTCCATTGTGTCATTTCTTTCTCGAGACAGAGGATACAAGTGTGCATGCCTCATAGGGTGCCTCATGGCGACACACCAGGCTGGAGTCTTCACGCCCAGAGGCCTAAGTTTTAGCCTGGGGTTTCTACCAATAGCTTAATATGTGACCCTGTCCTTCTCTGGTCTTCAGTTTCTCCATTAAATAAAGTATTGCACTCTGATTTCCATGACCTAAGATCCTGCAATATGACCTAGAACCAATAGACATGAACTTGCATTTGCTTTTTGTTTGAGGTTATTTGTGCTTTTTTAACCTCCTCCATGAAGCCCGAGAGTTCATAATATTGACTTGTAATAACAGGAAGCAGCTCAATAAACATTATACAACTTGATATGAATTATATTTTACAGTTTTCCTGTGGGAAACATAGATATCTGTCATCCACATGTGAAATTTCTTGACACAGATGGGAGAAGAACACTAACACTGATTAAATACTAACTGTGTGCCATGTTCTTGCATAGGGATTGTATGTGCATGTCCTCATTGAGTCTTCAGAACCCCATTTCTGGGGGAACCAATGTTATCCCCGCTTTTTTGATTGGGAAACCAAGGCTCAGAGAGAGGAGAAAACTTTCCTAAAGGCATAGAACAACCAAGTGATTGGCATCTGGGCCCATAGTTCCCTGGTTTCAAAGCATGTGCCCTTCTTTTGAGGTCAAGTGGCTTTGGATTCAGGCTTTTATTTATTTATTTTGAGTTGGGAGTCTCACTCCATCGCCCAGGCTGGAGTGCAGTGGCATGTTCCTGGCCACCCCAGCGTCGACCCGCTGGGCTCTGGTGATTATTCTGTCTCAGCCTTCCAAGTAGCCAGAACTACAGGCGCCTGGTACCACGCCCAGCTAATTATTTATTTATTTATTGTAGAGACGTGGTCTCACCAAGTTTCCCAGGCTGGCCTCAAACTCCGAGATCAAGCAATCCACTTGCCTCGGCCTCCCAAAGTACTAGGATTGTAGGCTGAGCCACCAAGCATGGCAAGGATTCAGGCTTTTAAAAAAGAAAACAAAAATCTGATCACAACTCCAAAATGCTCAAAAATGACAAGTCCAGGAATGCTTGGGTATAGAAAACAAGAAGCATGGGAGCTCTCAAGTTGCCAGCCTCATGCACATTCCTGCTCTGCCCCTCGCTCATTCTGTGCAAGTTTCTCAACCTCCTTTGCTTCCAGAACTTCATCTTTCAAATGACTGTTATAATAGCATCTGCTTCCTCAGTTTTTGCAAGCATCAAATAAGTTAACATGCATAGAGAGCTAGAAGTAATGCCTGCCTGGCACCTAGTAAGTAGGCTATAAGTAGTTAGCAGTTACTATCATTAACATTATTATTGTTGCATCATCACCATCATTGTTTTGATCCAAGCCTGGGATGGATCTGGGAGGTTTCTTCTGTTCCAAAGGGCGCTAGGTGGGTGGCGAGGGAATGTCCTTCTGGGGGGCATATTCCTAGCTGCAGCCTCAGCTCATGCGACGTGTGTAGAGAAACAGCACAGCGCCTGAGTCCTGCTTGGCCAGGAACACGACACTGCAAATGTATAAACACCACAGCTCAAGCCACAGACTACCCCTCTTGGCCTCTTCCCCCACCCCAACCCCTCCCAGCCCCTCCAAGCCCCTTTTCAGCCCCTCCCAACCCTGCCCTGCTCTGCTCTGAAGTGCTTAAGTGCTCTGGGCTGAGGAGCCAAGGAAGTGCCCTGCTTATTCTCCAAAGAGAGTGGGAGGCTTTTTGCTCACCCGGAGGTGGAGAACGTGACAGCCTGAATGGGATACCGTTGCTCTTGGTGTCCCTGGTGAATCAGGGAGTCAGAACAAAAGGGGAAAGGAAGCCGTTTCAGGCCAGTGCTCCAGCACCAGGTGGGAGCAAATCTGATTGCATCACCCTCCTTTTCTGATCGTGTTTACTCATTCGTTGGGCAAACTTTTGCTACGCTCTTGTGTTGCACCAAGCAAGGCAAACCTAAGTATTAATTTGACAGTGGTATTCTGTTGACTAACATTTGTTGGACACCTGTAATACTCCAGGCATTGTTCTAACAACTTCACGACTGTTAATTCATTGAATCCTCACTCTAAAACCTGGTGGGTAAGTTCTATGATTATCCCTGTTTTGCAGATGAGGAAACTGAGGCACAGAGAGGTGAAGTTACTAGGATCACAGAGATAGCGTGTGGCAGAAAAGAGCCTCAAATCCAAGCCTCAAATCCAGAAAAGAGCCTCCTAATCCAAATTCGGAGCTGCCACGCCCTCACCTCTCAGGAGACAGGGGCAGGTCAGCACAGCTGGTCAGCACCGATATCTGCCTTCTCTTCCTTTCGGCCTTCTAGCAACCTGGAGAGATGGGCAAGGGCTACTACTAGCCTGGTTTCCAGGTGGAAGAACTGGGCTGTGAAATGACTTCGCCAGGTTCACGCCACTAGTCAATGGCCCGCTAAGTTGGAACGCAGATTTCCTGGCTCTTAATGTCTTTCCGTTTTTCCTGCCCCAGGCTGCATTTGCATGTGTATAAGTGTTTGTACACCTGTGTGTTTGTGTGTGTCCATGTGAGCATGTGCATGGTGTCTCCATGTGCGTACATGTATGTTTGTGTGTGCTCACATCTACACACGTCACTGTGAGTGTCTGGGTGCATACCAATTAGGTCTGTGTGGCTATTCGTGTGTGCACATAGGGGTGTACATCCATACATGTGTATGTATGTGTGTGTATTTATTAGCATGGCGTCATGTGGATTGGGGAGGGTAACGAGATACAGTTTGTCTGGTGGGAGCTTGGGGTCTTCTACCCTAAATCCAACTCATTTTGGCTCTTCCACTAAGTTCTAGAATCCTGAATAGGTCCCTTCTCCTCTCTTCAGTCTCTCTGAGTTAGGATGAGGTGTGGGCAAGGTGAGAGTCTCAGAGGTCCTGCCCTTCTCTGGCATTCTCCGCTGCCGAGGGGCCACAATGAACAGGGAGGAGTAGTGAGTCTGGGAAGGCTGCTTGGGGGAGGCACACTGAGCATAAGAGGCTTTGGGACAGAGACAGACAGACCTCCAGGAGTGGGTAAGTGTGGGTGGAGAGTGTCATTCATATGGCCCGACTGCTCTTCTGGGCTGGAGTCCAGGAATAGCTGTGGTGAGAAGTACATTTTTAAAGTGGGTCTTAATGTTTTTCACTGCTGGAAAATATGCCATTATGGGCATTTTCCCCTCCAAATTCCTGGACTGCAATGTCCCTGTGTTCCCCCACCCTGCTCACTTTATTTTTCTGACTGAAATCTGTCTCTTTTTATTCCCACATCCGACCTCTGCCCCTTGGTCTTGCTGTCTGTGTTGGACTCTAGAAGGTGACACAGGTCGAGGCTGGACAGGTCATGCCCAGGAAGCCCACCTGGCAGATGGGGACAGAACACGGCAGCGGGGTTCGGGAAACCTGCGAGGTCACAGCACAGTGGTGGCTGCCTTTTAGTTCAGGACAAGGAACGTATAGTGACAGTCTGCCATGTGCAAAGCACTCTGGGAGGCACAGAGATTAGGCACGTGGCTTGCACCAGCTATCTCTGTATCTCAGTTTTCGCAAGTGTAAAGTGAGATGGTCATAGTACCTGTCCGTAGTGCACTCCCATCAGATTCCATTGTCCTTTTTACCTTCACCATCATCAGATAGGTGGCTTATCTTTGAGATGCTCACAATCTAATGTTGGAGACAGGTAACTACCCTGCTACCTGTGAGGCAAGGAAAGTGATCCTGGTGCGCTGGCATCCTACCAAATGTTGGGTGCTGGCAGATATCATTCATTCCACTTAGGAGCCAGAGGAGGCATGCCAAGGCTGCATCTTGAGGAGTCAGAGGGGTGGTCTAGGCATTGTAAATTGGGGAGCAGACTGTGGGAGCAGAGTCCCTGTGGGAAACTGCGTGGTGATTGGGGCCAGGGAGCAGCCTGGTATGCTGGGATTCAGGGTACATCAGGGATGGTGGGGGACAAAAGGCTGGAAAATTAGATTGGGGCTAGATTGTGGTGGCCTTCAATGACAGAGTGTTTCCTGGGGCGTCAGAAGCCTGGCAAGGTTTTAGCTTTGCTTGGATCTCAGGGGCACCACTCTGGGTACAGTGTGGAAGGTAGACTAGAGAGGAGAGGCTAGAGGCAGGAAGGCCAGTGAGGAGGCTATAGAATGTTCCAGAAGATAATTACTGAGGTCTGAGCTGGCGGGGGCAGGGGTAGTATCTGAGATGCTCTGAGTAGTTGTTGGGAGACAGACTCACTGTGTGACCTTGAGTAAGTTGCTTGTCTTCTTCTCGGGGCTTCAGTTTTTCCTATCTGTAGCAATGACACTGAAATAGTCTCGTGGGTCATCTCAGAGTTAGACTCCCAGCCCAGCTTCTCATGAGCTGGGTGACTTGGGTGAGTAACTTCACCTCAAAGCCACTGTGATTCTGATTTGTAAAGGGGATAACGGCCAGCCTCTGGCTCATAAGCTATTGAGAGGATTAAAAGAGAGAATCCAGACAGAACACAGTGCCTGGCAAATAGCAGTTCTACATAACTGTAAGCTCTCATCACTGCTATTTATTGCTATCTTATTTTCTTCTTCTTCTTACTATTACTATCACTTAAGATCTTTTCTTGATGACAGAATTTTATTTTATTTTATTTTATTTTATTTTTTTGAGTTGGAGTCTCACTCTGTCGCCCAGACTGGAGTGCAGTGGCTGCTCCCGGCCACCGCAGCCTCAACCTGCTGGGCTCCGGGGATCCTTCCGCCTCAGTCTTCCAAAGTAGCTGGAATCACAGGCGCGCGCTATCACGCCCGGCTAATTTTTGAATTATTGTGGAGATGAGGTCTCACCAAGTTGCCCAAGTGGGTCTCGAACCTGTGGGCTCAGGCAATCCACTCACCTCGGCCTCCCAAAGTGCTGGGATTACAGGCTGGGCCACTGAGCCTGGCGACAACAGAATTTTAAATAGAACTTCCCCAGATTCAATCCCAGCATTCATCCTATATTCTTGTCTGTATGCCCCAGGATGCTCATTGAGTGTCTTCTCTTCATTGTCAGCTTTTATTGGATTTTGACTCCAAAGACTTTTAAAACTCTGTTCCTCCTCTTTTGATCCCATCTTCTGCCTCCAAACCCTGTCCACAGTGGAGCTGATTAATTAGCAGTAACTGGAGAATCCTGGGAAGCATAGGAATTCATGGCTCCTCACTGTGTGATCTCAGTGGCCCTCGTGCTGTTCCTCAATACGACTGCCCTGGGCACCTAAGGTTGGAACATGGGAACACACTTTCCCATCCCCAGATCTTTTTCTAAGCTGTTTCTTCTTTCTGACTGACGCTCTGTGTCTGTCTGCCACCCCCCTACTCTCTCTACCCACCCCTATCTCTCTTTTTCTCTCTCTTTCTCTTTCACACACACACACACACACACACACACACACACACACACACACACACACACGCATATATCCTGACTTTTCTATCTGTGGGATTGTGAACCCAGTAAAATCAACCTCTTATCCCACTTCTTCCCAGAAGCATCTCAGATCCCTGCTTCCAGAAGGGATGGATCTCCTGGCATTCAGCCAGGACCTTCTCTTTGGCTGTGTGCATTGTCTTCTCCCCACAGGTCTCAAATGCTGTGTGCTTCCTGCTTGAGTTGAACTGAATCCAGTCTAACTCCATCATTTTACAGAGAGGAACACAGGATTCCAGCGAAAGGAAGGTGGGAGATCCCTCTGCTCCCTTCTCTAGTCTCCAGCGCAGAGAGCAGAATTCCTCTGGGCTCTCCCCAGCTAAGGTCACCACATATACAAAGCAGGAGAGAGAGATGTCTTTTCCCAGTGCCCAGTGGTTCCAAAAAAAAAAAGACAGATGGGAGTAGATGCCTTTCCTTACTACCCTCCACAGTGATGGTGGTGGTGATGATGGTAGTGATGTTTAGTCCAGGGTTTGAGACAGAAGGGACCATAGTTTTCAGATAAACAGATAGGCAGGTGAAAAAGTTTGTGGAAGGCATATTTCAGAGACAGGTAGAGCTGGGACTAAAATAATCAGAGGTGTTTTGATTCTCTAATCCTGAGTCCACTCTTGCTTGGCCTCTCTGTGCCCTTTCCCATCTGCTTTGCCTCTTTTGCCCCTGCAGTCTTGAACCCCATCACACATATAACAACTCAAAGAGAAAAGGGTACTATCAATGGACTATACATCCATTTCTGTTTGCTTTCTAGTCTCTTCCAGGCCTGGGTTCCCTTTGGCCTCACCTAATTTCCCTCAAGCCTTGTTGTGTGGCCTGTGCCCGAGATTTGGTGGCTATAGTATGTAATTTAGGCCCCATTTGTGGCTGACAAAATATATCATGAGAAGGAGAACTGGAGAATGATAATATTGTTGGAGACCGCTGTGGGATTGGAGTGGGGAGCTAGGAGTTTTTCCTGTTTCCTCTTGGAACAAGGAAGTCATGGCAGATGTGCATGCCTCTCAACCCCTCACCAGTCTGGGGCATTTGATTCCTCTCTCCGTGGATATCTGGATTTGGAATGTTGCTCTCTGTTATTGACGGCATGTGCTGAGAGTCTAGCTGAAGGACAGTTGGCACCAACAGGACAGGAGGCAGATAGATACCTTTGTGTAAACAATGGGTGGCCCTCTCTCCATGACTACTGCTCTTTTATTGGGGATCTCTGGGCTCTCATTTATGACAGGAAGATTTTTTTTTAAATTCTATGCATGTTAGGAAAGTAAAAGTGTTGAGGCCTGTCTCTAACTCTCTGAGTCACACTGGACAAATCTCTTCCCTCTTCGGAACTTCAGTTTTCTCATCTGTATTGATCATGATGACGATAATGGTGGTGGTGGTGGTGGTGGTGATGATTATGGTGGTGGTGACAGGAATGGCGGTGGTGATTATAGTGGTGGTGGTGGTGGTGATGGTGGCTGTGATGATGATGGTGGTGGTGGTGGTGGTGATTATAGGGTGGTGGTGGTGGTGATTGTGGCTGTGATGATGATGATGGTGGTGGTGGTGGTGGTGATTATAGGGTGGTGGTGGTGGTGGTGGTGATGGTGGCTGTGATGATGATGATGGTAATGATGGTGATGGTGGTGATGATGGTGATGATGTTGATGAGGTGGTGGTGGTGGTGGTGTTGATGATGGTGATGATGAGGTAGTGATGGAGGTGCTGGTGATGACGATGGTGATGACGGTGGTGATGATGATGATGGTGATGGCAATGATGGTGGTGGTGATGGTGATGATGATGATGATGATGGTGGTGGTGGTGGTGGTGATAATGATGGTTGTGTTGATGATGATGATGATGTTGATGAGGTGGTGGTGTTGACGTCAATGACGATGATAATGATGGTGATGATGGTGGTGGTGATGGTGATGATGATGGTGGTGGTGATGATGGTGATGATAGTGATACTGATGGCGAGGACAATTATGACTCTCATTTATTGATTCATATGTTGTCAATGGCTTTCACATACTTATTTCATACAATGTTTTAATGTGGTAGGCACTGTTATCATCCTCATTCTACTGATGAGAAAACTGAAGCATAGCGTGATTAACTTGACCAAGCTCACACAGCTTATAGGGGGAGGAGGCAGATTATCTTTGACAGCAAGGATACTGCAATAGATTTTTTTTTGAGTTGGAGTCTCACTCCATCACCCAGGCTGGAGTACAGTGGCATACTCAAAGCCACCCCAGCGTTGACCTGCTGGGCTCAGGTGATCCTTCTACCTCAGTCTTCCAAGTAGCCAGAACTACAGTTGTGTGCTACCACACCCGGCTAATTTTTGATTTATTGTAGAGACGAGATCTCACCAAGTTGCCCGGACTGGTCTCAAACCCACAGGCTCAGGCTATCCACTCACCTTGGCCTCCCAAAGTGCTAGGATTACAGGCCTGCAATAGATTTTTTAAGTTCCTTTCCAAGTCTAAAATGTAGCCGCAATCCAATTTTTAAAATTTCTTATCTTTTTTATACTTTATACTTTGTCCACATGGTGCCCTTCTTTGGCTGGAAATACCCTTTCATTCAAGTTCTCCCCGTTTCTTAAGACTCAACTTTTCCACAAGCCTCCCTTGACATTTCCAGCCTCATGGTGTTCTCTTTGTCTGTCTGTCCTTCATCCTCATACCTGCTGTGTCCTCTGTTCTCCTTTCCTTCCCCCCACCCCCTCTTCAGTGCACTAAGGGCTCCTAGCTGGCAGAGTTTTACCCATCTCTCTCCTTTTGCCCAAGCGTAGGCCTGCTGTTAGGGTAGCCTGTTACTTGATTCATACTATTTATGAATCTATAAATGATGAAGCATCCAATCTGTGATCTCAGCCCCAGGTAAGCCAGTCTTTTCTCTTTGATCATTGGTCTACCAGCACATCAAACCCTCTGCATTCAGCTGAGTCTGTTGCTGAGAATGACTCTCTTCCCTGACTTTGTTTGAGAGAGAGGGAGAGACCTCTTTGTTAACCAGTCTCTCCTGTGTGCCAGGTGCCATTCTGGGTGCTTTCCCATATGTTCTCCTGTTTGCAACTCGTAACCACCCTGCAAGGCAGCAACTCTTAACTCCAGTTTTACATTTGAGGCTCAGAGAAGGGAAATCATTTGTTCAAGATTATCAGTTACTGAGCAGCAAAACTGGAATTTGAGCATGGGTCTGCCTGCCTCTAACGTTGATGTTCTTTTTTTTTCTGTGGCTTTATTTCCTAAAACCCAAATTACAAGACAGAGTGGGACCTTTGGGATGCCTCTTCCAGCCATGAGATATCATTGAAGAGATCCAGTTTAGATACCTAAATAATGGGATTTCTAGGTCATTTCCGTGGCATAAGGTACGGTATGAGATATGGTATTTAAAATTAGGACTAACCTAGAAAACTCAGGTTTTTCAGTCCCTGTTGAGATGTAGCATTTGTTTCTGCAATCCTTTCTTACCTGCTCATTCAAGCATTTGTCCATTGCTTTTTCGAGTTCACTTAAATGTCCTGCCAATAATAAGTGACTACCCTAATTTTATTACCTACTTTGTGCAGTAGGACCTTCTTCACATGAGCTTGCTCAGAGGTCATTTTCCTGAGCACCCACCTTGTCGGAATCAGACTTGCCCTTGGTCCCTGCCCCCAGATGCTCTATTCCAGTGAAGTGAGAGAAGAAGCAGCCCGTTGCAATACAGGGATGGCAGGTGTGAACACACATGATGTAAGGCTTGAGTTTTGAGTTGGAATATTCTGAATTCAAGTCCAACTCTATTATTTGGCAGCTGTTTGGCTTTCGGCAAGTCTCTTAACCTCTCTGAGTTTTTGTTTCCTTGTCTATAAGATATAGATAATGATAGTTTCTCCCTCACAGGGATGGGGTAAAGATTGATGAGATGAGTTACATGGCATCTGGCCAAGCGGAGACTCTCAATCAGTAGTAGGTATAATGATTATTATTGTTATTGTGTGCTATGCTAGAGAGTTACAGGAAGTAGAGTCAACCAACCAATCTGTGGCAGAGGTGGAGAGAGATGAGGGTGTTGGAGCAGCTTTCTTGCAGGAAGTGACACCAGAGCTGTCTCCTAAAGGATGAGTGAGAACTTGCCAGGTGGAGCAAAAGAGGGTGTGGACAGGATCAAGTGGTGTGCTTTGGAGGCTCCTTTCACTATGACTGTCCTCTCCACTGCTTCCAATATGGACTCTGTCTTGTATTTTGAGAGTAGACAGCTGGCTTATTTGAGTGCCACCTTGAAGGTTCTTCAGGATCCAGGAGATGCTTGGTGGGGACGCTTCCGTGATTCCATGCCACCAGATTCCTCCTCTTACATCCGCACTACGTGCCCTGTGCCTGGCCTTGGATCCTCCTCCCTTGGAAATGTGGCTGATGACGAAACAGATACATGAGTCCCATTGTGGCTCCATCAGCTTTGGAAGCAGATCATGGGAATTTTCTGAGTCTGGGCCCCCAGCCAGAAGGCATTTATAATCAGACATGGAGCAATCATTAGAGCAGAAACAATAAATTACAACAGCACTGAGAGAACTCCCCAAAGTTGCTCACGCGAGGGGGGATCCAAGGAGCAGAATGCTAGCAGGCTCTGAGCCCTGCCTGCCCCTCCTGCTGGCAGCCAGGGGCCTCCTGCCCCACCACACTCAGGCTATATACCCAGATGTCTACGATGGGCAACAGCAGTGCTGCCTGAAGAATGAGTCTGCCCATCAAGGACAGGCTACAGGCCTGACCCATGTGCCTGCCTGCAGGGACAGTGGGAGGGCGTGTGGGAGTGGGAAGGGTCTCCCACAAAACACTTCCAGGGCTGGACCCTGCATAGGTATGGGGCCAGCCTAGTGTGGTGGGAAGAACCGGAGACTGGGAAATCAGAGACCTGCTGTCCAGTCGTCAAGCTGAGGGACCACGGCAAGTCACTGCCTCTCTTCGAGGCTTAATTTCCTTGTCCATAAAATGGGAAAATAGTGTTTCCCATCTTACAGGATTATTATAAATATTAGCATGTTAAACAGTATCAAAAGCCTGGCACATAGTTTAGTAATATAAGTTCTTCCTTAAACCCTTCTTTCTACCCTCATAGTCACTAGCTATCTCTGAGTCGTTTAGCCTAAACTAAATTAAATGAAAAATTAAATTTCCTGATTGCCCCAGCACATTTCAAGGGCTCAGTAGCTACACACATGTGTTGAATGGTAACCATACTAGACCGAACAGGCGCAGAACATTTCTGTCTTGTGGAACGTTCTGGTGGACAGTGCCATCTAGCCCCCGACCCATCTGCTACCTGGGAAAAGTTTGGTCCAACAGACACTCACTGGGCCAGGCTCTCTGGGTTACAGAGATGATTGGAGCTCTGTTCTGTCGCTCCAGGGACTCACAGTGTACCAATGGAGTGGCGTACACAAGATGCTAGGCCCAGAGAAAGGGTACCTACATGGGACCAGGTGGAATCAGAGAAGATTCTCGGGAGGGGAAATCCCCTGCCGCTATTTAAAGTATATAAGGTGGAGAATGACATTCCAGGTGGAGCGGCAGAAGGGACAGCTTTTCCAAAGATATGAAGCAGTGTAACAGCAGTGTGTTTGTGCATGTGTGCGGCTGTCGGATGCTCATTTCTGGCGAGGCATCAAGTGTGAACTGGGAAATGACAGGAAATGGGGGTTCCCTCAAGGAGGGTCCTGAATACCAAAGAGGTGGGAGCAAAATCTGATGGATACTGTGTGTATTCGTTTCTTAGAGGGGCCAGAACAAATGACCACAAACTGAGTGGCTCAGACTACTGTGAGAAATGAATTGTCTCACGGTTCTGAAGGTAGAAGCCCATAGTCAAAAGTGTTGATAAGATTGGTTCCTTCTGTGGGCTGTGAGGGAGAGTCTGCGCTAGGCCTCTCCCCTGCCTTCTAGTTGTTTGCTGGAAGTCTTTGTGGCCCTGGGTTTGTAGAAGCATCGTTCTGGTCTCTGCCTTCATCTTCACATGGCGTTCTCCCTGTGTGGGTATTGGTTTCCAAGTTTCTTGTTTTTATAAGTAAACCAGTCATATTGGATTAGGCATCCACCCTGCTCCAGCATGACGTCATCTTAACATCTACAACAATTCTACTTCCAGGGTTGGACTCCTGGTCTACTCACTGCCACCCATGTCCCTCACCCCATGCTGACACAGAACCACAAAGCTCAGCCCCAGAGAGGCTTGCTGCATGTCAGGGTAGATCACATGATAATGCAAGTCTGTGTTTCCAGTATTGTGGACCCCGGTATTGTTGGACTCCAGTGGCTAGAGCCACTCGTCCTTTGAGCTAGTCACTTGACAGCTGGTAGCTTGTGTGACCTTCCCAATAGTCCTGTGAGACCGGGATCATTCATCCCCATGCAGAGAGGAGAACTTGCCCAGAGTCGACCGTAAGTCGTTGGCGCTGTCACCAGCAGTCTCTTGTCTGAGCGCCCGAGATGCTGCCGTGTTTTGACTGGTACCTGTTTGGTCCCTTGCCTCCTGGTTCCTGGGCTCCTTCTCCTGTCACATGGCTTTTTGCTCCTGGGCTTCTCCCTTTTCTTCCCTGCATAGGTTTCCCACTCTCTGCTGACCCTTCAGCACATACACAGCTGTAGGTTCTGCTGCCTAGAAACTACTCCCTTGACTCCACCTCCCTCCCAAGCCCCGCCCTTATCTCTCGGTTTCCCCTGTAGCTGAGCTTCTCTAGTGACTATCTGTCCTCACTTTCTCCTGTTCCCATCTTAGCCCAGTCCTGTCACTACCTCATCCCCACTGAGGCTCTGATGCAACTCTTGTTAGGTCCAGCAGTCAGTCATCCTCTCCTTGGTGCACCTTCTCTACGGACACTCCAGGGAATCCCTGTCAACCCCGTGGCCTGAATCCCATGCTGGCACTCCACTGATGCCTTCATCTCTGTCATGGACAGGTGTGGAGGTCTTAGAACTGGGGCTAGGGTTTGCAAGGACTCACTAAGTATGAGCTAGCTGGCAACATGCCGATGACTCCTAAATTTAGACCTCTACCCTGAAGTCGACTCATGCCTTGAACTGTTTATTCTGCCTCTCTTCTTGGATGTGCATCAGGCATCTGAAATTAAGCACGCTCATAACAGAGCTCTTGATTTCAAGGACTCCTCCTTACCCCACAACCTGCCCCTCCCTAAGGCTTCATCTCAGTGAATGGCTCAGGCCCAAAACTCAGCAGCCGTCTTTGATTCCTCTCTTATCCTCTCCACTCTCAGACCCAAACCAGCAGAAAGTCCTGGCAGCTTCACATTCTGTGCCCTGAATCCTGCCTCCTGCCACCTTCTCCATTGCCACCATCCTTGTCCAGGCCACCCGTGCTTGTGGCAGTGGCCTTCCTGTGAGGTCCTTGCTTTGGTGCTTGTTCCCCAGGCTTTCTTCTCCTGCAGAAGCCAGAGGGAGCCTTCCTAGTCCTCATCCATAGGCTCCCCCTGCATCCCTCTTCCACAGCTTCTTCCCTTCACACTTAGAATAAAGCCCAAAGCCTTTGCCGCGGCCTCCTGCGTTCTGAGTGGACTGGATCTGACCTCTCTCCACCTGACTTCAGCCTCTCTGGCTGTTTGCTGTTCCTCAAAGGAGCCGATCCCCTCCTAGTCCAGGACCCGCACGCCTCCTACTACCCCAGCCTGGCCTGGCATGCTCTTTCCTGCCTCATCCCATGGCGGACTCCCTCCCTCTGTAAGGCCTCTAATCAAAGATCACATTCTCAGAGTGATGCTTTCAGGCAGGAGCACCCTGTCACCCTTGATCCCTTTATTCTGCTGTATTTCCCTCACAGTACTTGTCACCACTTGACCGTTGGGATTTTCTGCTGCCACGTGACAAACACCCCAGACTTAGTGGCCTCACAGCCCTTTTATTATGCTCCTGATCTGTGGATCAGGATTTGAGCAGGGAGCAGCTGGGCCATTCTGCCCCATGTGGCGTCCTGTGAATTCATTCGGGTATTCATTGGGCAACCAGGCTGGTATGGTGAGTTCTGGAGGCTTCTGCCCAAGAGGCGGGTGTAGCTGGAAGACCCTCAATTGGTTGCTCACCCTCCCCACGTGGCCTCAGGGACTCTGCTTGTGGTGAATTCAGAAGCATGGTTGGACTTCTCATGGGTGGCTCAGGAACCCGAGAGTGAGGATGCTAAGAGACGGGAAGTGAGAACGGTCAGTGTTTTTGAGTCCTGGACCAGAAGATGGGCTCAGCATCACTGCCACCTGATGTCTTGGTCAGAGTAGTCACAGAACCCACCAATAACTAAGGACGGGGCACATAGTGAACGGTTCCTGATAGGAGGAATACCAAGACTCTGTGGCTGCCTTCCATCCGCTATGCTGACATTCCAACATATGGTCACCTGCTTACTTTATATATGTTCACCAGAATGTAGGCTCAGGGGGACCTGAAAGAGAGTCATTCACCTGCACCTAAAGCAGTGCCTGGCACATAAGAGAGGTCAGAACAAATTGATGAATGAATGGGTTAATGAATAAGTGAATGGTTATGTGTGGAATAAGCCACTTACCTCGTGCAGGCTTTAGATGCCTTATTTTTAAAAATGCAAGTGATTATTCTTATGTTCCCTCTTTGTGTGGAGTCCTAGAGTGTTCTGGAACAGGGAGAGCTTTAGAGAGCCTCTACTTAAGCCCCATGAAAGGAGGAAGGCCACATTTCCCTCTCTTCCCCACAACAGCCACACTCCACCGCTCGTTTCCCCCACCTGGACAGGGTGCTGAGAAGACCTGTGGGGTGTGGTCTTTGGGAACACCCTAGAGAGAATCTACCGATGTGGGGCTGGTCCCAGGTCTGCTCATAAACTGCCGATAGAACCCTGGATTAGTTCCTTTCCCTCTCTGGTCTTAGTCTTCCTATCTGAAAAATGAGAGTCATGATCAAGTTCTAAGCCAGGGTCTTGGAGATGAAGGCCGCTAGTGGGACTTGTGCAACTTGCAGTCTTGGCATGTTCTTCCTCGGGATGAAGGATGCTTGGAGAGGGGACTAGGGGAAAACTAGTCTCCATTTGCATGTTGCTTACTGTAAGCCAAGGTGTGTGTCTCCCATCACTCAGTTGGTTCTGAGGCTCTTGCGGTCCTCCAGAAGCCTCCTTGGGGTAGTAGGGGGGAGGAGGGTGGATAGAGCAGGCCTGGGTGACCATAATGAGGCAAGGCTCTTTCTCTCTCCCAACCTCTCAAGCTACCAGTGGCCTTGTTCTGCCTCCAGGATTTGGAGCTGGGGGTCATTGGAGTCAGCCAGGAGCTGAGCACTGATCCACAGGAATCAAAATGCGGATGCCCAGAGAAACCCCACCACCCCTCAGGAAGGAGCTGTGCGCTCTGTTGTGGCCTGCCCTAATCTCGGGGGCGAGAGCTTTGTCAGAGCCTAGACTTCTTTCATAAATCACCCGGCCTCCTGGTCTTTCTCTCCCCTGGCATCTTCTGTCAGACACCAAAAGGCATTCAGGAAATTGGACCCTAAACCTTGACTGACCATGGCTCAGGATCTGCCTTCTGGCAGGGAGGAGGGGGGGCGTGCAATTGAGCACCATCTTCTCTCTGCACCTGAGCACCGACCTGGCTGGTGCTGGGGAAGCCAAGACGAGGGGAGTTGGTCTCAGAGCATGTTGCGGTATATGTGTGGAGGAGGGAGGTGGGCAAGTGGGAGCCAGGTCTACACGGTAACCAGCTATTTTCATGCCAGGTCAGTGCAGTGGGATCCTGGGAAAGGGTGTTTGGTTCAGGGCAGCTGAAGCACGAGAAGCAGTTAAACAGGTGAAGAGCAGCAGGAAGTAAAAGTAGGGGAAAATGGCATATACAAAAGCTCAGAGGTAAAAGAAGAGTGCCCGGGTAGGTGCCCCCTTGGAGTCTCAAAGTGAAGCTTGAGGGAGAGGTGTTCCAGCTAGAGGGATGAACACAGGCAAGAGCACAGGTGTATGAAGTGCCGTGTGTGTGTGTGTGTGTGTGTGTGTGTGTGCGTGCGTGCGTGCGTGCATGTGCGCGCACACATGCACACAAGAGAGAAAGAAAGAGAGTTAATTCAGAGTTGGCAAGCCAGTAGTGAAGGCAGCCTGGTGGGAAGTGGCAGAGGGGAGTGTGGGGAGGTGGCCCTCATGGAGGACTTCACTAGTGTGGATGCAAACTACTGGAAGTCTCTTGTAAGGTGTGGAGCAGCAGGGAGCTAGAGACAGTTAGGTGTTTTCCCACAGGCCCATCTGTCTGGCAAGGTGCTGGATAGGAAGAGACTGGAGGTGAGGACATTGCTGGAGTTGTTCAGCTGGGGTCTGCAAAGTCCTGCAGGCCCATCATTAGAGTCCTTCCGTTCTTCCAGTGTTAACCCCACCCAACAAACATGGGGAAGCACCCACTCTCTGCCAGCCCTGCTGGACACCAGGCATGCAGAGGTGAAGGCTGACCTCCAGGAGTGCAGTCCAGCCAGGTAAGGACAGCTTCATGGAGCAGAAGCCAGAGGGTGGCAGGTGCTAGGACACTGGGGCCTTCGGTGGGATTCGAGAGCACAGGAAGAGGGCAATCAGACTTTTATGTGCATCCAATGAGCTGATTCGGTGTCTGCTCTGTGCCAGGTTCTGGGAGTGGAATGGGGAGTGAGGAAAGTGGTGCTCTGGAGCTCATAGCTCAGAGGGGGTGCTGATAAGCACCTGGCAGTCACAGTCCTCTTCAGTAAAGGACTTGATGAGGGGACAGCACGGAGCAGAGGTTCTAAGATAATGGAGGATTCGGGAAGATAGCTGGGGGACTAGGGCAAGGCAAAGGAAACACCTGGGAGGCACCTAAGAGGCTGGCCTCCTTAAACTTTGGGCCCTAGGTGTCTGTTTGCCTCATCCTGGTCCTGGTTCTGCAGAAGAAATTTATGTCTAAATTAACATATAGGCTGAGACAAAAAGGCTGGGTAGGAATCAGATGAAGAGAGGCTTTATGGGAAGAGCATTGCAAGTAAAGGGCATGTACAAAGCCCTTGGGGCAAGAGGCACCTGTGCCCAGGGACATGCAAGTCACCTGGTCTAGTCAAAGAGGCTCAAAGTGTGAGGCTGAGTGGTAGACAGCCCTGTAAGTTATGTTAAAGCAGCAAGGGTTTTACCTAGGAGATCAGTTCCAACGGGGGATCGGTCATGGACTTTCTGGAGGAGATGATGTTTGGGTTGGGCCTCAAAGGGTGCCCAGAATTGAGGCACATGAAAACAAGGGACTTGAGCCTGCATGAGCTCAGAGTGAGGACCCAAGAAACCTTTCAGTCCTGCATGTAGAGGGAACGGCATATAGAGCCTTACTGAGTGCAGGCTGTGTACTGTACTGAGGCCCTACACTAGGCGATGCTGTTTGCAGATTGACTTTTTGCTATCGGGTTTGATTGAGAACATCTCAGAATTTAAAGGGTAAGGCAGTCTAGACTGTGAGGGCCTTGCTGTCCTCTGCCTATCCTTTCCCTTCTCAGCTCAGGAAATGTGTCTATACATCAATGGAGGAAAAACAAAAGCAGTGTCTTCACAAATTGTTTGGCCCAGTAGGCAAGGAGTGTGGAATTTGGAGGTTGTGGGAGTAGCAGAAGGTAAAGCTGTGAACGCCAAGCATGAGGTGAGGCTGTACAAGGCATCTGATGCATCATCTCATTTTAATCCTCACCATAATCCTAGAAGGCAACTGTTATTTTAACCATTTTACAGGTGGCAAAACCAAAGTTAGAATAATTAGCTTGCTTCTCCCTAGGTCATAGAGCACATTAGAGCAGAGGCAGAGTTTGAGCCTAGGTTGCTTTGACTTCAGAGTCAGGAATTCTTCCTTTCTACCGTGGTGATACTTGGGCCCATGTCTACCACCAATAACTGTGCAGCCTCCTGTAAGTGACTTATTCCCATTGGGCCTCCATTTCTCCACTGGTAACATGAATGGGCTGTATTCCATGGACCAGGCCAATACTTCTCAATCTTTACTGTGCCCTGAATCACCTGACGATCTTGTTAAAATGCGGATACCCACTTCAGAAGTCTGGATAGGGCTCCAGAGTCAGCATTTCTGACAAGCTCCCAGCGGATGCCAATACTTCTGGCTCGCAGACCACACTTTGGACACCAAGGGTTGAGGCCACTCCCAGGGCCCACCTGTCCGGGAAGACTGACTCCTCTTGTTGGGGAGAGGAGCCGTTGCAATTTCTTTCCATTCCTTTCGGCTTCTGTGCAGAAGCCAGGCAAGGAGAGTGTCTCCCACCTTACATGATGAGGAGTCAGAGGCTCAGAGAGGGAATAGGGCTTGACTGATCCTGGCGATGCCTGGTCCAGCATCCTTCTCTGTACCCCCACTGCCCATCCCTCTCTGTGTGTCTCTCTTCTTTCTTCGGCAGCCTCTTCTTGACACCTTGGGGGTCAGCATTTTCACTAGGCACCTCCCATCACAGATGACCCTGCATTTCTCCTAATGTGAGATCCCTTCCGACAAAGATAAAGCATCCTTTTTGGCCCTGGAATTTTTCTGCTGTGGGTGGCTGCTGGGGTATCTGTCTGCCTCTCACTTGCAGCCTGGCTAGAGAGAGAAGAGTCCCTGGGTTCTCTGGAGGGAGGTACCAGGAGAAGGAACCAGCTTGTGCCTGGGAAGCCCATCCTCATGCCTGCAGCCGGCTCCATGGTGCTTGGCACTGCCAGACTCACACTCCATGGGATGGCTTTGGGCTTGTTGGCTTGGAAGGGAAAAGGCACAGGAAGAGTGGATGTTTGCACATGGATTTATAGGCTCTGTATTTACCATATTACCAGGGAAACGGGGCTGCAGGACTGAGTCAGCCAGAGCAGGAAGGCTACACCCGGCACCTCTGGTGGTCTCAGCACACCCAGCCCTGGGGCCACCATCCACACATGCCAGGCCTTCACCAAGGCCAGCTCAGCCTCTGTCCTCAGCCTTGTTCATGCTGGCCACCCTGCCAAGAATGCCCTCTTACCTTCCTGCCACTCTCCGTCTTAGTCCTTCCAGACCCCCCAAGGACTTTCGCACCTACCTCTGTCGGTTCTTTCTGTGAACGGGGTCTACATCCTACAGTCCGGCACTTGCCCGCCATTGTGCTATGCTTATGTGTGTACTGCATGGACTTGTTTGTGGGTGGTTCTTGCTTCTTACCTTCCTCTTGAACCCAGGAACTAGGATTTATGGTGTATCTGCATCCCTCAGCCGAATGCATGGTCAGTACTCATCAAGGCTGTAGGATGGGCTATCTGAAGCAAGGGCAGGGTATGCTAGAGAGGGAAGGATGGGACCGAGGGGTTGGCACCAGCCTGTGGTGCTGCATGTCCTCGGGAAGTCAGCTTGGCCTCTGTCTTCTGAAAAGTATTCGGAAACTGTGCCTTGCCCTTGCCCTCCAATTCTCCCCAACCTCTCTGGACCCACGGCCATTGAGTAGCAATGGCCGCCCCTATCTGTAGGAAGGGGACCTGCCACCAGATCTTGCCCACAGCCAGCAGCTGGACAAGGATGGCAGGATCTGGAGGCAGTCTGAGTGGATACCAGGGTAGGGGTCACAGAAGGACAGGCCTGACCTAGAGCTGCCAGAACCAACAGTCCTGTGAAGTGGGAGGGCCCTGGCAGAGCAAGTTGAGTCAGGGCACCAGCACTCCTTCCTGGGAGCCAGAGCTTCCGGGACAGAGCTTTTATTCCCCTGCAGATGCTGGGAGCATCTCATCCTGGCTCCGGCAGCCCCCAGAGCCGTGGCTTGGCCAGGGCGGGTCTGCAGAGAGGGAAGGCAAATGCACTCTTGAGCTGTGCCACTGTGGGGGGGGGCGGGGTGAGGCTTTCCTTCCCACTCTCATCCTTGGACCGCTGTGCCTTTTCCTCTGTGACTTGGTGGGAAGCTGAGAGGGCAGGGCCTCCGCTGCCTCTTTTTTTGAGAGGGAATGATTCCATTTTTGTTATTCACAGATAATATATGATTTACCTAAAATATCCAAAACAATATGCAAATTATAAGAATAAGCAGAGCCATTCAATATTATGTTCACATATAAAAGTCAGCTATATTTCGATGTATCAGAAACAAATGGAGCATGAAATTGAAGTGTTTGTTACATTCACAATATCACATTTACATGAACTACGTAGGGAAGAGTTGAACAAAAGATGTGTAATGCTTCTATCCTAAAATTATAATATGTATTGAGAGAAAATAAAGATATATATGAATGAAGACATACACCAACCTCTTCTGTAATCCCTCTCCTCCTGCACTGTGGCAGGCTTGGACTCAGGGGCATTTGCTTCTTTTCTCTGTAAAAAAGGAGAATGGTGCTTGTTGTGTAAGTGAGTCTAAGAATGAGGCAGAATGCTCGTACACTGCTTAGCTGTGCTAGGCATGCAGTAAGTGCTCAAAGAAAGAAGTGCTTCATCTCCTGAACCCCCAGAGAAACTTTGCTTTATAGAACAAATAGTGACCTCTGAGATCTAATCCAAACCAAACCAGAGCATGAGGTCCCGGCATCCTCAGCACTGTGTGAAACAGAGAGAATGGAAACCACCTCTGTGGGCCATTCAGTGAGGATTCAGCGAAAGAACATGTATGAAACAAAACTTGGTAAGTTATCAGTGTTTAGGGAGTGTTATTTGCTGCTGCTGTTACAGTACAGAGATTTTCCCTGTGCACTTGAAGGTCAGTTACCATTCACTTGGAGGTCAATTCTTGAAACCCACGAAGAATGTTAACCAGAATTATTCTCAGTGTAAAACATAAAAATTATTATTTCCCATCCTTGTTCATTCCCTTTTTTCAATTTTGTTCCTTAATATTTCTTAAATTCTTCTTAGCTTGTGAAGCATAAAAGGCTCTGAGAAGTGCTAATATGTCTTTAAAGTCTATTTTTAGTCTATCCTCATGAAACTGTAAGGACACCAGAAGAGAAGATGGAATGGGGTTGTTTAGAGGGAAAGGAATAAGAAGGAACTAGAGATAAGACTGATCAAAACTGGAATCGTGAGTGGTTTCTGTCCTATCTTAAGAGGTAGAGAAGTGGAGGTCTCTGAACTGAGTTTCAAAAAGCCTTGACCAGTTTGCTAGAAATATTAGAGGCAAGAGTCAGTTACTTTCTGAAATAGGTGGCTTCTCAGGAATCGAAGCCATTGGATGTCACACTTACACTTGAGCCTGACCCCACTGTTTGCTAAATCCTGCTTGCCCTTTTCACAGCAATAGATTCGTAGTCACTAAGGGACTATGACTAAGAAAGCTCCCTGAAGCATCCCCACCACCAGGAAGGCCAGCGGGTCCTTTGCTATGGCCCTAGAGGAAGAATGGTGGGAGGCCCAAGAAGAACGGTGGGAGGAAGTTTTGAATGTAGGTATCCTCTACTTGCTTACTTCTGCTCCTCTTTCAGGATAAGTGCTGGCAAAACTAGTGCTTTGAAAATGCCACACAATTTGTCCAGCAGTCTACCCCAGCTGGGGGTCAAGTCTGAGAAGGTAGGGACCAGACAGGGGATGAAAAGGGCTGGACACACCTGTCCTGCTAATGAAATCATCTTTCGTCGCTCTGTTATCCCATTGCTTCTCCTGTTGTTCTCAGAGAAAGTGGCCTTGGTGTGAGTTCTTTAGGGAACTGTGTTACAGGAAGGGAGTCCGCTTTCTGAGCATTGGGTGCTGGCTCGGGAGAAGAGCTTTTCAGCTCATAAGTTGTACTTTTCCATTTGCAAAGCACTGCTGTATTGTCTTCTACCTTGACCTGCTTTTGAGTCTGTGTCATTCCTCAGGATGGTTCTGAAGGGAGTAAACCTTGGTCTTCTGAGTCTGATTCCAGGAAGCAGCCAAGACACTCGAGCAGGATTTCACTGGGACCCACTTTTCACCTGTGGGAAACTGCATGGTGCAGGTGGGAGGCCCCCTACATATTCGGTGGCAGAGTCATAATGTCACCATGAGACCTCAGACTTCAGGCTATGCAGCTGCTTTTTTGAGTGGAGGTTGAAGACTGAGTAAAGGCCGGGATCATTCTAGACCATAAATTGCAGTCACTACTTGAATAAGTTGGGGTTCTCCAGAGGAATAGAATTAATGGTGTGTGTGTGTGTGTGTGTGTGTGTGTGTGTGTGTGTGTGTGTGTGTGTATGGAGAGAGAGAGAGAGAGAGAGAGAGAGAGAGAGAGAGAATTTTAAGGAATTGGCTCAGCAGATTGTAAGGTGCAAGTCCACAATCAGTAGGGTAAGCTGGCACACTGAAGATCTGGGGAAGAGTCCAAGGTGTCCTGCTGGCAGAATTCCCTCTCCTTCCATGGAGTCAGGCATTTTCTATTAAGACCTTCAACTGATTGGATGAGGCCCACCCACGTTATAGGCGGTAGTCTGCTTTACTCAAAATCTGCTGACTTAAGTGTTAACGTTATCTAATCTAGAATAACATTTTGACCAAATATCTGAGCCAAGCTGACACATAAAATTAACCATCACACACCACTGAAGAGCCAGTTGTGATGAAACCATCCTAATAGCCTGGGAATAGTCAGGGATGGCTAGGATTCATTGATTCACCCTATAAATGTATTACATTGAAACTTGCCTGTGTGCCAACATGGTTAGGTGCTGAAAATACTGCATCCAACAATTTGCCCCATTCCTTTCCTTCTTGAGAATCCAGTGGCCAAGACTAACCTTGAACTAGTAAGCACCCGAATGTGGCATCTAATTACCAGGGTGATGAGTCCCATAAAGGAGAAATAGGACAGAGCCTACGCGGATGACTGGCCTGGGACTCTCTGAGGAGATGACCTGAAGGCTGAGCAGGATGGGTAGGGGAAGGTGAGGGAGAGGAGGGTTCCAGACCAAGGAGCCTCGAGTGTGAAGACATGAGGTGAGAAAAGGCTTGGCACACTTGAGACTTGGAAGGAAGTGGCTGTGTATGCGACTGTGCAGTGTGTCTTGTCTGAGGCTGAGAGGAAGGCAGAGGCCAGCCCTTAAGGTTACTCATAAGCCCACTCAGGATCTTTAGCTTTAGCCTACAGGGCTAGGGAGCCCCTCAAAGGGTTTTAAATAAGACAGTCCCATGAGCAGATTTGTCCTTTTGAAAAGGCCACTGAGCAGGCCCTTTCAGGTCCCCTCCCGCTATGGGAGATTTTCTGT
Organism: Cephalopachus bancanus; assembly: GCA_027257055.1. Lineage (NCBI taxonomy): Eukaryota > Metazoa > Chordata > Mammalia > Primates > Tarsiidae > Cephalopachus > Cephalopachus bancanus. The sequence continues at coordinate 448,541 of JAPVLO010000396.1, forward strand.
TTTCTTAATAAATCCTACTTTCTCACCTAAAAAAAAAAAAGAAAAGAAAAAAGCCACCATCAGCAGACTGCAGAGAATGGGTGGGAGGGAGGTCAGAGTAGATGTAGGACCTTCGGAAATGATTCTTGGCTTCCAGGGGAGGTGTCAAAGAGATGAAAGAAGAGAACAGATTTGAGCGCATCAAGAAGGTAACATCAACAGAACTTCCTGTTGGATTGGATCTGGGAGGTGAGGAAAGGGAGGTATCACAGGAACATGCAGTTGTCCCACTGGATAGATAGGAACCGAGGCTCAGGGAGAACCAGGCCTGTGCCCAAGCTTACCCAGCCAGTGACATGCCAGTCCAAGTGAAGTCCAGGCCCACGGGACTCCACTCCTGACAACTTTCTGGCTGGTTTTTAGTTCTGCTGAGTTCTGTGTGGTGTTGATGAGGACGAGGTTTAGAACCTGTGTTGTGTTTCACCTTGTTCATTCTGAGTTCTTAACCACAAGCTTCAGCCTTAACCCTAGGATTAAACCCTGGCCCCAATTAGTCCTACTTGGCCCAAGGCCAGGTCCTGACCCTGGTCACCCACTCAGTCCTGCTCTTGGCGTCTGGTGGAGCCCAGATCGAGGCCTATTGATTCTGTCATCCTCCACAGAGATAGCGAGCAGCCACTCTGTCCATGGCTCTAGGCTAGGCACACATCAGCCTGGGTTCTAGCCCCCTGGCCAGCTCACACTGCTGCTTATCCAGAGAATCACAGGAGAGAGTGCAGATGTTAATCATTCCATTATCTGAACAGAGGCCTGGAGCACTGGGGGAGACGGTGCAAAGGACATGGGCTTGGCAGTCGGACAGCCCAGAGTCTGCACCCCAGCTCTGCCCCTCAATTGCTGGGTTGCCATGGCAGCTTACTTTCCCTCTCTGAATATGTTTCCTTACCTGTCAGCTGGGGATCACAGGATCTACTTTTCTAGCTGAGGTGTGGAATAGTGAGCTCATACAGACACTAACATATATTAGGTACCTAATACACATCAGGTCCCTCATTTTTCTTTTTTAGTCATTTATTCAGTTACTCCTCTGTATTTGGTTGTGGGGTTCTTTACTAGATGCTGGGGATACAAGGGTTACAGAGTATACTGGCCTTGCATCACAATTTCTAGCACACTCCATTGCACATTGTAGGTGCTTTGTAAATAAAAGGTCATGAAGCCAAAGAGCATTTCAGAGACAGTTGGTTTTTCTGAGCCCCACACTCTCAGGCTTTCAGAAGCATCTTTGCAACATACAACAAAATCTGAACAACCAGTTCCATATTGGAGCAGAGATACTGCTGCCTAAGTAGATAGGAAGAGAGAGATGTCTGGGATGCCTGGAGGGAGGCAGTGATGTTTTGTTTCCTCTCGTCATAAATACTGTGTGTGTGCCACAGACCAGATACCTTTGAAAAGTTCGAGGAGTCTTGAGGGGGGAGTCTGGGAAGGGCTTAGGAAGCTTTTGCTCAACCCAACCCCGCCGTGGGACTTGGCTTCTAGCTGCTGGCCCTGGTGGCAGAGGAAACTTGCATATTTGTGTCTCTAGCTCAGAAAGTCTGTACTTCTGGAAATTCACAGGTCATCCTGACCCATCAGTCAGTCTACCCTGACCTGTCATACCTGGGGAGTCTAAAGATGGGGACAGAGACCACCAAGGCCCCAAACATACAGGGACAGGTCTCAGTGAGCGCCAAGCACAGATGAAATTCTGTGTTCCAGTTCAGCAAACACGAGTGTGTGTGTGTGTGTGTGTGTGTGTGTGTGTGTGTGTGTGTGTGTGTGTGTGTCTAGGCCAAGTGTGGTATAGGGAGCTGAGAATGCAAACCTCGAAGGTGTTTCTAAATTCCTCTAATAAATTCCATAGTCAAGGCGGCTGTGCAGCAGAAGGAGCACTTTATGTGAAGTCCAAGTTCAAGAGAGTGGATTGCAGGTCTGGATGCACCACTGACTCTGAATGAGCTTGGGAAAGCCCCTCCCATTTGTCAGGCCATCCATAAAATATGAGGGTTAGACCAAGTGATGGCTAAGAAGTGCTCTAGATCTCACAGTGTCATTTGTTCATTCATTCATCCTGAAGCACCTGTTATGTGCAGCCCTGTGCTCAGCACTGCAGAAACACTGATAAGGAAGCAAGGGTCTCTGTCCTGCACGGAGTTACAGCTCATGACAGGGGACAGGTACTGCCAGTGACCGATGCAGAGTGACTAAATTCTATTTCCCTCAGAGCTTTGACTATAAGAGTCTTAGCTGCTTCCAGAAACTGGACTCAGAAGACTAAGGTGTCCCACCTTCAGAGCATCTTGAAGAATGCTTTTCAGCTTCTAGAGTGGCTTCTAAAGAGACAGCAGCCCCCCCAGAGCAGGGAGGTGGGGCAACCCCCTGGGGTAAACACCCAACTTCCCCAGAGCCACCTTGAGTGTGGAAGCACTACTCCTTTGGATGAAAATGCTCTCAGAGTCACGTGGTCTCAGTCATATATCATTTAAAGGACAGGAGAGGCTAATGTCTTAAACCTCTAGCACCCTTCACCTCTGATTTACTGGGGCCCCAGGGCAAGGGGTCCAGAAACCTAGAGTTGGCTTGCTGTGTGACTGTGGGCACATTGCTTCCCCTCTCTGAATCTCACTGCCCTCACTGTACAGGATAAAACACCTGCCTCTGACTCACAGAGATGCTGAGCTCCTACTCTGTGATCCTCAGGAAAATCCTATGGTACAGGTGCCATGATGAGCCCCACCTTACTACACACATACCAATGTCTCACACACAGCTAGAAATTAGCAGAACAACTAAGCTTTCTGCATAAAAGCTGTTCAGGACGCTGAGGCCTGTGTGTTCCTAGGTTCCTTTTCATCACTTGGTCTCCCATTACCTAAGGAAACATTCTGCCTTCAGGTATTGCTGATGCTCTGTGCTGTACCCAGAAGCCCTCTCAGCCCCTCTCCCCCTATTTACATCCTCTCTAGCCTTCCTGGCCCAGTGTCAGCACCCACTTCTCCAGGAAGCCCTCCCAGATTCCCCCTTCTGAGCACTTGGCATGCCATGTTGGAAGAGCTGAGAATAGGAGCTGATTGGTGCAGTGGCCCCGCTGGGGCATGGGAAGTGACATGGAGATGTGAGTTTTCTTCCCTTGAGTGACACATCCCCCTTAGAACTCTTGCCCTGTGAAGTGTTCTGCTAGAAGATCCTTACAAACTGTCCAATCTAGCCCAATCTTCTCGTCTTACAGACGGGGAGACTGAGGCCCATAGAGAGGTGCTGGTTTCCCCAAGGTCACCTGGCAGGCAATAGTGGAGCCCAACCCGGGGCCGAGTTGCTTTCTCCAACTTTCCAGGAGGGATTTGAGGGCAGGAAGCTTCTCTCTATCCCCACTGCTAGCTCCCACAGGGATGGGACTGCAACCCCGGTCAGCTTTCAGAATAGACTTTGCTGTTTGGTTCACCCGAGATTCCTGGAGCTCGCTATGGCTAAGAGATGTTTCCATCTCCTTGAACACTTCACTGTGGGGAGGGCTGAGCACCCGGCTAGCCCCTTATTCCATTTACTCACTCTCTCACCCTCCTACCCACACATCTATTTACTTCCTTTCTCATTTGTTCATGTAATTGTTTATTCATTCACTTGTTCACTGACCCACAGCTCAGTTGTTCTGCTACTTTCTAGCCGTGTGTGCAACATCGGATGTGTGTAGTTTGTTGATCCATTCATCTTACAAGCAGAGCACTCTGCCTGTGCTTACCTGGGGGACCTACGATAAAGCAGGTGCCTAAGGCACATGGGGACTGTGCACCAGGCAGCCTGGAGGGCCGCAGGCACCCTGAGAGGGAGTGAATGGACCCCAAGGAGACAGCCCAGAGGGGCCTCCAGGCATGAGCAAGAGTCCTCCAGGCGAGAGAGGAGGAAGGAGAGTCTCTTAGCTCCTGATGTGGTTTTCTGGGGCTGCTTAGGCCTGAGCTTCCCAAATTCCTTGGCCCCTGGTCAGCCAGGGCAGACAGAACCTCAGTTCAAATTACGGCTCAGATCGAGTTCTTAGATTTGTTCACCCTAGCCCTGACTCTGGTCATGGTCACTGGTTTTCCCTCGCGTGCAGACTGGGTGAGCCTAGCTGGGTGTGAAGAGCTTGGTCTTCTTTCTTCCCAGCCCCACCATGGTTTATAGCCAAATTTCCCGATTATTATCTGTGTGCATGCTTCCAAGCAGCCTCCTCTACCCTGCTTGCCTGTCTCAGAGGAAAGGAAGGGAAGGAGGGAGGGAGATTCGCAAAGTCAGCAGGAATTTATTTATGGTGGAATAGCAGCTAAGGTTGCTGTGTTTGGAATCAGATCTGGGTTCAGATTCTTCTCTGCCACTTACTAGCTATGGGACCTTGGACAGGTCTCTCAGAGCCTGTTCTCTTCTCTGTAAAATGTGACCAGTAGCATCTAACTGACAGGGTTGATTACATTCTTCATGTCCCCATTGCTGATAAACAGTAAGTTCTCCAAATTCCGTGGCTAATGTTTTCTGATACATTCACTTGCCACACGATTGTTGAGCACTTGTATGTGTCCAGACACATACAGCGTTCACAGCCAGCCACAGATGCAGATAGGTAAACTTTCCACATAGTGTGACACAACCTGGGTCTCAGTTCCATGCAAGGCAGCCCGAGGAGCCACAGAAGGTTCTGGGGAGAAGGTGACATGCTAACTGGTCCTTTAAAACTGAGTAAATAGGAGACTGTTTTTCTAAATCTAAGTAGTGTCCTTGCTTGCTATATTACAGTATTCTGGCCCTCAGCTCTTCCAGCAGCAAAATGGGAATAATGCCTATTGTAAGAATGAGACAGGACAGCAGTGCATGCTGACAGAGTTTGTAATGGGAAAGAGCAGTTCTTCATAAAACAAGCAGAACCAAACCCAGCCATCTTGGCTTTAAAGCGCTTGCCCTGCAGCACACGCATGAGGACCAACGTGTGCTGTAGATGATAGCAGGAATTCAGGAGGATATGCTCAGGAAAAGGCAGAAGGGAGGCAAAAATACTGGTTTCTGAGCCATTAGAACTTGGGAGGAGTATCCTATGAGTGATGGAGACAGCAGCCTCTCTCACCACACTGCCCTGACACCTACCCACTCCCAGACATGAGGGAATGGGTTTCCACGGTGGCAGGAAAGATAGACTAGAATCTCAGAGGACCTTGCTGGACATATGAGGGGGAACCCAAGTAATATCCCAGAATTTATTTATTAAAAATTGTGTATTTATTCTTACATGTTTAAACTGCAGTCACCTTCAAAGTATTCCCTGTTTGATGTAATCATCTGTCAAGACTCTTTTTCCACTGCTCCAAACGGTTTTTGAACTCATCAGTCTTGACGCCTTTTAGTGCTTCTGCCTTTTTTTGTTTCACCTCTTCCACATAAGCAAAGTGTTTCTCTTTGAGGACTTTTTTCATCTGAGGAAACCCCCCCAAAAAAAAGCCACTCTGGGTGAGATTGGGAGAAAAGGGAGGGTGGGGCACAGGGGTCATGCTGTATTTGGTCAAAAACTGCTGAACACTCAGCATGGTGTGGGCAGGCACACTTGTAAATCACCCATCATGAAATGGGCAAACATGCAGAAAGAATCGCCCAATAAATAAATAAACAAATAAATAAATAACTGAAGCCAAATGGAGCCTCTCACAACAACACTAGCTGATACACTGACCACTGATGCTAATGAAACAGTTCACCTAGCACGAGAAACTTGTACTATAAAAGGCCCACCCTCCACCAAATGATTCTGGTTTTTTTGGGTTCCCCCTGTATGCCTCCAGCATCTCAGGCTCACTGTCTAGTGGCTTCTGGAATTCCTGCCCTACCTGGACTGTCTGCCCAGATCCTGTGGAACTCTCTTATCACCCCTGTGGCCCACAATCTTCCATGGGAGTCCTGAGGCCAGTCTTCTGTGCTGAGCCCAGTTCATGACACCTGAGCACCATCTGTCTGTTCTAGAAGCATCCCTGGCTTTGCTCTGCAGGAGGTGTGGGTGATCATGGGTAATCACTTAGCCTCTCAGAGCCTGTTCCGTCAATTGCATCATGGGAAAATAGCAGCTGCTTCACAGAACGATTTCAAGTGCAAACATTAAATTGTAAAGCGCTTCAGCTGGTGCCTGAGACAGAGCAAGCACTTTCGAGACTATGTCTCATGATCACAGCCGGGAAGGGACAATAGGGGAGGGTGTGAAACAGAAAAGGAGACAGGAAGACAACAGGAACGTAGGCTTAAATAGGATGAGCGAAAACACCAGGTGGGATGGCATTAAGAGAGGGGGTACAAGCCGCGGAGTTTGACCCCCTGCCAGTGTGGGTACTACAACCTCCCTACTGGCCCTTCTCCAGCAAAGGCAACTTTCTGGCCATTCAGCCAGTGCACAGAGTTTTCACCCCTTCTATTTCCCTGTCCTGTGTGAGATGTCATTTCCTCCTTTTCCACCTATACTTGACCTCCAAGATGCCACAACGTGCCTCCTCCTCTTGAAAGCCTTCCTTGTAGTTAACTACTCCTGCCTTGCATGCACCCCTTCCCCAGCCCTCTGCTGCTGCCCTTGGTCACAGTGCTCATCACACGGCTGGTCTTTTTCTTCACAGTCCCCCACCAGACTGGGAGCCCCTTGATGCTGGGGTGTGTTTATACTTCCAGGGCTCCCAACAGTGAACGACTTCGAGGGGAGGCAGTGACGTTGGAAGAGGTCTCTCTAAGGGCCGGCCCTTAGCAGTTTCATCTCCCCTGCTGCTGACTACATGCCCCTCTTAAGTCTGCAATCCCCTGCTAGAAGAGCAGTGAACCTCCCGGCACCCGCTGCTGCCCTAGGCATGCCTTCCCTCTTGCGGTCTCCTTCGGAGCCGTCTGTGACCTCCTCTACAACCCAGGGTCCTTGCAGACTTACAGAAACGGCTTTCCCCTCCCACCCTGCACCCTCCCCCCAAAGCAAACACAGCCGCTGCCAGAGAGCCACAGGGCCTGCAATGAAAAACAGGTGTCTCCCGGAGACCTGTCAGCCATGGCTATGCGGCAGCTTGGGGTCACCGCCCGGGAGATGGGGGAGTGGGGGCACAGCAGGGCTCACCCCGTGTGTGCAGCTCCCAGGGTCCGACAGCTACCTCATGCCCTGTGACAGGAGACTGTGACTGACGGAGCACTCCCTCCCGTACCACAGGAGCCAGAGTGTTCTGGTTTGTCTGAACAGCTGGACACAAAGACTTGGCCTTTGTTCCCACCCTACCCTCTGAGACTTAAACTCCGCTTGAGGAAGTGAAAGAGCATGTGGTGTCCTAAATCACCTGGCTTTGAATTCCTGCCTAGCCTCTTAAAAGCTGTGTGAGCCCTGGCACCTGTTCTTCCACTTGTATTGTACTTACTCTTCCATCAAATGGGTCAGCAAAGACTCTCTCAACCTGTCGTAGGGTGGGACTGGGCAGGGCAGCTTTATGCGCCCAAGTGTGAATGAACTGGTGCAGGGCCTAGGTGTACTACACATGCATTAAATGGAAGCCCCTGTGCCTCTGGCTCCAGAATCCATCACTGACAGACTGTGAACTTGAGCACCTTCAGAGGCCTTTGAGAAGAGTCCGTAGCCTCTACTCCCCTTCTCTGGCCTCCTGAGGCCAAGTTCTAGGGCGTTACTTCCAGTCTCCTGCATAGGTCACCCCCTCCCTTGATGCCTGGAATGCCTGTCTCTGGTTGTCTCACTCCTTGCAGCAACAGGACATGCTATCTGTGTGCCTACTGTGTGCCAGCACTCTTCTGAGTACTTGGAATACACCAGGAAATAAGCCCTGCCTGCCCTGCCTTATGCTCCAGGTGCTCTTGTTCCTTGCTAATCCACCTGCTTCATGGTGTTTGTCTTTCTGTATTGGAGATGGCTGGTTTTGTGTCTGTCTTCCCCATGACGGAGCTGCTGGAGGGCAGAGACATGTCTAGCCAGGTCTATACCACTGCACTGGGTACCGAGAAATGTGTCTATCTAGTTCCCCATTGCCCCCCAGTGTTCAGCTTGGAGCCCAGTGTGGTCAGGGCCCAGCCAGTGCCTGTTGGATGGATAAGTGAAGGGCTCAGGTGAGTTCTGCCCAACCCGACCCTCACAGGAAGGATACCTTCATCTCCATGCCCCCACCAAGGCCTGGTTCAGATTCTGCTGACTCGGGCCTTCTTAACTGTCCACAAACAGGCTCTTTCTCTCCGGAGGGAGCTGGGTCCAGACACCTTGGAAGGCTTGGCAGTGGAGGGAGGGAGGCCAGTGGGTGTTGGGGTAGCCTTTTCTGTTTGTTTTGGAAGCTGGCTCTCACCCCTAATTTCAATTATCCAATTGCACACTGCTGCTAAAACTGCCCCCGGGGAACATGGGCTGACTCCGGGCCCTCCCTTCATTCATTCCTGCAGCCCTTCACATTGCACCTGGCTCCCTTGCTGTCCCTGAGGAGCCCCCTATTCCTCTTACAGTGGGCACCACAGAATCCGTCCAGGTCATCAGGACAGGAGCCCGAGCGAAGGAGCTGCGGGGAGGAAATTTTCTAAGAAAAACATTTGTGTTTGTGAGAGGTTTCAGGTCAGACCCCCGTCTTCCTGCCATGCTGGTGTCTGCCTTAAACTCATGCTCTGGGGGCTAGTTCTGACCCTTGGAGTGGAGGGCCGGGGTCATTTTACCAAGGCAACTGCAAAGGAAGGCGTTTGCGATCTTTGACCCAGCCTTCAGAGACACAGGCAGGGGTCGGGGATCACAGCTTAACCTGCCAGGTGCTGGAATTTATTCCAAAGGTGAAAGATTTGCCCCCATTTCCAATTATCCAGACCCTACCACATGATATATTTGGGAACACTGGAATTCTACAAAGGATCTGGAAGCTGCGAAAGAGTGAGTAGTTCAGCGTCTTATCCAGGCAGGTGGCCACATGGGGCTGTGGAAATATCACAGGGTGTGGAGTCAGGCGGGGCTGGGCTTGGCTCTGCTTTTTACTTGGTTGCTGAGCGTGGGCAAATTAATTGACCATGTCTCAGTTTCCTCATCTATAAAATGGCAGTAATAATTCTTGTTAGAGCTGATGTGAGGATTAAAAGAGATACTTTCCTATGTAGGCTCTTTCTCCTCCTCACCTTAAGTCTCTTTGTCTTCTTGTTTATTGGTCTTTTCCTGGCGTTGTCAATCAGAAAGGTCATGGCTATTCTTCTCTTGGGCCAGGTGGTGGGCAGCATGACCAGGTGGGAAGGAAGGAAGGGAGAAGGGAAGTAGGAACTCTACACTGCCCAGACAGTTTGACAGGGCTCCCTAACTGTGGGTTGCTGACCACCACGTGGGTCTCAAGGGACAAAAAAGCAGCCACTTAGAGTAGCATCTATAAAGTCAGGTGGGGAAGTACAGATGCCTGGTCTAGGGGTTAGAAACCATGTCGGTTCTAATGGGTACAGAGCATGACAGAGCATGCTTAGGTCACTCCCAAGTGTCCCTCTTCCAGCAGGCTAACCACTGGAAACCATATTGGCTTGCTGTAGGCAAATCCTGTCCCCAGCCCCGGGGCAGTTTGGATAAAAGGCTGCACTTCTCCAGGGCTCCTGCATGCTCAGGAGAGAGCTAATCCCATTTAGAGGAAGGCGAGAGTGATGCCCCCGGGAACTGCAAGGAAGTGCAAGAGCTGGGCTCAGCATGGAGAGGAGAAGCTGGGGAGGACAAAGTCACTTTCCCCAAATGTCCGTAGGAGGAAAGGAAAGAGAGGATTGCAGAGTACAGAGCTGGACCTGCTGGGGAAGCTGAACTGGTAAATGAGGAAGAGCTTTCTCCCAGTCAATAGCTGCCCAGACATTCACTTGCTATGTGAGTAGCAGTCATCTGGCCTCTGGTGGAAGGCACAGTCGATTCTTGATTAGGAATGCTAAGCGGCCCTGGGCTGCTTCCTAGCCTTGTGGCCCAGACAAGTCATTTCTTCCCTCTGAGCCTCAGTTGCCCCCCGTCCCGTGGAGATGGTAATGGCCAGGGAGTATGAGATGCTGGGACTCACACAGGACGCGGCAGGCCTGAGAAGAGTGAGTGTCCCCTGTTGTGCAAGGCTGGGAACCCAGAGGTGCCACCTCAGAGGGCCCCGGCCTGAGGTGACTGAGATGAGGCCCAGTGATCCCCCCAACCCTTGGGCTGCCCTCTCTAAGCCCTCTCAGCATATGTAAATACCCTCCCAATGAGTTAAAACTCTGCTGCTCCAGGAAATGTTGTTACAAATTGTTTTTCCACCAGAGCACATACTGGATTTTCCATGCCACCTCCAGCACATTTTCGGGAAATCCCAGGTGGTGGTGCTGGAGACTGAGACCCTCCAGAAAGGCCAAGGCCCCAGCAAACCAAAACCAAAAGACGGCTGGGTTTTATTTAATCGTAAGTACATATACGTCTCAACCTTTGAATACTGGAAAGGAAAAAAAAAAAAGAAAGCCAGGCAAACCAAAAAAACACACACATCGCTTTGCTTTGGAAGGTAATTACTCTGAATTCAGTTAAACCAACTTGCTCTAGCTAACTAGATTAGTTTACATCTTGTGGTAGAAAAAGAAATACAAATTACTTAGATTGCAATAAACCATGTTTTTTTAACTAAATAGATTAGTTTATATCTTGTGGCAAGAAACAAGGGCAACAGCTCCAAAATGCCTGTTGCTCACTCCTGCCCACTCAGTCATTCAGGGAAGTTTGTTTTCTGTGTGACCTCTGGCCTCTGACCCCCATGCCTCCCTCGGCCTCCTCCTCCAAGAGATGTAAAGAATTGGGTCTGGGAAAAAAGAAAAACAAAACCACATCCAGTCCGACTGCTTTGATGATGAAGCCAAAGTACTCGGGGTTGTGCGATCCACACAGATTCCATTCGCTCCAACAAACGCTTGCCCGATGGCTGCCTACTGTGCGCATACAGAGTGCTGGGCGTTGAGTGGGGCAGGGCTGCTTCACGGGCGTGAGATCCGCGTGTTACACAGGACCCCGTGCTTATTTCAATGCTCTGCTGTCACTGTTTTAAAATTCTGAATAATTTATGAACAAGGAGCTCCTCATTTCTATTTTGCGCTGGGCTCTGCAAGTTACATAGCCAGTCCTGTGGACAGACAGTTTGGAGACAACACAGGGAGGGAGGAGATGGGGCCCAGTCCTCCGGATCTGTGGCTTTGCAGGGGACACAAGGTGCTCACAGGAGCCCCTGAGCTCCTCCTAGGGCAGGAACCATGCGGGAGCCATGCCTAGGGCCTCATCCATGTGAGGGTGGTGTCTGCAGATTGGATGTTTGCCCAGAGAATTGACTGACGGTCCATTGTCCTAAATGAGTTCAGCAGCTTCTGTGACTCAGTTCCTTCAGCTTGTTTTCTTTTTCTAAGAAGAAAGGACACTTGTTGCCTAATGTCTGTGTCTTTCTCCCATTTCTCTCCTGTCTTACTCTTTCTGTCTTAGGAAAGGCCTAGGGAAAAGGTACTGGCAGTTTCTGAGAAGACTTGTCTTGGAGGGCGTGGAGTCACTCCCAAGCCTGTGCAGAGTGGGTTCCCAAGGGTTACCCCACTGGAGACAATGAATTTAACTGTCAGTATCCCTCCTGTGTATTACTCTCCACTGAAGTGTTTCTTTATAAGCATCTTCTCACTTAATCATCATGATGGCCCCTGAGGCTGTTAGAAGGAATATGGCTTCAGTCTCAGGGTGGAGTGGCTTTACGTTAGACGTTTATGCTTTCCCTCATGTAAAAGTCCTGGCTGGGGCTAGCGCGCTGCTTCAGGAAACTATGGAGGGTGCAACTGCTTTCACTTCTTCTCTGCAGTCATCGGCTTTGCCTTCCATTCAAAGTGACTTGACACCTCTGCTGTGGGCATTCCAGACACTGGTGAGGAGAAGGGCAGACCCTGGAATTAGACCCATCAGCTCTGCTCACATCCCAATAGCTATAACTTGGTCACTTGGCCACACTGAACTGTGTGGGAGACTGGGAAACAGGGTCTCTTCTGGGTGTCCATGTGCCTGGCTGGAAATGAGAAGGCTTATTACTACTGAAAAACGAGAGCATGGATATGAGGGCAAAATGCTATATGAGGTAGGTATCTTTATCTCTGTTTTTTTGGATGAGGAGACAGGCTCAGAGAGAGAGAGTTGACTTGGTCCTGGCCATGCAGTGTGCATGTCTGCTTTTTCTGACTACTACACTACCTTACTGCTCCAGAGTTTGGGACCTCAAGGAGACTCCTGGGCTCCCGCAAGGGGAGGGAACATCTACCCAGTGCAGGTCCACTGCGGGCTCTGTAACTGAGGGTCACAAACCCATTCTCATGCTCTTTTGAGTGACAGGATCCTCACTACTTCCCACTGCCATCTTAGAACCTTGTTGGTTAATTACAACTGTTCTTGTTCAGCATATAATGACCAGGTGGTCCTGGACAGTCAGAGCTGTGGGGGCTGAGAGGAGGAGTCGCTCATCCAAGCTGGGGAGTCAGGAAGGGTCTTTCGAGGAGATCATGCTTCAGCTCTAGAGGATGAATTGTCTAGGCTTTAACCTCAGACAGGTTACTTAGCCTTTCTAAGCCTCAGTTTGCTCACCTGTAAGATGGGGGTAGTAAGAGTCTCTGTCTCCCACAGTTAAAGTGAGAATTAGAACATGTGCCCCCAAGTATTTAATGGATGTCGATTGTTATTGAGAGCACACGCAGCAGAAAGAAAAGCAGTAGTGAAGGTTGAGTGGTAACTAACAGCTCAGCACACCCAGGAGGCTGGACCGGAAAGTGGGCGGTCGAGGGCAGTGGGAGATGAGGCAAAAGAGGATAGAAAGGCCTTTGTGACATCCAGCTCCTCTCTGCCAGCCTAGATTCGTGCACTCAGCTCTATAGAGTAAGTCTACTCCGCCTTCTGCAAGCTGCAGTTTCGGTGTAGCTGCCTGAGGAACAGCCTCCTTGCATGGAAAAGGGCTGCAAGGGGCAGGTATTCCAGAATGCTGAAACTGCCCCCTCCTAAAACTGCCTCCATCTGTGACGTGAGGAGCCGGGGCCCTCCTGTAGCCTGCTGCTGCCCAGCTGGGACACCAGTAAGACTGTGCCTGGGCTGAGCTGGCTCCTTGGCCATCATGGGCTGAAGAAATGACCAGAAAGGCTTGAAGGAGAGAGAACTGCAGACAGAACAGAGGAGAGCCGGGGGCGGGAGGAATGTGGAGCAGGCAGGTGGCGAGAGATAGGCAATGAGAACTGGGGAGAGGCAGGCGCGGGAAGCAGAGAACAGGAGCTACTGCAGGCGGGACAGGCCTGGGCACTGTTATGTGATTCATCTGACCCTTGTGCCAACTCTGGAGGTTAGAGTAGGCACCCCATTTTATAGATGAGGAAGTTGAGCTAAGAGGACTTTGTGATTGGCCTAAGTCTACGCAATCAGTGATCTGACTGCAGAATTTTTTTCTCTTTTTCTCCTCTTAAAAAACAAAACCATACTAGTATGCATTATTGTATAGAATGTAATCATTATAAAAGACATAATTAAGCAAATATAAAATTCCACCTTCTGGTAGGACAACTACTGTTCACATTTGATATATATCCTTCTAAAAATTTCCCCTTGCAAACCTATATCTCTCTATATATGTGCATAAAGATGAATACATATTTATAAAAACAGGGTCATGATCCTACATACTCTTCAGAAACCTCCTATGTTCAGTTCACCACATATCATGGACATCTTTCCGTTCCAGTAAATACATATCCATGAGAGCATTTATAATGGCCACAGAGCACATTTAGGTCATTCCCAAGTTTCTACAATTTCATAGGCGAGAACATTCTCAGGTTACTTTTTAATGAGAAAGGAAAAGAAATCCAGAAAGTTTGGAGGAGGAGAAAAGTCCAAAACCTTAGTCCCTCTCTCCTCATTCCACCTGCACTCAGGTGCCCCAATTTGCCTTCCCAGGTGCATTCTAAGACCTTGAGCCTCCATTGAATCCTGCTGTTCTTAACTTCATTGCTAGAAGGACCCTAACAGCTCAGTTATTTCGATCAGGTATCACACAGAAGGGAAGCAGGTCCAAACGAAACATAAGGGTTTTCCTACCAGCTCAGCTTCTCGAATAAGGAGACCTTCCTCTGCTTTTCTCATGGTCTCCAGGAACCTGGGATCCTCCTCCTTTGCATGGGTAAAGAGTGAAGACAAATGTACTAAACATGTTGGGGAACCTGACATGGCATAATGGTTTTTCCACACCATGCCCAAAAGTCATACAAACCAGGTTCAAATCCCGGGTCCCCTCCATGTTTACAGGGCAACCTCAAGCCCTGACTCATTTCGAAGCCTCAGTTTCTGTCTAATAAGTGGGAAGAATACAAGGAATGTGAAAGGTGCTGCAAGGTGCAGGACACAGAATAGGTACTCTACAAATACTTTTGGATATTATATCAATTCTTATTCACAGAAGTTTTCCTCAAGAATGGTGGGCCCATCTGTTCTTGGTTTAATATCCCCCTTTTTCAGTGACTTGTGGAGAGCTAGAACACCAAATCCGGTGGCCATAAGACATCCTTGTAAAAAACCATGTTAGTAGCCCTGCCTGACTAATGAACAAATCCTCAGTCATGAAAGAAGTGTTTCTAATAAGCATGAAAGTGTATTTGCCAAGGCAGCCCGGGCCCCGCAGCTCCAGCTGCTGGAGGTCATAACATCCTTGCCTGAATAGCCGAACTTTTGTGCCTGGAACATGTGTGTTATTGGAGCCGACCTCCCCCTCCCTGCACCAGCACCCTGGGCTGCCCGTTGTGTGCAGGCGGGAGACATCCAAGCTCATTCCAGGGAGCAGGCCGTCATTGTCCGGGGGAGTGACTGAAACCGGGCAGGCACTGTGTTTTCCTAGGGCACATGGTGCCTGTTACCAGAGGGGGACCGACAGCACAAGGGATTGGTGCTGGCAGGTCCCCCGCTAGGTTGCTGGCTGCCCTCAAGAGCCAGGCCAAGGGACTTGTGTTTTCTTTGCTGCATTATTAAGCTGTCTTTTGCTTTTAAGGATCCTGGACCTGTCATAATACAGGCCATCCTAGCCAAGATTCTGGGCCCCTGTTCCTTTGAACTGCAGGGGCAGCTGTGGAGAAATCCCGCTTTTCCTGTGGTGTGGTTGACAGCCGGCTGACGGCTCCCAGCCAGGCTGCTACCGAGTGGGGTTGCAGCGTAGCTGGCCCAGGCTTGGGGGATCAGTCCCATCCCCTCAAGGAGGTTTGATGGAGCCCTGCCATGCTGAAACCCTATCAGGGAGAGAGAGCTGAGAGGAGGGGAAGAGGGACAAGCTCAAGACTGGGATCAGGATTTCTGGGTTCTCCAAAAGGCATTCTCTCACCATGCTTAAGAGCATAGAGCTTGGTGACCTCACTGTTGACTTATTGCAAGTTTTATAACCTCTCTGAGCCTAAGTTTTCTCTTCTGTGAAATGAGGAAGATAATAGTATTGGCCTCATAATGTAGTCAAGATTAAGTGAACTATGTGTTTCTTCGAGGAGTCATGCAAAGCGCTGAGCCCTATGGGTGGTACATGGTATGCACCACATGATGTAACTGTTACTATTTTTCATGGAACCTTAGTCAGCACACAGGAGGGGTGTTGGAGTGAAGAGTGCTCTGAGCTGGGAGTCAGAAAACCTGGCTTCTGATCCCAGCTCTGCCACAAGCCATGTTGTGACCTTAAGCAAGCCTGTGCCACTCGTTGGGCTGTTGTTTGCTTGTTTCTGGGAATAGAAAATTGAGAGGTGGCAGGAGTACTATGAAGACCTCTAAACCCAGGAATAATTCGGGGTGCCTGGCGCTAAGAGTGACAGGTGCTGGGGGCGGGGCTGGCAAGATTCTAGGTGGGAAGTGACAACCAATTGGTAGTCCTTTCCCAGAATTCAAGCCTTGTCTTTCACCTCTTGCTCCCTCTGCAGCTGGTCCAGTGTTGGGGGCCTGTGAAGTGATTCCTCCCAAATATATATGGCCATATTCTCTCATACCATATGCTGAGATAACAAGGGTCAGGGACATGGGGAAGGGAGAAAGAAAGGAGAGGACGAGAAGGAGGTGGAGAGATAGAAATGGAGAGAGAGAAAAGAGAAAGACAGGAGGGTTTCTGTAGCGCAACAGAGCAGGAGGCATGTGGTGTCAGAAGTAAAGGATGTGAAGTGTGGATTTCCTATCTGAAATGGAGGCTGGGTTAGGGTGTGGCTGGGAAACCATGTGGATTTAGGGTGCTAATGCATTCCTACTGCCTGGGATGGGGAATCCCAATCAGAAACAGAGGCTAGATCGGGGGAACCTTCAGACACCCTCCAGTCGAGACATGTAGCTTCCACTCCCTTGCCCATGCCCGTGCCCAACTGCCCATCCCCGGCAAGGTCTGCTCTTCTGGAAAGTTGGTTCTCATTGCTCTTCACACCACCTTGTTCCCCACGTCTTGAGTCCTGGAAGAAAATGAAGGAATGGAGTTTAAACGTAACCACCATTTAGTGAGAATCTGCTGCCCCCAGGCTTGAGCTGATTGCTTATGCATATGTTGCCTCATTCAATCTGCTTTTCTCAAACACTCCTTGCCCCACGAATCCCTGCTTGGGCAGTCATGACTTCTCCCTGGTTCTAGTCACTTGTGCCCAGTCTCCACTCCTCTCTTTTGACTGGGAGCTCCCCAGGGCAGGCTCAGCCTTTGTCTCCTGGAGTGTCCTCCGCACCAAGCCCATCCATCCAGGTTCAACATGTCAACTGGTTTCTTTTGAATGAGAATGTATTAAATTAAATCTGACTAATTTGCAGGAAAGCTTACTGCATATAATTTAAGTGATTTGCAGCATTACGAATCCCCTACATTGGGAGAGAGGAGGGAGGAAATTGTCATTTGAAAGCAGAATGGGCAATGCTTAATTCAAGCGCAACACTCGTGGTGAGGTTTCTGGCATGGAGGCAGATGTGATGGGGAGGGATTTGGGGGCATTCTGACAGAGGAAGGGCAGGATGAGTGTGGGAGGTGAGTCCTCAACTGGGCTGTGAGTCAGCATGGCTTTCCAGGTCCCTCCTCCTCTCCTGTGCTAGGCTGTGCTGGGGGAGAGAAAGGACACTGCATGGCCTCTCCCTTGGGGGAACATGGTCTTTTTGTGAAGATGAGACTCTCAGATAAAGAGCAAGAGCCCTAGGACACTAGGCACTTAAGGAGTGAATCTTGTGCTCAGCTTCATGTTTCTGTCCCACTGCTATAATGCAGCAACAGGATTTCCTGCAGGAGTTAGGAATTTGCTCCAGCAAGTGTTTTCCCAGAATGGGAAAGGTCTTCACCTAAGAGTAAAAATCTAAACTCCTTATTTCCCCCTGCCTCCTTCCCACACCCCGCGCTTCCCCCATCCCAGCCATTGCTCACCCTATTCCCATTTCTTTTAATGGTCTCCCAGTCCCTGACCCATTACCACATTCCTCCTGCCCATCTTTCAAGGTCAGGTTCAGATCATTCCACCTTCTCTAAGAAGCCTTCCTTCGTTTCGCTTTTGCAAACATTGCCCCTGCCCCAACCCATCTGTGCCCTGTTACAGCTTCTTCTTCAGTCCTTAGGTTGTTTTATGATCGAGTTAGGTTTGAGGACAATGTGCCCATGTCTTTTCTTCCCCAGAATGAGCTCATTGAGAGAGCTCAGTCATGGGTTCATCACAGAAGGCCTGGCCCAGAGGGTGTGCTCTGTGGGTGTGGGTGGAGGGGACAGGTATCCCAGAGTAGGAGGCAGAGGCAGGAGAGCGAACTGACAACCCAACCCGAGAGGGCAGACAGATCCCTTAGCCTGGCCTAGCCAAGCCTCCAGGGGTTAATTAGGGTTACATGTGATCAATAAATATTTACTGGGTGTTAAGTTTGTAGCCTACTGCAGGATTTAGCAGCCATTCTCATTCATGATAATGAAAGGCATTTCGACCCTGGGGGATTTGGAGCGGGAACTCCCTTCACCTGCTTTCAGAGTCCTCCCCCCTATGCCCTGTGGAGGTGGCACTTCAGCTTTGGCCTTCCTTCTAACTATTTTCTCAGGGTCTAAAGTCCTGACTCCACCTCCTAGGCAGTGCCCAGTGCCTCTCTCCTTCCAGAATCTTCACCTCATCTCTGTGCCTGGCTCTGTACTGGGCACTGGGGACACAGACATGATGCTGACAAGGCAGTGCCCAGAGCCTCTCTCCTTCCAGAATCTTCACCCCATCTCTGTGCCTGGCTCTGTGCTGGGCACTGGGGACACAGACATGATGCTGACAAAGCTCCTTTCCCCTAAGGAGCCCCCCACCCCGAGAAAGGATTGCCCTCTGCTTCACTGCTGGGTCCGGAGACCTGGAGGCTCAGCTGGGGAGAAGGAGAGACCCAGTAGGGTCTCTGTGGAAGACAAGGCAAAGGGACTGAGTAAAAGCCTCCAGGCATGGGGACATGCAGAAGTTGCAGGTATAGCAGCCCCCCCAAGCATGAGGATATGCAAAAGCCCCAGAAGCATCTGCAGAACCCCCTAGTGCATCTTCCTTCAGGCCTCACTGATCTAGAACCTGAAATAGACACATAAATAGGCAACATTACACAGCAAGTGCTGTGACCAGAGAAAGGTGGGGGGTGGGTGCAAGAGAAGACATCTCACTCGGCCTGGGGAAGGCTACTTCAAGGAGGTGAATCTTGAACTGCATTGTGAAACTAGACAGAGAAGAGGAAAACATTTTAGGCATAGGGAACCATGTTTACCAAGACCCACAGACATGAAAAAATCAGGCATGTTTGAGACACTTGTGACCAGACCTGTGCTGTCCAGTATGGTAACTACCAGCCACATGTGGCGATTTATATTTAATTAAAATTAAACAATTAAAATTCTATTCCTCAGTCTTACTAGCCACATTTCAGGTGCTCCCAGCTGCATGTGGCAGGTGTACTCTAGAATTTCCATCACCACAAGGAGTCGCATTGTCCAGCACTGGCCTGTGAGTCCAGAGCCACTGAGGAGGCAGGAGGGCCTGCTGAGGACTCTGGGACTCCTTCCGTGGGTCGCAATTCTTCTCTAGACCTCTCTCTGCCCATCTGCTTGGCATTCACCTTGGGAGCACAGAGGCTGCTCATTCATCCCACCATTTTATGAATTCCTGTTCCATGCCCCTGGTTTACAAAAGAGGCTGGTGTCTAGATAAGAGCTAGAGCTCTCCTCGGTAATCTTGCAGCCAGGAGATTCCAGTGGTTCTTTGAGAAAGCAGCAAGCACTCATCACCCAGTAAACTCTTGGTAAAGACTGGTCAGGGCCATCGAGGGAATATGCAGCTTGCCTGAGACTTGGTGAAAGTTGTTTGGTTGGTCATGAACAGCAGACACCAGAGCACCTATGGGGGCCTGGCTGAGTGAAGGCTGTGCCGGGGAAGCGGGCAGAAGAGTGGGTGGCAGGATCAGGAGGGGGAGGTTTAGTGGGGAGACCAGCTGCCTATTCCTAAGCACCCTATGTTTCCTTGTCCCATAGACGAGTTGCTCCCTCTCCCATGCTCTATTCTAGGGTCACCTCCTCTATGAAGCCTTTTCTGATAGGCCAAGGAGCCCCACGTGCCCTCATCCTGGATTTTCACATGGCGCTTGTCCCATAGACTGCCGGCATGTCTGTCTCTCTCACTAGACCTGGGTTCTTTGAGGCCGCAGACCTGCCTTGTTCATCGTGCTTCTCCACTGGCCTGAGCCACGCTTTCCTGGAAGTCTACACACAACTGTTATTGATCTCTTTTGGCGTTACCTGTTCATATGCCTTTCCCTACCATTAGACTGTGAACTCCCTGAGCACAGGGACTGAGTTTTGTTCGACTCTAAATACCAAAATGAAAGTCAAGCCAGGAGGCTATTGCTCAGCAGAGCAGCCCTGCCTGGAGGCAGAGGATTTATGTGAAGATAGAATCAGGAGAGGGGCTGGGAGGGGCTGGTGGGCAGTACTGCCTGTCCTCCCTACTGCTGAGCCATGCTGGTTGAGTGGTCTCCCCTCCTGTCCCACCTGAGTAGACCAACCCCCCCCCCAGGAAGGAAGGGCCAGTGGGCTTCTGGCGGCTCCAGTTAAGGCTATTCTCCCCTGCTGATTGCTGCAGAGAAGATAATGGCAGATCCCTTTATTTCTTGGGCTGGCCTCCAGGCAGAAGGACTTGTTCAAAGTGCCACTTGGTGACTCTTGCAAATTGTTCCTGACAGCCCCGCAGAAGGCCGGGCCATCTGCCTTGCCCTTTCTCAGGGCGGAAGGGGCTGAGAGGCGAGATATTAGGTTTCCACTTTAGTCAATACTTTGATGTTCAAAGCTGTTTAATATTCATTAAACCAGTCCTTCAGTTGTAATTGCAGTCATTACCCTCCCTTTTATGATTGTCTGTAAATGTTATGGGACAGACAGGCACAGCTATCCTAATGATGGAGGGTTTTGATGATGGATAAAAGGTTGAATAGAACCCCTTCAAATCCATCTTCTTGCTCCCTGGCGCCCACTCCCTTCCCTTTCTGCTTTCTTTCTCTCTTAAAAGATGGTGTTTGAATTGAGAGAGCAGGATGGCTCTAGTAGTGTCATGGTTAGTTAATTTTAGCGAGACAAAAATGCTATCCCATGGTCCCAGACTGAACCCGAAACTCCACGTAACACCTGGGCCTTAGCCTCAAGTCAGGCATGGAGTCCTGACCCTGGCTGTAGTGTGAGCTCTTAGCTAGCACCAAAAAAAAAAAAACCTAGATGTTTCCTCCTCCATTTGGAGAACGCAGACTTTTTGAACAGATTCGGCCCTCAGAAATGACAGTACTTTTGTTCTATGAGGGGTGGAGGGCTTGGGGAAAATATACAGGCTTTTGTATTTGGTATCAGAGTTGCGTTCAGTTTCAGGTGCTGCCACTTTCTAGCTGCATGATCTGGGCAATTACTGATCCTCTCCAGTGTTCAGTTTCTTCATCTATGAAGGGTAAGGATTTGTAATGCCTGCAGGTACAGTCGGTTGAAGAGGTCACTAAATAACAGGCACCAAGTGCCTGGGAGAGTGCCTAGCAAGAGGTAGTGCTCAGCTCATGCCAGCTCATGGCTTCAGCAGCCTTCCTGGAAATCTGAGAGCAGCCAGGCCCTGTGTTGGAAACTCTAAGCCCAACTGGGGAGAGACAGCGTTCTGGGCTAGCCAGGTCCCGCCTTTCCAGCCCTATCTGCTGACAGTTCCCTCTTGCCCCTCTTCTGAGGTTCCCCTGTGTCACAGGTGAGTTCTCAGGAGGCAGGCTCTGGTTGTCTCGTGTGCATGTTTGTTATGGAGGCTCTTTGGGGTGGAGGGAGGAAGTAGACTGGGCAGAGGGAGATGTCAAACTGAGATGCAGGCCCCAGTGCTTTCCATGGAGGAACTTGGATCTGAAAGAACTAGCTGGGCCTTAACACATCTGCCTTGATCATCACTGGCTTGGCTCTCATTGGATGTGGGTCATTCGTGGAAGGGTCCAACCTTAAGCAAGGTGGCTTAAGTCTTTCAGTGATGTGGGATCTGGGGGCAGCATCGTCCTTTCCACCACGACCTGGACTTTCATTATTCTCAAGCGCTTTCTTTGGATGCTGTTTCTGTCTACATACACGCACACACACACACTACCACCACCACTGCACAAATACACAAGGCCTTTCAAAATCCTTTTCTTTCTTCAAAATGTTCTAATAGTACCTCCTCCAGAAAGCCTCCCCTGGTTTCCCCCCATTAGAATGAATGACATCTCTCACTGCTTTTAAGATTCAAGAGGCAGATATCCTCTTATCAGATAGCAGTTTTCCATAAATGATATCATATGTAAAGGAGTGGGTCTCAGCAGTACCCAGGTGGCCTTGGTTGAGGGGACCAAAGCCACAGAGAGGTCTTTTTTGCCCTGCCGATCTGGGCACCTTAGAGAACACCTTAAAGAACAGAGTAGCCTTCTCCATATCTGTAGAAGGTCACTGAGAGTGCTTGACTTCCTGAGACCCACGTGTATGCCAAGTTCTGTGGGTAAGCAGACAATTCTGCCTCGTGCACATAGGAACCCAGCCTGGACCAGAAGTCAGATGGAAACAGAGGACAATGCAGAGACAGAGGGATGTGCAAAGTGAGCTCTTTCCATGGGGGAACTTGGGTCTGAAATAGCCAGCTGGGCTTGATCCATCATCAGGTCAGCCCTCACTGGGCCCACTTCAGGGTCTTGCATCCAGCAGGACTCAGTGAGCACTTGCCGTTGAGCAAGTGGATGATTCCCTCTCCAATGGTGGAAGGATGTGTGTAGGTGATAAAGGCAGCAAAGACCTGTTGAGTGAATGAGAGAGTGAGTGAGCCAGTGAAGGACTCAGCAATTTAAAGAAATCTGCAACTGAATGGAGTAGATGGAGTAGATCTTTACTCTCTTATCCAAAGCCACATTGGGTTTCAGAATACAGGGTTTTTTGGGTGTTAGAGGGTGAAACACGGTCCATATCCATATGTCATTTAACACCTCATTGTGGCCTGAAGCAGCACTCGTAATCAAATACATTAACATGTATGCTGCAACACATGGATATTCATCAAAAGTGGGCTAGATCAAGACTATCTTTAGCCTCATGAAGGTTCAAGTTAGGTTACCAAAGACCTGTGGTTCTTCAGAGTTTTTTATTTTCCTTTTTATTTTATTTTATTTTTGAGTTGGGGACTCTCTCTATCACCCAGTACACCCAGCCTTGACATCCTGGACTCAGATAATCCTCCTGCTCAGCCTCCTGAGTAGCTGCAACTACAGGCATGCACCACCACACCCAGCCAATTATTTTATTTTTTTGATGTCTCACTATGCTGCCCAAGCTGGTCCTGAACTCCTGGACTCAAGTAATTCTACCACCTTGGCCTCCTAAAGTGCTGAGATTACAGGCATGAGTCACCACACACTGCTAGAGCTTTTTGAATGACAGAATTGTGGATAAGGGAGTTAAAATTTGTCTAACCAGCAAGGTTCTTTCTGACTTCAAAAAAGTCCCCTTGAAGATGCAGAGCACTGAACTTGCTCCTTACTGTGCCACCTGCCTGGGGTGCTCTCCTGGTTTCTCTTCAGACCTTAAGCTGGGCCTCAGCTCCCTAGGTCTTCCCTTTTTTCTTTTTCTTTCTTTCTCTTTTTTTTGAGTTGGAGTCTCACTCTGTCGCTCAGACTGGAGTACAGTGGCATGCTCATGCCACTGCTGCCTCAACCTGCTGGGCTTAGGTGATCCTTCCGCCTCAACCTTCCAAGTAACTGGAACTACAGGCACGTGCTACCTCTCCTGGCTAATTTTTTTATTTATTGTAGAGACGAGTTCTCACCAGGCTGATCTCAAACCCCTGGACTCAGGCAATCCTCTTGCCTCTGCCTCCCAAAGTACTGGGATTATAGTCTTGAGCCACCACACCCTACCCTTTTTCTGTGTGTTTTTCTTTCTCAGCCTTCAGGGCAAACCTCTGCCATCCTAAGGTCAGTCAAACGGGAGTCTCAGATCAGGTCTGATTGTACATCATTAGTGTCACTAAGTGACACCTAAGTGAGAGGGCAGTGATTTTGATCAGAGGGAGAGCCAGGGCAGCCTGGACTCAAAGACTGGGCATGGAGGCCTCTGGGGATAGGAGAGATTGTGCCTGTTTTTCTAGCCAGGTTTCAGGGCTTCCACACAGTCATAGCCCCTGACAACAAGTTGCCCCCTTCACAGTCCTCACCACAACTGTCTGTCTGAGGTAGGAGACTACCTGCTTTTATACATGTATTCTTCCTTTCCTTCATTTGCTCATTCATTCATTCATTCATTCAACAAACATTCTGAGCAAGTACTATGTGACACCCTACTGTGTGTTGTTGCAGTGATTATCAAGTGAATTGGTACAGCATAGACACTGAAGGAAACTCTTATAGGGGAAGAGTAAATGTTAGTTATTTTTTTTCTTGTATCAGGTCAACAGCTAACCCTTCTGCTTGAATAAGGCATTCTGCTTTGCAAGGCATTTTTGCACATGTTATTTCAATCCTTACCCAATAGCCAGCCCTGGGAAGAAGATATGGTCAGTTCCATCTTAAGAACGCAGAGAGAGACTCTGAGAGATAGAATAGGTTGGCCACAGTAGTTGGTCTAGGGGTTATCTGCTCTGGCTGGGCAGGAAGGCAAGTCAGCGGATGTGTGTGTGTGTGTGTGTGTGTGTGTACTTGGGAAGGAAAGTGGTGAGTGCAGGATCTGAGATGTGGTGGGCTCACCTTGCCTAAAAGAAGAGCTGATTCTCCCTCAAATGCAATTCACCTTTTACCAAAGCCTGCATTAGAAATCTTCCACTGCGCCAGCCACCCTCTGGAGACTCCACCTGTGGAAGAGCCTATTTTGTGGACACACCCCTGTGCCTGCCTCTTGCCTCAGTGAGTTCCTCCTCATCCATCAAGGGCCGTTCTGCTG
Source organism: Cephalopachus bancanus (assembly GCA_027257055.1). Taxonomy (NCBI): domain Eukaryota; kingdom Metazoa; phylum Chordata; class Mammalia; order Primates; family Tarsiidae; genus Cephalopachus; species Cephalopachus bancanus. The sequence goes on from JAPVLO010000396.1 coordinate 472,966, forward strand.
GTTACTTCTATGGAGTCACCTGAGAAATAGCTGTAGTGGCCTACAAGGCACCCACTGATCAGTAGCCCCAGATCTTGTCCTCTCTGATCACCTCCTACTGCTGCTCCAGCCACACCGGTGTCCCTGCTGTTTCTTGGACATGCAGGGCACCGTCTTGCCTCAGGGCCTTTGCTCTGGCTGTGTCCCATGCTTTGAATACATTTTCCTCAGAAAGTGGCATGGCCAACTCTCTCATCTCTTACATGTCAGTATTCCAGTGTTGCCTTCTCAACGACCACTCCTTTAAAAACAGCAGCCCCAGTAATCCTGCCCCTTGTTCCTGCTCCACTTTCTCCTTTCCCATGACACTTTCCCCCATCTGACATGTTATGTAATTTACTTGTTTTGTCTTTGGTTTATAGTCTGTCTCACCGCTTCACATACAGTATACTGTAAGATCCAGGAGACCAGGGGTTTGTATACCAGATATCCCAGGAACCGAGAACAGTACTCAACATATAGTAGGGGCTCAGTATATATTTGTTCTAATGCCTCAGAAACTTTACTTAGTGCCTTCCTCCTCCGTATGTATAGTAAGATATATATACAGAGAGAGAGAGAGAATGAGTTTACTATGTGCATCTACTTTTACTGGCACTATCGTGTTTATTCTTCTCCTTTTAAATATGTGGTTATGATCCCTACATTTCAACTGAGTAAACTGATGCCAAGAGAGATGGAGTTTCTTGCCCAAGAAGTGGCAGTTTCAGATCAGAACCAAGGCCCTTCTGAATCTAGACTACATTCCCCCAACTGGGAGGCAGAGCCTTGGAGAGAGTGAGCTCAACCAGTGGGCAGAACACAGGCTCCAAGCCCATGCTCCCCAAGCCCACCTGAGTTCTGTGGATCCACAGACTAGGCCTCTGGGCCCACTCTCCCTACAACATTTTTGGGAAGCAGACTTCAGCATCTGAGACCTCTTCTATCCCTGCCTCCCGCCAGAGTTCCAGCCTGTGTTCCAGGGGGAGCTTTGAGAGGTGCAGGCCACGACATTAGGGCCCAGGCTGGACAGCCAAGCTGAGGGTCACACTAGGAGGAAGCCCTGGCCTGCTCTGTTACTGTGGAGTGTTCTACATGGCCCAGTGGAACCCAAAGTTTCTTTGTTAGCCTTGATCCTCCACAACCACCATCCCTGCCTCCCATAACCCGCCCTCCTGTCTGTAACCCCAGAGCTCGAGCTCCCCATCCTCTCTTCCCTCTGGGCCCCGGGCCAAGCCTCCACCAGCCTCCCTCTGCCAGTGTGTGAATGTCCCTTTGTGCGGCAGCCCTGACGTGAGGTCCTTCCTGGGGAGGTGTTATTTTAATATATGGAGGGCAGTCATTGCATTTCATAAAGATAGCTTGTTTGGAGGGCCCAGTGGGGCCCGGGAAGGATCGCACTTGACAGATGCAGGGACAGCTTGTGGTTTAGGGGCTGGAGATCACAATGTATGCCTGTGCAGCCCAGTGCTGGGCACCGTGCCCCTGACAGCCATGGCTGGAATGAGTCCTGCCATCTGGGGCCAAGGCATACAAGGAGCTTCTCCCCCTTCGCTGGTGGGGCAAGTCCCAAGGATGGGGAATATTGGCAAGCCTGGGATAAAGGCAAACACCGGTACAAAGAGGCAGGCATAGAAGCTTGAGGGAAGGGCACAGGATTTAAACCAGCTCCATCTCTGCCCCCTACTCCCCAGCAGCAGAACCTGAGGAAATCTCTGCCTAATGGGTCCCTGTCAGCCCAGAGGATCACCCCATGGCTTTCTGGCACCATCATTTCAAGAGACTTTTAATCCAGCCTACCCAGAGGGGACATTGAAAATAAATGAGGAGTGAACTCTGTCTCCTGCCACCTTGGGTCCTGTAGCCAAACCAGGGTGATGGACGGGGTGACGGAGTCTGAACAGGGCTGGTTCCAGGACAGCTCTGGTTTGCTGCCGAGCAAAACACCTGGTCCTTGGGGCAGCGAGACATGGGGGCAGCCTGACCACCTCCTCTCTCAACAAGGAGCCTTTCTCTAACTGTGGCAGGCGAGGGCGGTGGGTCCAGGCTGGGCAGTCCCAGGGCACCCACTGCCAGGCATCAAGGTTGTTGAACTTGGAAGGGTACATGCTTCCCTCTGCTCAGCAGAGCAGCCCACAGCAAGCTCGGTGCTCACCCGGAGTGACCAGATACAGGCTGTGCTTTATGGTAACCTCAGTGAGCAGTGGATGGTGAACTGGGCTTCCAAGCCGGGTGGGGCAAGTGGGCCACAAGAGACCGTCCACACTCCCTGGGCTCATCCTCTGTTCCGATGGGAGGTTCAGGCTACGACACTCAGGCCTTCCTTCTCTATGGCCCTCTCCCAAGGAATCCCTAGACGAGTGTCAAATCTACGTCCTTGGGGTGAAGCAGGAGCTACAGGAACTGATTTTGTCATGAGGACTTTTTAAGTATCTCCCACCCCTTTGCACTTTTAGATCCTTCATTATTCAGGAAGCTTGGTTGGAACAGAGGTGCTGGAGGAGGAGGCAGAAGGCCTAGAGCCTCGCTCCTGCCCTTTCTCTGACAGAGTTCTTTACCTGAGCTCTTCCTTCCTGGTACTCTGGTTGCTTGTGATTGTGTCTGGCCATTCCCCTGAAGGCAGGAGTGTCATCAGAACGATGTCTCTATTCTTAGCACATGTCATAGGGCATGCATTGAGGTACCCCAGATTCTTTGCAGAAGGAGTGACTCATCTTGCCACTTCCACATCCTCATCCATTGTGCCTAGCTTGTTTGCTCTCCTACCGGAAATGTCGTCCTTTGCAGCCAGAACTCTCACATGCTGCTGGTGGGGTGCGAACTGACACAGTGATCTGGTCCCATATGGTCAGAAATTCTTTATTCAGTGACCTGCTTAGATATCATCTCCTCAGAGAAGCCTTCCCAACCGCTATATCTCAGATGGCACGCCCTGGTCACATTCTGTTCCCTTATCCTGCTCTGCTGTTGTCTGAGGCACCCATTGCTACCAGGGATTCTGTATCTCCTTGTTGACTGCTTGCTGTCTGTCTCCCCACTGGAATGTAGTCCCTGTGAGGGCAGGGACTTTGCTGGGTTCCTGCTGAAAAAAATAACAAGAACTTATTGAGACATGCCATGTGCCTGGCATTGTTCAAAGCACTTTATATAATTAGCTTATTTAATCCTCCCAAATCCAGTGACCAAGTACCATTATATCTCCATTATACAGATATAGAAATTTGAGGCACAGAAAAGCTCAGTAGCTTACTCAAGGTCACACTGCTAACTGTCAGAGCCAAGATGTGAACCAAGACAGTTTGGCTCTCAATTCCAGAGAGTATTCTTGCTGTGTGTGTTCACAACATTCCACCTGCTTGTCATTGTAGCCCCAGCATACAGAATAGTGCCCCACATGTGCTGAGCACTCAAGTATGCTATCTGAGTTATTAGAAAAAGGAAAGAATATGAATGAATGAATGAATGAATGAGTACAGGCTGAGAATATAAGCAGGTTCAGAGAGGAGCAGAGTTCTTTAAGGGTAGATCCACAGGCAAGTTATTTGGGAGGGTTAGAGTATGAGGCCCGGAAGACTGCTGTTGCATAAAATCCCTTTTTGGAGGCCCCAGCACCAAATGCAGAATCCTGGGGCAGCTGGAGAAGTTGGGCCCTCGGAGAATCCAGGAGCCTGCCCCCAGTGAATCCAGGCAGTTTGCAGACATGGCTGTGCTCCTACTTTGTCAAGCTGTGGACAGGGAACTTCTCATATCTCTTCTCCTTCGGTCCTTGGAACAATCCTAAGAAGCTGGCAGCTGTGCATTTATTCAGCACCCGTGTATTCAGCGACTTCCCTGTGCAGTATGTGCATTGTTGAATCAAACACGTGCGCTCCCCGTCAAGGAGTTTACAGTCGACCGTCACAGGCTCTCAGGCTTGAATGCATGGTGAGATGTGCCAACCTGGAGAAAGGGGATGTGTAAAGCTTGCCTGCAAAGGAGACAACCAAGAAACTCAAGTGCAGCAAGGCTGTTATCAGTCCCGCATCCCCCTGCCTGGAGTGAGTGTGCTGAAATGAGGCTTTGTCCTCCAGGTTGACATCGAGGATGTTCTTTCCACACCTTGTCCCCTTCCTCTCCATGGCTCCTGGAGGTCCCATGAAAGTTCTCTGTCCCGTGTAAAGGCGGGAGTCAGCATGAGGAGGACAGTTCCTAAAACACAAATCAGTTTTATAGATATTTGAAAACTGTATCTACAATCATCTGAATCGAAATATGACACAGAAAACAATACAGAAGTAAGTTACTGTTTCCACTCCTCTCGGTGACCCAGGGAGATGAGATGCGTCCACTGACTGAGGAGGCATCTGGCCAGTACTTTGCATCTGGATGGCAGAACTGTCCCCCCACTGACCTCACGACAGCTTCTGCAGGGTGCCCAGAGCCCGCAGCACCATTTAGGTAGTTCTGTCGTGTGTATAAATCAGTCCCCACCAGCCTACCTTTCTTCCCTTCCTATTCCTCTGGATGCCCTCATAAAGTTTTAAAAGGTTTGCATGTCAGATGGCACTTCCCAAGGCCCCAAAGCTGGAGACCTGGTTTGTACTTGCTGTTTTGTGACGCTGGCCTTCCTGGAGCCGCGTGGACAGCCTGCATTTTGATGATGCTTTGTCTCCTCCACATCGCTGGTTGCATCTTGCAGCTGTTCCCACCTCCTCACCACTCATTCCCTCAGGTGAGCCCCGTGACCACTTCCCAGTCCTTGTCTTCCTCAACTACCAGCACACCCTCCTCCTTGAAATGCTTCTTTCCTTTATTTCCAAAATGCCTCCTCTCCTGGCTTTCCTCCTGCCTCATGGATCCTCCTAGTCTCCTAGCAGTTCACCCCCCCCGGCCTCCGACCCTTGGAGGGTCCCAGGTCTCAGTCCTGAGTTCTTTTTTCTTTCTGTACTTCTTCATTCTCACTGTGCACCAAGGAGGTCTACGTTTCCACTGCAGCCCAAGCTCTTCCTTGATGTGCACTCCTTGGACTCACATATCCAACTGTGACAGAGTGTCTATCCGGGTGACTAATACGCATCTCAGACTTAATGACTTTAAACCAGCAGTAGAGTCTCCCCGCCCCACAGTCCTGATTCTCACCTACACTTTTTCAACTCAGCAACCCATAGCTGCAGTTTGCCTGCCATTCAGCCCAAAGTCCCAGAATCATCCTCCAGTGCCCCCTTCCTTTCATACCCTGCATCTAGTCCATCAGCAGCTTCTGTCATGTCCCTGTCCTGAAGACAGCAGGATCCCACTGCCTCTCCATACCTTTCCCGCTCAGCACCACAGCACCAGCACTGTGGTGTAGCAAGTCACTTCTAACTGGTCTTCTTGCTGTTGCCCTTCCCTATGAGTCTGCCTTCACGTGGCGCCTGGAGCCATCCTTCCAGACGCGAAGTCTCATAAAAGCGAAATCCTATTGTGGCCTAAAAGCTACTGCATAACTGGACTCCAGCTACCTCCCTGACATCACCTCCTTACCTCTGACCACGAGCTCCTCACTCCCCTCCAGCCACACTGGTCCCTTGTTCTTCCTTGAACATACAAAGTGTATTCCTGCCTCTGCCTGGAACCTTTTTTATCCAGTAAGTCATATGCTTATACATCATTTCATCCAAGCATATGCTAAGATATCACCTGCTCGGAGAAGCTCTCCCTACTTGCATAGTAGTGTCCATTAATCTCTGTCTCTGCACCCTACTTTATTGCTCACAGCATATGATAGCTGGGACTCAACCTGGACCCAGTTCATGGCTGGGTGATCAATGCCTAGTATAGTCCATGGCATATTTTTACAGTAGATACTTCTGTAGCATCATGTGAACGATGCACTATTTTAGACACTTTACTTGTCATCATAATTCATTTAATCCTCATAGCAATCTGAGTCAGAGATGAGGCAACTTGCCCAAGGTCATAGCGAGCCAGAATCAGGTTTTAGCAGTGACTCTTAACCACCATGCCCTGTCCCTCTCTGTGGGCCACTGCTCCAAAAATACCTTGCGATAGGTGAGACCCAACCACTGAGTGGCAGCTGTGTACCTCCAGACTCCTGCTGGACAAGATAAGGGTGGGAGCCAGCCATGGTGCTGAGGGCAGCCATGTAAACGTACCTGATACAACATTCCACCTCCTGTAATGAAGATGCATGTAAGATTCCTCCCTAAGCTGTAGCTTTTTGGAAGTTGGAAATTGTTTTTTTCTTCTCCAGGGCCTACAGTAGGCCCCAGTAGATATTTACTGAATGAGTGTTAAGGGATAGTGGAGGAAAAAATACCCAAGTTGGCTTAGGGGGTTCTCGAAGGCTCCTAGAGGTAGTCCCACTTGGAAGACCACTGGCAGATCAGAGGCCTGGAGCATCAGACTCGTTGGTCCTTTGGCCCACCTGTCAGTGCTCAGCCAACCATGGACACTGGGCTCCTCCAGCAGTGGGACCCTAAAGGAATGTTCTCGCACTGCCTGGTCACCCTGTGGGACATTGGTGCTCAGGAGCCACAGCATCTCCCAGGAGAGCAGGTTCTATGGGACCCGGTAGCAGAAAGGAAGCTGGCATGCTTGAGCAGAGCAACTACCTCTGTCACCTTTTCTGCTGCCAGCCTATCGCTGCTGCGACTCCCATAACTGCCACTTATGTGACCACGTTGGCTACCACTGCTGCCATTTCTGGGGCAGTGTCAGGCATTGGCCACCCTCACTACTGTTACATCCTTCACAGCCACTGCTGCCATTGCCATCTGAGTTCTGATCCTGTGACCTCACTCTGCTACAGTTACTGCTGCCATTTCCGACCACAGCTACTGATATTACTGATTGTTGCAATTACTATGAACAATTCACATATGTAGCATACTCTGTAGTCTACAAAGTAGAATGACATCTATGCTTGCTTGCTTTGACTGTCACAGCAGGTTGGTGAGGCCGGCAGGGTGTCCTGTACAGATGACAGAAAGGAGAATCAGTCAACATTCAACCACTTAATGCCATTCAGGTGATAAAAATGCTCAGAGAACAAAGAAAGCCAATAATCCAATTCGTGTGGCCTCTTCTAGATCGGCCACTGTGCTTGGCACATTCACAAATTCTGACCCATTTAATTTACATAGGCTTAAGACATGAATACTGTCTTCCTTGCTTACAACATAGGGAAGCTGAGGCTCAGAGGGAATGGAATGTCATGCCAGTGGTTGCCCTGCTGGCCAGTGGCAGGGTACTCTTGGCTCCAGAGTCCATGCTTCAGGGACCAGAGAGGGGTGTTGAGGCAGAAAGTCCAGGATTCCAGAGACTTGGAGCACGATCCTGCCTCTGAATCCCTGGTCACCTATTCTCAGCAGCTGTGCATCTTTGACCTGGTAGCTAACCCTCTCTGGGTCTTATTTGGATCATCTCCTGGTTTGGATCATCTGCCTTACTGCCCTCCCAGTTTGTACGGGCAAAGTCAACACTGACCTGGATTGCTTCCAAGGTCTCATCTACCTCCTGCATTCTAAGATTCAAGCACCTGCCGTGGACTTGACATGAGCACCCACAAACCACACACACACTGCTTGGCAATTCAAAGTCTCTGTTCTTTACTTCCCCTCAGACCCTGAGAGGTGAGACCATTCTGTTTTAGTTAACAAATAAGGAAAACTGAGGCTTAAAAAAGTGACTTGACAACTAGGGATCCTCAACCTCGGTGTGGTGGGGCAGAGCTGGAATCTAAACCAGAGCTCCTGACCTCGTAGCTGCCATGAGGCTAAGGGGTGTCGTGGGTCTGGGAAAGATTTACCATCACACAGTCAGTTTTCTGACAACTGTTTACTGGGCTCTTTCTATGTGAAGGGTGCTGTGTTGGGCCTACATCTTCAGTGGTGAAAGAGAGAGACAGTCTCTACCCTCAAGAGAATGCTGTCTCGTGAGAGACAGACATTAAACAAATCACTGCAAAAGGTGAAATGATACCAAGGGTGCTGAGCAGTCCAGAAGTGCAGGGCTGGGGGAGTGTGGGCCACAGGGACCAACCCTGGGATGACACTCACTGTTGTGACAACAAGCCCCCTATTTTTCAGTGGCTTCACGGTCCCAACGAGGGTATTTCCAGTGGGCCAGGGAACACTCGGGGTCCCAAGTGGGTGCCCAGCCAGCATCTGTGGGAAGGAGCAAGGATCACACTGGGGAGGGCTCCAGGGGCCAGGTCTGGAAGCTCCATTGGCCAGTCAGTCACATGGCCCTGCCTGCCTGCAAGGGAGACTGAAAAGGCAGTCGAGCTGAGTGCAGAGAAGAAGAAACGAGCGTGGTGAGCAGGTGGCACTTGCTGCCACTCTCAGTGTGGAGGTGGTCAAGAGCAGTGTCCCTGGAGAAAGAACAGGAGGTAGGAATGACTGGCATGCTGTTGACCAGGGCCCCACAGGCTCCTCCTTTCTCCAGGTGGCTCCTGGCCCCCGTGAGAACAGCCTGAGCCTCTGCTATGTCCCAGGGTCCCACGGGCACTGCACCTGCAGCTGAGAACCCTGCCTTCCAGCCCCGTGCAGAGGCCTCCTCCACACAGAAAAACCCCTTCTCTATTTGCAGCCTATCCGAGGGACTCCATGGGGTCCTCTCCAGAGAGAACACAAATAATCCCCTCTGAGGGTTTTAACGCTCTTTTGCCATGGTTTTGCCGCTGGAAGCTGCCTTTCAGCCCCATCAGGCGAAAAATTTTAACCCAGGATTTAAAAGGACCAGAGATCAAAAGCAGATGCTCCTGGAAGACACTTTAGCCTTCCCAGCCGTCTGGGGACACGGCTATGGAGGAGAAGACAATTTATCATGGAACCATGTGAGCCCCCGTTCAATAATAAACAGATGTATGTTGGGGGGAAGAAAGGGATGGGTGTCAGCCCCGTGATTCATTTGTCTCCCTTGCGAAGTCACCTTCATCCTGGGCTCCGGAGGGCAACAGTGGGCGCTTTGAAGCAGAGACATCATGTCAGAGAAATGGAAACATTTCACGTTGTAAATCCTCGGGGTTGTCAGAGAAATCCTAATGAGAGAGGAAGCTGTCGGGAGTGGCGGGGAGCACCCAGGGCTGGTTTGGAGGGAGCTGGGGAAGAAGCCTAAAGGCGATTCTAGGAGATAGGAACCTGACCTCCATCCTGACTTGATTTACACCCTTCCTTCACTGCTCTCCAGCGCTGATAGGGGGCAGGTGGTTTCCCCAGTTGCCTCTGCCTGCATTCACACTGTGTGTCCTTGGTGCCCTTGGCTGACCTGCATTCTTTGCTGGGTTAAGGCTATTCCTCAGCTTTATCACGTAATCACCCCCTCGGGTGTTCACACCCTTTGCTTGTGGTGAAGAACCTGGAAACATTTTGACCAGTCAGAGATTTAAGTAAGTGTGATTACCTTGAAAGACAGACTGCCTCTTATTTATTTAGGGGAAACTGAGTCATAACTCCTAAGCCCCATCCCGTTCAAAACTACAGACAAAGCCATTAGACATAATAAGTACATCCGCCACAGACTGAGAGAGCTAGTAGAATGTTAAGGTGAATATTGGGGGGCCCGTCAGTCCAGCATATGGCATCACTTACAGTTGTATGACTTTGGGCAAGATGCTCAATCTGTTTGTGCCTCGGTATCTGTGTTGCAGAAGGGCAACCATAGTAATAGGAACTGCGCCTGCCCTTGCTTGTTGAGAGGATTGCATTAATACATGTAATGGGCTGGATGAGGTGGCTCATGACTGTAATCCTAGCACTTTGGAAGGCCGAGATGGAGGATCTCTTGAGCCTAGGAGTTCGAGACCAGCCTAGGCAACATAGTGAGACCTCTTCTCTACAAAACTAAAAAAGTTAGCCAGGTGTGGTGGTGCACACCTGCAGTCCCAGCTACTTAGGAAGTTGATGTAGGGGATCACCTGAGTCCAGGAAGTTGAGGCTGTGGTAAGCCATGATCATGCTACTGCCCTCCTGCCTGGACAACAGTGAAAACTTGACTTAAAAAAAAAAAAAACAACTATGTAATGTGCTAGGCCTGTTCAGAAATGGAATGATTACTTCCAGGTCTGCCTCCAAGATGGAGCCACACTCAAGGTGTGGATTATTTGCCACCTTTACATTTGAAGAAACTAAGGCTTAGAGATAATAAGGCTTACCCAAGTTCTCACAGCGAGCCAGAACCCAGCCCTCCGGACTCCTCGATAGGGGTCTTTCTGCCCTCCGCCACCCACTTCCACAGTCATAAAATGGCTTGCCAGGTGTGCTGATGGTGTGGAGGTGGGGAAGGCTGGAGGCAGCGGGCAGTGACAAGTTAGAAACCTGTTAGAGATGAAGCAGCCCAGACAAGGCAGGCCCTTGGGATGTACAGGAGAAAACCAACTGAAACAACTATTTAGAAGGTAAAACCCCCAGAGACCACTTCCAACGGATTTACCAATTTGTCCCCAGCTCCTAGCACAGGGCCTGGCAGTGAGAAAACAGATATACATTTTTGCTGTTATTGTTGAAGGGACAGAAGAATGAATGAATGAACAAACCATTAAAAGAGGCAGAGGGAGGATTCATGGATGACTTCCAGGTGTCTGGCTTGGCACATTCACTGAGGTGGAGAGCCCGGACAAGAGGAAAATCTGGGGAGTGATTTATAAAAGAATCAGATGACTTTTGGATTTGTTTGTGAGCAAGGTCCAGAGGCTATAAATTCCATTCTGTCCATCAAGTGAGCTTTTCCTGACACGAGCTGGGTGTCCAGCAATGAGGAGGGGGGAAAGGAGCAAGGAGCAAGCCCTGCCTGCCCCAGAGGAGACAGTCCACAGGAGTGGCCAGGACTCCAGGGGTAGAGTTCATCCATGGTGTGGAACCTGTGCTCTGTGTGGTGGCAGAGAGCAGGCAGAGCTTAAAGGAGAGGAGGTGGAGCTGGGTTGGTCCCAGAAGACTGCCTGGAGGAGGTGGGTTAGATGATGGATTGGGTTTGGGCGAGGATGGAAGCATCTCAGGGCAAAGGTTTGGACCTAAGGATGCGTCCCAGGTGTGGAGGAACAAGTTCGTATCCATCCTGGCATCTCTGACATCCGGTAGAGGATCTGGCATTGAGCAGGCTAAAGTGAACTCCAGAGTTTCTTTATCTCACTTCCTATGTTCTTGTCCAATAGCTACAAAACACAGATTCTCTTCGGCCATATGCCTGAAGGTTGAAGGCATTCCAGACCCATAAATATTATTTCCAAAACCAACTGATGCATAAAACTAGACTTTGATTAAATATTACAACCAGCATTTGGTAATGGAGCATGAGACTGTCATTTATCAGCAAGAAATGTGGACACAATAATTCATTAAGCTCCTTTGAGCTCTATCTCAGCTGAGCGCTTAGGGCCGAGGGGGCCTGGAGAGGTTATGTTTTCTTTTGGCTGTTTGTGGGACGCTTTTCCAAACTGCTCCTGAAAGCCATTAGCTCCCCAGGAGGCCCCAGGCTGCTGCCCTCCAAGTGTCCTGGCCACTGAGCCACTTGAAAGGCCTCCATTTATCACCATGAACTCCCCGCTTTCCCCCTTCAAGCCAGAGATTTGGGGGGAGGGCGCACGAAGAAGCCACCTCTGTTTCATTAAACCATTGCCCCCTCCCACTGTCAGAGGACCTGTACATGGAGGGACTTGCCGTCCATTCATTCAGGCCTACTCGACAGTTACCACGTGGCGGATGCTGTGATGGGCACTGCATATACCAAGAGGAACAAAACGGACACAGCCCTCGCTCACAAGGAGTCCATAGCCTCAAAGAGGGGACTGCAAGTAAATATTTGGTGCACAGTGGTACAGACAGTAAGAGTGGAGCACCTCCCCTGCTCTAAGGGCCAGGGAGGGCTTCCTGGAGGAGATGGGAGCTAAGCTGAAGCCCAAAGGATGTGTCAGAATGGGTTAAGTGAGGAGAACAGAGAAGAGTGTTGTAGGTGTAGACAATAGCATGTGCAGAGTTCTGAACATGAGTGAAAGCATGTGGCTTTGAATGAGATAATTTAAGTCGTAATGGGGCTTAGAGGATGAAGCAGGAGGTGGCAAGAGCTAAGGCTAGAGAGACGAGCTGTACCAGGTCCAGAAAGTCCTTGAAACTTATTATATTTTGTGGTTTTGAGTGGCTGGGTGGCCGGGGGAGAGGAGGGATGCTGTGATCAAGGTTGAGTGACTGGGCACTTCATGCAGGAGAGGGGTGTTGTGATCAGGTTTGTGGCTTTAAAAGATGCCCCTGTGGCTGCTGTCGAGGAGGGACTGCAGGGACTGAGGTTGGAGCCCATAGAAAGAGGTGGGATGAGCCAGATGCCTCTCGCACCATGCATTGTAAGGGCTTATCAGCATACACGGTCAGACAATTAAGTTCATGAACTCATCCTAGAAGCAGTGCTGCATACCTCATTGCTGAATATCACTACAGTCACCTTTGAAGTACTTCCCTTAAGAAGCTATGCACTGATGCCAGGGCCTAGTCCACCCATCAAAACAATTTGGAACTATTTTTCTGTAATGGCCATCAGAGATGTCAAAGTATTACCCTTGATGCCCTGAATGTCATCAAAATATCTTCTTTTCAATATTTCCTTTATCTTTGGGTAAAGGAAAAAGTCACTGGGGGCCAAATTTTAGTTGAGTAGGAGGGTGTTCCGATACAGTTATTTGATGACAGGTAAAATCTCCCTCACAGACGGTGTTGTGTGAGCTGGTACATTGTCATGATACAAGAGCTCCTTTGGGACCATTTTTGCACACACCTTTCTCTTGCCAGGATTTTCAGTTAAGATTTTCCTGTTTCTCTATCAATGTTTATTTGGTCTGTTATGCTTCTCATAGTCAGACAATAATTTTGATGCATGATCTGATGAATTTTTGCAATGTTTTTGTCAGTTCTGCTCATTACTGGTTATCCTGACCCCTCTTCATCAGTGACGCTTTCTCTTCCCGCAGAAAAACATTTAATCCATTTGTACAGGGCTGTTTTATCCTCATAAACTTGGACTAACATGTCCCTGATTTCACTTCCACTCTTGCCAAGTTTAACAAGAAATGTCTGTTTGTTGCTCTAATTCAAGTTTCAACATTCTCGCATCAGCACATAAAAAAATGCAATAATAATGAACGCCACTCTGCAAGACACTGCCACATGTTGACATGAACACAACTGTGAGACAGTGCTATACCAAGGTTATGAAATCTAACAGGACTGCTTGTACAGTGCTGCCAATGTAAGTGCACGGTGGCAAGTTCGCAAACTTAATTGCCAAACCTTGCAGCTGGGGTGCTGGAACCCTGAAATTCTTAGGAGCTTCAAACAGGACAGGTTTTGTTCTTGCTTATACTTAATGTGAATGCCACAAATCCGCTGGGAGCCTCAGAGCAGTCACTCCAGGACATGGAGCCAGAAAGGGGACGGGCAGATCCCTCATTGGCTCTTAAAGCTTTCACCCATAAGTGACAAGCACTACTTCCACTCACATGTCATTGACCAAGTTGCATGGCCACTGCTACTATCTAAGAGGGTGGGGAAGAGCCACCCTGCAGGACTCTGAGGAGTTTGGAGAACCAGACCATTTATGATAACCCTAATGACCAGCGTTGTGAGGTGGGAGGCTCTGTGACTCTCCCATCATGTATCCATCACAAACGTTGGTCCAGGCCAGGCATGGTGGCTCAAACCTATAATCCCAGCACTTTGGGAGGCCGAGGTGAGAGGACTGCCTGAGCCCATGGGTTCGAGAACAGCCTGGGCAACTTGTTGAGACCTCATCTCTACAATTTAAAAAAAAATTAGCTGGGCATGGTAATGTGCACCTGTAGTTCTGGCTACTTGGAAGGCTGAGGTGGGAGAATCGCCAGAGCCCAGCAGATCCGACACTGGGTTGGCCATGAGTGTGCCACTGTACTCCAGCCTAGGCGATGGAGGGAGACTCCAACTCAAAAAAAATAAAAATAAAATAAATAAAAATAAGAAACATTGGTCCAGTGCTTCTAGACTTTATTTCCATGTACCTGGCCACGTTTCTTCCTCCCACTAGCCTTGGGGTCAGGCACAGTCATCCCTTCCAAACCACCAGGCTCAGCTTCCTAAAATCCCCATGGAGAGAGAATCCATGGCTCGGGAAGTGTAAGAACTTCTGGGAAAGTTGAGTAGGCAAGGACCTCCCAAATGCTTTCTGTGTATTTTTTTTACTTTCACTCAAATGAGCGATGAAAACAACTTACTAAATAAAGAGGAAGCCAGCGGCACTGACACATCTAAGTGAGACATCATGGAGACTGAACAGTGGCTTTCTGTTTGCCATTCCTTGAGCTTCTGCCTCCCTGTATTTGGAACAAGAAGATGGCAAATGTATTTTGCTTTGGTGCAGATGCTGCATATGCTCTGGGGCATTTATTTGTTCTGGGCCTGGCCAGGCACACAAATGTCCTGACTGTGTGACCCAGCTGAGGACTTCAGGCTCCCCATCCTTCCAGGATCTCAGAGAAACAGCCCTAAGACACAGCCACTTTGTGTTAGGCTCCTGGATCCCATCTCATGACCCTCCCGGAGGATCACGCTTACCTCTACCATGGAGTCGCCTCCAGTCTTGTCTCATCTCAGCCTTCCGTTTCTACTCCCTTCCCACAGCTATGTCTCTGACTTGTTGCCAATAGGTATGAAATTCAGTGGAATTAAAATTCTCGAGATGACTGAAAATGAACTTGAGCAACAAGAGAACTGAGAATCCAGAGAACTGAGACAATGTCAAGAGCAAAGTTTCCTGGAGAAGCCTGATTTAGGATTAAATTCAGACTCTGCTACTTAACCCAGGTGTGTCCTTGAACAAAGCTCTGAATGTCTCTGAACTTTCTTTTTCTCGCCTACAGCCTAGGGGTGCTGAGGCAGAGAGCTGTTAGGGATGTTGTAAGGAGTGATTGAGATAAGACATATCAGGCATAAGGCACTGTGTCTTAAAAAGTAAGAGCTACTAGAGTGATCATTTGTAAGTTTTTAGAGGCAAACTCACACTTGGAGAAGGGTTTATGTTATTAGTTGATTTGCCTAAGGTCATAGCATTGCCACATGGTACAGCAAGGCCTGCCAGGCATTCCAGGCATGAGGGGCTTCTCCAAGACTCTTCTCTCAATCCCTGCTGTCACTGACTCCCTCTAGGGACCTTTACCTGCCTCCTTCCCAGGGTGCACCTTTGGCTTTGCCCCTCCAAGTGCCTCCTAGCTCACTCTTACTTTCCTCATTCCTAAAAAGAAAAATTTCTGCACAAACCACCAACGTGTGACTATTTCCTGATGACCCAACTTGGAGGTCTGGGCAACTCCTACTCCCCTCTGTAGCTGCATGGTATTTTGGCATTCATAGAGCTCACCTGGTGAGGCCAGGAGTCTTGGCCAGTCCAGGGCCTTGGGGGCTGTGGCGGGGCTGCCTCTGCTCACATAGGTGCTCTCTGTGTTAGACAGGTCACTGTTACACACGCAAACACCCCTATGTGCATGGCAAAGTCAGCAGACTGTCTGAACCAAACATCAGACAGACCTACATTTTAAAAGCTGCTTTGTCACCCCTGGAAGGAGGATTGATCACCAGACAGAGCTGAGAACAGAGCCCACCACCTCGAGACCTATGCAAGGGTCCTGGCTAGAGCTGTCAAGGCCTGAGCCGGGGGAGATGCCACAGGAAGAGAAGGGGGGGATGAGGAGACAGACTCAGGAAGCAAATTCTGGGAGAAACACAGCAGCAGAATGGACGAGATCATGATGGCGGGCGGTCAGGCACACACGTGCAGTCACCACAGTGAAGTCCCACGCAGTGTCAGCGTGGGGGGCTCAAGGCGAGACGTGCTTCTGCCTTTGGAGCCCTGTGTTTGCTGGTGTTTACATAGGGAGTGGAATTAACTAAATGCCGCAGGGCCTCCTCGGTTGCTGAAAATAAACCCAGTCAGGCCCCCAGCAGAGCGGCCCGCCTGCCTGCTTGCTGTGGAGCGGGGCGTCTGTTGGTTTTCTCCAGGCTTCCGAGGGCAGGGGCACACACGGCTCACACAGCGAGGATTAATGTTGCAGTCATCCTATCCCCGCAGGCAACGTGTCAGAGCCAGATGTGGCTCCTAGCCCTGCCTGACTCCCCACGGGCGTGTGCAGATGCATGGACACATACAGACAGCCAGAGACACTCAGAAACTCACGGACACATTGATTCATGCAAATAAGCACAGGCCACCAGGATGCACACAGTTATACATGGACATTTGGACACAAAGACAGATGCCGTGAGCTAGGCAGCCACCGGTGCCTGTGAGCATGTAAGGAAACAGGGATAGCCTGGTCATATCAGCTCAGATAAGCCTTGGCATACATGCATTCAGAACCCATGAGAGCACAGTCACCCAGGCATGTGGTCACATATCCACAGACTCACAAAGACACATGTGGGCACAGCTTCAGAATCAGCATTTCAGTCTGCTCCAGAATCTACCTTTTGCAACAAGTGTAACCTTGAGCTTGTCTCTTAACTTCTTTGTGCCTCAGCGTCCTCAAGTGGAAAGTGGGATAACGATAGTACCCATCTCATGGTGTCATATGAGGAAATAAACCTAAAGTTCTTAACAGAGCTCCTGATTGTATAAAAAGCACTCCACAAACATTAACTGATGTTCTCTCTTAACACCCTCACAGGTCACAGACCTACATGTAAACATGGGACGCTCAAATATATTCAGATATGCAGAGACATGTATGCACCAAATGGCATACAGTACTGTAAAGAGACGACAGATCGTACACACAGGGGCTCCTGTGTTTGCACACTTGCTCCCTGACCCACAATCACCACCACTGCAATCCAAGTTGATCACGGGCATATGACCAAACCATGCAGGGTTAAGGAAAACCAAAACCCAAATTCTTGACCACGGAGGCACATGCCCTGTGGCGTGGTTTCCAGCCACTAAAACACATAGACTCTTCTGTGGCTCCCCATGGCCTGCAGGCCAAGATCCAGTCTCTGGGGCCTGAATTCATGGACTTCTATGCAGTATCCTCTGTCTCCCTCAAGGCCCCATGCCCCCCTCACGGGATTGCTGCTCTCACACTGCTTTGAGGGGCCCCCAATAAACAGCATTTTCTAGTTTTCAACAATTGATAAATAACAGGAGATGATGGCAAGTGGGACCCAAATATATTCCTTATAAATAATAAAGTTCAGGTTGACCCTCATAGCTTCTTCTGAGAAGCAGAGAAGCCTGCTATCTGATCCCAGAATTGAGCAGACATAACCACTGGTCCCAGGTTCCAGACATTGGGGGGGCATGCCCCCACATGGAGACCTCCCCAGGTAAGACTCAGGGTATGGAGGTGTCTTTGTTTGGTTTAACAAGCCAGCTGCTATCCCTCACAGTCTATCAAAGATGAGAAGCAGAGACTGGGAGAAAAAGGGGTTTGATTTCTGCAACCAGGGTACAGAAGACAGGTTGGCATCATTACCAAAAACTCTCTCAGAGCAACACAAACTCATTCCAGTATTTATACCCCAAATTCATAGCTCTTCACTCACCTCAAGTTAAGATTAAGGAGTCTATGTGCAGTTTTAGCATGATTCAAGATCGACGTTAACATTTTCAGGTATGTGACCACTGATGTGACTCAGTCTCCTGGTCATGCTGACATTTTTAGATAGCATTCTGGAATTTACAACATGTTCTTTTACAATTTTGCAAAGGAAGGGGTAGACAACTGCAACATTTAGAAGGAAGGGAAAGTCACATTTAAAATGATAGCTTTAAATTGTTTTAAATTCAGAGTGCTGGCCTATTACAAAGGGGCTGAGGAGAGCTTGTGCTTCCTCCATTGCTTCCCCATGGTGCCTCCCCCTGAAAGCCTTCCTTGATGTCCAACAACCAGCTGCTCCCTCCTCTGCTCTCCCACAACCCCTATTCTGACCTGACATCAGCATGCAAAACCCAAATTCTTGGCCACAGAGGCACATGCCCTGTGGCATGGTTTCCAGCCACTAAAACACACAGACTCTTCTGTGGCTCCCCATGGCCTGCAGGCCAAGATCCACCCCCTGGGGCCTGAGTTCATGGTCTTCCATGTAGTGTCCTCTGTCTCCCTCAAGGCCCGATTCCCCCATTACAGGATTGCTGCTCCCACACTGCTTCGAGGGGCCCCCAATAAACAGTACCTCCTAATTTTCAACAATTGATAAATAACAGGAGATGCAGTTACTGTGTAACCATATGACCACACACTTAGTGGTTTAAAACAAAATTGTCTCATAGTCTCTGTGAGTTTATTGTTTCCAGGTTCAAAAAATAAAAATAAGACCAGGTATGGAGGCTCAGTGCCTGTAATCCCAGCACTTTAGGAGACCAAGGCAGAAGGATTTCTTGATCCCAGGAGTCTGAAACAAACCTAGGCAAGACCTTGTCTCTAGAAAATATCAAAAAAATTAGCTGGGTGGGGTGGTGTGCATCCATAGTCCCAGCTACTTGGGAGGCTGAGGTGGAAGGATTACCTAAGCCCAGGAGGTCAAGGCTGCATACCACTGCACTCTAGCCTGGCCAACAGAGCAAGACCCGACTCAAAAAAAAAAAAAAAAAAATTGAGACCAGGCCATACTGTTGAATTTTTTTAAAATCATGTTTCCTACAATGCCATACTATCATCATCAATCTATGCATAACCTGATTTTATTTGTTTTTTTATTTGTAAATACCATGATAAGCAACTGTGAGCCTACCACTCAACCCAAGAACTAAAATCTTAGCAGTAACTCACACCAACATGTGTGCTCAACTTCTCAATTTTGTGTTTATCATTCCTTTACTTAAAAAAAATACAACTATGCCATATAAATGCTATATATTATTTGATTGTGCCTGCTTTTTTTGACTTCATAAAGAAGAGAATGGGTTGGGCACTGTGGCTCATGCCTGTAACCCCAGCACTTTAGGCAGCTATGGTAAGAGGATTGCTTGAGCCCAAGAGTTCAAGACCAGGCAGGGCACCATAGCGAGACCTTGTCTCTACAAAAAATAAAAAAATTAGCCTGTGTGATGGTGTGTGCCTGTAGTCCCAGCTACTCAGTGGACTGAGGTAGGAGGATCACTTGAGCCCAGGAGTTCGAGGCTGCACTGAGCTGTGATCATGCCACTGTACTCCTGCCTGGGCAAGAGAGTACTCCTGCCTGGGCAACTCAAAAAAAATTTTTTTTTAATAAAATAGATAAGAGAATGATGTCATGTGTAGGCTTCTAGGGCTCGCTGTTTCACTCACTGTCAGGTCTCTACACAGCTTCCCCAATGTTGCCTGCGTTGGCACCTTGTCTAGTCTGCTGCTGTGTGATGCTGCATTGTGTGACTCCACCCCTGTGTCATCCCTTCTGTCTATGCACATTGCGTTGTGTGCTTGTAGCCTACCCACTGGAAACATTTCTCAAATATGTTCTTAATAGCTGCATACTGTTATATTTATGGGAGACTATATATCATAAAATCACTTCCTATGATTGACTATTAGATTACTTATAATTAGCCGGGCTCGGTGGCTCAGCCTGTAATCCCGCGCCTTTGGGAGGCTGAGGTGAGTGTATTGCCTGAGCCCGTGGGTTCGAGACCCGCCTGGGCAGCGAGACCTCATCTCTACAATAAATCAAAAAATTAGCCGGGCGTGGTAGCGCGCGCCTGTAATTCCAATTACTCGGAAGGCTGAGGCGGAAGGATCGCCGGAGCCCAGCAGGTCGAGGCTGCGGTGGCCGGGAGCGGCCACTGCACTCCAGTCTGGGCGACAGAGTGAGACTCCAACTCAAAAAAATTAATTAATTAAAAATAAAAAAAAGATTACTTATAATTTCACAAATGGTGCCACCCCACATATTCCTTCAGGTGATTCTTGCCTGCCTCCAGAGTGTGTTTTTCTTCAAGTGAGTTCTGAGCTGTGGAATTGCTGTCCAGAAAGTATGAATATGTTTAAGGGTTTTGATAGGGATGGCAAAACACCCTCAAAAGTGTCCACTGATCCCTGTCTTTACAACACCTGCCAATATGGGGTAGGTACCATCATTTATTAAAAGGTGAGGGGAGAGAGGAAAGAACAGAAGGATGGACACAAGTGTGTCTCTTTCATAGGACCCAAAGCCCTTGTCGCTTGAAGTTGGGCATGTAATCAGAGTGGGTCACCTTCCCCTGCTTGACCACTCTTTCCTTTCTCTCTGTTTTAGCCACACTGGCCTCCCATGAGCTCTTTCAACACACCAGGCTATCTCCCAAGCAGCCTTAACAGGTGGTTTGCTCTGTGTGAGACACTTCCCGCCCGCCCCCATTGCCACAGTATCCACCTAGCTGAGTTCTTCCAGTTCTTTGGGCCTCCTTATATTTCACCAACTCAGAGACTCCTTTTCAGATGTCCCTGTCTAATTCAATACCACTTGCCTGTCCTCAGCATTATTCCTCATCCCCAGTTTGATCCCTCTGTGTTAGTTATCATCATTTGCAAGATGTATTTCTTTATCTCATTTCCCCACCTGACTGTAGGCTTAATGTGAAAGGGGCCATGCACACTTATTGGCTACTAGCTCTAAAGTGTCTTGCACAGACACCAGAAGAGCTCAACAAACACTTGCAATTGAAGGAATGATGAATGAATGAATGGATGGATGGATGACCTAGAGTGTAGTCCAGGGCCTGGCACATAGTTGGTGCTTAGTAAGTGCATATTTGATGAATAAGTAGGGAAATGAATGCTCTGCTGTCAGAGCTCTCTGGGTGTGTAAGGGAGCAGCATTCACTCACCTCCCACACTCCCATAAGTCTTCCAGCCCTGCTGGAGGCCATGGGCCAGGGCAGTTGCTGGCATGTTTGCAGGTGGGCTTCTGGGGAGCAGGGCCGTGGCTTCCTTCTCCATGAACCTGTGCTCCTTCTCCAGAGAGCTCTAAGTCCCCGGGGGTCCAGGAATTTTCTGGGATCCCACCCACCCACCACTTCCATGTACTTAGCCTTCTCCTGGATAGAGGCCTCTTGACCCTTTGACATAATGATCAGTGCTTCAGAGGTGGGATCAGCTGGCTAAACTAGAATTTGTGCCTTGAATCAGAGACAGTAACTGTGCCCAGGTTGCCAGGGCCCAGATGTCCACCTCGCTAGGGAGATTCGACTTTGTTCTCTCACATTCAGGACAATAATGATATCACATTTTTTTCTGTGTTGGGATTTCCTGGCTTTTTCCCATGAGTCATGTCATTTGATTTCCCCAGCAGCCCTGTGACCTCAGGGTTATTCTTCCCACTTGAGTTGACAGAACTAAGGCTTAGAGAGGGCAACTCAATCGTCCAAGGCTGTGCAGCACAGTGCCAAGTGTCTGGCTGAAGATATGCCTTTTCCTTACTGTTAGTGGAAGCATAATGAAGTGGGCCTTAGGAAGGCTGGGGTCCCACTGGATTGGAGGGACACCATTTCCTTTGGTGGTGGAAAGGCAGATCCATCTGTCTTGGATTTGTTTGTGACACTCTTCGTTCACGGGTTCATTTTGTAAATACACGTTGAATATCGACACAGCATGAAGCACTGTGAAGATTCAGTGGAAATATAAATGGACGCCAGTGTGCAGAGGTCCAATCTGGGGCCCGAGTCGGCACTGTCCTGTGACTGGGTTCAGAACTCACTGGGGATCAGGATCACAACTCTCAGGGGACTTGGGACATTGAGGAAGTCTAATGACCATCCCATGGACAGAATGAGTTGCTTTGTCCTTCTTAGCTGGAGAGAAAGCGTATTGTCATCTAGGACCTTTCAGCGGAGTGTGTGTGTGTGTGTGTGTGTGTGTGTGTGTGTGTGTGTGTGTATGAGAGAGAGAGAAAAGAGAAAAAACCCTAGAGAGAGAGAGAGAAACACTAAGGAACATCCCAGCCCCCCATAGTCAACAATTTCCAGGCTTCCACTGTACTCAGAATAAAATCTCCATGGGGCGCTAACATGCTTTTAACAACTTGGAACAGGCTGTTTCCTCTCTAGGAGGGGCTGATCTCCTTTTAACACCTAAGGCTCAGCCTTCCCTAGAGACATATTCCAAACCTCTCAGCCTGTGTCCGTGAGCCCTACAGCACGAATCTTGCCTTGTGTACAGGGCCCTGGGTGAAAGCTCTGAATTCATCACCCAAACCCGCCAGGACCTGGAAGTCGCTCTGAGCAAGTGTGTGAGGAGAGACTGGGTTGAGGATGCAGTGAGTGAGGAGACAAGAATAGCCACCTTCACATTTCTGGGCCTCGATCTTCTCTTTAAAGTGGGAGGGCAAGGAGGGGAATTGAATTATTTTATCGGGAAGGTCCCCTCCACCTCTGGTTTTCAATGACTCCTTGTCTCACTGAACTCTGAATAGCCAGGGGAGTGTAAATATTGCACTTGTCCCCAGTAGTCTCCTCTATTCTTTTTTTTTTTTTTTTGGATCAGAGTCTCACTCTGTCACCCAGGCTGGAGTGCAGTGGCATGCTCATGGCCACCCCATCGTTGACCTGTTGGGCTCAGGTGATCATTCCACCTCAGCCTTCCAAGTAGCTGGAACTACAGGTGCGCACTATCACACCCAGCTAATTATTTATTTATTTATTGTAGAGATAAGGTCTTGCCAAGTTGCCTGGGCTGGTCTCGAACCTGCGGCCTTAGGCAATTCACTCGCCTTGGCCTCCCAAAGTGCTGAGATGACAGGTTGAGCTGTGTTACCGTGTAGGGACAATAGGGGGTTAAGGGACAGAACTTTTTCCCTCTTTGGTGGTTGCGGAAACAGGTTGGTTTCACACTAGACCTTGCAACTCCTTAAACGGTAGCTGGACTTGGCACTAGGCTCTTTTATACTCTGCTGGGCAACATTAGTACCAATGTGAAGCATCCGGAAGGCAGGCACCCACTCAGGAAATCTGTGATTTTGACTCATCCAGTCAAGCACGTGAGGGTTCTCATTGAAGTGCACAGTGATCTGCGAATGGCTGTGTGGCCCAGGCTTCCATGAGGGCCATGTTCCCACAGAGGAGAAGTCAAACCAGGTCCTTAATTATCTGCACTGGGCATGCCGGCCACCCTTGCAACGTCTCTTTCCTCAGGTCAACCCTCTTACTTCTTTGGTTCTGTGGTTCCCTAGGTTTTGGAGCCCCTCCTACCTCATGTCTGCTGGAAAACCTCTATTGTCTTTCAATGTACAGTTCAAAGTCCACTTCCTCTGACCTTTGTTGGTTGAGTGAGTTGCCAAGTTGCTCACTCATTAGTCCACTTTGTCCACTGGGAATTCAGCCCCTTACCCCTTTCCAGCACCAGACAAGTCTTCACTTATACAAGTTGTGCCCTCTCCTGATCTCTTTAGGCAGGCAGTCTTCTTTCTCTAAGAGAAGGTCACAGCCTGGCCATGGTCTGCTTTGAGACATGCAACAGCAAGTTCTCCAATCATGCTTCCCCCTCTACCCAGCGTCTGTGTTCTCTCATAACCCATGTTCTTACACAGAAATCCAGTGTTTTGTCTTAAAAAGGAAAAAAAAAGCTACTTTATAAAGTGTCAGAATGACTCCCAAGCTCAATCCTGGTGTTCAACCCTTTGTGTTAATTCCTACAGGTTCTGAACTAGTAAAATAATGTGGTGGGCAGTGTTCTTGTCCCCAGAGTTTGGCCCACAATAGATGTTTGGTGTGGTCCTCTTTCAGGCTCCACAGGGCCACTGAGACCGTGCACAGCTTGACACATGTTCAGACTTTCTCCACTGGGAGCGGAAAATCAATCACATGGTCTAGACAGGAAAATCTGGTGGTGTAGACACATCTGGAAGACGATGCTATGTTATGAAGCACAGCCGACGCCCCAGTTCCCTTGTCCTGGCCCTGTGAGTTTGCTCTGTGTGGCTCTCCTCTCAGCCACATGCTGTCTGCTGTCCCTGCTGACTTTCAGATGGAAAGAGTGTGTGTTTGGAACTCTCTGAACAGTGAACCAGAAAGGAATGCATCCACCCCATAAAGAGTGGCAAATAAAAACTATGTAGCTGGCACCAATATTGTGGACACATTGGGAAAGCCCCTTTCATGGTGCTTGGGTGGGTCACACACCACCCTCAGCTTTGTCCTGGTCCCAGGTTCTAAGCACGGGAGGTACAATGGTCTGAATGTTTGTGTCCCTCATCGACCTACCCCCAAATTCATATGTTGAAATCCTAGCCCCCAGTGTATGGTATTAGGAGGGTGGGGCCTTTGGGAGGTAATTAGGTCATGGGGCTCTGCTCTCATGATGAGATTAATGCCAGTATAAGAGACCCCCAGAGAGCTAGCCCCTCACCCTGTGAGGACACAGTGAGATGCTGGCATCTATGAACCAGGAAGAGGGCCCTCACCAGCACCTTGATCTAGACTTCCCAGCCTCCAGAACTCTGAGAAATAAATTTCTGTGGTTTATAAGTCACTTGGTCTGTGGTACTTTGTTATTGCTACCTGAAGAAACTAAGGTAGGAGACATCATTGTCTGGCAGGTGCAGGAGCCCTGAGGGCCCCCACAGGCAGTAGATGCCCCCAGGTTAGATATCTTAAACTCCCAGACCTTCCCATCACTCCCTGGACCTCCCCCGACCTTCAGTCTTCAGTCTTCTCAAGGAGTTCTCCAACCCCAGAGGCAGCCAGATTCTCTCAAGCCTTGCCTCATCTTTTGAGATAAGGCAAATAACTTTTGAGGATCGGTTCACACGGGACAGCTTCCAGGAAGTTTTCTTGACCCCTCAAGATCCACCAAAACCGCACAGCATCCTCCGTTGGGCTTTGACAGCTATATTGCCCTTGAATAAGTTGTCTTTACACAGGACCTCTGTTCCTTCTTGCATAAAATCACATGATGCCCTACCCACCCTGGGGGTCTTTGGGAAGCAAATGGAGTGGAATATGCAAATGCTGGCGGCATTTCAGGGCAGATACTGGCGAGGAGACCCAGGTGTGGGCAACTGGTTTCCCCATAGCCAGGGTGCAGACCCTTGCAGGACCTCCATGATGCATGCTAGGGTTGACACACAAGGCAAGCGTGGTCCCCCCCAGAGCAGTCAGTAGGGAGAGCTTCTGCGAAAGGCAAGGTTGGGTGGTAGGTGGACCTGCAAAGCACGTAGGGATAACAGCTGTCGGCTGAGATCTCAACCGCTCATGCTCAGAGGCACAACATTTGATGTTCAACTTTTTATAATTAACAATGAGAGCAAAGGCTTATAAGGCACCATGTGCCAGGCTTAGCACTTTAAAATATATCAGCATGCTTAACTTCACAAAAACTCCATAAGGTAGGCAGTGATGGAGGCACAGAGAGGTCAAGGAACTTGCTAGTCACTGGTCAGTAAGTGAACATGGGCAGTCTGGCTGCTGGGTCAGATAGTAGTAGCTAGTCCATATGGCTTTCCCAAGAATATGTGTAGCAGACCCCACAGTCCTTCTCTACTCTCCCTTGGCTTGTCCCGTGACCTTACTCCTCCCTCTCTGTATTCCATTCCCTTGCCCCATCCATACTGACTGCCCACCCACCTCTGCTCGTCTGCCTCCCCATGGGCACATGGAGAATTGAAGAAAGAGGTGAGTATAGTGCCAGGGCTGGAAGTCAGGACCAGTGCTGAGAATGCTAGCTCTCTTGCTGTCCCTGCCCCATGGGGCCTGGCATTTGTCTCTTCATCCATCCATCCACTTTTCCATCCATCTCTCTGGGAGGGTGGCATCCAGTGGGGTCTATGAGGTCAAAGGATACTGTCTGAAACCACAGCAGCCTGACGGGCCAGACTGAGCTGTGATCCAGAAAGGGAGAGGAAAGTTATCTTGGGAGGCCAGACACAGTCAGAGGGACTGGAGCTAGTCAGACAGTAGATGGCAAAAGAGACATAACCCCATGGAGACAGGGTCCCCACAGAGGATTGGGATGGCACTGCCGTGACCCCTGAGGGCTACTCTCCTTCCAGTGGTGTATTGGGTTGACATACCACACGCCTGGTACCTCCTGACTGTGGAGCTGCCCTGCCTTTCAAAAGCCCCAAATCCAAGGGCTCATGAACAGACACTTGTTACTCCAGGGTAGATGTAGACGCACATGTCTGAGATGCCCCTTAGGAGCATAGCGGTGTGTGAGGGCACAGGCACCTGTCCCCCTTCTTCTTCTAGAAAAAGGCCCTGGTTACTGCAGAGTCTGTTTGGCCTTCATTTGTGCCAGGGTCCAGGACTTGCTGGTGCAGAGAGCTAATGACTTACAAGGGGGGCAGGAGGAAGTGGATGAATGAGGTAAAGAAAGCACGTCAGAATGGAGGTCACAGGACTGGGATTATCGGGCAGACTCTGCCTCTAACTAGCTTACAGGGAGCCACTGCCTTCTCTATGCCTCGCTTTCCCTGTCTGTGACGTGGGCAGGACCAGCTCCCTGTGACACGTCTTCCCACCTGTCCCCAACATCTCTGAGCGTCCAAGTAGCAGGTGTGAGCCTTGCAGGAAACAGCCCACCAAGGATGAAAGGCCCTGGCTCCCTGGGCGGCCCGAAGTTTATTCAGAACTACAAGTCATTCTGTCCAGTAGGCATCCAGTGTATGCTTGGGATGGGGGGATTTTTTTAAAAAACAACAACGTGATTTTCTTAGAAGTGCATGAATTTCCTTGCTGGCTCTGAGCCGACTCACCTCTTATCAGATTTCAAGCCCTAATTCAGGTCTGGTCCTGGTTAGTGCAAGGATAGAGGGCAGGGGAGGGATGGGGAGGTCTACTCTGATCGGCAGGTATACTGGGGCTTTCTGGGTGCTTTGAATTTCACCTACCAGCTCCCTTGCTCCTGCCTCTCAAGTGTCAGTCCTAGTAACTCTCAGCCCTTTACTACCTGTGTGTCCTTGGGCAAATGACTGTGCCTCAGTTTCCTCCACTGTAAAATGGGAATAATATTAGCTACCTCCTAGGCTTGTTTGGCATGATTAAGATGCGTTAACCTGTGTAAAGCACTTTGAATACAGTCTGGCAGATAGAAAGTGTAGCTACCATATGACTATGATGATGGTGATTTTCATGTTGTGTAAGTGTAAGTGTAGCTACCATATGACTATGTATGATTTTCATGTTGTGTAAGTGTAAGTGTAGCTACCATATGACTACGATGATGGCGATTTTCATGTTGTGTGCCCTAACCCTAAGGAACACCTCCCCACAGTCCTATAAAATCTAGGGCCTCCACATTCTTCATATGCCGTTCTTTCTGCCTATCTGCCCTTCCTTGTCTGATCTGCCTAGAAAATCCCTGCTTATCTTTAAGATGCAGCTCAAGCTGACCTGTCCTCCCTGACACTCTCGGAGTCCATCAAGTCCCAGTCGGGCTTCCCGCTGCACTTGGTTCACACTTAACACAGGTCACATTGGCTTGTGATTTGCCTCCTTGTGTGTCTCCCTGCCACTGAACTCTGAGTCGCCCGAAGGCAGGGACCATAACTGATTCATCCTTGTGTCTCCAACACAAGCACAAGGTCAGGGCAGGGGAGGTGAGTGATGCATACTTCTTTTCTTAAGAGTGTGTCAGGAGAGAGGAGGGGACGCATGCACAAGGAATCCTGCTGCATGGTGATGAATACCCCCTTGGAGACACAGTCGTAGGTGGGTCCCCAGGAGAGGGAGTCATTCTGATTGATGTTGTGGGGAGGGAGTAGGGAATTGAGGAAGATGAGGTGAGGCTGTGAGGCTTCAGCTCATTATGGAAGTGTTTTGCAGGTGTAAATTACTCTGCAGATACCAGCAGTTCAGAATTCTCATTGGTTTTCTCTGTGTTATGCAAGAACGAACATCACCATGCCGTGTTACTTATCATCATCAAAGTGGAGTTCAGCTCTGCACCTCTGTTGGGGAGACCTCCAGCCACAAATACCCTGAGCTCCCTTCCCTAACCTCCATCTCCACGTCCACCCTGAGATGAAGACCTGGTTCTCCTTTGCTTACAGGTGGGATGGCAGCTCATATATGGTTGGTGGAATGGTAAATATTTAGCTCCAGGTTTCCTCACCAGTTAGTCAAAGGCAGTCATTATTCAGGGTGAACAATGGGGATCTTCAGGTCAGCTCTGGGGACACTTGGTGTGCCAGTCACCATCTGCTTCAATTCCTGAGTGATTTCCTGCCTGGACCCTGACTGGTCTCTTACTGGTCTGGTGGGTTCAGTCTGCAGAGAACCTCCCACTCCACTGCCTCTGCATCCCTCCCCTAGTGCAGCTGCTGAGACCCTGCTTCACTGCCTCCATGGTCTCCAAGTGTTCTTTGCTTATGATTGCCTTGATTTCCCAAACCATGTGTGATTGGGAGGGAATATGCACCATGTGTTTCTGATTCAGCTCTCCTGTGCTCAAAGGCAATGTGATTTTGAGCGCTATCTGATGGCCTTTGAGCCTTAGCTATGTGTTCTTCCAACCTTCTCTTCCTGCCCGCTCCCTGCCCTCTTCCTTGACAAAGAGGAAGCAGCCCTGGTCAAGGATTGGTCAACTCCATAGCCCCAAGACTTGGCAAACCAGCCCTTGCCTCCCCTTGATGGTTCTCTGATCCTGGGAGCCTGCAGGCGTCCAGGGTGGAGACCAGGGTGCTTTTTGAGGAAGGCACACCCCATTGCAGCATCACCTTTTCTTGGGGACCACGGAGGCACACGTCTGCTCATAGATGATCTCACCTGCCATGACTGACTAGTTTGGTGGTTATGATGAGTTTACTCTCCAGGGCACAACAGACTTATTGCTGGAAATCAGAAATTATTCTGACTTTTTTTGTTGTTCAATACATGTTGAGACTTTTTCTTCTGCTAATCATAGCATTATCTGTCCATTCATGTCTTAAAATGTTATGTATAAGACAGTTCTTGCCCTCAAGAAATGGATACTTTAAGAGACTATTCCAGGCTGAATGTGGTGGTTCCCACCTATAATCCCAGCACTTTGGGAAGCTGAGGAGGGAGAATTTCTTGAGTCCAGGAGTTTGAGACCAGCCTAGGCAACATGGTGAGACCTCATCTCTACCAAAATAAAAATAAAAATAAAAAAATTAGCTGTGCATGGTGGCACGTACTTGTAGTCCCAGCTCCTTGGGAGGCTGAGGCAAAAGGATCACCTGAACCCAGGAGGTCGAGGCTGTGGTGAGCCATGATTGCATTCATTGCACTCCAGCCTGGGCGACCCCACTTCAAAAAAAAAAGTCCAAGTGAGACACTGACTCAAAAAAAAGAGAGGGAGAGAGACTCGAGACTATTCCATGATGTGATGTGGCATTCTTGTGGGAGAAGCACAGAGAGAGGATGAACCAAATTCACTTGGGGGAAGGAGGGAAGGAAGGAGAAAGGAAGAAGAGGATCAGTCAGGGGAACCTTTCCAGAGGCTTTGAACCTTTCCCTGACTGCTCCGTGACTCCCATGGGCAGGGTCAAGAGCAAGGTCCCAAGAAGAAGGGACAGTTGGGATTAAGAGTCTCCAGTTTACCAACAAATGAGGATGGACACCTCAAATTTTACAAAAATGACAGGACATCTGCCAAACCAGGGAACGTGAGATCTCTCTCTCAGTTCAAAATCCCCATCTATTTCTAGAATGCTTGCACTTGGGCAGAGTGATGATGTCCCTTGATCTGGACCATGCTTTACAGAGTCCCACCCATGACCTCATCCTTTCTCCCTTCATTCAAAAGTGTTTACTGAGCACCAGCCATAAATCAGGTGCTGTGTTAGGCTCTGGGAACAGTGATAATCCAAAGTCAACCCCCGGCCTTGGCATCACAAAGCATCTACTTAGAGAATTTGTGTTATTTTAAATTAAAGAATGATACTGTCTCTCTAGACACCAAATGGTGCTGGGAACTGCTGAGTCGTTCCACAATGATGTTTTCTATGACACTTTCCCCCATTTCATATTAGGAAGGAATTCAAGAGAAAGAAACAAGGAGATGGTGTTTTCTTGGGAATCTGGTTCACTTCCTACCCCTTTCTGACAAAAGCATCTCTTCTTCCTGCTTTTAAGGTACTAAAAAAAGTCCAAATTCCATTCCAGGTCTCCAAGATGGGAGCTTCCCAAGCATTTTAACCTGATAAAGCATCAATTTCAATGGTTCATCTCCAAAAGTTTTGTTATTAATTCCAGCCACATTTTGCAACATTCTGTTGGTTGCTAGTATTTTAAAACAGCACATTTCACATTTGCTTTTTTTTTTGAGCTCATTTCTCATTGTTTCCCACATATTTCTAGTGAATGAAGAGATTAGTGAGTGCATCATTTTTTTTTTTTTCTCATGAAGGACGAAAGTTAAACATCCTGTTCTTACTGCAGAGAAACTTTAAGGTTTCTGGAATCCATTAAAACCCCAAATGTCACAGGAAAGTTATTCTGGAACCTGCAAAAACATAATTTTACACTTCTGATGTCCGTTGGGCACGTTTGCCTGTCCTTGGAAGAGATCACCATTTTCTTTCTTCACTCCGTCTGTCCTTCTTTCCTTCCTTCCAGAAAAATGGAAGGATACCAACATATGTAATTCTAAGCACTTTACAAACATTATCTTATTTAATCCTCCTAACGGCCCCTTCTGAAGCTCAGACAAGCTGACTAACTTGGCCCAGAGCACCCAGCTAGAAAGCAGCAAGCACACCCCACACCTCATTGCATCTTGTTCTCTCTTCTCCCTTCCTGCCACCGGCAACTCCTAGTTTCACATCCTGTTGCTGCATCATCCCTCCCACCCCCACCCAGCTTTGTAGAAAAAGATGTCGCTATGGAAGCCTGGATGTTGCTATGAGCCGGAAACATTTTTGGACCGACATCTTTACCCTCCCTCTCAGCTAAAGACCGTGTTTTCTCACTTGTAAGCAGATGCGCCACTGCACACATTACCGCCAAGAGTGATTTCAGAGCATCTGGGTCCACAACCAGGGCAGCACTGTAGATGCAGTTGTCATTACACATTTCACTTCCTTGCAGGAGACAGGCAGGTGGCTCCAAAATCTGACTGTACGGCTAAGTGTAGGGCAGTCTTCTCCCAGCAGCTGGTGAGGGGTGAATTGGCTGTGACAGGGCTCGAGAATGAGGGTCTAGCTGGCGGCAGCTTTGCAGTCAAACCTGGGCCTTTGAAATCAACTAATAGCCAGTTCTTGGACGTCCAGGCCCCAGGGGCCTTTTAGCCTGCCTTCATTTGGGTGCTTGTTAGCAAGTCAGGGAATAACAGTCTTGGACGGGACTGGTGGGATGAAGAGGGGCTCAAGGGGGAGCACAACCACTGAATTGCATCACAAGCACAGCCAAATTCTACAACACAGAAGGAACACAGCCAAGGGGCCTCGTCTGGCTTATCCTTCACCCTCGTTCCAGCTCGTGCCTTGGGAATTTTCCAGGACTCTCCTAGACTAGAAAGGGTTTGTATCACTGCTGGTGATCGTGGGGTTGGCAAACGGGGAGGGTTGTCCTGGCTGAGCACTCACTGGTCCAGAAGCACTCCATCACCCAGGCTGGAGTGCAGTGGCATGCTCACGACCACCCCAGTGTTGACCTGCTGGGCTCCAGGGATCCTTCTGCCTCAGCCTACCAAGTAGCCAGAACCACAGGCACACTCTACCACGTCCGGCTAATTTTTTTATTTATTGTAGAGATGTGTCACCAAGTTGTCCAGGCTGGTCTCGAACCCCTGAATTCGGGCAATTCTCTCACCTTGGCCTCCCAAAGTGCTGGGATTATAGGCTTGAGCCACCATGCCGATCTCTTTTTGCTTTTGACGGTCTTAGCCAGCCTTGAGCTGAGATGGTTGACCTGAGTCTGCCTCCCTCAGACTGTGACTTCTGAGAGACCGTGGACACTAGCGTCAGACCTTGGGTCTGCACAGTCCTGCTCGTTCCTGATGCTTTATATGCCAAGGCTGATCTCCCACCAGATGGGAGCTGTCAAACACGTGGCCAGGGCCCCCTTCCTGCTTGTGCACAGGGCAGAGCACAGGCTCACTATAAGGGAGCTCCTTGACCTGTGATGATGGTTAATAAGGGTCATGATAAAATAATGACCCATGCACTGTACTGGGCCCTTTATGTTTAGACTTCATTCAACTTTTAATCCTTAAAGCAGTTCTGAGTATCTCCCTTTAGAGGAAACTGAAGCCCAGAGGAAAGGAGAAACTTGCCTAGATGATAGTCCATAAGTGGGAAGCTGAGATGTGAACCCAGGTTCAACTGATTCTAAACCCACTGTGTGCACAGTAATGTCCTTCTGCCTCCAGAATGGCCTTCAGCTCTCTCTAGTGTGCACATTTGACTCATGACAGTGATCTGGTCTGAATTATCACCACCATTCGAAGGATGCGACATGCGCCCAAGATGCAAGACTGGAGGGTGTTAGGAGCTCATGGATCTAAACTCTTTCTTTTAAGTGAGAAAATGAGGTTCAGAGAGAGAATGGGACCCTTTCTGGAGCTTGGGCAGAGAACCAGTGTCTTGATTTTTCTTCTGAATTTCTACAGTCATAATTTCCTGGACTCTCCAACTGCCCATGCCATGAAATTTTATTCTTTTCCATAAAAGTGACATTTCCATCAAATGTCTTAACATAATTCCATTTAATTGTTAAACCTTCAGCGAGACTTTGTCACAAACACTAGTTGCCCACGTAAACAAGGAGTCCTCCAGCAGGTGTCCACCATATCTCGGTGTTTAGGTGGAAGTTCAATCCCTGCACATCTGTATTATGAGGAGAAAGGTCTTTAGGTCAACTTGTAGAAAAAGAAGTAATGAGTAGAACTCCAGGACTGGTGGGGGTAGCAAGACCACCAACAAGGTGGAAACCGAGCCTCGTTTCCTGTTCCTGGCTTCTTGGTCCCAACAGCAGGTCTAGGGTATGACCACTCAGAGAGGAGGTCTGGGCCCAGTTTCGATGTTGAAATCAGAAATAGCAGAAATGGGTGATGACCTCACAGAGGACTGTTGCCCAAGAAAAGGGAGCAGATTGCTAGGCTTTGCACCCAGTCTGGGGAGGACTGCCTTACAGCCTCCTCTCCCACCAGCAGTCAGGTCTTCCTGCAACCCCCCACCTGTCTCCCTGGAAGGTCACCCCACCCTCCCTCAACTCCCACAATCCGAGAGCAGCAGAGGCCAAGTCCAGGTGTCCAACCTGAGGTAGTGTGCCTAGGGCAGAGGACAGTTGGGGATTCTGCATACCCATGGCAGGGTTCAGCAGTGGTGTTTGACAGGAAAGTGGGGCAAGCTGGGGAAACTGAGCCTTCATCATCCACACAGTGCATGGAGAGTAAGGAGAAAGGCAGGGACTCTAGGCAGATGGCTGGTCTTTAGGCAGTAGGGCCCCTTCCCTCTACCACCCATGGCCAGGACATGGTCCTTGCCTGGGCCACTTCAGCATGTCTGTGGCAAGCCCTCATCAGAGCCATGTGGATTGTGGAGATGCTTGCAGGAGACCTGATACACAGAAGGAAAAGACAACCCAAGAGGAAAACCCGGTGAGGCACCATCCATTCCTATAAAGCAAACTGAGACAGCTTCAAACCACTCTGGGAAAAGGCCACAGATACCACAAGGAGGAATTTTTGAGAAAATCATGTAACTTTCCTTGGTGTAGACCAGGGTTTTTCAACCTTGACCCTATTGACATTTTAAAAATTTTCTCCATTTGGTTTTACCTTTTTCTTTTTTTAATTTTGAAGTTGTGGGGTACACGTTGGGATGTACTACATAAGTAGGCTGCATGCAGGTGAAGTTTGGGCTTCTAACTGGCCCTCTCTCCCCCTGAGAGTGGACCAGGTAACCAGTGTGTTGTCATGTGTCCCTCCCTCCTCCCTCCCCTCCCTCCCTAGCAGTATCCAGCATCTGCCGATCTCACCCTTGTGCTAGTATGACTAGTGTTCTGGGCCCACTTATGAGTGAGAACATGCAGCATTCATTTCTTTATTTCTGTGATAGCTTGCTTAGTATGATGGATTCCACCTGCATCCAGGTTGCTGCAAACGCCTTGATTTTGTTCTTCTTTATAGCTGCATAATATTTCATCATGTATATGTACCACATTTTCTTTATCCAGTACACTTTTGATGAGCATTGGGTTGGTGCCATGTATTTGCTGTTGTGTATAGTGTTGCTATAAACATGTGTGCGCAGGTGTCTTTTTTGTACAGTGTTTTATGTTCCACTGGGTATATTCCCAGGAGTGGGATTGCTGAATTGTATGGAAGCTCAAATTTTAGTTCTTTGAGGAATCTTCACACTGCTTTCCATAAAGGTTGAACTAGTTTACATTCCCACCAATAATGTAGAAAGGTTCTCTTTTCTCCACAGCCACACTAGCTCTTGACTTTTTTTTTTAAGACTTGGGTATTTGTTTGTTTGTTTTTAAGCAGTTTTAAGTTCACCGCAAAATTGAGAGGAAGGTACAGAGAGTTCTCATCTACCCTTTACCCCCCACACGCGTGGCCACCCCCATTAACAACATCTCTCACCAGAGTGGTGAATTTGTTACAGTTGATGAACCTACATTGACACATCATCACTCAAAGTTCATAGTCTTCATTAGTGTTCACTCCTAGTGTTGAACATTCTATGGGTTTAAATAAATGTAGGACACGTTCTCACTGCCTTAAAAATCATCTATGCTCCACCTATTCATCCCTCCCTCCCTTGAACCCCTGGCAATTACTGATCTTTTTACTGTCTCCATAGTGTTGCCTTTTCCAGGATGTCATATGTTGGAATCATATGGTATGGAACCTTTTCAGATTGGCTTCTTTCATTTAGTAATATGCACCAAGTTTCCATCATGGCTTGATAGCCCATTTATTTTTAGTGCTGAATAATATTTCATTGCCTGGATATACACAATTTATTAATTCACCTACTGAAAGGCATCTTAGTTGCTTCCAAGTTCTGTTAATTATGAATAAAGCTGCTATAAACATCTAAGTGTAGGTTTTTATGTGGACATAAATTTTAAACACTTTTGCATGAATATCAAGGAGTGCAATTGCTAGGTCATATGGTAAGAATATGTTTAATTTGATAAGAAACCACCAAACTGTCTTCCAAAGTAATTGTGCCCTTTTGCATTCCCACCAGCAATGAATGCAAGTTCATGTTGCTTCACATCCTCTCCAGTGTTTGGTGTTGTCAGTGTTCTGGATTTTGGCCCTTTTGATAGGTGTGTAGTGGTATCTCATTGTTGTTTTAATTTGCATTTCCCTAATGACATGTGATGTGGAGCATCTTTTTATATACTTAGTTGCCGTTGCCATTTGTATATTCTTTGGTGAGTTGTCTATAAAGAGTTTTGAGTCATTTTTTTTTTAGGGTTTTTTTTATTGTTGAGCTCAAAGAGTTTTTGGAATATTTTGGATTACCATCCTTTATCAGATATGTCTTTTGCAAATATTTTCTCTAATTCTATGAATTATCTTTTCATTCTCTTGACAGTGGCCTTCACAGAGCAGAAATTTTTAATTTTAATGAAGTCTATCTTATCAATTATTTCATGGATTTTACCTTTGGTGTTGTATCTAAAAAGTCATCATCAAATCAAAGGTCATCTGGATTTTCTCCTGTGTTATCTTCTGGGTGTTTCATAGTTTTGTGTTCTACATTTAGATCTGTCATCCATTTTGTGTTAATTTTTGCGAAAGGTGTAAAGTCTGTGCCTAAATTCTTTCTTTTTGTTTGTTTTTTTGCATGGGAATGAACGTTTGTTCTAACACCATTTGTTGAAAAAACTATCTTTGCTCCATTATATTTTTTGCACCTTTGTCAAGACATTTGATCAATTTGTCTGTCTTGATTATTGCAGCTTTATAGTAAGTCTTGAAGTTGGGTAGTGTCATTCCTTCACCTTTGTTCTTCTTCAATATTATGTTTTCTATTCTGTCTTTTGTTTTTTCGTATAAACATTAGAATCAGTTTGTCGATATTCACAATATTATTTGACAGGACTTTGATTGGTATTGTATTGACTCTATAGGTCAAGCTGGGAATACCTAATATCTTAACAATGTGAAATTTACCTATCCATGAATATGGAATATCTCTCCATTTATTTAGGTCTCTAATTTCT
Organism: Cephalopachus bancanus; assembly: GCA_027257055.1. NCBI lineage: Eukaryota > Metazoa > Chordata > Mammalia > Primates > Tarsiidae > Cephalopachus > Cephalopachus bancanus. The sequence goes on from JAPVLO010000396.1 coordinate 509,014, forward strand.
TTCATAAGAACTTTATATATATCTTGTGCATATGTTATTAGATTTATTTCATTTTTTGGTGTTAATATAAATGGCATTGTGTTTTTAATTTTGCATCCAGTTGTTCATTGCTGGTATATAGAAAAGTGACTAACTTTTGTATATTAATCTTGTAACCTGCAAACTTGCTATAATTGTTTATTAGTTCCAGGAGGATTTTTCTTTTCAATTCTTTCATATTTTCTGCATAGATAATGATGCCATCTGTATACAAAAACAGTTTTATATCTTCTTTTCCAATCAGTTTACTTTTCTTGATTGCATTAGCTAGGACTTCCAGTACTTTGTTTAAAAGGAATGGTTTGTGGGGGCATCCTTGCCTTGTTCCTGATCTTAGTGGGAGAAAGCATCTAGTTATCATAAAACGTAATGTGAGATGTAGGTTTTTGTAGCTATTCTTTACCAATTTGAGGAATTTCTCCCTATGTCTAGTTTACTGAGGGCTTTTATCATGAATGGGTACTGGATTTTGTCAGATACTTTTTCTGCATTTATTGATATGATTACATGACTTTCCTTCTTTAGCCTGTTGATGTAATGAATCTCATTAACTGACTTTTGAGTATTGAGCCAGCTTTGCATACCTGAGATAAATCTCATTTTGTTGTGGTTTATAATTTTTATAATCTCACTGTTGAATTCAATTTGCTAATATTTTGTTGAGGATTTTTGCATCCATGTTCATGAGCAGTATTGGTCTGTAGTTTTCTTGTAATATCTTTGAGCAGTTTTGGTCAAATGACAAAGCAGTAATGTCTTTGGTTTGGTATTGGGATGAGGCTGGCCTCATAGATTGAGCTAGGAATTGGTCCCTCTGTTTTTATAATCTGAAAGAGATTGAGAGAATTGGTATAATCTCTTTCCTACATATTTGGTATAATTCACTAGTGAATCTGTCAGGGCCTGATGCTTGTTTTAGAAGGTTATTAATTATTGATCCAATTTCTTGAATAGATACAGGCCTATTCGGATTGTCTATTTCTTTTTGTGTGGGTTTTGGCAGATTATGTCTTTCAAAGAATTGGCCCCTTTAATCTAGGTTATCACATTGTATCCCATTGTTATCCTTTTAATGTCAGTGGTATCTACAGTAAAGTTCCCTCCATCACTACTGATGCTAATAATTTGTGTCATCTCATTATTGACATTTTAGGAAGGATAATTTATTGTTGGCAGGAGCAGGGGAGCTGTCTTGTGCATTGTAGGATGTTTTACAGCATTCCTGGCCTCTGCCCATTAGATGCTGGTAATACCCTCCCATTTGTGGAAACCAAAAATGATTCCCAGCCATTGCTGAATGTCTCCTAGAGATGGTGAGTGGCAAGATCATGCCTGGTTTGAGAACCACTGCTGTAGATAATCAAATAATTTTAACCTGGAAGGGATTATTGAGGTCATTCAAACCAGACCAGTGTAGTCCTGGTTCTACTGGGAACCAGCAATTATCTCTGGGTCTCATTTCCTCCTCTTTAGCCCAGGAGGATTGGGAAAGATAATCACCAAGGCTAGCATTTCATTGGCCTGTCATAGCCTATTTTGTGTTGCTATCACAGAGTACCTGAGACCATATGTTTTATAAAGAAGTTTATTTGGCTCACGATTCTATAGGTGGGCAAGTTTGAAGGCATGGCACTGGCTTTTGGCAAGCACTCTCATACTGCATCATAACATAGCAAAAGGTCAAAGGGGGTGTTGACATGCATGAAAACCAAGTGAGCAGGAACCTCACTTTATAACAACCCATGAGAGCAAGAGCTCACTACTGCAAGAATGGCACCAATCTGTTCATAAGGGATCTGCCCTCATGACCCAGATACCTTTCACTGGGCTCTACCTCTCAAAACTGCCACATTGGCAGTTAAACTTCAGCATAAGTTTTGGTGAAGACAAACCACACTGAAACCATAGCAGATCTTCATTTTACTAATAAGAAGCTGGAACACAGAGGAGAAAAATGAGGTACCTGCTTGCATTCAGAAATCCAGGAGTCACCATGGTCCCCATTTGTAACAGGGATTTGGCAGCTGGGACCATTTCCCAAACAAACTCAAACCCCTGGCTGGTGTGTAAGGTATATTTTCTGGGTGCCCAGCCCTGTACCAGGAGGCACTTGTGAAGAGACAGACGAGAGGGGGAGCAAGGGATTTTCAAGTAGATCTAACTCACATGGATCACACTACTGACTGCACACAGTCGGAGTGAGCTTGTGCAGCTTTGAGGCTTGGAAGAGGATGAGTGTCTAATATCGACTGAATGGAAAACACTTCGTGGAGAAAACAGACTGCAGCCTAGCCACTGGGAATTTGAAGAAGAGTTTAAAGAGAGGGAAACAGCAAGAATGAAGGAGTGGAGGTAGTGATTTGAGTCTGTTCAGATCAGTCAGCCTTTGGGTCTCCAGGAAAGTGAAAGCCTCAGGACACCAAGGACCAGTGCCTGCCCTGTGCAACACTCAGTCCCAGCACCTGCACTGTGCCAGTTACCTGGCAAGCACACAAGGTAATGCAGTCTCACCAGGAGGAGTCACATCATGGTTTTACTGAATCCCCAAATGGATGACCTTGGGCAAGATATGTCTCCTCCCTGAACTTCATTTCCTCTCTCCATCAATAGGACTAACAGTGTTGTGGTGAGGACTGGGTGAGCTCATGAGTTGGAGGGTTTGATTACCCGTGAAGAGTTGCTCAATGTGAGGAGTGATTGTTATCATACCAAGTAGAATGAGATCAGTGCTAGGATAGGGGTGCCAAGGCTGGGAGGTGCTGAGGGTTTCACCCTGGAGGGGGCAGCTGAAGGGAGCCTTGTTGGATTGGTCTGATTGAGGCAGGTAGAGATGGTAGGGAATGGGGGCCACTGTGGGAGTGTGATCTTAGCTACTGCTTACTTTTCCACCAAGTAAGCAGTTGCTAAGACAGCCCTCTGTCTGGGCTCTGCTGGCATGCCTGCTGGTGCATGCAGAAGCCTCCCCCGTCCTCAGGGCCAGGCCAGAAGGGGGTTGCTTCTGAAAGGCTTCTGAATGCATGACCAGAGCTCTACAAGTCCAAACTAAGGCAGGCAGTGCCCAAGGGCTATGTCAACCTATTCTCAGACACAGTTGTTTGTATAAAAGCCAGGGGGAAAGGATAACGCCATGCGGCTGATCCCGGGTGAAGAACTGGGGTTCGACCGGAGCTCAGATGGGCCAGCTAGGCCAGGTGGCCCCTGGTTAGTCCCATGAATTTCTCAGTCAGTGTATGACTGGCTCTGGGTAACCACCAAGACAGCATTAGCAGTGGGAGTGCAGAGGTGGGAGGAGCAAGCCAGATGGGTTAGAGAGGGCAGGAGGAAGAAAAAGAAAGAAGGGAAGGCAAAAGGGTCAGGCCCGCAGCACTGCGGTCTTCTGGAATGATGTGTCATGCCAGACTCAGGTGGGGAGGTTCTTGTCTCCAGAAAATGGTGAGCTCCTGGCAGGGATCCCTGTGTTCCTTCCTGAGCAGAGGCCACAGCTTGCTTGGCTGCGAAGACCATGCTCAAAGGCCAGCATATAAGTGGATGTATGTGTGGGGAGAAGGAATGGTAATTATGGCTGGGCTTGGTTTAGGGAGTAGACAGGTTTGCCGCCCTGACCAAGCCACCATGGCCCCCATGCCTGACAGGAGCTCTCTGCTGTCCCAGATACTCCACCAGTCCCCTGCCGGACTGCCAGCCTGAAGACCTTCTCTGAGGGTGTCTGCAGGCTTAGCCACTATGGGAGGCCTAAGGCCTTTTTCTGCCTGCCAGCCTTCTGGAAAGGTTGCAGCACTGACTGTCCATCACTGCCCAGGACAAAGCGGAGTGAAAACACCCTGGCTTCGGGACCAAGGCCGTCATGTTTGAATGCTGACTCTGCATTTGTTTGCCGCATGAACCTTGGAAGTCTCTTCCCTTTGCTGCTGCTTACCCTGTCTGACACTGGAGGTAATAAATTCTACTCTGCAGGGCTATGCAGAATGCAATGCCCCCTCCCCATCCATAGGGGATATAATCCAAGACCCCCAGTAAGGACCTGAAACTGCAAATAGTATTGAACCCTATATATACTATGTTTTTAAAATACATGCATGCCTATGACAAAATTTAATTTATAAATTAGGCAGAGTAAGAGATTAACAACAATAAAATGGAATAATTATATAGTGTAATAGAAACTGTGTGAAGTTCCTTTCTCTCTGTCTGCCTCTCTCTCTCTCTCTCTCTCTCTCTCTCTCTCTCTCTCTCAAAATATCTAATTGTGCTGTGCTCACCTCTTTTTGGACCACAAGTGTTCCACAGGTAACTGAAACCATGGAAAGTGAAACTGCGGATAAGGGGAGGCTACTGTATTCACTAAGATACAAAGTGTTTGGTGCAGCACCTAGCACAGAGATACTATTAGCAGAAGTTATCACTTATTGAGCATTTACTGTGTGTCAAATGATGCTTAGAGAAGTCAAGAGAGGTAAGGCCCAGTGGCCATGTCCGGGGACTGACCACCTGGAGGTAGGGGCAGGATCCAGGTAGAGTTCCTGCACTCCCTCACTCCTTCATCACTCTTGGAAACTTTCTCTGTGCCCAGCCTGTGCAGGGCCCTGGGATACTGGCATGAATCTGACTGATGCCCCAGGAAATGAGCTGAAGGGATGAACAGGTGAACAGTCAGGCTTCAGGCAGAGCAGTCAGGAAGAATTTGGAGGGACACCCAGAGGTAGGTTTTGAGAAGGTGCCCTTTATTGTCCAGGTAAGGCTTCCCTGAGGAGGAGTCTATGTCTCTGTACCTGTAAGGATTCATGGGCGATTACCAAGTGGACACACAGTAAGGCGAGACGAATCAGCAACTGTGGCTGGCCTGGGCTCATTGTGCCTGAACAGGGACATCTACTGAGTCTACAGACTAGGAGAATGAGTGCTCAGGCAACCAGCTCTTGGAGTGGCTTCAGGGGTGGGAGTGGAGTGGGTCCCAGGGTACTAGAGGTTCCTTGCTTAAGAAGGACTTACTAAGGGCCTGGGGCTGAGAGAAGGGGAAGTCATGCCAGGAAAATCCTTACCATGCACCAAGGCTGCCCACTTAGATGCTAAAGGTTCCTTTACGATGGCCATGTTCAAAACACAAAGGTGAGCAGAGGCCATAGCTTGCTTGGCTGCAAGGGCCACCTCTTAACAGGCTTGAGGATTGACCCATGGATGAGGAAGGCAGCGCTGCTGTTGTCACCTAGCAAGTCGTTGAAACACTGCTGAAACTGCTGAAAAATCTGTTCAGGTGCAGTCTCCCAGCTGTGGAGGAGCCCTGAGTGACAGTTCCTCCTGCATGTCCTTGCCCAAGAGTACTTTTTACTTTTACTTTTACTTTCTAGGCTCACATTCCACTGTTCACCTCTCTCTCTCTCTCTCTCTCTCTCTCTCTCTCTCTGCCCACAGGGCCCAGACCTCATTATTTATCAAGATAAAATCCATCAAAATCTCTAAGAAGGAGGAGGATAAAAAGAGTTTGTGGGAGTAATAAATCTCCTTTACCTTAGGTGGTGAGCAAGGAATTCATCCCAGACTGTGACTTGAAAAACGAGAGGCTGTGTGTGGATGGTGTGTAGCCAAGGCATGGGGGTGGGGTTATAAGAAAAGTGAGGCAGTCCACCTAGGCCCTAAGGATATCATGGCTAGAAAGACTTTCAGAGCCTCTCTGAGCACTGTGGTATTTCCTACAATGGCAGAGCTGGGCTTGGAACCAGTATGGGGACGCTCAGCCTACCCCAGACTGCCCTTCCATGGTCTATGGAGATGGTTTTCTGAGCCCAAATGTGTCCTGAATCCAAGAACTAACTGCATTTGTCTACCTAGTCCTTTCATTGTTCACACACTAATTCATTTTCACTCCACTCTCTTATACATTCTCTCACTATGTTTACTGAGCACCTACTTTGTGTTAAGCTCTGTGCTAGCAACAAGAAAGCAAAGGGTGGAGCAGGGTCCGTGGTGAGGGAGGCAAAGAGATCCCAGAGCAGGGGTGGAAAGCTCTACATGGTATGTGAGCAGGGGCTGTCTGGAATCTGTCAGGGGTCCTGCTCAATGTTTCTCCTCCCTCTGGCAGAGAACACCACAATTCCTGCTTACAAGGAGGGGAGACCACTCAGCACCACTCATCCAGAATGAGCAGCATTTCAGGGATCTTGCTTAGAGTTGTAGCTCACGTGAAGAACACAGCTTATCCATCCTCCAAAGGAAGATGGCTTTTCTTCTCCCATTTCTCTTCCTCATGACGGCAGAATGAAAAGGCAGGGGCCAGACCTGGGGCTTGTCTATCAGCAAGCGTCTTCATCTGGTTGCTGTAACAGAATACAACAGACTGACTGGCTTAAATAACAGATACTGATGTCTCACAGCTCTGGAGGCTGGGAAGTACCATATCAACATGGTCAAGTTCTGGTGAGGGCCCTCTTCCTGGTTTGTAGATGACTATCTTCTTGCTGTGCCCTCATAGAGTAGAGAGAGAAAAATAAGGCTTCTTTCTGGTGTCTTTTCCTATGACACTAATTCTGTCATGAGAGCTACATCTTTATGACCTAATTACCTCCAAAAAACCCCACCTCCAATTACCATCACAATAGGGATTAAGGATTCAACACATGAGTTTTGAGGGCACACATTCAGTCAAGAGCAGTAGACAGATAAATAAATCTTGCTATGTCCGTGCAATGGACACTAGACAGCAGTTAGGGTCAGTGATCTACATGTGTCCACATGAGTTAATCTCACTAAGTGATATTATCTAAATATCAGGTTTAAAAGGCAAATCATAGGACAATGTGTGCAGTCTTCTACTTGTGCAAATTTAAAAACAGAACAATATTGCCTGTTGTTTTTGCATGTAATGAAAGAGTAAAGATGCGGACAACAAAGATATCCTTGAGGTAGGGGGTCAACCTCAAAAGGGATTACCTCTGGAGGGGAAGAGAAGTAGGTAGAATCAAGAAGAGGTAAGGGAACTTCTAATTCTATACATTTTTTTTTTACAAAAAATATTTGAAATGAATGGTAAAAGTTCAGTGTGTGTTAAATCTCAGTGGTAAATGCAAACATATTTATTAGATCTCTCTATGCTTTTCTATTTGCTTTCTTTTTAATTTTTAATTTTAAAGGTGTAGGGTACAATTCAGGGTTAGATATACAAGTGGTCATTGTACAGGTAAAGTTTAGGCCTCGCTTTGGCCCCCACTTCACCTGGTTTGAGATCAGGTACCCTTATAATGAAGTGTGACTTTTCTATTTGTTTGAAATATTTCATTTTAAATAACAATGTTTAAACAAAGCTTAGTCTGCTTTGAAACCCGCATGAACCAGGAGTCTCAGGGCCGCTGGAGTTCCAGCGCTATACAAGGCACTCTACTGAGCCTGTTTATGTTTGCTCTTTCAGTGATTCCAAGAAGGCTCATTACTCTCATTTCACAAATGAGAGGATAAGCTTCGAGGTGGCAAGTAACTTGACCAGTACCACACAGTTCTTCTGTTGTAGGTCTGAGCTTCAGACTATGATTCATGTGAATCTAAAACCACACTCTCTCCCGCCTTTCACACCTGCACGTCTTTCTTAATAAAATAGTAAACTCAAACAAACAAACACCTAACAAAACTCAAAGCAGCTCAGGAGTGAGAGGTCACAGCCTGCTTCTGGATTCTATTTCTGTTGCCCCATGTCTGTCACCTTGGGTGAACTACCTTCCCTCTCCCAGCTTCATTTGCCCTAACTGCAAAATGCAAGTCATGATGTCACTTTCTTAGCAGGGCTTAAAGCACCTTGTCAGTGTCATTATTACTTGCTAAAGTGGCTTTTGGTACCCTACACTTTGATTTGAGACCCTCACCATCAAATTGCACAAGACAAAGACTTATTCTAGGTGGGTCACCAAGTGATTCAGTTTCATTGATTGGATAAAACATTGCTGTTCCAGTTACATCTTGGTTCTACGACCTTGGGAGAGGGAAGTCTTAGTTCAGACATCTGAAGCATCATTCCCAGTACTTTCCCTCTCTGGAGTGGAGACATCAGCAGAAGGGAGGGGAGAGGGGCCGCAAAAGCCTCGTGAGAGAGACCAAGGAAGGATAAGACATTCAGACCCCTTCTTGCGGCCCCTTCCCAATTCTCTGGGTTGTAGTGTGACTGACCCAATTCTGTAGGTGGTAGGCACTGCACTAAGAATATAACAGACATTTTCCTAATGTCGTACCCAAGAGACCATTCCTATTATACAGATATTCAAAAACTGAAGTGACTTACCCAAAATGACATAGCTGGTTGATGGCAGGGTTGAAATCCATGTCTTTTTAACACAGAATCTGTGCTCATAACTGTTATATGAATTCGGGAAGAGAGGTTAAAATGAGGCCAGAGGGAGAAGGAAGCAGTATTGAAATCATGAAGATCTCTCTGTAAGCTGTCTAAGGAGCTTGGATTGGTCCTGTGGCAGCAGAAGTCATTACAGGGTTTAAGCAGGGAGAAACATGACCATTTTGTCATTCAGAAAGTCAACTCTGAATACAGACTAGAGAATCAATTGCAAGGTGAGAGGCAGGATGCAGGGACCCCAATGAAGAGTCTGTTGTGGTTGTCCACATAAGAGTGACTTAAGCTTTGGCAGGGCCTATGACAGTTGAGAAGGAGACAGACTTACAGAGCTATTTAAAATGTAATGGGTGGCTGGGTGGGAGGATGAATGGAAGGAGGGGTGGACAGTTGGATGAATGGATGGATAGTTTTGGAAAGAGAGAAGAGGAATCAAAGATTCCTCTCGGGATAGCCAACATGGACCCCAAGTTGTCCCTAAGCTAGGCTCCCAGAAATGCTTTTAGACTCTTCCTTTCATGACTTTCCTGGTTCTGAAATATGTAGAAAGGTTTGGGGCCAGACACTATGAGAAATCCCACCAGAGTTATCCCCAAATCTTGGCATCCCAAGACCAGTGGCCACTATCCTGTGAAAATTCACTGGGCCCAGAGCACATTTGGAAAGAGATACAGGACAGTGGGAGGCATGCTGTCCAAACACAGATGCTGCTGGAAGTGGGACCCAATATGTACTGGCAAATATTGACCCTGCCCCTTGGCCCATCCGGGCCACTGCTGGACAATGCTAGGGTACATCAGTGGGTTTGGGCCCCAGGTTGCAGGCTGAAGAATGTGGGCTCCCAGGGATCTGTGTTTGCTCATCTCCCAGAGCCTGACATTCCCTGTTTGACCACCCCCAGTGAGTGGCTCTTGGCCCCAGCCCCAACCAAGCCCCTGTTCAGAGTATTTGCACAGTGGCTGCGCTGCTTAGCCAACATTCATTAGAAAAGGCTTTTCTCTGCTAGGCATGTTTCCAGGGGAGACTTTCAACTCACCCCCACCCCTTTACCTGCCCCAGCAGCTCTGGTTGTCTTTGGGAAGGCAAGGAAGGGAAACTCTCAACATCAAAGAGAATATGAGAACTCAACTGGGCCTTCAAAGAGGTCTTAGTCACCATCACTCCCATTTTAAAGATGACCAGAAAAAATACATTTTGAAAGACTCAGCTTTGGGGCAGGCATTATGGTTGTTAAGGGCTTTTGAGTCTAAGACACTGGGGAGAATGAGACTGGACAAATTACTTAAGCTCAGCATCACCACCACCACCCACCCACCCCATCTCTTCATCTACAGAATGGGGATAACAATGGTACCTCTCCTCTAAGATTATGTGAAATAGTATACGATCAGTACCTGGGGCACAGCAGAAAAAAGATAGGCTCGGTGGGGACTGAGGGCAATCACAGCGTGCTTTCAGAGTCTGCTGGTCCTGCTGAGAGCTGACGTTCTGGAGAGCTCTGGCCAGACATGATCAGCAATGGCGGCCCTGGTGGGCTGTAGGGAAGGTTCAGATTCTTGGCACTGTGCAGCCACATGGGGCCCGTTTCCAGCTCTCTGTAACGGGCTCACACCATTGAGAGGGGATCGTGAAAACGAATCCCGCAGTGGGTCGGAGGTGGGGGAAGCCGAAACTTAATTCTGTTCATGGTGGGTTAGATTACTTTGGCCTGGAATTCCTAGTCTCCAGCAGCAACAAAGGCGACCTTGGAGCCCTTATGCACACGGCTCTGTGAGGCAGGAAGCCCCTCGGGCCTCACCAAGCGACCCTGCCTTGAACCCCCACCCAGACTCATCCATCTCAGGCCGCAATCTGGGCCCAACTCTCATTCCAGAACCACTGAGATTTCTTGGGAGCCCCGTTCCCCAGGGGCCACAGTGGCGGCTTGTGGGTGTTTGGGTTTGGGGTTATTCTGTGGACAACTTCTATCTCTGTTTTGCTTTCCCAGCTTAGGCCTTAGCACAGAGCTCTGGAATAACTCTTGACAGCTTCCCCTGCTTTTGCTTGCTCTGCCTTCTGGTTGCCCTTTTGTCATTTCTTAGACACTTGTCAAGGGCTGGCTATGTTCATCACATTGATTAAGGGCACAGACTCAGGAGCCAGACGGTCTGAGTTCAAATCCCACCTCTGGCACATGTTAGCTGAGTTATCTTGAGCTATTACTCCTTCAACTTCTCTGAGCCTCATCTTCCTCATCAATAAAATTATAATGCTGGTAGTCCCTGCTTCCTAGGCTGATGGAAGATTCAGAATAATGATGCATGTAAAGCGACTTACTCATGTCTAGTACTTAGACTCTGTGAGATAAAGATATGCACGGGCTCATCTCATTCTCACAATAGCCCTGTGAAATCAAGATCGTCACTCCCATTAGGGTTGGGGACACTAAGTATCACTTGTCTAAGCACGTGACAGAGAAATACTTGGACAGAGGGGTCTTTAACTCTAGAGAAAACTCTCTGACATTTCTTCAATTCAAGTGTGACTTAAGAGATCTAAATGTCTTATTGAGCATAACATCAGAAATCAGTCATCCTCTCACCTGCCTCCCCCTCCCTCTTTCCTTCCTTCTTCTGTGAATCTAGATACAGGTTTCCATACATTCTTGTGAATCTCCTCAGGCTGGGGGACATGGTTATCACCCCAAGAGACCTCGGTTCTTAAGAGGCTAGCTATCCCTCTTGATTACTTATTGTTTGTTAGATTTCCAGCACTGACAAGCCACTTTTGTTCTGGAGGGCTGGGGAGAAAGAAGAAGAAGAGTAAAGAGTGCACAGAGGAATCTAAGACAGCTTGAGATGGAGAGAGCCAGTCCATCCTCCCCTGAGCTCAGGCCCTTCCATCCTTCTCCAATGAAGCATCCACACAGAGGACAAGGAAGGAGCCAGAGGAGGCAGCGAGTGAGCAGGCCACCTGCTGCGTGCGTTCCTTCCCTTCCAGTCTTCTGCAGCTCCTACTTGGTGGTTCCGGCAACACTCACTTGCCCCTTGGTCTGGGCCAGATCCCGTGTCAGACACTGGGGCACTGAGATGGGGAAGTGGCTCGGCCTGGAGGGGAAATACCCACACTGGAGCCTGAGGAAGCAAGGGCCGAGGCTCAGCTCTGCGGTGTCCATGCAGTGTGTCCATAGGGTGGGCAGCATGCAGCAGGTGAGGGGCAGGGTGGGAGTGTGGGGTGAGCGGGTGACCAAAGAACACTTTCTGGAGGAGAATGGTGGACAGCTGGGCTGAGATTAGGATAGATGTAGGCCAGGAATGCCTGGACAGAGGCGGAGAAAAGAAAGGAGGATGCTGGGAGATGTGAAGGGTGGGGCCAGGGGATGGCATGAGCCTTCCCTGGTTGGTTAAGTGAGTGCTCCTCGTGGCTTGACTGATAAGAAGCCCACACCAGACCTGCCTCAGTCTCCTCTCCCATCTTCTGCACTAGCCAGGTGATTTTGGACTCCCACACAGTGCCGATGTGCTATTGCTCTTGTCTACCTGAAAAACCCCCTCCTCCTCTTGAAGGGTTAGGGGAGGTCGACCCAGGTCACAACCTCCCACCCCACTTTAGTGGTGGAAGGATTAGGGTGTCCTCTATTTGCTTAGATTGTGTGCCCTGGAAGAAGGTCTTAAGTGAAGTGTTTGGATACAAATAGTTTTTGGGGGGGACTAGAGCCCAGGAGGTGAGAAGTGAGACAATAAAGGGTTGTCACAAGCAAGTCATCACCTGGGCAGAGGAACTCAGTCTTCTGGGATACTCTGGAAATGGGAGAGAATGCATGCCTTGGATCACCCCAGTTTTGCTGGTCGTTGGTCCAGAGGGGAGCATTACTTTCCCTGTACTGGCCTGCTCAGGTAGAGTGGGATGTGGTGGCTCGAGAGAGCTACAGGCAAAGAAGCACCAGTGCTCGCACTAGAAGCTGGCCAGGTGTGTTTCAGGGTAAGGGGACATGGCATGGCAGGGGGAGCCTCTACCATGGAAACATGCTGTACTTCCACCTGTCACTGCACATGAGACACTGAACCACCATCACCCATTTCCCCTCATCTCTGCTAGCTCCTTCAAGGCAGAGTCTCACTCATCACAGCAGAGGCCTCGACTTCTGCTCTTTCAAGGCTGGAAGATGCCTCTTGGGTCATTTTGGTCAACTTTCCAAATGGTGCTTGGGGCCTATTCTCAGCTTCCATCAGTATGGTTCAAGGACATACCTGCCAGCAAGATCAGTCCTGCCAAGGACAGCCTCTCCCTCCTGAGACAGCGTGGACTGTGAGAAAGTTCCCCAGCACCTGTCCTCTTGCTTATTGACTCTGTGTCCAGGCCTTTGTCCTTGTCCTGGCTGAGGGGACTGGGCCAACTTCTGAGAGAAGTCTGTGGCATCCTCTCGACCTTGTGACTTGTGGATTTCCTCAGAAGCCATGCCTTCTATGCAGGCTCCAGTGACACAGTTGTCTGTGGTCCAACTATCACCCAGCTGAGGGTGGGAAATAGATTTTCTCTTGTAGAAACAAACAGCTCAAAAGATCCAAGGCAGGCAAATTTGATCTGAAGTGAATGCCTTGGTTTTGCAATTCTCCTGTGAGCCTGTGGGCTGGGCTGGCTGGGTCCTGCAGCTACTCCTGGAAGGAGTAGGCCTGTGAAAGTCCAGGTTGAGCCAAGTGTCCCACCAGGGGATTCCACTTTGGGCTGCAGGGGATGGGAACTGAGGACAGTTGTGTAAGACAGGGTGCTGACTACAGTGATGCCAAAGGCAAAAACAACAGGCCTGCTCCGTCCTCTCCTGGCTTCTTGCACTGCCCTGTTCATCCCCTTACCCTGCAGCCAGCCCCACATCCTCTCTACCAACCCAGCTACCTGCCTGCCCTCTCACTCAGCAGCTGACGCCATAGACTCACACAGGGTTCCACAAAATGTCAAAGACAAAAAATGCCCCGTGCCCGATGGAGATAGAGAGGCAAAGGTGCCACTTCTGTCTCAGAACTTATATTCCGACTGTCTGGGGCTTTGAGAGGGCTTTGCCCTCTTGCTTAGTTCCCATCCCCTACAGCCCAAAGTGGAATCCCCTGGTGGGACACTTGGCTCAACCTGGACTTTCACAGGCCTACTCCTTCCCGGAGGAGCTGCAGGACCCAGCCAGCCCAGCCCACAGACTCACAGGAGAATTGCAAATGGCAGTAGAGAAGTACTCAGAACTGGGAGTCTGAAGACTCAAGTTCAAGTCTCATCTTGGAAAATCTTGGCAAGCTACTTAGTCTGCAGGGACTGCCATAACAAATCACCACAGCCTAAGTGGCTTAAACAATAGGAATGCGTTCTCTCACAGTTTTGGAGGTGGAGTCCAGGGTCAGAGTCCTGGTAGGACTGGTTTCCTCTGAGGCCGTCCTCCAGGGCTTGCAGGTGACAGCCTTCTCGATGCCTCTTTCCTGTTACTGGGTTGTGCACGTGTCTGGTATCTCTCTGTGTCTTAATGTCTCTTCTTGTAAGGACTACAGATTGGATTAGGACCCACCCTAATGGTCTCATTTTAACTTAATTACCTCTATAAAGGCCCTATCTCTAATTACAGTCATATTCTGAGGTTCTGGGGGTTAGGACACCCAACATGTGAATTGGGAGGGAAAGGGACACAATTCAGCCTGTAACAACCACTCAGTAGCTCTGATCATCAGTTATTTTCTCATCTGTAACAAGGACTAAAAGGCTGCTGTAGAGCTCACATTAGGCAATGTGCATGAAACCATACACAGATGGGAGAGACTGGTCATCGGAGGCGCAGAGGGCTGAAGGCCGTGATATTTAGGGGCATGCGACTATCTGAACAGACAAACTCTCCCTTTACTTTTCTCTTGGCAACACATGGTCAGTGAGAGGCAGGATCTGAGAACATAGACGCAGGCTTTGACCAGCCATGACTTGCCATCATTCCTTTGCTGTAAAGGAAATGAGACAGGCTAGGAAGTTATGCTAGGCTGGTGACGTGGACATACTTTCCCTGCCCTTTCAGGTCACTACCCTGGCATTCAGGAATGTCTGTGGAACTTCAGTTTCCTCACTTGTATCATGGGCAAAGAGAGAATTTAAACTAGAAGACTGCTAAACTATATAGCCCTGGGTGCTGACTACAACTGTAACAAAGACAGAACCATGGGCTAGAAGCCAAGCTGGCATTCAGGGATCAGGTTTGACTATTTTCTGATACTATGATTGCGACTATATTCTTGAATCTCTCGTGAGCCTCTGACCAGGATCTGGTTCTTCCCACTCAGAATAGCCTGAGCCTGACCTCAGCCACAGACTGTACCAGCCAGGGCACAGACTGAGCTTTAATCTTTGTCACAGCCTGAGCCCTGATGCTGGGCACAGACTAAGTCCCAATCCTAGTCTCAGGTTCGGCCCTGATCCTGGTCATAGCCTGAGCCCTGATCCTGGTCATAGACTGGCTATGAGGACTGTGAATGGTGTAATGCATACTACTCTCATTACAGGAATCACACCTAAAATCTGGGGTAATATGTGGATATCCTTCTCCCAAGCATTCCACTTCCTATTAGGGGCTGAATTGCTTACCATTTCAGGTCTGGCCCTCATCAGACAGAAGATAACCCTCGATTCCCCTCTCTCTGGCCATGTTTCTGTGGTCTGCAGGCTGGGGTCCTGGGGCAGGAGGAGGCCATGTTCTCCAGTCTAGTCTCCTCTGGGTATACAGTAGAACAAGGTGGGCAGCACAGCCTGAAGAGACTGGGCTCTCGAGTTGGGCCCAAGCTCCAGGGCCCTCAGGTAGCTGGAATTTATGGAGTCAGCCCCACCCCGTGTCATTAATAAAGGAAAATTAGCCCTCTCTGAGTGAGGACATTTTTCACTGGAGTCTGAGGGCTGTAATGAGGCTCTATCAAAGCCCCAATGTGCCATATGAATTTTATATGCCCTGTTTCCTACAAGTTCTGAACAGCTCAGCCGATTTATAAGGTAATGATTTTTCCATCCATAATTTCTTTCGTATGATTTTTGTAATGTGGACATTTCTCCCTCCTGACTGGGCTATGCACAGCCTCTTTGAGTGGGATTAAGGCAGGGCAAGGAAGAAGTGCTTTTCTCTGAACCCCAGATCAGTATACGAGAGCTGCAGGGCACTGGAGAGGGCATGAAGAGATTCTGAGATCGGTCCCACATCAGCTGCTCACTCCTGCAGCCACTATGGGCAAGGAACTTCCCAGCTCTGGGCCTCAGTTTCCCCATCTGTCCAGTGAGAGAGCACGGTTTAAAATCAGTCTACATAATAATGTCTAGAACTACTCAACTCACTGTGACTCAGCACTTAATTCATGCATAACTAGCCACACCAGGTACTGTGCGGGGTGTGGCAGTCACAAGGACAAATTCAGTAGGGAAGACCTCAAGGGTGAAGAGCCCCATGAAAGGGGTGACATGCCGTGAAAACACAGAGATGACCAGTCCTTCCTGGGAACTGGAGGTGTGGAAGAATACCACCAAAAATGGGTCCATTTTGCCTGGCCAGGAAGGACCCATGAAGAACTTTTCAGTTGAGGTGCTGTGCCCTCGGGCCCCAGCTGGGATTCTGGCAGTGGGCCCCACATCCTGAGTGCAGGACTCCCTCCAAGGTCCCCCCAAAACACTCCTGAGAAGTAGTGGCTTCCATGAAAAGCCCTATTCCTTCTTCTTTCCCAAGGCCAATGCCTCCTCTCCAGATGCTCTGAGGGGGAGGAGGTCGGAGCAGAAACGCCTGGGAGGAGCCCTGTACACCATCAATCTACCCCTCTCTGCCCTTTGATCTGGACGCTCCTGTCTCTAAGATCACTGCCTGGGAGACAGCTATTGAGCTGAGGGTCAGAGGGCACTCAGCCCTCACTTGTGTGAGAGTGCATGCATGCACTCTTCAACATGAGCTGGTCTGCGTTATGTTAAGCCACAGTGTCTCACAAACATCAGTTGCTGTCTAGCTGGTTGTTGCAGACCCGTGAAGATGGTCACCCATTGTCCATGGACCAGCTCAAGGGTGGTTTAAACTGTGAAAAACCCTGTGAGTTCCACAGATGTTTAGTCTACAGCAGACGTCCTCAATGCAGTCTATTAGGAACTGGGCCACATAGCAGGAAGTGAGTGACAGACCTTCATCTGTATTTACAGCCTCCCCATTGTTTGTATTACTGCCTGAGCTCTGTCTCTTGTTCGATCAGTGGCGGCATTAGATTCTCATAGGAGCATGAACCCTACTATGAACTGTGCAAGCAAGGGATCTAGGTTGCACACTCCTTATGAGAATCTAATGCCTGATGATCTGAGGTGGAGCTGAAGCAGCGATGCTAGCGCTATCTCCTATCACCCCCAGATGGGACCATCTAGTTGCAAGAAAACAAGCTCAGGGCTCCCACTGATTCTGCATTATGGTGAGTTGTATAATTCTTTCAGTATATATTACTAATAATAATAGAAATAAGGTGCGCCATAATGTAATGTGCTTGAATCATCCTGAAACTATCTACCCCATCCTACCTCTGGCTCGTGGAAAAATAGTCTTCCACAAAACCAGTCCGCAATACCAAAAAGGTTGGGAACCGCTGGTCTTGTAGACTCTATGAGCCCCTACAGGGATTTTTTTTTTCCTTTTGTTCCCTGAATAGACCCTATGTATTGGCTTCCCTAGACCCAGCCCCCAGGAGTCATGCATCTCACTCTCACTGTCTCCCTCAGCCTCTTGGGCACCGCAGACATGGGGGTCCACAATCAGTCCCTTCCACAGGTGAGGAAATAAAGCCCAGAACAGGTACAGCCCCTGTGGTGGTCATGCAGCAAATTGGAGAAACTAGATCGGAACTCGGGCCTTCTTATTCCTGGACGGGTATACTTTGTTTCTACCTCATCACAACCTCCTTCTTGCTGTCCAGGAGCAAGCTGAGCCCATTTCACAGATGAGCCAGTCAAATGGAAATAACAATGAGGCAGCTCTTGGCATCCCCCTTTCCCACTTCTCAGAGTTGCTTTCTTTCCCTTGGAAAGAAAAGCCACTTTGACTTTCCTGTAATAAAGTCTTCTGGTTAAATAGAAGAGACAGCATGCTGAAGGTACTAACCACACCTTAGCTATATATTGGCCCTTTTTTTTAAACTTCTGCATTGAGAAGCTTTAGCAGTCACTGCACAACAGTTATTAAAGCATTGCCACAAAGGTAGACATGGGATGCTGTTAGGCCTTGCCACTCACCCAGACCCCCTCTACAAATGCATAAAGATAGGTGTACTCCCTCCACCCTTTGACTTGGCCAGCATGTAGGTCAGCCATGGAGGAAAGAAACCCACTGTGGGAAGGAAGCTCTATTATCTCAGCCAGCATCTACTAAGCACCTACTATGTGCCAGGCATTGTTGTGGGGATTTCCAGTTGAATAAAACATGTTCATTCCCTTTTAGAAGCCCACAGTTTAATGAGGACTAAACACATTAAGAGATAATTACTCAGATTATAAAAATATATTTCTCACTACACAAAAAGAACTATTTCTCAGCAGCCACACTGCCTCTGACCATATATTAACATACCTTATACCCAGAGACCCTAAAGGTAGACTTTAAACACCCACTCGTATAATGAACTTGCTGCACATATGCCTGGGGACGGAGAGTTTTTATTATTATTTTCATTGTCATTAATAGCAGGCTCTGGATTCAGACTTCCTTGGCCTTGGTGTTTCCAGTTCCATTACTTACTAGCTAGGTGACCATGGGCAAATTACTTTACCTCTCTGTGTCTGAGTCCCTAATATGTAAGAGGAGAATAATGGTGCCTGTATCAGAGATAGTTTTGAAGATTAGCAGAGATCAAGCCTGTAAAGCTCTTAACCCAGTGTCAGACACTTAGTAAGAGCAAAATCATTACTTGCTGTTGTTGTTGTTATCATAATATAAAGGAAGAGGACACTGTGGCTCAGGGAAGTAAATCATGTCAGGGTAGGGTAGACCTGAGCACCACACCGGTTATCAATCACAGCCACACTAATGGACCTGAGCTTTCCCCAATAAGCAGCAGAAAAGCCCGCCCAGGTGGGGAGGGGAGCTCGGCTTGTGAGTGGAAAAGACAGGCCGAGCCGTTAGAACACATAGGGGCAGAGCTGGTCACAAGCAATTGGGGCACCTGGACCATGTAGGGAGATTGACAGATGGGGACAAAGATGCTGAGTGGATGCCTGTGCAGGATGGAATCCTCGCCTGTGTCCCCATCCATCTCAGAAGGTGTCACATGTTGGTGACTGGTGGGGGGAACTCCTGCCCTAGGGGAGAGATGTGACCAGGTGCGCCTCCGTCTTGCTCAAACAGCCACAGTTCTGGCATTCCAGAGTCCCAGCAGTCTGTAACTCAAGCAACCTGGAGTCTTTGATTCTGAGCATCTGAGTGAAGGGATCTAAGCTTCTGCGAATGTCTGACTGGAGAATACACCCTAGTCCCTGGGCCTCTGCCCATGCTGCTTTTGTTACGTGGAATTCATTTACCCCCGCATCCTGTCTGTTGAAATCCTGTCCTTGTCGGCCCAATGGATGTTCCTGAATTCATCATCCCCTCCCCAGGACTCACACCACTTTCTGTTGTCTTCTGGGAAGCATTTAGCTCATTCTGCCTTACCCTTGAAGCAGAGTGTCTGCTTATCTCTTGCATTTACTTGGAGGGTGAGCACCATACCCTGGCACACCTGAGCTCTAAGCACCCAACCCAGAGCCTGACCCAGTAGATGTTTGTTGAGGTGATAGGGATTTGAGCTGGTGGGCTAAATGGTGTCTGGGCGGGAAGAAACACATCACAATGATATGAGCAGAGGACACAGAAAAGATGGACTTCTCCCACCTCCCTGCTGGGCTGCCAGCCAGCCCTGGACGGGTCCCAAGTCATATGGACCTTGTCTAAGAAGGTGGCCCCCAAGAGCCACCCTCCCTCCCCACCACTAGGCAGGCGTGGACACACACGACTCTTGTGGGCTCTGGGAGAAAGAGGCCCATTCAAAGAGTGGCCTATAAAACCTCTTAGCTTGCACTCAGAGGCTTATATCACTTTTAAAGTGTGGTCAGCACGGTGTTATTGCACTGGGGCTGCAGGGGACGGTGACATGATTTACTTGAGTAATTAACTGGTTGCTGCACCCAAACTCTAAGCAAACACAGTGCACTTGGCTGAAATTACCTGCTTCCGAGCTCCAGCTTTTCCTTGTGAGGTTCAAAGACATTCCAGGAGTTAGGACTGAAATCAGCTTCTGCTGGGGCTTTCTTCCACAGGCTGTGGGCCTAGGGCTGGTTGCCCATGCAGAGAGGCTCTGCAGCTTACTCTGCGTCCCCAAAGACCCATTCTGCGTTGGCATCTTGGGAGAGAGGTAAACTCCCTTGTGTTTGGTTTCTCTCTGTTCAGGTTCCATAGACACTTCATCTGCCTTCTCCTGTGAGCTTTTGACTAAGTTGACGGCTCCTTGAAACAGTTCTTGTCAAGTTTGGGGCCACCCCTCTCTCTACATTCCTTGCCACTCTTTCAGTGTTACCACTGGTCTTTCCTTCCTTATATCTTTGACCTGTAAACTTGAGTTCTCCATCCCCAAATCTCTTCTCTTCTCTGTCTTTGCTCACTTTTAAAGTCATCTCCAAAGGTTATATCTCCATCCTGGGTCTCCTGCCCTCCCTCCCGAGATGCCATCTGGTTGTTTAGCAGACTCCTCAAAGTGTGTACATCCAAAACCAGACTCTGATCCTCCCTGACTTCAAACTCACACCATTCTGGCAGTTGCTCAGGCCGGAGCAACTGGACCCAACCCTGACCCTCTTACTTGCCCTGCATCCAGTTTGTCAGCAGACCCCTCACTGTTTCCCCACATGAGCTCTTCCACATGGTGGGCAGAGGCAGTTTTTAACATGCAAATCTGGTCATATCACCCTTAGGTTTAAAACTCCCCAATGGCTCCCTCCTTGCTCTGAGGGAAAGCCATGTCCTCAAGATGGCCTTAGGTCTACATGAAGACCACCTCACCCCACCCCCACACTGTCCCCCTGACTTCACCTCACACCTCCCTTCTTCACCCGCTCAGGGCCAGCCTGCTATGCCCCTTCCTCCTGGCACTCCTCCTGTCCAGAATGTTCTTCAGATATCCCCCACCCCTGCTGCTCTCTCAACCTCTTCGGATCTAGGCTCCAATGTCCCCTCCTCTATGACACCTTCCCTGACACACTAAACAGAACAACCTCCCTCCCCCCATCTGCCTTCCTCTGTGTTCATTCCTCCACAGTGGTTGTCACCACTCAATTTCACAGGAAGGAAATCTCAACACATTAGAGAGTTCATTCTGTTCACCGCCATATCCCTGCAACCTAAGACAGTTTCTGAATGGAGCAGACACATTCACAGAAACGAATCATTGTAGAGGAGGCAGATGAAACCCTGAGACCTTGGACAGCCAGTCCATGCCCACGCTGGGGACTGAATCCAGCTCTGGTTGCCTACTCGTCCTGTCATAGAACATGTGTTTTCTTTCTTGGATTCTGGACTTCCAAACCTTGTCACCTGGAAGCTTTATGTTGGGACTGGCACTGAGGGAGAGGAAGGGGAGAGATCTGTAGGACTAGCCTCCTCCCTCTGGGACGGCAAGGCCCCATGGGAGACCAGAGTGAGGAAGGAAAGGCAGGAAGATGGGAAGATGCACTAGGGAGCAAGTCTGAAGAGACAGGTAGAGTCTGACTTCCAGAGAGCCAGCCACAAGGCACAGCTTCCCAACAGGTGAGCCAAAATGTGACCTCCTGGTTGGTCGAAGTCTGAGGTAGCCAGAGCCTCTGGACTAGTGGTCTCCCGCCATGAGCAGCCTCTGCCTTTTACTCCAGTGTGCCCTGCCAATGAGAGTCTTTCCTTGAGAGTCTAGACGGGAGAAAGTTTGGAAAGGGAACTTAAAATAAAACAGCTGCATTGTGCCTGGCAATTTCTACAAGCATTTTATTTAAAGTTTCACAGCAGCTAGCTTTGTTACCAAACAAAGCAGAGGAGAAGGTTGAGTAGGCCCTGCAGGCTCTGCCCAGAAAGATCCAGCTCAATCCGTGGTCCCTGGCTCTGGGAACCTCCACCTTGTCCCTCCCTAAGCTGAGTTATTTGCTTCCTGGCTTGTGCCTCCCCTTGTTCCTCTGTTTACACTTTTCCCACCAGGCTGTGGGCTCCTCTAGATAGGGATCCCCACCAACAGGTATCACTCCCCATCCATCTCTGCACCCAGCACCTCTCAAGATGGCCTCAAGATGACCTTGGGTACTGGCAAGCAGTGGGCATGCAATAGGCATTCAGTGACAATGGATGAGTGAATGAATGAATGAATGAATGAATGAAGGTAAGGATAGGTTGTATGACAGTCCAGGCTCTGGCCTGACTGTCCCTGCAGGCTAGGAGCAGATAAGGACCTTGTATTCAGGAAAGCAGGGAGGCTTATCTTACTGTAGCAACTGGTGTGTGTGTGTGTGTGTGTGTGTGTGTGTGTTGGGCTGGGGAGGGGCGTGGCCTGCCTTGGGAGAAAAGAAGGGAAGTACAGCAAATTGAGTGTGGGATTCTAGCCATAGAGCCCCAAAAACCACACAGAGGTCCAGGTAGCAGTTCTACTGTCACATGGGTCCAGCAGTCCAGAGTTCCAAAGGGTCATGGGGCTTTCTGGAGGAGGAGAGATGGGATGAGGAGGCAACCCACAGCCACAGAACTTGAGGACGGTCTCCATCCTTACACTGAAGCAGCACATTTTTCTCTGCTTCCTGAGCAATGTCATCACGCCCCATGTTGATTCCTCCTCCCTGGGCCCCAATTCAGGCAGAAGCTTGGTGCTGCCAGCAGGGAGTTTGGAGCTCATAACTCAACTGTGGGCAGGGCCTGGGGGCCTGATTCCAATTAAAGATGTCAAATATATTTATGGATTATGCAATCAACAGGTATGCAGCAGCCTCGATAGCCGCCGGGGCCACCCTGAAGACAAGCCTGTCATTAATTAATCCCAGTGGGTCTGCCAAAGTCTGCTGCCAACATGAGTGTTCTGAGGGATGCAGGGGACCAAGGCCGGGTCTGCTTGAGACCCTGTCTTGCTTCAGGGAGGGACAAGAAGCTGGGTGTGTAGGGTCTATGTGAGCAGAGAAAAGAATGTTAGAGGAAGACTCAGGGATCTAGGTTTGCATCGTGGCTGTACCACTAATCAGCCTGACTGGTGTGATCTTGAACACATTACTGAATCTCCCAGAGCCACAGTCTCTACTTCTGAAAGTGGTAAGGATGAGGCATTCCTCTGGAAGCCTTGTCTGGGACTGCTTGGGACAATGTATATGAAGGCTCAGCACATCGTTGCTGACTGAACGAGAGGATTCCCTGGGTGGGCTTGCTAAACGTCGTCATTTTCCTGAAAGATAGCCATATAAAGCAGCCACTCCCGGTGGGGATTGGGCTGCTTGGGAAAGCACATGCCTATCATAAGACATCGCTCGGCCTCATTTCCTTTATCTGTGAAACGGACGCCCCAGCACTTTCCTCTGGCCTTTCTGTCCCTTTGAGCTCTTAGGACTTGACAGAGGCTCACACGAAAGCCTGAGGTTGCTCACTCCACACACCTAGACTCTGACTAGCTGTTCCCCAGGGTCCAGAACTGGATCTGAGGTGAATGCTCTCCAGAAAGGCACAGCCTACAGGGGAGATGTCTACACCACTGTGGACCTACAGAAAGAGTGATGACAGTGACAGCAACAAGTTTGTCTGTCAGTGGGGGCAGCACCTTGCCAGACGCTACAGTCAGCGTTGCTCAAGTGCCAGCCTGTCATCCTCATCTTTGTCATTCCAGGTAGCCAGAGCCTCAGCTCTGTAGCTATGGAGAGTCTCAGGAGAAGTTTTACATAGTGAGACAGATGTTGAGCACGTGGTCCTTCCGCTCCACAGCTGGCAGCTGTTGTAATCGTGGAGATGGTGAGGATGCCCTTGGTGTCGCCCTGAGTCACCATGCACTCCATGCAGAAGCAGGGTCTGCTCCACATGCTCCAGTTTAAACATTCTTAGGTCATTTCTCTCTCTCTCTCTCTCTCCTTCCTTTCCATCAGAGATGTGATTGCATGCCATAAACTCCCTCTGGTTGCAGGCTGGAGCATGGATGGTGGGATCTGTCAAGAAGGCTGGTCTGCTGGTCCAGGTGGAGGACCATGAGGGTTGAGGTCAAGAGAAGGTTGTGGTGTCCCAAGACATTTAAGGGACTGATTCGGTCTGACTAGGGGACTGGTTAGGTGTGAGTGAGTGTGTGTGTGTGAGTGCGTGTGTGGTGGGGAGTGAGGTGGCAGGTCAAAGGAGAGGCCAGGTTCCTGGCATGTGCAGTGGAGGCATGACACAGAGCTGAAGGCCATCCTGTATGCCCCCCTGCTCACTCCTCCACTTGGTTACATTGTTTCTACCAGAGCCCTGCCCTTTACGCATAGCTTCTTCTTTGAGAATAGACTCTGGCGAGGTGGCCTCTTGGGTAACTTCATTGTGCAGCATTCTGCCACCAGAGCGCTTTGCATCCCTGATGTCCCTTAGCTGACCTCAGAACGTGCTGCAAGCCAGGCTCCTATCTGTCCCCCAGGGCCTAACACCAAGGGGGGTGGCTTACTCACAGCCCAAGATGAGCAGGACTGAGGGTCTCCGTGCCAGCCCACTGGCCTCCCATGCATGAGGGTATCAGAGACTATTAAGTACAGACAGCCTGCAGGCTAGCGGAGGCCCAGGTGCAGCCAGGCAGGACATCTCTCCCCTTTCCTCTCAGGGATACTTAGGGGTCAGCCTTGAATCCTGATTGAACTACTTGTTCCTCCAGCTCCTTCTCCCTGCATATCAGGTCCCCAGTGTAATGAATCTGCTACGTGGCCCTCAGATAGTCCCTTACTCTTCTGGGCCTCAGTCTTCCCATCTGTGGCCTATGGGGTTGTCCCAGCTTGATAGCCACATCCTTCCAGCACTGACCATTTGTGATGTGTGTTACATCTCTTTGTAAGTGTCACCAAAGGGATTTAGTCTTCTCCAGGTAATGACTTGGGGATGAGTGTCTAAACCTATCAGCTGTAACTGACTGTAGGGACCATCGTTAATGAAATGCCCAAGAACACCTAGCAAGCTGCAGACAGAATCCAAGCCTCAGAAAGCCGGTAGGAACCTCAGAACTGATCCACAGTCTCATTGCTTGAGGATGAATGTCTGCTGACTGTCCTCCAGAGGTGGAGTGCTCACCTCTTCCTTGGAAAGTCCATCCTTATATTGGCATTGATTCTCTCAAAGGCCTCAGCCTCCCTGCCCCGTCTTCCAATTAACATTTGTTTTCTTGCCCAGAATCCTTCAGGTCCCTGGATGAATGACTTCTAGAAAGGTTAGCTTGGCTCAGAAGCCAGCCATGGATATTTCTGACAAGGGAAACCAGTGTCCCTGGAAGTGGGGGCAGAGTGAGAAGGGAGGACAGTGGCAAAGTCTGACTGCAAACAAATGGCATCCTCTCCACCTCTCTCTCTCTCTCTCTCTCTCATTGCTTCCTTCTGGTGTTGTGTGAATTAACCCTAAAATATACAAAGGCAGGACTCTGCTGGCCTGCCCAGGGCAATGCCCTACCTCTCGAGGCCATGTGGATTCTGGTGAAGACCTTGGCTTTGCCCTGAGATTACTTGAATGCCATTCCTGACTCCACCACCTCATTCCATGGACTTGAGCACATTACTTAACCTCCATGTGCCTCAGTTTCCTCATGGGATGAACCGTAAGCCATAATGGTATCTGTCTCCCAGGGTCTCAGAAAAGAGGAAACCCATGGAAAGGTCTAACCTGTGACTGGCATCGTGATTCCTACCTCATTTGCCCCACGGTGTGAGCCTGGAGCAAAAATTGCCCTCTGGAATCATTTTCAACTCCTCACTCTTAGAGTTTTCAGGAGAACTCGATCTGTGGAAGGTGCACTCTCTAGAAACCCAGATCACCACTCTCCCAGCCCTGAAGAGGCCTGATGATCCAGGTGATATACCCGGTCAGGAGATGAGTTCAAGGCTCTGGACTTGGATTCAGTCACAAGAGACTCTTGGAGACCTTGACAGGAGCCAGTGCAGGGAAGGGTCTAGATGGAAGTCAGATTGGAGTGGGCTGGGGAGGAGGAAATGGGAGGCGGAGATGGTCGAGGTACGTTGTGAAGGAGAGGATGAGGTGTGGGATGGAAGGGGGATGTGAGTGTCCCTTTAAGAGAGTTTAAATGGGCCTGGTCACCCTTGCATCCCAAATATCTTTCAGGGCCAGGAACCCATTCTTAGCAAGATGTCCTCATGTGGGAAAAACTCAGATCTGCTCCCACTTGGTGCTGAGGTTATGACATTTCCTGCTAAGGAGTCCACTGTGCTGCTGGTCTGGCCGTGGGCTCCCAGAACCCAGCAGGAGAAAGGGATGGATCCCACCAAGGACTTTTCTCACCCCAGCCCTTGCTTCCGGGGCCCAGTCCTCTCCCCTGTGGTGTGAACTTTCACAGGATCTTAGACTTCCATCTGGATGACAGAAAAGACAGGGAATTTCAGTTCGCTTGAACAGAAGCCCCATCTACTGCTGCTCTTTGTCAGGCTGTCAGGACCCAGAGATGATTAAGAGGTGTGTTAGTGCAGTCAGGCTGCTAGAACAGGATATCATAGACTAGGTGGCTTTTCAGCAACAAATTTTATTTCTCACAGCTCTGGAGGCTGGGAAGTCCAAGATTAAGGTACTAGCAGACTTGGTGTCTGGTAAGGACCTTCTTCCGACCTAGTTCATAGATGGCACCTTCTTGCTCTGTCCTCCATGGTAGAAGGGGCAAAGGTAGTCTCTGGGGTCTCTTCTATGAGTACTGGTCTCATTCATGAGGACTCCACCCTCATGACCTAGTTACCTCCCAAAGATCCCACCTCCAAATACTATCACATTGGAGATTCAGTCCCAACATATGACCTTCGAAGGAACACAGATATGCAGTCTGTATAGCTGCACCTCTGCCCTTGGGTTGGAGAAATAAAGAATAATTTCTAGCACTTATCGTATAGCTGTTATATGCCAAGCTCTCTACTAAATAAGGACAACACACATACCCCATTTAATCTCCAGACTAGAGACTGTTGTTTTTTCATTGTGCAAAGAATGGAGTTCTGAGAAGTGGAATAACTTGCCCAAGGCCACACAGCTAAAAAAGCTAAGGGGCAAGATTAGTAGCCAGGCCACCAGCCTGGCCTCCCACGGGTCGTTGGAAGTCGGTCTCCTCTCTTTCACAGTCAATCTCTCTTTCTCCTTCTTTTTTTTTTAACGTGTTACCTCATTAGGGATGCGGATAAACCTGTGGATTATGCATAATTATAGCCATTTGAAAGATGAGGAAACTAAGATTCAAAAATGGGGAGTGACTTGTCTAAGATCATCTAAAATGAAATGGCAACTCTGTTCTGCGAACCCAGATATATGTCTGCTTCTGCATTCTGAGTTATTTCTCTAGTGGTTGCCCTGGAATGATAAATTCAGACTAACATCAACTTCATTACAATAATATGCAAAAATGTTTTTTTTGGCCCATAGCATAGGGCTGTGAGAACACCCTTTCCTTCCCTCCTCCTTTGTGCTATTATTGTCATACAAATTACATCCTCACGTTATAAAGGCCACCAACACAGATTTATAACTGCTTTATGCCTTTTAAATCAGATAGTCAAGGCCGGGCTCGGTGGCTCAGCCTATAATCCCGCGCTTTGGGAGGCCAAGGTGAACGGATTGCCGGAGCCCGCGGGTTCGAGACCTACCTGGGCAACTTGGCGAGACCTCATCTCTACAATAAATCAAAAAAATTAGCCGGACGTGGTAGCGCATGCCTGTAATTCCAGCTACTTGGAAGGCTGAGGCGGAAGGATCGCTGGAGCCCAGCAAGTCGAGGCTGCGGTGGCCAGGAGCGGCCACTGCACTCCAGACTGGGTAACTGAGTGAGATTCCAACTCAAAACAAACAAACAAACAAAAAATCAGATAGTCGAAAAAAAGTTACAAATGGAAAAAATTCATGTATGCTGTCTTTAAATATTTACCTATCTAGTTACTTTTACTGGTATTCTTTTTTCCCCCAGTAGCTTTAGGGGTATAAATGGTTTGTGGTTACATGGATGTATTGTATAGTGGTAAAGAAGTCTGGACTTTAAGTGGACCCCTCACCTGCACTAGTGCACATTGTAACCAATAGGTGATTTTTCATCACTTGCTTCCTCCCCCACTCATTCCCCTCCCCCCAACGGAGACGCCAGTGTTTATTATACCATTCTATATGCTTTTGTGGATCCCTAGCTTAGTTCCCACCTTGTAAGTGAGAACATGTGGCATTTGATTTTCCATTCCAGCATTACTTCACTTGGGATAATGGCCTCTATGGTACAGTACAGTATTTATATACCACATTTTCTTTATCCACTGATCAGTTAATGGGCATTTAGGTTGATTCACATCTTTATAATTGTGAATTCTACTGTGGTAAAGATACTGGTACTCTTTGTTTATTTTTGTGGGCTTGCGTTACTGTCTAGTGACCTTGCATTTTGACCTGAAGAATTTCCTTTAGCATTTCATGAAGGGCAGGTATGCTGGTGACAGATTCTCTCAGTTTTTCTTCATTGGAGAATACCTTAATTTCTCCTTCACTTTTGAAAGATAGTTTGCTGGATATAGAATTCTTCATTGACATTCTTCTCCATTTAGCACTTCTGAATGTCACCTTCTGGTCTCCATGATTTCTGATGAGAAATCAGCTGCTAATCTTACTGAGCTACGTATAATTCAAGGTTGCTGCTTTCAAGTTTCTCTCTTTGTCTTTGGATTATAATGTGTCTGGATATGGATCTGTTTGAATCTATCCTACTTGGAGTTCATTAAGCTTCTTGGCTGTGTAGATTAATGTTTTTGTCAAATTTGGGACATTTTCAGCCATTGTTTCTTTAATATGCTTTCTGTTTCTTTCTTTCTTTCCTCTCCTTATCTTTTGTTCCACAGACTGAATAATCCCATTGGCCTATCTTTAAGTTTGTTGATTCCCTTTACCTGCTCAAATATGTTGAGCCACTCTAGTGAATTTTTCATTTCAGTTATTGTACTTTTCAACTATATAATATATGAATATTTATTTGGTTCTTTTTAAAAAGTAAATTCTATCACTGTATTGATATTCTGTACTTAGTAAGGCATAATTTTCATACTTTTCTTTAGTTCTTTAGACATGGTTTCCTTAATTCTTTGGTAATATTTTAAATAGCACATTAAAGTGTTTGCCTAATAGGTCCAACTTCTGGATTTCTTCAAGAATACTCTCTATTAACTGATTTTTCCCCTGTTTGGGGACCATACTTTCCTGTTTTATGCATTTATAGTGATTTTGTTGTTGTTGTTGAAAACTGGACACTTACAAGAATATAATGTGGTAAATCTGTAAATTGGATTTTTTTCCTTCCTCAGGGTTTGTTGTTGTTGCTGCTGCTGTTTGTTGATGATTAAGTAGTTACTTTCCTGAATTAATTTTGTAAAGTCTGTATTCCTTGTCATGTGTAGCTATTGAAGGCTCTGCTCAGCTTAGTGACTGAACAGAGATTCCCTTAAATGTCTGGACCAAATAAGTCTCCTAGTCTTTGCTGAAGTGTTCTGTGTGTGTTGGGGCACATCCTCAACACCCTTCCCAGTAGTTTACAACTCTGCCTTAGCCTTTACTTCCTCTTTTCAGAGACACAAGGTTAGCTAGAGGTGAGAGCTTAGGGTCTTCTAGGATCTTTCTTGAGCATGTGCTTAGCTCCAGGTATTCACACTGCCTATGCAAGTATGCAGCCCTCTAGAGTACAAGGAATATGTTGAAGATTTTCAAAGCCCCCTATGGACATCTCATTGCCCAGATTTCCTTCTAAGCTTTTGGTTAGCCTATTGTTTGCTGCAACTGTTACCCAGTACCTCAAGCTGCTGTGATTTTTAAACAATTGCCTCTGATTGTTTGCAGCAAACACTCTTGAAGAAAAGACTGTTAACATTAAGCAAGCTCTGGAACACAGGTCGAATACAGTTAGTGCTGAGAGTGGAATCTTCCAGAGAATTATCAAACAGGCTAAATTGTGACAGTTCTCTGGGAATGGAGTTCTGAAGATGCTCCAACTTTTGCTTCCTTCTTCAGTGACTGCCAGGCTGCTGGTTGTCACCATGATTGCAGGTGTTGATTTTCAAGGCAACTGCAGAAAGACTGTGAAAAATAGGGCAAGTTAAAATGTCACAAAGCTTACTATTCTTACTGAGATTTAGCTGATTAAATGCTCCCTGGAATCCTGCAAGCCTTTGGTTAATTTTCAGAGTTCTGAAGAAAGCTGATTCTAATGATTTTTGCCAGTGTTCTTGTAGCTTTTTATGAAGGAAAGAACTTTCAGAGGTTCATACTCCATCAAATAGTTCACTGAAATCCAACTCCTTCCACTTTTCCTGGAGGTAAGCTACAAGGATATGAAAGGGAAAGTCGGGTATAGGAGAATGAAGAAGGCAACATCCTGAAGATCTACTAAATGTCAAAAGATATGGTTATGATAATAAGAGTCAGCAGGGCATGGTGGATAGTGCCTATATTCCTAGCACTTTGGGAAGCTGAGATGGGAGGATTGCTTGAGCCCAGGAGTTTGAAACCAGCCTAGGTAACATAGTGAGACCTCATCTCTACAAAAAAAAATTTTTTTAAGTTAGCCAGGGAGGTGGCATGCATCTGTAGTCCCAGTTACTAGGGAGGCTGAGGCAGAAGGATCACGTGAGCCCAGGAAGTAGAACCTGCAGTGAGCCATGATATGCCACTGCACTCTAGCCTAGGTGACAGAGTGAGACCCTAACTGAAAAAAAAAAAAAAAGACAGTAAGGGTCATAGAAGTCCTTAGAAGGGCATGCTCAAGGTAGACTGAAATGCAGGTAAATGTTACTAGCGGAAATGAGATTCCTATTACTCTGGCTGCCAGGAGGAAAGCACTGGATGTGTCTTCACCCATCCCAGCATCCTCTGTTTCCTCATAACTACTGCCAGTAGTCATTCCTTAGCCAGACCTTTGACCAGGGTTTTGGTTACCTTAACTCAACCAAATGCTACTGCTCCATCTAGGGAAGTTGTGTTTAGTTTTTAAATTTTAATCTCTCTTCAAGGCTGTACCTTTTGACCTGCTCAGCCAAGTTTGACCTAAGACCCTGTCTTAAACCAGCACTGTCTTCTTCTCATCTATGACACATCTTTTCTCCTGCCAACCTGAGCTCAGAACCAGGTAAATCTGGATTCAGAATTCCTTGAAAAATTAGGACTCAGATTAGGACTCCCTGGCTCAGAACCTGTCTGCCACTGTTCCCCACTGTGCTTGGGATTCAGCCATCATCACTACATTGCCTTGTCTAAGCATCTATGTTTAAATACCTTCAGATTTCCTAAAATGCAAGTTCCAAGGGTAACTAGCCTGGGAGTCAATCCTGGTGGATTCTGACACTTACCGCACAATTTATTTGGTCCTAATTCAATACCTGTAAATTATAAAATTTAATAAGTGCCTCTGAGACTAGGAGCCTATGATTGTGACAGCTGGGTGTGGGTTACTTTTTTCAAGGAGTTATAAAACTTTCTGAGCTCCTCAAAGTAGAGTTAGATGCCTCCCTGGGTCTCCCACAAGCCCCAGTGCCTCCCTCTTTCCTACTCTGAGAGCCCCAAATGCTTAGTCACAGTTTGCAACTGTGCCTCCCCAACCACACTGAATGTAAAGAGGACAAAGAACCTGCCAGATTCATCTCCATGCCCCTAGCACTCACCATCAGGCCTTGTATACCACAGGTGCTCAAGTAATGTCCATCCTACTATAAAATTCTTGGGACTTGCTGGGGTTTCCTGATAGTCTCACTTCAGCCCTTCACCATGAAGACTTAAGATATGTGCAGAAAACCATGAAAGGGAGAGAGAGAAGGAAGAATCGTGACCCTTTACACTTTACAAATGCTTCTACACATACCAGTCATCCACTAACCAATATTTGTTAAGTCCCTACTACTGCCATGCATTTACTCATCCCCCAAAAGAGGATTGCTATGGTTATTCGTATTCTGTAGACTGGGAAAGCAAGGTTCTGAGAGGTGATATGCCCCTCTCCTCCCCCTCCCGTGGCTATGACTGATCTGACTGGACTCACAACCTGGCTCCCAGCTTTGCTTCCGCATCTGGCCTCTTCTTTAAGCATCTGACTCACTTCATCCCAGGACAGGTGGACACCAATGATCGTAAAACACAAGCTCCAGACAATAGGAGTTTTTGATTGTATCACAGTGCCTAGAACAGCACCTGGCACACAGTTGGTATTCAATAAACACTCTTCTAATTGAATGGATCTTCTAAAGTTCAGGCGAAGGATGAGTGAGGACAGACTTTGAAAAAAGAGGCCTGGCATGAGGAGACAGAGCCACGTGTTCAGTGTTCCAGGCACATCCCAGACTCCGTTCACTTAGTCTCCGCGGTAGCCCTGTGGGTAGGAAGGACACACGGAAGCCAAGGGGCATGCCCACACACCCACAGTCATGTAGCCAATGAGTGACCAGCTGGAGATTTGAGACTGGGTCCTGTGGTGCGAGGGGCCAGGTTCTTCCCCCCATCCACAGCTTCAACTATCTGAATTGAAAATGTCCTTCACACTAATGAGAGAGAGAGGGCAAGTGATCGCCCCAGCACACAGCAGCTCGGCCGCCGCCCAGTTGCCATTCTTGGCACCTAAAAGTTGCTCAGAGCACACATCCTGTGAGGCTGTGAGCTCCCTGGGAGCTGACAAATGTCTCCAGATCCCAGAGGTGTACACACACATACCCGAGAACACACAAAGGCCTTCATGCTGCATCGGCCACGCAAACGAGCCCCAGGCTCCTCTGAGTGTATTTTAAATCCATTCTGACTCCCCAGAAAGTCTGTTTTTGTTATTCACACTGACCTTTTAAACTCCATGCAGTCCTGCATTTTTCCCGAGGCCTCGGTAGGACCTATTAATAATTCTGCTCTCCCACCGAGGCTCTGGGCTGTAGCCGGCTTTCCTACGTGCTGTAAAAGCCAATCCCCCCAACTGTTGGTGAGCTCACCCCCTTCTCCAGACAATTAGAGGGAAAAGCACAGGCGCCCCCCAACCATGGGGAGAGGAGGCCAGCACACGCCACCGCCCACACTCTTCAAAGGTGAGGACAGGTGGTCCGGCAGCAACCAGGGACAGATCAGGGCACTGGAGGGCTGGGGAAATGTGGCTGAGTTGGGGCCCCCTGCCTTGGGCCGCTTTCTCCTCTCTGAGCAAACATCTCTGCAAATAAATTTCCCCTTTCTGCCTTTCTTTCTCTCTGCTGGGTTACTGCTTCAGTTTCATTAAAGACGCTGGAAACATTCTTCAGGCTCGGCCGAGATATATAATACGGAGAACAGAGATTTGCTTCATAACCCACAAACTATTAAAAATATTAGTGTCCCCCAGAGAGTCTCTCTTAAAGATTCCTTCTCCCTCTCTGCCTCCCTCTTTCCCTGGCTCACGGTGCCAACAATAATGCAAGCGGGCTGGGCTGAGCCATTTCCTTGAAAGAAACTAAAAAAGAGATAACAGGCCTTGCAGAAACCTCTCTTTGCGCCTGAGTCATATCAGTCATCCTATACGTCTAGCTGGAGCTTTGTACTTGCCAAATTCTTCTTTCACCACTATTATCTTGTCTGGTCCTCAAAGACATGCAAAGTAGAGGCACATCCTTTTTGTTAGAAGGGGAAACCGAGGCCCTGGAGAAATGAGGTGATTTAGCTTTGAGGCCGAGCTGGGACTAGAACCCAGTTCCTTCTCAGCCTGAATTTATGCCGTCCTTTCGTTTTGTGGTAGCAAATACCAGGTATGTCAGCAGCTGCCAAGCTCCCTCTGTCCTGACTGTCTTGCCAAGGTTCTAGTATTTAATGTCATTACAGGCAACTTGTCTTTCATGTGTTCATTGAAGATGTACTGAGAGCGCCCTCTGGGCCAGGTCCATCCTTGGGACTGGGAGCAGGGCCAGGAGTGAATGAGGGTGACATGCTTCTGCCTTCTGGGAGGTCCTCTCTAGGAGGAGGGGGCTGTCCTGGGCCAGGAAAGTGGGACCCCAGAAAGAGCAGTTAGAGTCAAGAGCATAGGAGGACCTCTGGGCAGGCAGAAAAGGGCCTCAGGAGCGATGCCAAGCTGAGACGTCTGAGGATGTATGGAAGTTAGGCACAGGGGCATGGGGGAGGCTGGGGAGGGAAAAGAGAAGAAAGTTCAAGGCCCAGAGACGAGAGAGAGCCTGACACAAAGAAGTACGGTAGAACCAGGCAAAATCATGGGGAGGCAGTGACAAGAGGCCAGGAGGGAGAGGCTGTGGGGGCAGTGGCAAAAGTGATTTAATCCTAAGAACAATGGGAGGCAGCAAAGAGCTTTTTGTGTCTGGCAGTGTTTTTAGTGTCTTAAGCGTCATGCATGAATTTACTCATGGGATAGTCATTGAGTGTGCCATGAATATGTGTGTTCTTGTTTAGATCTTAGAACTGATAGAGAATGAAGGGGACTGGGAAGAGGAAAGGAGGACCAGGGAGGTAGCCTGAACAGGGGAGCAGGGACAGAAAAGAGTGGAGTGGTGTGTTGAAGAGTTGGGAGGAAGACTTGGGGATCCGATGAGGGGTGGTGTTGGAGAGGGTGGAACCCAGGCTGACTCTGGACCAGAGCTTCTGCTCCTGCGGATGAATTTGGATTTTGGCCCTGTTGACAGTGAGGGGTCTGGGCACAGAGGATTGATGTGCCTGCAGTCCCTGCTTGTCCCTGAGGAGTCTCTGCTTCCTCAGGTTGCATCGTGAGCACTCAGGCTCTGCTCACAGTCTGCCCCAGCCAAGCCCCTCTCCCAAGGGAGTGGCCCTGAGTGGAGTTCCTGTGCCTAACTTCCATCCATCCTCAGAAGTCCCAGCTAAGCAGGAACTGGCTGGAGACCTCTCCTTGAATGAGGAGCTCTGTGGGCAGGTTGAGGTCTAAGCAGCCAGCACACACTCCTTCCATCTTGCCCCTGGGATATTTAACATCAGCCTCCTGTAAGCATTTGAAAAGCCAAGGCCAGGTCAGTCCTGATGTCCCAGCATAAGGAACAAGGCAGGCACAGGACCTTTCTGGAATACCTTGGTCCAGTCATCCTGTGTCCTCAGCAGTAATGACACTCCCTGCCCTGCCCACATCACAGGCTCAGGGTAGGCATCAAGTGAGAGCATCACCCTCCAATCATGATTCCCACATCACGTACCCACAGCATGTTGCCAACACAGATGCACAGTAGGCACGCGCAGGACAGAGGCAGCCTGTGAGGCTGAGAGGCCATAAGGAAGGAGCTGGGTTCCAGTCCTGCATCTGCTTCCTGTTCGCTGCACCTGCTATGTGATAGTCTGACACTCCCTGATTTTTTTCAGGGCCCCACTTTCTAGGATATGAATGCTTAATACTGGGGCACCACTTGTCAGTGGGTTAAATTCAGTCTTAAGATTGGAAAGACCAGGATCAGCTTCTAAGAGAGGCTGAGGATGGAGAAGCCCCTCTGGGAGCTCAAATCCTGGCCAGGGGTCACTTAGAAAGAGTTCTTGACCAAGGGCACTTGCGTGTCTGTCCTCTGGACATGCAGGTCACAAAAGGGAATCATTGGCTGAGTTTTTTTTTTTTTTTTTTGTTCTGCAAATGGCAGACCATGTGTCCCTCAAAGTCTGCAGCAGCTGCTGATTGAGTGGCCCTTGAGCACTGTCCACTCACGGTGACCCTCTAGCACTATAAAGGGGGTGGGAGGGTTGGAGGGGTGAGCAATTTGGTTGCCTCCAATCCTCCTGCATGTACTGCTCCCCCCACCCAATGCTGGGGGACCAAATTACAGATTAAGAAACTCCAGGTGGAAACAGGCATCAGGGACTTGGTGGGGAGCTTCAGTTCTGGGGCCTGTTTGTGAGGAAGGGAGGGAGTTTGAAAGACTCGAGAATTCCAAGAACCAGCCATCAAGGAGGACAGTGCTGCCTATGGGGTGTGGGTGCAGGGGGTGGGAGCCGAACCTTGGAACCCTAGAAAGAAGGCGGGGACATCTACCATTGAAGTTACACCTACCATGTGTGGCCCTGGGCTGAGCCTTTAGATGTTTTTTGGGGTGTTAATACCTCAGGCAAGCCTGCAAGGAAGGGCTCATTGTCTCCTGTCAACAGGAGGAAACTAAGGGGCCCAGCCTGAGGTCTGACCTTGTGGGCCCCCGTCATCTTAGGCGCCAGCATCCCAGCCCTCTTGACTGAGCCTTGAGTGGCTGTCCCCAGGTGGGGTTGGCCCAGTTTGATTAAATCGCTTGTTTAAATCCCTCCTGTTAAAGGGGGGGCTCAGTGTGGGTGAAATTGTTGGTGGTTATCCCTTGCTGGGGTCTCAGCTCCCATTCTCAGAGCAGCGACAAGCAGCTGTTCTGATTATTTTTCCCTAAAAGAACCCTTCTGCATGTGTGCTTTGCTTTCTTGGGGCTGTGAGGCCTTGACCTCACCACAAACAGGGCAATCCAGGGGCCTCTAGAGGAGAGGGAAATGTGTCTTTCAGGCTCTGGGTCCTTTTGGAGTTCTCTTGGCCACCTCCACCCCAAATGGTCCAGGTCCCAGCAGTTTCAAGGTCCTACCTGCAGAGCAGAGAGATGAGGGGCTTGCCACCGGTCACTCTTAAGTCTGTGATGCGGCTGCCCTGACCTACATGTGACAGATGGAGACTGCCACAGGCCATTTCAAGCAGGTTGGGCTGCTGGACTTTCATAGGACCTTCCAACCAACCCCCAGCAAAAGTCTGACACCTCACCCACCCCACGAAGAACCACTGCTGCTGGTGAATTAATGTGCCCTGAGCATCTACCATCTGCCAGTTGAGCCTGTGCTGGTGGCCAAACAGAATTGGGCTCCATTCTGTTGGAGCCTCTAACCTCTCTCCATAGAACAGATGAGGAAACCAAGACACAACAAGGGGTAGGGGCTTGCCTAGTGCCACAGAGCAAGTTAGTGGTAGAGGCAGGACATGAACCCAGGCTCCTGATTCTAAATCCAAGGCCCAGTGCACTGTTACAGCCTCAGAGCATCGATTTCCCTTATAGAGCTGCATTCAGGGGACGCAGCAGCTTCCTCCCAGCTTAGTGCCCACCCTGAGGATTCCTAGAGCCTATAGGGGCTGGGAGGGTGGGTGCCTCTTTCAAGCATAGACAGCGGTCCCCGAAGTGAGGGCCCTTCTGGGCATCTACTCTGCACCAGGATGGGTATGGGAGCTAGTCCCCAAGATCCATGAGCTTGTCAGTGCAAGAATGGATACCTAGTGTGGGTGGGCATCGCCAGGTGGAGGTGTGGCACGGGAAGCTTCCTTAGCTGACCTGTCAGAACCATGATGTGGATGAGGAGCTAAAGAAGCTGGGGTCAGGCCATGAGGGTATGAGGCAGCTGAGAGCTGCGCTGGGCCTTGGAGCCAGGCAGTGCGGCCAGGGCTTTGCTGTGGGAAGGTCATTCCTCCGGCGGAGCTGGGTCTGGATTCTGGCTTGCTTTCTCTGAACCTTACTTTCTGCATTTGCAGAGTGGCTATTGTGAGAATAAGTGAGACCCCAGACCTGGAAGTGCTTTGGAAGTGACAGTGGGGCCGGCCTTTATTCCTGCTCATGTTGTTCTGTGAAACAAAGACATCGAGTCCCTGCTCCTCCCACAGCCCGCTCTGTGACCTTGGCAGCGTCACCCCTCTCTCTGAGCCTGAGATTCCCCATGGGTAAGATCGGGCTGGCCGTTCATCTTCCTCGCAGGAACTTGTGGCCAGGACGAGACTCCACAAGACCAGGGCCTGAGCTGGCCGGGCTAGCCTCCTCCTGTGGGCAGCCATGTGGATGTGCCGGGGTAGGGGGGCGGTGCTGCCTGGCTTTGTGAGGCTGTGAGCTGAGCTCCCTGGGCCTTTTACAGACTGTTTATGATGTGCCACTGCAGTAACTGCCCATGATTAGCTGCTCTGCAGGCCACTCCAAGGCCTGGGAACAATGGACCCGAGGAAGGAAAGGAACTATAAAAGGACCAGGAGCCTGGAACGTCACCCTCAATAATTTATCCTGCACCTGTGCTCAGCCTCTGGGTTGCAAGGACCTCTGTCCTACACAGTCTTTCTCCACCTGTGTCCTCTGCTTGCAGCAAATCTGAGGTGCAGTATGAATAGGGTGTGGGCTTTGGAATCAGGCAGGCATGGGTTTGAGTGCCACTCCCTCCACCTACCAGGTAGGCTGTGTACCTGGGCCTCAGTTTCCTCATCTGCACAGTGGGTGCAATGACCTAACCTACCCATAGGATTCGGCGAACTCCAGTGAGAACATGGGGCGGACAGCACATACAACACAAAGTGGGTGGTCAGTAGGTGGTCACCAGAGTCAGGGTTGAGTTTGCAGGCCATTGAGGGGAAGCTGATAACTCTCCTAGCTGAAGGATGCCTCCCCCCCGCCACCCCCAGTCTTGCCTCTGCGAAGTTGGAAGGGACTGGATTTAGGGCTCTATGTTGCCTACCAAGGCAGGCCTGCCCAGACGCTGCCCTCTCAAGAAGGAGGAGTAAGGAAAGAGGAGGTAGAATGCTGTGTGGCCTTGTGCTGCCCAAGCCCTGGGGCCTCTTTTCTCCTAATCACAGCAAACCTTTCAGGGACTTCTTTCCCTCCCCTGCAGTCTTTAATCCCATACCCAGCCTGGCCCCAAGCCCTGCGCCAGGTGATTTCATTGTGTGACCTGACCTCACAGTAACCCTGTGGAGGCAGTATGCGCAACTTCCACTTCACAGATGAAGAAGCCCAGGCCCAGAAAGGATGAGAGAATTGTCCACATTCTTCTGGGGTCCAGTGGCAGGGCTTAGGCCTCTAGGCTCGGGACATACCCATTCCCCCAGGCAGGGAACCCAGGAAGCTGCCCACATTAGCAAGCAGAGAAGGAGCAAGGCCATTCTATGCAGGCCCCAGGGGAACCGACCTGAATTTGGGGTGATTACTAGAGCCCCTGAAATCTCAACTCCTGCATAGCTTCCCCACAGGAGTCTGAGCTGAGAATTGACAGACTTGGGTGCTGGGTCTTGGTTCCACCTTGTAAAAACTTGGAGGGTCAGACTAGAAGGAAGATCTTACAGATCTCTGTTGCCTTGTTGCTGTACCTCTGTAGCGAAGTCTCTGCTTTCCTGTCTGGCTGGGCTAAAGGCCACTCTCCTGCCACCCCATTCTCAGCCTGCAGCTAGGCTGTGCCTCTCTCTCCCTCCCCTTCCATCTGCTCCTCTATCTGCTGTCATAGCTCCCAGCAGATGCAGGTGTCCACTCTCTAGAATCAGGAATGTCTTCCAAGGAATGATCATCCCCAAAACCCTGGGCCCTAGTGAGCTTCCCATCACTAGGGGAATGCAAGCAGAGGCCGGTGCTCTGGGTCAGGGAGGCCAGATGGGGCAGGAGGGGCCCTGCCTCAGTAGAACAGCTGCTGGCAAAGCTCCGAGGCCTCTCTCCTCTCCCCGAAGACTCTAGCCCCAGTCAGTGACCCGGGCACGACCCTGCTGGGGCAGCAAGGCCCTTGTTCTCACTTGGAAGTGAAGTTGGAGGACTGGCTTTTCAGTGCATTTGCTCCAAGAATGTGCTGACGCTGCAGCAGCTTGGCAGACTTTCTGCCGTCTGCTTCCTCCCATGCAGCTATGTGTTCAGCGCCTCTGCCTTCCCAGCCTGCACCAGGTCTCCAGACAAGAACCTGCGGCATCCCAGGGGATGCGTGAGCACAGCAGCACCTCATTACGCAGGTGTCTCTGGCTCCCACGCCCTGAACACCTCACCAGTACCTTGTCCCAGTCACTCTTCTCTCGGGGTGAAAGAGTCCACCAGGATGAGGGGCCCCCAGGGCAGATGGCATCATGGAAGCATCAGATACTTCAGGAGCTGAGGGTGTGGCCTAGATGGCACTCTCTCTGTGTGACACACTGGGTGGAGTAACTGCATTCTCCTGCAGGACCACCTGGATCAGGGGTCAATAATGCTCCCACGTGTGTCCTGACCCTTAGCTGCTGTAACAAATTTAAAGGCATCTTGGGAGAGAGCGATGCCATAAATGATAACCAGGACCCCATGTATGGTTGTCTAACTTCAAAGTTTCCTTATCTTTAAAATGGGGATTATAGTAGCACCAACCGTGTAGGACGAAAGGGTTAAAAATGAAGAGCACAGTGTGTACATTACCTCTGACTTTCATAGCAGGCCTGCAAAAAAGACATCCCCATTTTACAGATGAGAAAATGCCCTTGGAAGGTCAAGACCCAATGTCACAGTGATTAGATTCCACAGCCTGGTTATCTGTCACCTCCTCCCCCTATCCCTGCCCGTGATAGGGAAGCTCAGAGCTTCGTGGGTGCTGTCCTGAAGGGGGTCTTTCTTCAGAGGGAGCCCACAGATGTATGGGAGGGAGGGAGAGAGCCCAGAGCAATGCATGGTCTGTTGGTCAGGCCTAGGGATGAGCAGACTCTCCACTGGAGGAGTGCGTGTGTGAGCGTGTGTGTCTCATCTCTAGGTTTGTGCCGTACATGAGACACACGTTTGTGTGAGACCTCAGCAGTCCGTGTTAGAGGATGACTGTGACTGAGAGTGTGTGCCCACATGTGTTCGTTCACGTCTATGAGTGTCTGTAAGTGAGAAGGAGAGAGAGAACACACATTACCCAGCGCTTCAGGGTGGGCAGTGAGGTTAATTACATTTTCTGGTTGGCTGAGAGTTAATCAGCGGTGCCTCATTGTTCCAACCCTTTTAGAATGTTTTTTTCCTCAAATGTCTACATCCGCTGCTGTTGAGGAGGGATGATGACAGCCTGAAGGGTGTACAAAGAGGGTGACCGGGGCTGGGGGCTGGCCTGGAATCCATGCTGCAGAAAGATGGACCGACACAGTGGTGGTTGCCGCCCTGAGTCTCTGCAGGCCTCTAGGATCACAGGGCGCCGGTGGGCTGCGTGGAGACAGGCAGGCAGGATCCTGCTCGGCGTGAAAGCACTTTCTGGACATGGTCCGGGAATGTGGTGCCGCTTTGGGGGCACTGAGCTCCAGCTACTGAGGCATGGCACAGCCCTGAGCGCCTTCTGAGCAGGGACATTATCAAGGCTACTCCCGCCCTGGGGAACCTGATGGGTTTCTTCCAATCTCGAGGTCTGGGGCTGTTGAGTGCTGCTCCCACAGCTTGGAGTGGAGTCGGACTCCCAGGAGCCCCACCACTTCATAAACAGACCTGAGTTGTCTTATACCCGTTTTTCAGATGAGGGCCTAAAAGACTCAAAGAATTAATTGTCCATTACTGTGCGCCAGTGAACTCTAACCCAGGGCCTTTGATTGCTTATATAATTCTCTGTCCACCTCCCAATCCTCCATACCAGAGAGCAGCCACCTGGTGGGTGGCCAGTGATTGGCTTGCAGCCTGTCTTGTGTGAAAATGATGGCCTGGGTTTCTAGAGCCTGCTGGGAGAAGTGGAGCCCCTCTCAGCTCAGAGGGTGAGAATCTGTGCTCATGGGGGTGGGGTTCTGCAAAGAGGAGCAAAGGGAGGGGAACTCAGGCAAGGGCACCGTCACCACACACACATGCCCAGGGAAAGCAAAGACCCAGGAGGAAAGGAAGAGCTCTCTGAGGTCAAAGCTTCCTGCCACTACCCAAGTGACCTTGGCAAGATGTGCTGCCTCTCTGAGCCTTAGTTTTAGTACTTTTAAAACTAAAGTATTGCCGGGCTTGGTGGCTCAGCCTGTAATTGCGCCTTTGGGAGGCTGAGGTGAGTGGATTACCTGAGCCCGCAGGTTCAAGACTCGCCTGGGCAGCGAGACCTCATCTCTACAATAAATCAAAAAATCAGCTGGACATGGTAGCGCATGCCTGTAGTTCCGGCTACTCGAAAGGCTGAGGCGGAAGGATCACTGGAGCCCTGCAGGTCAAGGCTGTGGTGGCCGGGAGCAGCCACTGCACTCCAGTCTGGGTGACAGAGTGAGACTTCAACTCAAAAAAGCAAAACAAAACAAAAAAAACTAAAGTATTAATAATTGCTCCACACGACGTGGGAAGATGAAATGAGATTGTGATTGTATGTGTATAAAGTTCTCACAATAAATGGCGTCTGTTGACTTGACATTATTGCTATTGCTCCCTGTTGAGGGAAAATGGACACAGAACCAAAAGGGAAGATGGTCGCTCAAGTGCAGGGGCACAGGACGTTGGGAGCAGTGACAGGGCAGGACTGGCTGGGGAAAGAAGCAACATGGAAAAGGGCAGCCCAGCAGCAAGGGGCCCTAGCCATGCCCACTGCCACTGACCTCACTGAGAGCTCCCACTCCTCCTTTCCTGCAAGGGTACTTCCTGGCACCCCACCAAGCTTTTAGCAGGCCAGACCCTCACTGGCTGGCTGGGGAGTGGATGAATTCACAGGTATATATCCCCAGGTCTATCTAAACATGTGCTCTCGTACTGTGACCTTGGATGAGTCCCTACCCCTCTATGAGCTCTGTCTGTAAAGTAAACATTTGCACTTGGTGTTGTGTAAGCATCGCCTTGCCTTTCCCCAGGAACCAGCACCCTTCAGCTGAAAGGATGGAGGCTTGGGAGGACTGGACTTGCCCAGGAGGGTCTTGGAATGGTCATTGGTGATAAAATGCCATACAGTTTATTCGTTTGTTCATACGTCATGCATTGTGCTAGGGCTGGAGATGTGTTTGCTAGTGAACAAAACACACATCCCTGCCCTTGTGGAGAGCGGATCTTACCTTCTAGAGGGAGGTGATGTCATCAACGAGTAACTGATGTAGCTAGCATGTTAAAGGATGGTAAGTGTGGAGAGTATAGCAGAGTACATGGAGATGGAAGTGCCTGGGAGAGGTACCACTTAAAGTCAGGGGGTCTGAGTGGACCTCATTGAGAAAATGAGGACAAGTGGGGCAGGACTGTCTTCTGCCCCTTAAGGGAGAAGGTACTAGTCACAGGTGTTCCCTCCTGTAAGAATTTACCCCAGTGTTTCTGGTCTGCATCCTGGAGGGCAGCAATTATGTCAGATTTCACTTCTGCCTCCCCAGAATTTGGTACAGACTCAGACTGAGTAAGTGTTGGGTCATATATCTAAAGGATCTATCCACACAGTCCGAACCTGGTACCCTTGTCCTATAGAGTGGAAAACCCTTCCTGGCACCACCCACCCTCAGAGAGAATATCAGCCCGTCCAGGCCTAGACCCTGCAAGGACATTCCGAGGGGCGACAGGCCCTGCTGTTTCATTGCAACGTCCACACCAGGCCCCGAATTCCATCTGCCGCCAAATTCCAGGGCTGGAAATAATGAGGCAAATTGTCCCTCACCACTGATTAACTTTCAAGTTTCTCTGCTAAACTGGGTGCAGTTGAAGTTTTAGCAAGTCTCCCGGGGACCTCAGGCGGCTTCAGTTTCAGCCTTGTAAAGAACTGTTAAAGATCCAATCAAAATAAATAAAATCAG
Source organism: Cephalopachus bancanus (assembly GCA_027257055.1). Taxonomy (NCBI): domain Eukaryota; kingdom Metazoa; phylum Chordata; class Mammalia; order Primates; family Tarsiidae; genus Cephalopachus; species Cephalopachus bancanus. Next base: position 551,938 of record JAPVLO010000396.1, read on the forward strand.
ATCCAGGAAAGCGATGTGTTTGTGACTGCAGACCAAACACTCAAGATATTCATGCAGAAGCCCAGCACCCGCTTTGGAGGGGATTCCTTACACTAGACTGGCATGGGCTGCGAGCCTCCCACCCTGGAGCGACCAGAGGGGCAGACCTGGGAGGGTCCTGTCCCTATGACTCGCAGCGAGGGAGGGTCCTGCCCCCCTGGCCCCTGTGCCCTCGTCCTGCCAGATGGTATGGAAGCTGAATGCCGAGACCCTAACATGTCTTGCCACCCTGAGTCCTCCCCACAACTCAGGCTTGGCTGCACTGGGATGGTTGACACTTTTTTAAATAAATTAATGTCTCTGGACAATAATCAGACATTTAATCTTTTTTAAAAAAAAGAAAAGAAAATGCATGCCCTAGGAATATTCTGACCACAAAATCAGAAACTCCAAGTCAGGAGATGCCAAAGCCATGCATGGTACATGAGCGATAGGCTTACAAACCGTCCACATCATGAGGCATTCATGACACAGCAGGACAGAGCAGAGGATGTTGAAGTTTGGACAGCTCAGAAGGTGTCTTTCAGATTGCTCTTAACAAGGCCCTTGTGATTCTGGACACCCCAGAGGCACATAAAAGCCACACCCAGGCTAGCAAGAGGGGCATCCTCCCTCTCTCCTGGCTGGGGGGCTGCATCCTGCCTGACCAGCCACCCCTTCCGGCTCCACGTGCACCCCTCCCCAGCCTTAATGACCAGTTCAATGCCACTGCTAGAATTCTTCATCAAACCCTAGAAGACAAATCATAAGTGGAAAGAAGATCATGCGCAATACTAAGAATCACCTTCTCGCTTCTAGGGTTCAGAGAATGCAGCAGGGATGCCATGGAAGCCTTGTACAAGCTGGACGTTTGTGCCCTGAGAGCATTGGACGAGCTCTTAGAGATCATTGGGAACAACTTCCTCCTGTCAGGCATGGCAAAACAAGTCCCAGAAGGAGAAGAAGGACCTGGGGCTACGCAGAGACCCAGGGAGAAGTGGTTAGGAGCCAGGCCTGCTGAGTCAGACCGCCTGACTCCCCAAGAGCTGGTCACCCAGAATGATGGGTGCTGTGTTCCCATCCGCCCAGCCTCAGCCAGAGTCCAAGCCGGGGGTCTACCAGGGCCTCCTAGCCCTCGGTCTCATGGGTGCCAGGCTGTACTGGCAGGCGGGCAGGCCCAGGCAGTCCTACCCCCTGCAGCACCCCCCACGCCGCCGCTGAAAGGCCCCCTTGTGCATGGCCCTGCCTCTGCGCCGTGCACAGCCCTGCTCTCTTACCTCATAAACGGCTAATTTGTTACATATTTTCTGACGCTGTAAATGGGAGAACAAAGACCTTTTCTCTCTCATATTTTCGTTCAATTATGTTTGTGGGGGAACCTGATCCCCTTCAAAGGGGGGCTGGAGAAGCCGGGTGGAAGCCTCCCGGGTGCACTGACCTCCCAGGCCTGTTCCTGAGCCTGTAACCCCAAGGGCAACTGAGGGCAGCTTGGGTCTAGGTGCGGCTGAAGATGGCCCAACTCAGCCAAGGGGGAGAGTAGCAAGGCTTCCTTCCATGTCCTCTGAGGAGCGAATTAAGAGATGGTACTGCATCTCCAGGGGAGCAGACACCAGCATCGAAAGCGGGTTGGTGGGGGCGGGCTCCTCCAGGGTAGATGAAGTCTCTAGGAGGCAGATTTCGGAACCACAGAAGGTCCCCATCATAGCCACGCCCTGCGATGGTATAGGTTGGCCAGGGCACATGGTGAGCTCCCTGTCACTAGACTGACTGCTCCTTTCCCTGTAAAGGAGGCGGGTTCCCCTAGGAGATGAGGTAGGAGCCAGGGGTGGAGGGAAGGGAAGTGTACTTTGGAAAGGGAAATCCCACAGCTGCAGACCCCTGGCCTGCACCATGTCTGAATCCCCTCTAGCCCTGAGGTTCTGGATGTGCCTAGGCTTCTGCCCAACTCTGGCTCACATCTGGGTTCCCAACATCCTCCTTCCAACCTCTTTTGAAAAAACATATGTACTGGTTTTGTGCACTGGCTGTCTCTGGTCTGGGACCCTGCAGGACTGGCTGCCCAGGATATCTCTCTAACAGCTGACGCCTCGGCCTCTCCTTCCTTCCTTCTTCCTTCTTCCATTCCTTTCTTCCCTGCAGCAGGTGACTGCAAGTGGCAGTCTTAGACTAGGTACTGGGGATACAAAGATGAGTAAAGCAGACATGGTCCCCACCCTTATCATGTCTGCAGATGTTTGGTAGGAGGTTGTTTGGCACATGGCTAAAATTGCCAGACTGTCTTCATTCATCCACCACTTACTTGCTGAGTAACCTCAGGCCACCTCCTTTGCCTCATTTGTAAAATGGAGATAAAGATGAGAACCACCTCACAGAGTTGCCAGGGCTTAAGTGAAGTAACACTTGGAACAAACTTCATACAGTGCCTAGCATAGAACAAGTGGTTAACCTCATAAATATATAAACTATTATGAGTCTCCAGAAGAAAGAGTCCAGGGTAGAAGAGAACTTTGAACAGGCACTCCTGAGCTGATCTGGGGGATCAGAGAAGCGTTCAGGAAGAGATGCTTGAACCACTATCTGAAATATGAGTGGAAGTTGATAAGGCAAAGGGCAGAGTGATGGGAAGGGCATACCCGGCAGAAGGACTAGCATGTGCAAAGGCCCTCAAGTGGGAAAGAAATAGTACTTTTTCAAAAAACTGTAAAGGCAACATGTAAAGGCAGTAAAAACACAGAGCAAGAAGGTCAGGGAGCAGAAGGAGTCTAGGGAGACAGGCAGAGCCCTGCAAAGTGTCACTGAGAGGCTGTGTTGAAGAAGTTCATCATTATTCCGAGAACACAGGGAGCCATGAAGGATTTAAGCCTGGGCATGCTGTGGGCTCATTTCTGATGTTTAAATATCGTACCACACACAGCATCCCCTTTCCCTGTTAAGCCCAGAACCCAGGGCCCTGCATCAGGTCAGGGATGCTCAGCATATGAGATGCAGCCTGGACCCTGGACCCTGGGCTGGGTCACTGTGGCAGTACACTCCAGCAGCAAGGAGAAAGAAGAGGGAGAGAGAATTGGAGGGGGGCAAGGCTAAAGACACAAACACGGCTGGGGCCAGATTTTAGAGAGCTTGATGGGCCAGTCTAAGACTAGATCATGGAGAACAATCGATGGGGCCCCTTGGTGTCGGACAGGAGGGAACTGAGTCTCATCAATGTTAACCTTCCCAAGACCCTGCTCAGCACCCAGCCGAGAACAAACACACCTGCGTGTTGCTTGTGTGAATTCAAGTCTGTGGTTGGGCGTCTTGATGGCTGGGATAGCACACGGCACCACCTACACTCCTGTCCCAACTCCATCTATCTATCTCTATCTTCATCTTTATCTGTCTCTTGCACACACACGTGTGTACATGCATTCTTACATGACCCTCAGTCTCTTAGAGTCCCAGACACCCTGGGGCACAAAGAGCTCATGGCCTACGGCTATGATTCTTGGAAGCAGGAGCTCACAAGGGGAAGATGGAACAGAGACTGGAGCTGAAGGGGAGGTACACCTCCAAGCAGGGCAGGACAGATGTGTGGGCTGTGGACCAATGGAGGCCAGCAAGAATCCTTGCTCCTCACCCACCAGAGGTCCTGGGGCAGGTCCATGCTGGGATGCCAGTATGTGCCTGAGGCCCCACAGCGAGACTGAAGTGTTAAGAGACTGAAGTTGTTCTCCTTCTGCCCATGGTGGATCCTGGAAGCAGACTGGCCTCCTTGACCAGCTCTCTTGGGAGTCCTCCTCTGCCTCCATTGCCTGGCACACAGCCCACCCTCCCAGGTCAGACCTACACAACAAGGCGGCTTTGGATAGCACTTATTTCCCATCTGCAGTGTAAGCAGATCTTTGCTCATCCAGAATGTGTCTGACTTTTCTGTGTTCTTTCCCCAAGACTCAAAGCTCAGATTTCAGTTTCACATTCTTTTGCCTTGGGTCGAAAAACATTTTCCCTTTCTGTGGTAGGGTGAAGGAGGGGGTATGGGGGCACAGGATGCCCCAAGCTGCCCAAGTGAAACAGATGGGTGCCTGATTCTGCCTTGGTCTGCATCCCCTGGCTTGCTATGTGATCTTGGGCACCCTACTGGCCTCTCTGGGCTCAGTGTTCTCTCCACACAATGAGAAGCCCCACACAGGAACTGAGGACCCTCCTTTGCCTGACAATCTCTTAGCAGCACTGAAGTCTCCAATGCTCCCATCCTGTTGCCAGGAAGTGTCTCCTGTGACTTCAAACAGGCAAAAGCAGGAGAAGTTGGCACTGCATTTGAGTTTGTCTGCAAGGCCAAGTTTCATGCAACTGCCTCCTTTGATGCATCTGAGGAGGAGTGTCCATTCCCTGGACTGTCAGCACCACAGGGTCCTATGCCAACCCACACAGTCTCTTTCTTTCCTGCCATTCTGGGTCTGCTCCTCTCTGCTCCAACTGCACCCCTAAGGATTCCTAAAGTGAAGGAGGATAAGGTGAAGGACCCAGCCTCAGAAGTTGGGGAAGGAGAGAGGGGGCAGTGATGGGCAATGGGAGAGCCTCAGAGCCCTGAGTTGGAGGGTTCTAGAACATGCAAGACAAGAGAGACTAGCAATTCTTAACTGTCCCTCCCTTCTTCTGTACGTCCCCAAGGCCCCCATGGCCTCTTGGCCTCTCCTGGCCCAGGACCAAGACTATCTCCTGCCTGTGGTCTGTACCCCTCTATGTCTTTCTCCAGGAAGCAGCCAGGGAGCTGCTTTCTAAACTGAAATCCTGATGGATCGACCCTGCTTTGAAACTTCAGTGGCTGCCCCCTGTCCTGTGGATAAAGTCTGAGCGCCAAATTCTGCCTCTACACGCTGCACAGGGTCTGTCCCACCTCCATCCCACTAGCCACATGCTGCACTCCCGCCCCCTCAATCACAGACACATCCCTGGACTTGCTGGCTTCACCCAGCCCCCACTCCTTGACACTACCTGGAATTCCTTTTCTTTCTCTTTGGTGTGGCAGGTGTGTGCTCCCACAGAGCAGTCACCTCCTGTGGGAGTCCCCTGTCTGGGCCCTCCCCTTCTGCTGGGCTCTCACAGCACCTTGCCCATCCTTGCCCCAGCCTTAACAAGTGTTGTTTGATCTTGCCTCGTGTCCTCCAGGAACCTCCTCCCTTGCTTCACACCCCTGCCTGTGACCCCTCAAAATGAAAGGGTACTGATTTGGTCCCATGGCCCCAGCACAGGGCCCAGCACTGGTCCACACTGAACACTGAAGAAGGAATGGGAATCCCCCATCCACACATACTGAACTCTTGCCCCTCCTTGGAACACCTCCTGTAGCCGGGACCCACCCCAGTGTTTAGGGAACAGAAGTTTCTCAAAGTATGTGTCTGTGTATATCCTAAGAAAGGGCAATCGTTTTTGCAAGGTTTATAGAATGCTAGTCTCAAGCAGCCAAGACAAATTATTCTCTCCACTTAGCAGATGGGTAAGCTGAGGCCCAGAGAGAAGGGCCTGCCTCACATTCTCACAGCATTTTACTGAAAGAGCCAAAATGAGACCTTCATGCAACCTGCGTACAGCAGGTCCCGGATTTGAAACCGGGTCAGAGCCCCGCCCTTTCTGCTGCTGCTGGTCTCTGGAGCGTTTGATAACCGGTGGCTTGGCAGACAGACGGTGGAGGCGCATTACGACTTCTCTCATCAGTACTGAGCGTTCACAGGCCTGGCTCCTCTCCTCCCACCCTGGGCCACCTGGAGGTGCGCCTTCCAATCCAGTCTTCTCTGGCGGCTGCCCAGGACCAAGGCAGAGCGGATGGAGGTCCCCACAGTGTTGGAGGGCCTGTGAGACCCTCCCCCTCCCTGCAAATTGGTAATTGCTGTGTGGTCAGACCAGAGGAATTAGACGGGCCCTCTAGGAATTTCATACTGATTTTGCAAATGAAAATGGAGACTTGCCTTTTGAAGTCTAGGCAGCTGTGTCAGCAGGGCAGGTCTGAGACTGCAGGAAAAGTAAAAATGACATGCTTCGATCCTATGGAAGCAACTGCTTAAATAACAATAATAGCGATGATGGTGATTAAGGCCACCGCTGACAGATGACCTGTGTGACCATTGTCCCTCCATGGGTCTCAATTGACTTGTCTCTGATTCCTCCTCCATTTCACCGTCTGCAGCAGCTTGTCCGTGGTCTGAAGATCAGGTAGAGAAGGGTTGTGTATGCCAGTGGGGCTGAGGCTGGAGACCACGGCGTGAGACTAAAGACCCTTGACCTCTGGGTCTCCTCCAGGCCTGACTCCTGACCATCTCTGAACACCCCGTGCACTCCCTCTGCAGGGAACACCCTCAGTTCTGCTCACCCTTATTCCTCCACTCATTCCCAAGCTGGGGAAGAAGCCCTCTCTGAGGCCCCAAACCCCTGTGTTTAACTTTTATCATTAACCTACCATGTTATAACTACCTGTTCCTCTGTCCATCTCCTCTGTGGCCTCAGAGCTTTATAACTGCAAATAACTCCATCTAGGGGATTCTCCAGGACTCTCCAATACCACTTACTGTTTTTCCTCCTTGCTCAGAGTGTATTTGGTTTAGACGATCAGAGGTGGGTTTTTGGGGGCAGGGGGAAGATTCACAGCAGGAGCAGCAGGGCAAGCTTGATGGATTCAGCCCAGGCGGAACTAAGGCCTGAGTGAGGAGCCCCCAGCACTGGTCACTTACTTCTCTGAGCCTTGGGTTTTCCGTCTGCAAAATGGGGTCATTAATGCTGCCCTCACAGGCCTGTTATGATGAGTAAATGAGCTTTCATAGGCAAAGTGTCTGGACTGGTGCATGTAATGTTCTAAACGTTGGGCTCCTTGAATAGGCCTTCCAGAGCTGAGAGGGATTCCCATACCCTCCTATTTCAGCAGGGACCCTATGACCCAGAGAACCAGTCCCACAATTGGCCTGGGTCAGAGTCTGCAGCACCAGAATCCAAGTCTCTGGCCTTCCTTTGGCTTATCTGCACTGAAAACTGAAAACCAAAGGACCCCTCTGCCCACTCACGGGGAAGACCCCACATAGACCCTTTCCTGGAGTCCCCAAGCCTCTGGGCTGGCCCAGCCAGTCCCAGCCATCAACCTCCCTACCCGGCAGAATGCTAATCTCATCATGTGGGCGGCTCTGGATTTATGAGCATTTCCTGGCATGACTTGAAGGACAGAGGAGGAACCCTGGGATTTTTAAGGGTGGTCTTTGGGCGGAGAAACTAAGCATTTAGAGAAAAGGAGGAAAGAAAGCTAGGGTGAGTCAGGCCTCCTGATGCCCATCCAGGAAAACACCGAGGGCTCAGCCAACTCACCCTACAGGGCAGATGGGGGCATGACCAGCACCACTGGGTTCATCCAGCAGGCCACTATGGGGCACAGGACATCTGTGCTCAAGGCCAAGTCTGTGGTTCTCTGAATCCACAGTCGGGGTATTAGGATGTGATGAGGGGGAGCGAGGAGGGCAGAGCTGCCTTCATTTTCCATCCCTGCCTCCCTAGATTCCATCCACACAGCTCATCCATCACCTCTCTGCTCAGACTCCCCAAGACTTTCTATCTCACTCAGGAAGCCAAAGGCCTGTGAAGCCCACAGGGCCCTGCAGGGGCTGTCCCGCTGCCCCCCTCACCGTGACCTCTCTGCCTTGTGCTGGAAATTTCTCCTCTTGCCTCTCCGGATCCACCATCCGCTCTCCTTGCCCTGCTCTGGGCTGACCCAGTATCACCTGTCTCACCCCCTTAGCCTCATCTCAGTGACGGTACTGGCAGGAAGTGGGTGGGCAGGAGGGGAAGGAAGCTGAGATAGTTATTACCACCATTCTACTCCTGGGTGCCACCATGGTCCAGGCCTTGGTCAACAGTAGCGGTGCTCCCTCTCAAGCCTGACCAGAGTTTGGGTCCCTGCTTCTTCCGTTTCCCTAAAAGTTTAGGAGCAGAAAAGCTACCCCTCTCTCCCTTCTTCCCTTTCCGCCCTCCCCTTCCACACCTTTGTGAATATTCCATCAGTGGTCTTCCATCACTCCTTCAGTTGAACTTACTTCATTGGAACGCACTTTCCCAGCACTGCTTCTTACTGGGTCCCTGCCTAAGACAGGGCTTCCCCCTCACTCATCCCTCCACAGCCTCACTGGCCTCCTTCCTGCTCCTCAAACCCATCGGGCCTACTCCTGCCTCAGGGCCTTTGCACTTACTGTTCCTTCTGCACAGATTGTTCTTTCAGATACCTACATGACTGTCTCCCTCATCTCTTTCCAATCTTTTCTCCAAAGTCGTGTCTTATTGTGGCCTTGCCTGGACTTCTTATCTGAAATGTCTGGCATGGTGGTATGCACCCATAGTCCCAGCTACTTGGGAGACTGAGGCAGGAGGACCTCTTGAAGCCAGGAGTTCAAGGCTACAATGAGCTACAATCACACCGCTGCACTCCAGCCTGAGTGACAGGGTAAAGCCCTGTCTCTAAAAAAAGATTAAAAAATAGGCCACGCTTGGTGGCTCAGCCTATAATCCCAGCACTTTGGGAGGCCAAGACGAGTGGATTGCCTGAGTCCGTGGGTTCAAGACCAGCTCTGGCAACTTGGAGAGACCTCATCTCTACAATACATCAAAAATTAGCGGGGTGTGGTAGCACGCACATGTAGTTCCGGCTATTTGGAAGGCTGAGGCAGAAAGATCACTGGAGCCCAGCAGGTCGATGCTGGGATGGCTGTGAGCATGCCACTGCACTACAGCCTGGGCGAGAGAGTAAGACTCCAACTCAAAAAAAAAAATAGTAATAATAAAATGTCAGCCCTCAACACATGCATTCCCTATGTTCTTCTTTGCCTTATTTTCTCCTTAGCAACTATCACTTTCTAACATACTAAATCGCTTGCTTGTTTTTTTTTCTATTGTCACCTTTCCCCTGCTGTAATGAAAGCTGTGTTATGGCAGGGATCTTTATTGTTGTGCTCACTGTACCTCCAGGACCAGGAACAGCGTCTGCTGCATACGTGCGCAATCAGTATTTGTTCAATGAATGTGTAAATTAGTTCTTTTCCCCATGTGGTTAAGCCCAGACTCTGGGGTTCCTAGTGAAGTGTCCGCTGGTGCCTGGATCTCTGGTCCCCACTCGTAGCCTAGAGCCAGGCCCGCTCCAGGAAACCTTGCGTTTATTTGGATGTCTTCTGCTCAGTAGCCCAGTGTCCGGAGACAGGATTTTGTGCCGGAGGCCTGAGAGCTCAGAATCCCGAGCAGGAAGTAGGAAAGTAGTCGGCACGGCTTTGGTGCTATGGATGGGGCACGGAGAATAAATAAATAAAACTCAGCCGGAAGCTGGCAGGCTTTAACCTTTGAGGAAATGTCCCCTAGGCTGGAGAAGCCTTCCTGTGAAGGGAGCTGCCCTCTACCCTGCCTGGGTGCTGAGAGATTAGTCTGGCCCAGGGTCCAGGAGACATAGCTCCTCCCAACTGTGGGCATGGGAGGCACTGGGTTCTGGCAGGGAACAGCTCAGGATGGGGGTCCTGGGATAGTTGACTCACTTGGCTGTTTGTTCATCTGTTCACTCTACAAGTATTTTTCAAGCATCCGCTACCTGCGTGATAGGCACATACTATGCTCTCTCTGGGGAAACAGTCAAGACCAAGACAGATGACTTGCCTACCCTCAGAACATTCCCTGTCAAGCAGGAAGGATGGGTGTTAGGCAGTTAAGAGTATGAGAAGTGTCATGGCCTGGGAGGTGTCGGGTGCTTTGGGGGCACCTGGCAGGGGACCTGCCCAGTCTATGGCTCAGGAAATGTCTGAAGGAAGGAGCCAGATGCAAGGAGGAGAGTGAAAGAGGGCTCCAGATCAAGGGGGTACATAGGGGAAGATCCCAAGACTGGACACAGTGGAAACAGAGTGAGAGGCCACGAACCAGGGGAAACTTGGCAAGGGTGACCTCTTTCCTTTCCTCACAGGGCAGCTCTGACAGCACCCTCTGCCTAAGGTTCTTGGGCCCCTCTTGCTGCCCAGCTGACCACTCAGAATCTAGGCCTGAAAGACCAGCCCCTACTCTTCTGTTTATGTCTGTCCTTCCTGTCAGTGGTTGGGTGGAGGTGTCTTGGTGAGTCAGGTCCAGGTGTAGCAGAAAGGACCCAGGACCTGCCAGCTAGACCTGAGTTTCGATCTCAGCTCCAATTCTTCAATGTGGGACTTCGTGAAAGCAACTTGACCATCTTCAAGGCCTCGGTTTCCTGGTTTGTCATATGAGAATAACAGTCTCTATCTGAAAAGATTAAGGCATGAGATGGTTTTCCAGCATCTTTGCAACAGCTGTGTGATCTGGTATGTTCATTAACTATGATCTTGTTTTCCATCATTCTCCTCCTTAGAAGACCCTGGCCTCTGCTTCTCTTCACATGCCCAGGGCCTTTGCACCTGCTGGTCTCTCTTCCCTCGTCACTCTCCATCCCCTTGCCTGCTTTATTTTCTGTCTGTAATACATACTGTATTTGTTTTCCAGAAAAACAGAACCAACAGAATGCATGTATGCATTTGGATAGCTAGGGGGAGAGAGAGAGATTAGATAGATAGATAGATAGATAGATAAACAGATTTATTTCAAGGAATTGACTCATACACTGCATAGGTGGGGTTGGTTGGAAGTTCAGGGAAAAGTTGATGCTGCCATTCAAGTTCAAAGGCAGTCCTCTGGGAGAATTCCTCCTTCTTTGAAAGAGGTCGACTGTTTCTATCAAGGCTTTCTATGATCGGGTGAGTCCCACATTATGGAGCGCCCACATTATGCATTTTTAAGACTCTGCTGGCTTAAATGTCAGTCTCATCTAAAAAATACTTTCGCGGAAACATCTAAAAAAATGTTTGGTCAAATGTCTGGGTATGGTGGTCTAGCCAGGTTAACATATAAAATTAATCCCCATAAGTCCACCCTTTGTCAACTGGGCACCCATACACATCTCCTTAAATCACACTTAATCTCCAAATAAGGACAATGACATGGTCATAGTTCCACCTACCATGATGCAACTATCCTATGTGCAACCAAAAACACACTAGTCCTTTCTTCAGAAAAGAATACAAAGTCTGTGTGGCATTTATTCTTCTCCTTGATATCCTGTGACTTAAATACTTTGATATAAAGTCAGTACATCTTATGTTACATAATAAGGGGATAGGTAGGGAAGAAAGCAAAGATATTTGAGATGTGAACATACACACACACATATTTATAAGAAAAGAAGGAGGAATACTCGTAATGGTCCCTGTTTCTGTAACTGGTCACATGGATGTAGCTGGTCTTTATAACCACCTTCTTCCTCTATTACTCATTCTGTATTTCTGTTGCCTTCAGCAACAACCTCAACTGGGCATGGTTCTTAACCTGGCTGGGTGTCCCAGACCTTTATTCCTAAAGGCTTTGGGCCATCTTCGGTAGTTCTGCCTGGACTGGGTTGTTGTTGTTTTCCACTGACTTTAATCTCAGGGTATGGTAATACTAAAAGACGCCCTGAAAGATCTCCTGTGTTCCAGACACACCCAGCTTACTTCCATTGGAGAAGCAGTCTAATAGGACCAATCACTCCAGCCAGCACAGTGACCCCCTTCTTTGTCTGTTGCCTCAGAGGCCCGAGGACTGCAACGCCGCTGGGTGGCAGTCTCAACTTCTAGTTCAGAGGAGTCATTGTTGTATCTCTAACATGCTGCATAAAAATACTATTACTAATAATTTGTTTCTTTTCTGTTTACCTTTCTAGCAGGTGAGTTCTGTGAGGGCAGGGATGTATGTCTGTTTTGTCCCTGGTTAACTGCCCAGCATCTAGAACAGTGCCTGGCACATGGCGGGTGCTCAGTAAGTGGGGCCACGAGGACTGAGATCTTTACTGTAGTTCCCCTGGGCTTCAGGATGGGTTAGCAGACCTCCAGCCTAAAAGCTAGACCTGTCCCAAGGGGCCTGGTCCAAACCTCCTTCTTGACTCAGGGGATCCTGTTGCTTTCTCTTGCACAGTGCCATTGCTGGACATCAAGTGAACACAAGCCTCAGTGTTCATTGTTCCAGCCCATCCAGAACTGTTTACTAGATTTCTCTGGAACAATAAACCTGTCCCCACCCTCCTGGCGCCTGCCTCACTCCATCCTAGGGCCCTGTTTGAAGACGTGTTTGAATTTCGGTCCTTCACTCGGCAGATGCCGCAGGCCACCTTGTGCCCGGTGAGCCCCAGTGAGGGGCCCCCGGTGAGCTCTCAGTGGCTGCCCTCCACGCAGCCATCACGGGGAGAGAGGCAGCACTAGCCTCCGCCCAATGTTTGTTATTCCATGTCAAAGTCTTATCATAAACATTATCCTAGAGTGGGCCACCGAGGCTATGTGCAAAGAAGGTTTGTTATTCTAAGGTGGCCAGGCGCAGAAAGCATTGAGGCCTAGGAGTCTGAACAGCGCAGTCTGAACAGCGCCAGGCTTGGGAGTTCAGAGAGGGAGGTGGGAGTCAAGGCCAGCACTTCATTAGAAAGCCTGTGTGCTTATCAGCCCACCTGTGTACTGACCAGTTGCCTTGAAGACGGGCTTCGCACAGACGGAAACCAAGTCCAGTTAGTCTACCAACTCAGATGTCTGCAGAGAAGCCACTAACACTGATATTTGTTGAATGGAAGGAAGGAAGGAAAGAAGAAGAAAGAAAGAAAGAGAGAGAGAGAGAAAGAAGGAAAGAAAGAAGCTTCCCTCTTTTGGAAGCACTGAGAATGCTCATGAAGAATGTAATTCCAAACCCCAGCTCTGTCATTTGTTGAATGGAAAGGAAGGAAGGAAGGAAGGAAGGAAGGAAGGAAGGAAGGAAGGAAGGAGGAGGAAGGAAGGAAGGAAGGGAAAGAAAGAAGGAAGGAAGGAAAGAAAGAAGGAAGGAAAGAAAGAAAGAGAGAGAGAGAAAGAAAGGAAAGAAAGAAACTTCCCTCTTTTGGAAGCACTGAGAATGCTCATGAAGAATGTGATTCTAAACCCCAGCTCTGTCATTTGTTGAATGGAAAGGAAGGAAGGAAGGAAGAGAAAGAAAGAAGGAAGGAAGGAAAGAAAGAAAGAAAGAAAGAGAGAGAAAGAAAGAAAGAAAAACTTCCCTCTTTTGGAAGCACTGAGAATGCTCATGAAGAATGTGATTCCAAACCCCAGCTCTGTCCTTTACCAGTTGCATGGCCTTGTGCCCATCACTCCCCTCTGCTTCTTGGTTTCCCATCTGTGAATAGAGACACCATCCTTGCTGACCCTCTCCTGGAGACAGCACGCTACCAAAGGTTAGTGGGTAACTAAGAGGATGCATGCCAGGGTGGCCCAAATGCCTGGTCTACCCCTCTCCAGCTTTATCCCCGTTGGTGAGGTACTTAATGTCGCTTTGCTGCAGTTTTTTTTAAAATCGATTAAATGGAATTGATAATAGACTTAGCTTAGAGTTGCTGTAAAGATTAAATACATTAACATGAGCTCAGAAATTTCCTGACACATAGTAAGTGCTCAATAAACACAATACTCCTAGTAATGGAGAGGTGAAGACTTCTTTATAAATTGTGCAAGAAGGGTACAGGACGAGAGGTGTAGGCGAGAGAGCACATGATTCAGGATCTGTTCTTCCCTCGCAGTGGCTCCTGTGTCTGCTATTGGACACATGGGACTCAACAGTGATCAGAGAGTCAGGGATCAGGACTTATCCCACTTCAGTGGGATAACACTTCAGTGGGATAAGTGTCCAGAGCAAGGGAAACGCAGGGGTCTGCTGGAGGCATCAAGCCCTATCTGGGTGGGAGGATTCAAGGATGACAAGCCCCACCACATTCCTACTGTGACACACAGAAATGCCTCATAAATGACATAACCTCAGTTTTACATCTTAATAATAGACTATTTATAATGGGCTTACTCATAACAGACCAACAGTAAATAGTCACTGAATATTTCTGACTTTTTCACAAGAATCCAGGAAGAAAATAAGTGCAACAATGAGTGTGGATCAAAGTGGACTGTACCTGTGGACGTCTGGGAATCCCACTGTGTGGTCCAGGGCACTGCAAGGGGTCCTGGGTTAGGGATCAGGAGGCTTGGAGTTGAGCCCACTCTGCCCCTAGTTCACTGTGTGGTCTTGGGCAAGCCCCACCCTGCCTACTCCGGACCCCCACCCCTTTTATGTGATGAGGTTATAGGATGAGAGCAGTGGTTCTCAAACTAGGTTCCAGGGTACCCACTGGTTCCACAGAAAGGCCATGGGAGTCCTGCTGTGGGGTAACATTGAGCTGGTGGGAATTCAGGCTTCAGCCTGCCTCCCTTACAACAACCAGGGAAGTTTCCATTTTTATCTGCTCTACATTTTGGGTTCCAAGTAAAGTTCCTTTGAAAAACAACAGCAAAAACGGATTCCATGGCTAAAAAAAGTTTGAAAAGTCTTTGGACCAGATGCCCTCTGGGGGCCCTTTCACCTCTAATTTGGGAAGGCCTGGGTCTATTTTCTTCTCAGTTCAATTTAACAAACACGTATCCAGCACTTACTACATGCCAAGACTGTTTTAGCACCCTGCAGATTCTGAAGTACTTAGTTCAGGAGAACACCTCCCAGCTCCGTGAGGACCACATTATTGCAGAAGTGATTCTGTGAGTCAGGCGAGGTCCAGGGGGGCCATTTCCCTTCCAGCTAGTCTTCTGGGCGCCTGGGCCAATGACCTCACCACAGGTCAGGTGTTGCCTTGGCCGAGCTGACTCTGAGAAGCAGCAGGGCAGGTGTGTGCAGCAGCTAGGCGTGGTCTCAGGAAGTCTGTGTGTCCCAGGCCCCCAGAGCAGGAGAGCGGATCAGCTCGACACGGACACTTTCCTCCGAGGCATGTGCCGTGTGGGAGGAAGTGCCTGTTGCCTTAGCAATGTCCACAGAAACAGGGCCACTGCCTCCTGTGATCCATCCCCAGCCACCATGCTGCCATCGACACCCTGCACCAGATGGCGCCAGATTGAATTTCAGTGGTGGCGGCCAGAGCCTAGAGGCCTGGAGAAGGCCCAGAGGTGGGGTGGGGGGCTCTGACCTCATCTCCAGCCAGCTCATTATGGGGAGCAGCCTGGGCTGCATCCAGCGCACTCCAGCTCCCCTGCCCAGCCACGAGCAAAAATGGGAGGGGATGGGGGTGATCTCATGAGCACAAGCTTGGTCCCGTCGCCCATGTCAATATTTTGGCTGAGCAGTGCATACCTGTTTCATGAGCTTTTTTGTTCTTGAACCAAGTGACTGCTGCCACTTGGCAGGACCTTCTGCCCTGTGGTGGTGGTGTGCCTCAAAATGCATAGTGCCCAAGTTCTAGGGGCTTATCTTTAGGGCTTACTGAGCAGCCTTGAACTATGAAATGACCATAGCAGGTGTCAAAGAAATAAAGGCTGAGGCGATACCCTCTCTTTACAAGGCACAGTGCTGAGTGCTGCAGATTCAAAAGTGAGAAAGACACAATTCCCGTCTTCAGAAAGCTCATAGCCTAATGGGAGATTGACAGCAAAGGAGCCACTGCAGTCTAGTGTTGCCTCCATGGTGGAGGGAAGCACGGTGTGTCAGTTGGCTGTTGCCACAGCTGCACCATGTAGCAACTACAGTAAGCATGTATTGCTCCTGCATCTGGGGTCAGTTGGGAATAGGCTCTGCTGAGCTTGGCTGAACTTGTTCACATATCTAGGAGTTGACTGACTGTTGGCTGGCATGGGTCTAGAATGGCTGTGGTGGGTGGCTCTGCTCCACATGTCTCTCATCTTCCAGCAGGCTAGCCTGGGTTGCTCTCAGGGCAGTGGTGGAGGTGCAGGAAGCAACAGCCTTGAGCACTTTTCTGGTCTTCACTTGTAATGTTGCCAGCATCCCACTGGCTCAAGCAAGTGCAGATTCAGGATGGAAGGGAGCGACGAAGCACCATGGCGAAGGCATGAATACGGGGAGGGATGAAGCGGCCATTCATGTGTGCATCTATCACCCATAGAGACCAGGAGAGCCCCAGGGAATAGCCTCACCTAGCTCCCAAGTAATCAGAGAGGCTTCCTGGAGAAGATAGCTGAGCAGGGTCTGAATGGCCAAGTCTGAGTCTGCAAGTGGAGAATGGAAGGGACAGGATTGTCTATGAATGTGGAACAGCATATAAGGAGGCAGAAGATTGTTTTGTTTACAGAGCGCTAAGTATTTTAGAATCAGGAGTTATGAGAGTCGTATGAGAATCGAGATTATTGACCACAGCAGGGCCCAGGTTACTGCCTCGGAGACTCTACTCAAGAGCTAGCTCCTTAACCTCCAGGTAGGAGGGACCCATGAACGTTTTGAGCAAGAGAGAGAGATGACGGTGGCAGAAGAATGTAGGATAGTTGGAAAGGGAGGGATGTACAGGGAGATGGGAGGGACAGTAGCAGTGGACCCAGTGAGAGACGCTTGGGCCTAAATTGGGAAGGGCCGAGAGGCTGGGGCTAGTACAGATGAATGAGCAGGGCCTGAAGACTGAGGGCTGGGCTGGGGAGACAGCAGGGACAGGTGGCCCGAGATCGTCTCCTGACATTTTGCACAGGGCCTGCCTCATGCTTTTCTCCTATCTGTGCTAAATAATCCAAATAATGGTCAGGCTCCTCCCTTCTGTTGGCCAAAGTAGTCTGGGATATTCAGTCACAGGAAGCTAGCTCCAGTCCAGGTGGTATGGATTAAGCAGGTGCCTCCTCCCTCTGGGCCTCAGTTTCCCCATTTAGAATGGGAACACTGGATTAGATAATCTCTCAAAGCCCTTGTACCTGGGACAGCCTGGGTTCCTTCAGAGCCACGAGCCTCAAATGCCAGAGACCATCAGGTTGCCTAAGAAGTACCAAGGGCCCTCTTAAAAATACAGAGACCCTGATTCTGAGGGCGAGGTCTGGGCAGCATTCCGGATACCACACCCAGTGGTCCTCATGCTTGGCACATCTGGTTGGGCACCATGACTAGCACAGTGGCCTGGACAGAGGAGCTTGAGGACACACATACTGAGTATGAGCATGGATGTGATGCTGAGGGACCCAGCTCCTCAGGCCTTTCCCTGGGTGAGGCAGGCTCCCGGAGGGGATAGCCTTCAGGTTGGCCCCTGACATCTAGCTGGGCTTTCTTCTGTTTTTGTTCATTTGTGTGTTTTGCCTTGTCTGGAGGTGTTCTTGATTACAAAATTAGTCCGTGCTCATTCTAGAGCTTTTCTAAGCACAGGAGCACAGGAGGCCAAAGAAAAACTCATCCATTCCTCCAAAACCCAGGCACAAGCAGGGTGCTCATTTTGCCATGTCACGAGTAAGATATTAAGACCCAGGGCAGGAACAGGCCATGTGGGTAAAGGCTGGTGATGAGAGCAGGCAGAGCACACCCGGAGCGAGACTGTGGAGACATGCCACCCAAGCCGACTGTGCGGTCCACACACCTTCTCTGTTCAGGACTACTGTCCTGAAGTCTAGAGTGGAGACCCCCAGCGCCCACCCAGGGCCCTCATTCCTCTCTCTCCTTGGTGCAGGTGCTGTTTGCCTTGAACCAGACCTTGCTGCAGCACGAGAGCGTGCGGGCCGGGAGCCTGCAGGCACCCTACACCACGGAGGACCTCATCAAGCACTACAACTGCGGGGACCTCAACGCGGTCATCTTCAACCATGACACGTCCCAGGTGAGGTTCTTCTCCAAAGACCGCGGACCAGACCCATGTGAACCCATCTGGCATTTATTAGATCCCTAACGTGTGATAGGCACAGGTAATCTTCTCTCCAACCATGGTAAACAGGAGCTCTTGTTATCTGCCTTTGATAATTGGGGGAATTGAGGCTCAGAGAAGGGAAGAGACTTGCCAGAAACCACAGAACTTATGAGCTGTTATCAAGTTATCAAGAACAGTAGCTTGAGCCAGGTCCAGTGACTCTGGGTCCTAAGACCCTAGAAGCTTCTCCAGGGAGGACTCTGAGAGGCTGAGTCTACATCTGGGGAAATTAAGACCCAGGGAAGGAAAAGTCCACAGTCACTCAGAGCTTGAACTTGAGTCCAGCAACGGGCATTCTGCTTTGATTCGAGTCCTAGAAGAATCAAGGCCGGTCAGATCCCCGATGGGGCTGAGCATGGCTTCCCCTTGTTCTCAGAGTGAGTTCCAAATACTTCCTCCAGCATTCAAGGCCCTCAAGATTTGCCCTCTGCTGGCCTTGTCACAGCCCAGGTCCTCCACGCCACAGACCTTGCTCTGCTGACCTGTGGAACTTACAGCTACTCTAATGTAACTTATCTTTTAAAACCTCTGGGCCTTTGTCCAGGATCCTCCCTCCCACAGTCCACTGTCACCTCCTGAGAAACCTTCCCGAGCCCCTGGATGGATGAGGTATTTCCCGGCACCTTTAGACCCCCCTCCCCCCATGCCTCCTGTTATGGCCCTTGAATACCCATTCATTCAAGAAGCAATTGGATGAGGCAGAAAGGGCCCTTTCCCTGCTCAGGACACTGCATGGGATCCCCATTTTTCTCAGGGCAAAAGCCAGATTCTTTACTGTGGCCTGTGTGGCCCCCTTACCATACCCCTACCCTAGCTGTTTTCTTCTACCCTCCCCTCCCACCACTGTGGCCACACAGGCCTCCTTGCTGGTCCTCCCCACCTCACTTACTTCTGCCTTTGCGCTGGCTGCTCCCTCTGCTGAATGCTCTTCCCTGGTGGCACCACGGCTCACTCCCTTTCTGCCTTCAGCTCTTGACTCAAATACCATTGTCTCAGAGAGGCCAGCCCCAGCCATCCTATCCAGAATCATGGCCTGGACCCATGCCCACACTCTCACCCCCTTTGTCACACTTCCCATGGCCTTTGTCATCCTCTGACACACTATCTACTTGATGCATTGATGGCTGGCCATTTATTTGTCTGTTCCACTCCACTACAGCGTAAGCCCCATGAGGGCAAGGGTGTGGAGCTGGATCCAGTAACTATTTGATGAGAAAGAACATAGAGGCGCATGAGAGGGAGTTGCCCTCTTGGGACTCACAGTCTCATAGGGGAGATAGGGAGATTCAAGAACTCTTCACCAGAGTGTGACTGACCCTCGCTGTGAGTGAGGAGCAGAAAAAACCTTTGGGGCCTGTGGCAGGAAGACTCATTTAGATGGGCTTGGGGTAGGGGCTGGAGCTGGGGAGAGAAGGAAAGATTCCTGCAGGATGACAGGCCACAGAAGAACGGACACAGACAGGAAGGAAGAATGTTCCAGCAGAGAAAGCTATATGCAAAGGAGCCAGAAGCAAGAGAGAATGGGGGCGGGAGTAAGAGGTGAGTGTTCAGGCTAGAGACAGAAGCAGGCTGGCTGTGGTGTGCCGTCTGTGCTTCCAGTCCCAGATTCCAAGCATTTGAGGAAAAGGGTACGCTGCCCAGCGCAGGCCTGGCAGAGCAAGTGACTGTCGCATGGGCAGACGTAGACCTGTGGCCTGCTTGATGCAATGCAGGGAATGAGAGGCAGAAGAAGCTGGAGCTTTTGCCACAGGAGGCTCGGGATCCCACAAGCTTTGGCTCAGTGGTGGAGAAATGGAGATGGAGAGAGCCCTGATACCATGAGACACTCGTAGGGTCTTACTAGGGACCCACTTTGTGGCAAGGCCCCAGCCTGCGTCATCCGCTGGGGGCCAGGCCCACAAGTCCTGGGCAACCAGGGTGCTCTGCTCCCATGAATCCTGAGCAGAGGGGGCCTGGTCACAGCCTCAGGCCCTGGCCAGGCGGAAAGAGAGGGAAGCATGATGTGGCCTCAAGAGAAGGCAAACTCAGGTTTTCTTTGAGCCTGTGTCCCAACCACGGATCTGTCTCTGGCAGGTGAAAATGGCTCAGTGGTCCCCTGGCAGCCGTACTTGAAGTGGTACACAGGGTGGATGGATTGGGTCACCCAGATTTGAAGAGCAACCCAGGCTGTGCCCAGGGTTGCAAGGCAGAATCTAGCCCCTTGAGGAGGGGCTAGGCAACCCTGCAGATGCAGAAAAGCCTGGTGTCAGACTAGCAAGGCTAAATCCAGTGCCCATGGGAATCCATCTGAAGTGGGGTTGCATCCCTGCTGGGGGTCTCACGTCTGTAGGGAGATGAGGACACGGAGGCTGTGGGGCCACAATCAGTCTGCCTGCAGTCTGGGAAGCCTTCGGGGAGAAGGTGATATGGGAACCAGCCTTGAGAGTGGAGTCTACCAGGTTGGAGTGAGGGGGGCTGGCAGACTGAGGAAGCTGTGTGGCTGGAGGCCTGAAGGACAGATTTGCAGAGCAGAGCGCCATCCATGCAGGGGTGAGGGTGCCTGCTGGGTGGTGGAGAAAGCCCTGGAGGGTGTAAGCAGGAGAGCAGCCTGGTCAGAAAGCTGCCTCTGGCTGCAGCGTGGAGGATGATGAAGTGGCCTCTGGAGGGCTCCGGTGGGACTGGTGTAAGGTCCTGGTGGATATTGCCAGGGACCAGGGCCAGTGGCACCTCTCCTTGGTCTGCCTACCTCCTGTCTCCTTGTCCCCACCTGCAGCAATGGCTGCAGCCCAGGCCCCTGGCAGCACTGTCAGTGCCTAGCATCACAGGGTGATATGAAGGCCCTCCTCTGGAAAGCCTGACCTGAGGCCCCCACCTGCCTTGGGCATAGAGTAGCCACATTTATTTATTGTCCAAACCCAGATACTTTTGAGAGTGAAAGAGCCAATGCAATTCAGGTTCAAAATAATTAACAGTCATTGAACAATCTCCTCCAGCCATAGACCTGGCCTGCCCTGGACAAGCCAAGACACATGGTTGCCCTATCAGATATCTCCTCTGGACTCACACATCCTGCATTGCCCTCTCGAAGCACAGATTCCTGTGTTCTTGCCCGCATATCTGATACCCCCATGGGGCTGTGAGCCTCATCAAGAGCAGCGGACCCAGTCTGAGGGTGCCCTATGCCCCCCTAGCCTGACGCAGAGTGGGAACAGTGGAAGTTTCCACGGGGGATCTGTTGGGTGGATGGGGTACAGGGAAGGGCTGCGGATGTGGAGGTCAGTGGCGTCAGCAGACCAGAGCACTTGATCATCAGACCTGACCTTGGCTGAGTCGTGGGTCAGGGGAGCCTACATTGTAGTCATCCCCACAGCCCCACCCCAGTCCTGTCCAACCCACCTCCTCATCACCCCCTCCCTGGGGATCTTACATGTCCTTTTTACAGTGTTACTGTGCATCCTGCACTTAAACTCATCATGGAAGATTTAAGGCCCCTGACAAGTCTAATGACATCATTAATTTGCTTCCATCTCAGCCCTGGCCCAAACCCAGGCCCCATCCTTGACTTGGAGCCAAGGCCCATCAGCATGAAACTTACAGAGAATACTGGCCAGTGCTGGCCAGCCTAGGGAGCCTGGGGGTCCAGCCCAACTCCTCCATGACTTTGAAATTTAATTTTGGGGAGATTCGTCTGTACAGATGCACTTTTGTGGTCGGGAAGCATAGGAGGAATGGCAGGGTGCATACGCAGGTCCCAGGGACCCTCAGGAGGGGAAGGGAAGCAGAATGCTGACTTCGTGGCTCTCTGATGGTTCTGAAGTTCATTTATTTGTCATCTCCATCACTACCCACTGCCCGAGACCACCCTTCACTGGGAAGGGTGATTAAGCCAGCTCCATCCCCAGGCAAGTTGTTTAATAACTAACACTGATTCAAGACTTTCTCTGTGCCAGGCACTGTGCTAAGCACTTTCCAAAACTCAGTGTGCTTAATCCCTACAACAACCTGTATGACCCACATGTTACCAATCTGGAAACTGAGTCTGAGAGGCCAAGTGACTTTCCAGTTATAGAGAGGCCACTTAGCGAGTAAGCAGCAAAAGAGAGATTCCAGCCCAAGTTGTCCTGTCTGTCTGACTCAGGACCTATATTCACAACCCCTATACCTCTACTCTCTCTCACTTGATTCATTCATTAATTAGACATTAGGCAAATATTTGTTTGTTGGTTTCGTATTCTCTCCCATATCAAAGGAATAGGGAAAAGCCTGCCAGGGTCCTGTTTCCAGAAATAACTCTGAGTCACAACCTCTCTGCATTCCTCCCTACTCAGAACCCTTCAGTGTTTCCTGTAGTTGCAGCTAGTTCAAGTGTGGCCTGTTTTGTTAGGACTGCCAGTTGTCACTTCCATAGCAAGGAGAGTTAGAACTCCATTCCTTCATTTGCCTATTTCCCTGGACACTAACTCTGATTGGGCACTAAGAAAGGCTATGCAGGTTATGCACTGTGCAAGGTTAGGAAACACTAGTCATGTTATTGTCTTGTTCATCCCAGGGCAGTGAATCTGCAGATAGCAGAGGCAGATGTCGTAGCCTCCTCAGAGTCCCTCAGGGCTTAGCCTCCGTTGACTCCTCCATTTTCCTCAGAAGGAGTGTTACAACTCTGCAGTGGCTCTAGAAGCCATATGGCTGGGCTGCAGGACCCTTTGGGGGGATAAAGCCTGCGGGAAATTAGCCTCCCCATGCCAGGCTCTCCATCCACCTCACCCATCAGTCAGCAAGACCTAGCGCCTCATGCTCTGTGTCCAGATAAGTGAAGATAGAGCAGTGGCAGAAGGGACACCAGGTAAAGACATCTGTGAGCACACACTTGGGGGTCAGAGTGACAGTTTATGGGAAAAGAGAAGGTATGTTCTGACTCCCTGCCTCAGTTTCCTCAACAGCCCTGTACATGCACTAGAGGAAATGGTGCAGGTACACCTGGACTTACCATCCAGTCTGGAAAGACAAAATGTTGGGAATGAAAGAACACAGGAGGGGTGACTGTGGCCAGGAAGAGACAACACAACCTTATATCCAAGGTCTGAGGAATCTGGGCACCTTCTAAGTGCCAGGCATTGGGGACCAGAGACGACAGAGGGTCTACCCCTCGATCTCTCTCTGCCTAGTTCAGGAACATGTCATTGATGTTGCTGCCAGGCCAAGCATGAAGCATGAGGTGATGGTGAAGTGCTCGGAGCATGGAAAGTTGGGTAGAACCAAGCCTGGTATTGAGCAAGCCATCATCCTCAGGAAGGTGTGGTCCTGGAGTTGAGGTCCTCAAGAAGGGATGTGGGGATTGGTTTATGTCCTGGAAAGTGGGGAAGCTAGGGATAGTGGCCACAGATGGTGGCCCAGGCATTGGAAAACCAAAGGTGATGACCCCATCTCACCTCCGTAGGGTGGCATGGGCCAGATGCAGCCCACAGAACCCATCCTCTCATTCAGTCCCCACAACATCATGAGTCCCATCTTACAAGTGAGAAAACTTGGGCTTAGAAAAATTAAGTAACTTGCCCAGCACCACACAGTGTCAGAACAGGAGTTGAAGCCAAGACAGCCTAATCCCATGTTCCGTAACCTTCCTACTACACCAGGCAGTTCAGGTGACCCTGTCTACCCTCTTGCTGAATGGGATTCCTTGTACATTCCAGTCCTGGGCTTCAAGATGAAGTGGGAGTAAAGAGGTGAGCACTGTCCAAGCCTCCTTGGACCTCAGCATCTGGGAGCTGAGGGTCAAACGGCAGAGACACATGGCAGAGTGATACTTGCAGAAGGTCAGCATCCGGGCTGTCACCCCAGCTTTGCCACTTCACTTGCTGTTCAGCTTTGCATGTGTCTCTGTATTTTTCCCACTCATCCTTGCTTCATCTGTAGAACTGGAAAAGCAGTGCTCATCTCAGAGGACTTGGGCATGGGTGTGGCATGGGTGAGAAACACATACAGAACACAGAGCCCCCTGAGGCATGCTCATAAAGGTAGGTTGCCTAGCCCCACCAGGCTGTGTGTGTTGGTCTGGAGTCCACCTGGTTCCATGAAGAATTAAAGCAACCTCTATCTTGCCTTTGCAGCTACCCAACTTCATCAACACCACCCTTCCACCGCATGAGCAGGTGACAGCCCAGGAGATCGACAGCTACTTCCGTCAGGAGCTCATCTATAAGAGGAACGAGCGCATGGGGAAGAGGGTCATGGCACTCCTGCAGGAGAATGAAGACAAGATCTGTTTCTTTGCCTTCGGAGCAGGTTTGGGCCACAGTGGGGAAAGGGGTTGTTTGCAGAATCCTGAGAAAATCTCCTGACCTTTGCTTTATCAAGGGAATAGCCAAGGCCCAGGATGGGACAGGAGAAGCCCCAACTAAGTGTGCCCAGTAACAGAGCTGGGAGCCAGGACAGTTCTGCTTCTGGTCAAGGATTCTTTCATATTGGTCCCCCTGGGCAAGGGCAGTGATCCCTGTCCCTGTCACAGATAACATCTGTGGCCCCTTTGTGCCCCAGGCAACTAAGTGAGGCCCCGGAACTAAAGCCAGCTCCCCCTTCCAACCCACCTCAGGCCCGCCCACAGAGCCAGGGCATGGCTGTGAGGGCTGTGTGTCCCTGGGGGAGAGACTGGCGCTGGCATCCCACAGTCTTGGCTCCAGATCCCAGCTCAGCTAGGTCCTCTTGGCTGGAACCTTCTCAAAGGCTCAATTCCTTCTTCCATACAAGAACAGTGGTAACAACAACTATTGATGCATTGAAAACACCTGCCTTGTAGAATAGTTGTAAAAATGAGTGATAACATTTAAATAACCCGCTACATACAAAATGGCAGCCATGACAATCATCATCATTATAATGACAATGAGTGTGGAACCATGAACTCAGTGCTTTCTTCTGGGGGACCTGTGGCTTCCTGAAGAGGGGAGTCCAGATGTCCAGGTGTAGGGCTTGCTCAGCATCTCTCACTGTTCTTTCTCAGGTTTGCTCCCTTCTCCCTCATTCGTTCTTTCTTTCTCCATGACTGTCCCTACCAAGACAGGATATCATATTGACCTCTTTTGTTAGTCAGTTTTGATTCATAACTTACAGCAACAGACATTTAGCTATTGCTCATGTTACCTGCAATGTGAGATGACAGAATTCATCTCCTGTTTTGTGGGAATTAGCGAGGTGACTTTGCTGAATGTCCTCGTGTTCACTGCCTGGCACTGATCCTGTCACTACTGCCCCAGCCCTTCCTTTCCCCTGCTGTGACCCCTGCACCGCCCTCTAGGATGAGCAGTCTTGATTTTGTCAAGTGGGGTATGTCCATTGTTTGGCCTCTCAACCCCAGCTACCTCAAGGGCAAGAGCCAGGTGGGCCTCCTTCCTTCTCTGCAGCCCTCACACAGAAGAGGCAATGTGCAGGGCTCAGAAGTGGACACGGACCCCCAGGGACAGCCTCTATGAGGCCACAACAGCTGAACAGAAAGAGTTATGGGCTCCAATTGGAGCTCTGCCATGGCCCACAGTGACCTCTGGCAAGTCTCTTCCCTCTTACAGCTTCAGTTTACTCACTGAATAGGAAGAGCCAGGACCCTTTGGGGCCATCTAGGGTGCCAGGGGCTATTCAGACATGGGTTTTGGAGAAGGGAGGGATTCCTGCAAGGGGCTCTAGGAAGCCGGCCAGAGCAGGATTGACTGACTGCATGGAGAGGGCAGGCCACTCCTCAGCTGTAGGACACTTGCAGGACACCTGGCGTGAGTCAGGACAACGGTGGGGATCCATGCAGGAAAGTGCTCTCCTATGTACTCTCTCCTTCACCATCCAGCTACCTCCACAGCTCTCCTTTCTATGGGCATCTGGGCAGAGCAGCCCCCAGTGGACTTCACATGGGGAGCCCTTCTGAGTCAACCAGTACTCCTGCTTCTCCAGGGGCCTAAGAGGATTCCCCAGAGCACCAGGAGGCCAATGAGGGATTCCACATGCCACCCTGAGTGATTAGGCCTCCCTGTCCATGAGAGCCAAGGCCCAGGACAGAGACCACCCAGGGCTTGGAGGTAGCTACCACCACCTCTGTCCTGTGGGTGAAGAAGAAGGAGAGTTAAGGTGAGAATCCCAGCAGTACAGGCAGCCCTGGACACTGGCCTCCTTTTCCTGAACCTCCCTCAAGGCTGTCAGGGCACAAATGTCCACTCAAGTGCCAGGCCAGCACACAGGCATCACGCCCAACTCCGCTTTCTTCCATCTCCATACCAGTCGGTCCTATTGACAGACTACTAGAAGGACCTTACACTTGTTCACTCTGTCCATTCCCACTGCCACTGTCCTGGTCCTGGCCTCTGTCAGCTCTAGGCACCTCACCTTCTCCCTGCTCTCCACACTGTGGTTGGCGAGTGGTGCTGGCTCTGTCTTTGTGTCTCACCACTCTTGGGCTCTGGGAGGCAGACACTACTTAATCATCGCTTAATCATTTGGTAGCCTGTGATAGGTCTCTAGCTCAGTGAATGAATGAAAGAGTGAACGAGTGAATAAATGAACAAATGAATTGACCAGAGCCTCTCATCCTGGGTTCCCTTGAGCCTGGTGAGCTTGCCTGTTAGGATAAGCCGGCAGTAAAGTCAGGGCAAAGCAAACCCTGCCTCGGCCCTCATGGACCAGCTCTCCAAAAGCAACAGGTCTAGAGCTATGTGCAGACCTCACTGGCAGCTGCCACCTCTGGTTCAGCCACACCTGGAAACAACAGCTCACTCTGCATGGCAGATCTACTTCCCCCAAGGATTCCAAGCTGGACAGAGCCTCTGAGCTTGAGCCTGTCTGCCTCATCTTAGCTGTGGGCAACTGAGGCCCACCAGGGGCAGGGATGTGAGCAGAGCCCACAGGGAGTCTGGAGAGAGCTAGGACTGGACCCCAGGCCTAGGAGTGAGGATCCGAGGGCTCCACTTTCCTGTGCGGGGCATCATGCCAACCAAGCGGCCTGTTCCAGAGTCAGCGTGTTGGCACGAAACACATCCGCACGAAAGCTGTGGTGAGAGCAGTCCACTCCAGCCTCGTTACATTCTTATGGTCATGTAACTTCTGAGTCCCACATCCGGTGACAGGCTGAAGGATTTATGTGCAGGGCTGGGGCCAGGTGCTCTCTTGGTGGAGTGCGACCCGCAGACACCGCCACACTCCCCATCTCCTGTGTGGGGATCTTGCGGCTTACCTGGGCTTTTGTTGCCCATCTAGTGCTGGCGGCAGTCTGGCCCCTCCTGTGTTCTGCTCTGACGGTGGAGGAGGGGCATTCAGTGCAGAGGGTAAGAGCTTTGGAGTCAGGAGGCCTAGGTATAAAGCATGGCTCTACTGCTATCCTCTAAGAGATCCTGGAAAAGCCATTTCCCTTCCAAGAGCCTCAGTTCCTCATCTGTAAAATGGGAATAATACCCCTGCCTCATGGGCTTGTGCTAGATACACTTGTTTTAGATCACAGAGCTAAAATGCTCTACCATGGTGGAAGGATTCTTACCATAAAAGCCCATGCTGTGTACCAGCTACCATTCCAGGCTCTCTGATTATATAACACCATGGGTGGATATTATGATGCTCATTTTGCAGATGAAAACTAAGACACAGAGTGGGTCGATGGCTTCCTCAAGGCCATACAGACAGAACATCCTTGTGAACCTTGGCCTCTGGGTCCCAGCCTTGGCTGTTTCCCTGCACATGGTGCCCTTGCTGTCTACATTCAGAAATGTGGGTGATTTTGTGGAAACGAGTGCCTGTTTAGCTGGTCCATTATCTCACAGAAGAACATCCTTAGAACTGTGATGTTTCTGCAGCTAGCACTGGGTGACCTCTTCCAGGTGGGGTACAAACGTGTGTGACAGCTTCGAGTAGGTCTGGGTGATGTCAGGGGAAAATCCTGCCTGTCTGGGAATTGGCTGTGGCCAATGTGCAGGCCCAGACAGTCTGGAAGTAGCCAGGCTACAGCTACAGAGGGGTGCGTCAGCCCAAGGGGAGAGGAGGCCTCTTTCCTAACTGCTGGGCTAATGCAGTTGGTCAGGCTGAGCCTGAGGGATCCCCTCCCTTCCAACAACAGTCTTCTAGTCCAGTTGTTTGCAAATGCAGGTCCTTGGGTTTCCTCTGGTCTACACATAACTGAGAAAAATTAGTACAATGTGGTGAATTTTTTGTTAGCCAAATGTATTCAATTTACAGGCATATATTGTGAAGGTATCTCTTTTCTACTGAGTATGATGTTAAAACATACTTTACTTTAAAAAGTATAGAAGGCAGATAGGGGTCTCAGAGTCCTTACTTGGCAAAATAAGAAGCTGGTAATGGCATTGTTCCTTCCACCCACCCACTTTTTTTTGTTTTTTTGTTGTTTTGTTTTTTTGGGAAAGAACTGAGCATGCTTAAAACATGACAGAAAGAATACACTAGGATGGGTGAAGCTGATGATACAGGACAGAGGGGAAAAAATTACAAGCCCGGGTTCCAAGGAAGTAGGGAGGATAATACCAGCGCTTAGGCGCAGGACTTGTTCTTAGGTAGAGGAGAGCACCTCCTCACTTGTAATTAAGGGGAAGGAGGGAGTGGGCTGGTAGTTTGGAGGTGAAAAGGAGGTCAGATTCTCAATTGATAGCATCTAATCACAGCTTTGCTGTCTAAAGTCATCTGGAAAGGAAGAGGAAGGAGGTGGGAGGGCTCTTGGTTTGAAGAGAGGAGAATATTTGACATAAATGAAAGAAAGATTGGCCAAAAGAACTGATCAGGACAAGAAGTTAAATAGATTTCATCCCATGGGCCAATGGTGATTGATTGGTAATGGCTGCCTGGAGCATGAAGGTGTCAAGGATAATAAAACTGCATCAGAACTCAGTAGAGAAGAGGTCATGATTGATTTGTGATGTCTGCTGGGGGCCAGGGTTAGGGCATATGCCTGCCACAAATCTGCCCCTTCGGTGCTAGGAACACAAGGAAGCCGACTGGCAGGGAGGGTCTTTGACCCTGCCAAGTTGCAGTTGTAAAATTTTCTCCAGCAACACCAGGCAGCTAGGGTGTAAACATGGATGCTTTCCCCCAGGCCTGTGTCCTGACTTTATCCTGGCACCCACTGCTCACTGGTCATCCCATCGCATGGGAACCACTCCAGAACAGAGCCCATACACACCTCAGAATTGCCAACACCTAGGAGATGTCTGTAAAGACATATGGGACCAAAACACACAGCATGAAGTTCATTCAATTCTGCCACATGGTATCTTCTAGGCCCAGGCCTCTTGGGAAGTGGGAGAGGGCATGTCAGCCCCGGGCACTAGAAGAAAATGAGAATTGCATCTCTAGTTCTAGAAAACAGATTTTCTCAGGATGTTTACTTGTTCGGTCATCTAGAAATCTAGCCTTTTTTTTTTTCTGGAATAGAACGCAATATAGGAACTGGAGGAGCTGGGTTGGAGACACAAACCAGGCTTAAGGGCAGACCTGGTAACTTTTAGGACCCATTCATTTTGAACTTAAGAACCAATGGCTATCACAGAGTCTATATCCCCAACGTGCTATTATCTGAATATAATTCTAACTTCTGCCACTCCAAAACCCTTGACCCTAACATCCTGTTCTAAGATTATTTGGCCCTAATGTCCTAACATGCTCTCATATGCACATTCTAACATCCAGGCATCCTTTGCTCCACCCACTCTTGGATTCCTTGGGGTATGGAGCTAAGATCCTTCCAGGACCTAGAAATCCCTCCATGAAGGGCTGCCACCACCTGTCCACAGGAAACAGAAGTCCAGGCAGCAAGCAGGATTGGAAGCATTAAAAGGAAGGCAGGGTGAGCACCGGAGACAGAGCCACTGGATCTGTTACCCCAGAGCCCACACACTTGGGTCCCAAGCCCACACCAGCCTGTTTCCAGCTAGAGTGCCGGGGACCCATAATCACAAACACACCAGAGGGGCAGGGACATAGAAGCACACTAGTGCTAAGGACACAGGCTCGAGAGAAAGGAGAGATATAAGCCCAACACACCAAACATCATCAACATCCTTTTTATTAATAACAATAGCAATTGCTCCCTGGAGAGCAGATAGCATCCTGCTTGAAGAACACCATATTCATCAACTCATGTGACCCTGACCCCCCGCCCCCACATCCTCAAATCCTCTTGGAGAGAGACAAGATGTTATTTATTATTACATTTGGTAGATCAGTATATCAAGGCACAGATGGGAAGTCAGAGAGGGTTAGAACTGAAGTGAAATGGTGGTCACACTGTCTAGGCCCTCCTTCCTGACGACCAGCCTCCCTAAAAAAAAACCCATGCAGCTGCTCCTTGGACCTTCTGTTCTGTTGAGAATGACCTTCCCCTCGTCCCCTCTCCTGCCAGGCCTTCTACAACCTTTTCTCTAGGCTCCCACAGTCCCCCAGGATTTCACTGTTGCAGCTCCACTCATGGTGAGCCTATCTGTCATCTAGCCTAGACTGTCCACTCACTGAACTCTGAGAAGGTGCACATTACCTGCTGGTTGAATGAATAAATGAATGATTGCACCCACCCTGAGCTCCGTGAGCAGAAGGGCCCCTGCTCCTACATTACCCCACAGCAAAACCCGAACTGGAACCCACATCTCTTGCCCTCATGGTGGGATACTGGAGGGGAGGAAGGGTGTCCAACAACATCATGTCTGCCTTTGGAAGTTGAGGCTGGATTGACAAATGACAAGACCAGACAACCAGTGAGAGAGTGCCAAGTGCTGTCAAGTAAACCGTGTAGCCAGAGGCTGGCAGAGGGCAGAGTTCAGTGCTAAGGAGGAAGGTGCTTAGGGAAGGGAGGCAGAAAGATAGTTAGGGAGGGAAAAGCCAGAAGGGAAAGAAAGTAGGGCCAAACGAGAGTTCAGTCCCATAAGGATGGAAAAGGGAAACAACCTGGTGTCATGGGTACGTCTGGCATTCTGAGACCTTCCACGTAGCCTGCTCAGAACCTTCCCTTCCCTATCGGCACAGTGAGGAGGTTAGATGGAGCGAGGTCTAAGGTCCCCGTGTGCCCCAACCTTCAGCAGTTCCTAGCAGAGGTTTGCATGACTGACACTGAAAGGAGGCAGGATAAGTCAGAGAAGGCTTCCTGGAGGGAGTGAGAACCAGTAGAAATTTCCCTGATGCGGGTCTAACGGCCTTCAAGTTCCTCTCATGCACACCATACTCCTGAGGGCAAGATCCACACTCCCCTCCTTCACGCTCTTGGCTCTGCACTCAGTAGCCTCAGGACCCTCTGCCCTTCAGAGGGTACAGAAGAGCAGCCACAGTCCATGTAAGGCCTTCTGCACCTTAAAGACAAGGGGCAGCACACACAGACACTCTCCTCTCACGGGCAAGCGTCCCTGGCCTGCCATACTCCCCAAGCTGGAGGCCACAGCATCTGGAAGAGTTTCAGTGTTTCCAACCGTGCTTCACAGGGCCCCACCACCCCACTGTGTGTACGTCTGGCAGCTGGCATGCCTGCGACGGGCTGTTATCCCTGGCCAGAGTTGTCATTCCCGAGTCAGGCTAGAGCATCCAGTCAACCAGAGGAACGTCTTATCCTAGTTCGTCCCTAGCGGGAGCCAGCAAACCTTTCAAAAGAAAGGAGAGATGAAAAGAACCATATCCCAGGTGGGCTTCCAAAGCTGCTCCTTCAGTGAATGAGGATGCCTGAATCTCAGCGAGGGACTCAGCGCTCTTCCTGGACGCCACGGAGATGACAGAGTGTTGTAGCTAAAGAGCATGGGCTTGGAGCCAGACAGCGTGAGTTGGAAACCCGGCATTCTCTGATGAGAGGAACCTTGGGCAGAGCAGGTACCTAGTCCCTCTCAGACCTCAGAGCCCCCTCTGCATCTGGGCCTGAGGTCTGGCTGGCCAGCACCTGCACGGCTCAGTGCCTGACCCGACTGCCACTCCATACATGTGAGGCCTTGTGTTGCCACTATCATTTCTGGGCCCCTGGCCCTTCAGAGCCCAAAGTTTCTCTAAGGACA
Organism: Cephalopachus bancanus; assembly: GCA_027257055.1. Taxonomy (NCBI): domain Eukaryota; kingdom Metazoa; phylum Chordata; class Mammalia; order Primates; family Tarsiidae; genus Cephalopachus; species Cephalopachus bancanus. The sequence goes on from JAPVLO010000396.1 coordinate 583,657, forward strand.
GGACTCGCACACAGGAGAGAGTAGGGCTTCTGGGGAGGAGGGGACAGAAGAGCTCTGTGGATGCTGAGGACCCAGCTGGGACACTGCAGGAAAACCCCCAAGTGACACTGAGGCTCAAGAGGGGGTGGGACCCTATCCCTCCCCACCAAGTGGCTGACCAACCTGGAAGTCCTTGGGCCCTAATTCTAGAAGAGGAACCTCTGGTGGTATAAAGAGTGATTGCTATGCCCAAGGGGCTCCCTGGGCTGGGCCCTGTCCCCTGCAGTTCATGCATCACCTCACAGGCTCCTAGGCTGACCTGAAATCATACCGTGCGGCCGGTTGTTGCTTGGATCTGGAGCGGCCTTTCCCAGAAAGAAAGGGGCCACGGCTGATTCATGTTGAGAGTTTTCCAGGCCCTCCGGGCACAGGCTGGCCAAAACCCCCAGGGCATATGCCCTCACCAATAGGATGGGGCAGGATTTTATGGAGGTGACTTCTGGGCCTCTAAACCAAATGCTAATGAAAAGAGAATCTAGTCCAAAGGAAATAAAAGACTCGGGCCCTGCGGATCTTAAAGGAATCAAGAGGGTTGGCTTGGAGAGATGGTGTTTGGAGGAAGTTTGTAACTGGGGGTGTCCTGAAGAGGACCCTCAACCTGGACAATCGCCAGGCAGGTGTCAGAGCCCAAAGCAGATCTCGCCCCCAGGGGGAGCCTCCCCTGCACCCATGGGGCCCCAGCATCACCATGAGACACAGACACACCAGCGCCACACCCAGGCTTGAGCCCACCTCTGCCCCTTCTGCCGGTGACAGGGCAAGTTCTGTTAGCTTCGGCAGGGTTGATATGAGGGTTGGTGAGGAAAGGAGTCCAAGTGTCCCATGCCTTCTAAGTGCTGGAGAATGGTAGGCGGGGTTGCTGGTCTCAGAATTTGCATCTGTCTTTGTGGTGTTAATGGAGAGCTGAACTAGCCAGGTGAAGCGCCAGGCACTTTCATTTCTGACAGGGAGTTCTAGCAGCCTCCAAGGCCGAGGTAAAGGCTGCTGAAGCAGGCAGAATCTCGGGGTCCACCCAGGCATGACCAGCTCCCCTCAGGAAGTCCAAATACCCTGTGCAGGCCTGATAGGCACACATCAACCTTCTGCTTACACACCTCCAGGGACGGAGCACTCACTCCCTTACAGCCACACAATTGCCTGGGAGAGTTTCCTTAGGTCCCAGAATTTCACGGAGGAAAGACAACGTCCTGCCCCAGCCCTCACTCTTGCCCCTCTCTCCTCTCACTTTCTATTCCAACAACCCAGAAGTGCTGCTGGTGGCCAGCACACACCAGGCCATGTCTCCACTTTGTGTCTGTGCTCGTGCTGTGCCCTCTGTCAGGAACGCCTGCCCTCCCCTCTTCCTCTGACTCCCTCATCTGGGTCCCACCCCTTCCGTTTCAACCCCTGGCATCCCTCCATCACTGCATGGTTCACGCCGTCCTGGGAGTGTTCGCCCATTCATCTCCCCCTCCACACCATGACCTCCCTGGGGTGGGGACCGCATGTCTCAGCTCCTGACACAGGCTGGGTACAGAGGAGGTGTCATCGTAGTCCTCACTGAACTGAAAAGGCCCAGCCCTGCCCCAGGCTGGCCTGCGAAGCAGGAGAAAGGAAACCCAGGCCTGCCAGTTCCTGCCAGACACGCCTTGGGAGACCAGTTGTCCATCTATCCGCTGGCCCTCCTGTCCAGCCCTCCTGTCATACTTCCTCGGGAAAACAAACACCGCCATGGCTTGATATCCGGCCGGTCCGTCCTGGCAGCTAGATTAGCATTTGAAAGTTTCCCTTGCATTAATTTCAGACAGAACATAAATATGGGCCTGGGATGCCTCTTCCAGGAGGAGAAAACTGGAAACCCAGCATCCTCACTGGAGAGAAAACATGTGTGCTGGCCCCGTGCTGCTTTGGAGCCTTTGTGGGAACATCTGGTTCTCCCTCCTCCCTTGCCCAGCCTCCATCGCGGTCTTGACATTGCCCTGTTAATTGGTGGATTGTTCTTGCCGCACTCGCACTCTCTTCCCTCCAATCTGGTGAACCTTGGAAGGTACACGTTTCTGACGATTTCCTGCCCCCAGACGTGAACTCGAGATCCCTTGTAGCCACCGGGACTCCGGAGTGGGTGTAGGAGAACGTGCAGTGAACTGGGACATCTCTGAGTCGAGGTCCAAGCTTTGCCTTCTACCGGGTGTGTGACCTTGGGCGAGCCCCGTCCCCTTGCTGAGCCTCAGTTTCCTTGTCTGTAAAACTGGCAGCACCTTGAAGCACTGCTGAGAGGATGAAATGAAATGACGTTTGAGAAGCATCACGCATCCGGGAGACCCACTAAGGGTGAATGTGTGTTCAGGGAATCACAGTAGTGGGAGGACCCATGAGACCATGTGGCCCAACACCATGTGGGGAAAGTGAGCCACAAAGAGGGAAAGGAAACTGCTCAAGGTTTCCTTGAGCAGTCAGTTGAGGAACTGGGTGTTCTGCCCTAACCCCAGGCCAGGATTCTTTGTTCTTCCTGCCTTCCCTTGTCGGGGGCCAGCAGAGGCTGTCAGGCCATGGCCAGTTGACCTGCATGGGCTAAGACTGACCTGTGCTTTGCTCTCTGACCCTTGTGTTCTGGCACAGGCCTGCTTGCACCTGGGAGAAAGGGAACCTTTTCCTCTTTACTAAGACACCAAGGGGCTGCACCCACTCAGAGCAGGTGCAGCTCAGATTGTTTCCTGTTTGTATATAAATGTCCTCTGTGGGACCCTGACTTCTCTCAGGAGATAAGTACCAACCCGGCCCCATCATTTTTTTTTTGGAGTAGAAATCTCACTCTGTTGCCCAGGCTGGAGGGCAGTGGCATGCTCACGGCCACCGCAGCCTCAACCTGTTGGGCTCAGGCGATCCTTCCACCTCAGTCTTCCAAGTAGCTCCCCCTGCAAGCCCTGGCTCCTCTTTGCTTTGCTGTCTTCTCCTAAATCTCCATCTGAATCCCACCCTGTGCTTGTAGTCCTGACTACATGAGTCCCTCCTCCAGGAAGCCTTCCCTGATGTCCTCAGTGAATTAGTCTCTCCTCCACTATGTGTTTGTTATTTCTGAGTTCTCTTTCTCCTCTCTCCTCTTTCTCCCCTTCTCCCCTTCCCTCTTTGTCTCTGTGTCTTTGTGTCTCTGCCCTGTCTTTGTCTCCTTCTATCTCTTTCTCTCTTTGTCAACCTGTTTCCCCTTTGGCCTCTCTCCCTGCTGTTGCCTCTGGGTCTCTTACTGCCTATCTCTGGGCCCCTCTCTCCCCATTGTCTCTCTGCTCTGTCTGCCTGGTCCGGGAGCTCTTTTCTTCCTCCATGCCCTGCTACATCTCTCTGTTTTTCTCCCTACCTCTCTCTGTGTGTCTCCTCTCTCCCCCTCCTTTGTCTCTGTGGCTCTGCTTGCCCCACCCCCGCAACCCTCCTCTCCTTCCTCCTCTCCTCATCCACACGGCCTCAGCAGATGAAATGGAACATGTCTTCCTGCAGAGAGCTGGCCTGAGCACAGCTGTCAGTGCTGGAAGGAGCTGCTGAGCCGTGGCCAGAAGACCCAGGGAGCCTGGGCAAGCCCTGCAGGCTGAGCCCCCAAATCGTGGGGCCCCTTTGGAGACTTCCCACCACTTTCCCTGCAGGTTCCAGGATGGGTGTGGCGCCTGTTTCAGGATTTCTGACCTTGGAAGCAGGCCCAGGCCCTGTCTGCCAGCCCCTGGGGACAGCATGTGCTGGGCCCTGACTCAGGGGCTGGTCCAAAGGCCAAGCTTTCAGGATTGGTGGGATCTGGAGGCGCATCACCATGGAGCAGGCTGAGCTATGAAAAGGGGAGGTCCGTGAGCTCAGGTCTCCTGGGGATAGGATGAGATCATGGAAAGGAGATGGAGTAACAGGTCTTGTCACTCACGCATTCAACAAACATTCACGAAGCCACTGCTGCATGCCAGACTTGGGCTTAGTTCTGGGGACAGAGATGAATCAGGCACGGCCCCTGCCCTGGAAGAGCTCATAGTCTCCGCTCAGGTGGCTGGTTGGGAGCACGTTCTGACAGTCTGTGGGAAGCTCGTCTTAGCTGCAGGGAGGAGGTGAACTAGAGAGAGCAGGAGACGACTTCTGCAGTGATTCCGGCAGAAGGTGATAGTGACCTGGACCAGAGTCAAGTCTATTGCGGAGGTAACATCACAGGACTCTGGGGATTGCTGGTATGAGGATGGGGAGGGAGAAGAGTGAAGACAAGGCCTATGTGGCTTGGGGAGCAGAGCTCGGTTGAGACACAAGCCAGCCGTGGAGAGAAGAGGGAGTTGGATTGTAAAGGGTCTCAGGATGTTTAGGTGTCCATGTCCAGTAGGCTGCTGGACAAGCAGGTCTGGGCTAAGCTGGCAATTCCAGAGGGGTCAGTCTTGTGTGGCCATGGAAACCATCATAGTGGATGATGGCGAGAAGAGTGAAAAGAAACAAGGGCTGAGGGCAGGGTTCCCAGGGTCTCCCACAATGACTGGCAGGAGAAAGAAGAGCCTAGTAGAAGGACAGACGGGGGCAGTGAGAGGAACATGGCAAGAACCAGGACAGGTGGGGTCGTGGGCACCAGGGACATTGCCGGTGTCACCACCTCAGCTATGGGGGGCTGGGAACGAAGTCCCAGAGAGGACGGGTATGGGAACATGGGCTGGGGAGTGCACAATTGGCACCTCGAAGTTCTGGGGCTCAGACCCCATAGGAATGGCACCTCCTGTGGGCGTGGGTGGGAGGATCACCCTCCCTGCCCTGAAGGGAGGGAGAGAAGGTAGGCACAGCTTAGAGGAGAGGATGGAAATCAAAAGGATTATTCTGATTGGTTTAGTTTTCTCAGAGTGTCTGGAGTCTTCTGTTTAGGGTCTTCAGGAGAGCACCGTGGTCTGGAATGGCTGAGACTGAGGGAATGGGTGGGCGGGCTGGCCAGACACGTGGTTGCAACGCAGTGCTCAAGATCAAATGGGCATTCTTGGAGCCAGGGCCATGCCAGGGCCTGCTCTCCTCTGTCTCCACTCAGCCCAGAAATGCTCCTTTGAAGTAGCCATGCAGTAGTCAGCAAATATTTGCTGCTGCTCCTGTACAGCCCGAGGTAGGGCTGTTTTCCCTGGTGGCTCTTCAAATCCGCCGGCATACGCAGGGACCACTGTTGGACCACGAGGCCTCGTCTTTGAACAGGTCTCCATAGAGGCAGAGAAGGAATTGCCTTTGCTGCCAGGAGTGGAGTCCAAGAGCTGCTGGCAGAGAGTTCTTACAAGCCGGAGGCCGCCATTCCCCATCCCTTTCCAGCCTGATCGTGCTTTGGGGCAAACAGGAGTGGGAGTAACTCTGGCCCAACCAGGGCCTGGCTTTAGCCCATCACTCAGGACTGCAGTCTGGGCTCACACATGAAAAAAAAAACTGAGGCTGGTGGCAGGAAAGCCACTTGCTCAGGAACACAAGCCGAGGGGGAGACTGAGAGCCTGGGCAGCAGCCTGGGTCTTCTGCCCTCAGCAGCACTAGGTTGGGGCCAGAGCTCTGGAAGGGTCTGTCTATGCTTGTGCTATCCTGCCCTTAGCTTCCCAAACATGCTTCACTCACCTCCTGGCCTTTGCACATGCTGTTCCTCCTGCCTGGAACACCCACTCCCATCTTTGTTAACTCTTATCCCACCCTGCAGCTAGCTCCCAATGTCCAAGAAGTCTGTCCTGACCCCAGGCAGGTTTAGAGGCCCCCTGTGTGCTCTCACAACCTCCTGTGGGGAAAGTTCCCTCTGCCTCATGCTTAGTGCCCAGATCACAAGAGCCAGATTTTTTTGTTTTTTGTTTTTTGGGTTTTTTTTTCATTGGAGTCTTACTCTGTTGCCCAGGCTGGAGTGCAGTGGCATGCTCACAGCCACCACAGCCTCGACCTCCTTAGCTTAGGCAATCCTTCTGCCTCAGCCTTCCAAGTAGCTGGAACTACAGACGCATGCCAACATGCCCAGCTAGTTTTTGTGATTTATTGTAGAGATGAGGTCTCACCAAGTTATTCAGGCTGGTCTCGAACCCCCGGGCAATCCCGTCGTCTCGGCCTCCCAAAATGCTAGGATTACAGACTGAGTTACGGCGCCTGGCCAAGAGCCAGATTCTTGAGACCATGGGTGCCTGGGACAGGATCCTGCCTGTTCACCACTGTCCAGCATGAACCGTGCACCCAGGCAGTGTTCGTTAAATGAATGAAAGGAATACATGGAGAAAGGAAGAGAGGGAGGGGGAGAATATCTTCCTAAGGGCCTCGAGTCCAAGGAAAACCTTCGGCATGGACTCTGAGAGCTCGAGGAACCTGTAGGCATTATCCAGCCACATCCCTGCCCTTTACATGGCAAGAGCCTGGGGCATTAGAGGGTAAAGGATGTGCCCAAGTCTGAGTGAGCTTCTGAATGAGCATGGTGTAGCCAAGACTAGAGCCCTCCAGCAACCCTGGTTCGGAGATCTTTCCTAGTGATCATCAGGTGGCACTTCAGGGACTGTGGCAGACCAGAAAGAGGGAGATCTCTGGGCTGGGGACTTCAGGAGCACCATGAAACTGGCTCAGAGGTGTGCAAGACTGGCGGGGCCACAGGGCTACCAGTTCTGTCCCTCTGATCCAGCCACTGTGCAGTCCCAGCCCAGCCCCTTCTTCTAGGAGCATCTCTGTCCCAACAGCTCTTAGACCACCCTGGGGCTGTCAACATGCTGACCTCCAGCTTCTACCTGTCACCACCGTCACAGGCAATCAGGGGAATAGTGCAGGGAGTTGCCCCAGGATCTGTGATATATGGTGAGTGGAAGGGAGACTGCTGCCTGCAAGAGCAGGATTGCAGAGCAGGCCCTCAGCAGCAGCAGCAGTGGGGATGGCAGGAGTTCTGGGCAAGCACCCAGCCAACCCCACTCTGCCTACACTGAGGAGGTCGGGGAGACGGAGGCCCAGGTAGCAGAGGGGTGTCCGAAGGTGCTGACTTCCAACGGCTCCTGTGTCCATCACGTTCACTTGACCTCCTGAAGATTCTTCCTCCCAGAGGAAAGGACTGACCTGTATTCTGGGACCTCAAGCCTGCATCTCAACAAAGGAGGGTGATTTTCACTCTCATCTGGGGCCTTGGACTCAATGATCCACTTCTTTAGTCACAGACCTGGCCATAGAGCAAGTGTAATCACTGTTTGCTGAGTGAATGGCCAGCCCCTGTCCTCACACACACCTCTGGAGGTCACCACTGGAGGATTCAGTTCTGTGTTTGTACCTCCTCGGGGCCACTGTCAGTGTCCACTGGTCCCTGCAATCAGTTGAGGTAATGGGAAGTTCTTCCCTGCTGGGCTCTTATACCTCAGCGAGTCCTCAGTGGCCATCTCGGGGCCCAGGCCGCAGTGTGTGCTCATCAGTGTTGGATAGATGGATCTGTGAATGTTCTCATGCAGTGAGCACATGCTGAGCCTGTGCAGGGCAGTGGAGATGCGAGCTCTGTCCTGTGAGAGTCTGCTGAGGAGACCCACGAGATCACAGAACCCCACTCCCACCCTAAGGGAGGGAGAACTGAGTTGCGGACAGGACTTACAAAGATGAGCCACAGACTCACTGGGGGCTTAAGGGCTTCCTGGACCTGAGCCTTGTGTGACTGCTGAAGGCTGCCCCAGCCTGGACAGTCAGAGGCTGGGGCCAGCTTAATAGTGTGAGCCATAGTAATGCCCCAGGAAACACTTGAGAACCCTTGCTGCATGCCAGCCACTGATCCTTGTAATCCTTACAACAACCTCAGAGGTTGTTATTACAAACCATTCCCATTTTACAGAGGAGGAAATTAAGGCAGGGGGAGATATAACTAGTAAACAGCAGAGTCAGGATTTTGGACCCAGGCAGGGTGGCACCAGGATCACATCTCACCCACTATGCCATACCCCACCTCTCAGGGAGTCCGGGGCTCCAATTTGGTGTAGGTCACTGGTGTGGACACAGACCCATGGATGGCTATCTCCAGGGGCTGGTGGCCTGGCATGGGGTTGAGCCCACTTTGTCTCTTGTGTTTCAGGTCACTTTCTTGGGAATAACACAGTCATCGACATCTTGCGGCAGGCGGGGCTGGAGGTGGACCACACACCTGCGGGACAGGCCATCCACAGGTATCTGGGGAAGTGTTGGGACTGACCGTGCCTGACCACATGCCACATAGCTGGCTGCTCCTGCATCCCTGCTCAAACCTGTGGGAGGGCTTTAAAGAAACCTCGGGTGAGATAGGGCCTCATGGGGACAGGTCTACCAGGCAGCAAGAGTGAAATGCTGGGCTGGAAGCTGAAAGTCAGATAGAAGGCTGGGAAGCCATCTTGACTGGGGCAGGGCATGGATGGGAGCAGGAACAGCATTAGGAGTGGAGAGGCACTTGGAATTTAGGGACTAGCGAGTTGCATGAGGGTCGGGGGGACTCTGAGTGCCTGGAGGACTCAATGGTTGCCCTACCCCAAATCAAGATGGTGCCATGGGGGGATGAGCAGGGGCCTGGCCTCTTCCCTGTGTCATAGCCGCACCCTGTGGTGGCATGACTGCCACAGCCACGCCTTGTCTTCATCTTAGTGGCCGCCTCTGGCCGTGCGCTTCACTCCAGACTTTCCTGTCAGGGCACACTCAATCTGCTCAAATGGCCACTAGCAACCACCCTTTATTCCTGCGGGGGCTTTCCCGTCCCCCACACCCCCAGTCTGGAGGCTGCCCAAAGGTAGGGAACAGCTCAGTCCTTCTATGGGTCCACAGGCCGAGCACAGCAGAGGTGTCAGTGAGAGCCAGCCCCTTGGTCCTGGGCAGTCTGGAGGTCAGTGACAAGATCCTCACACTCCAGGATTCCATGCCGCCAGTGCTCCAGCTTTCCTGCAGGAACCTTCATAACCCGTTCACAAGCCCACACAGGTAGCACAGTGTGATTTCAGCTCCTGTTTCTGGCATTATAAGACCCAGAGTTTTGAAAGGAGCTTGAATAATCATAGCCAATATTTATTTGCTCACTCTGTACCGGGCTGTAAACCCTTTTAACTCATTTAATCCACACAACAACCCCTCAAGGTAGGAGCTTCAGTATCTCCACCTGATCATTGAGGAACTTGAAGCCCAGAGAGGCAAAGTCACCCTCAGAAAGACACAAAGCTCCTGCAGTGTGGCTCTATCTAGGGCCACCTGAGCTCCTAGCCACGCCCTGTACTGGCTCTGGGGGCGGAGTGGGGACGCAGACATGACTGAGGCCTTGTTCTTCAGAGATGAGGCCTGGATCACCTAGAGGATATCCCCAGAGCATTGAGATGCAAGTCTCCTAGCTCCCCTGGCTCCATGGCACTTCTGGAGGATTTTATAAACCCTTACACCAGGACTCCATCCAGTCTCCCACCCTTCTCATCTTCTGAGTCAGAATGACAAGATTGCGCTTTCTGCCTGAATTGATTGAGCCCAGCACAGACCAGTTGTATCAGGGGCCAGGGCCAGTGTGTGTTTGAGGGGTGGGGATTCCAAGGTAGCCTCAGGGACAAGGCATTCCTCAAGTTCCCCTCTTCTCTCCTCGCCCCTCACTTTCTTACCTCACCTCCACATACAAGGACCTTCCCCTTGAAGCTCATTGTGTCTGTCCAGGCCAGGGCAAGGGAGGCCTGTGGGCTGGTGAGGCTGGCAGCCTCCTATTCATCTCAGAGGAAGAAGTTCCCCCCCACCCTACCCCCGTGACTCCCCCCAGGCTCTGCTCCAAGGGTTCTTGGCCTTAGTCTCCTGCACAGGGGAGTGAGGGAGCCGGCAGGGTGGAGGGGGTGGGGGGAGGCTCCAACAATGAAAGCCATCATCAGCCACAGGTGCTTCCTGGATCTATCTTTTTGTCTGACTGTTTTGAATTATCTCCCCAGCAGCTGCGTGTCTCCAGGCAGCCTGCACCCTGGGAACCTGGGGTTGCCATGGGGCTGAGGGAGGAGAGGCTGAGCCGATGGCCTTCCCCTATTCCAAGAGAGAGAAGCCCCTCACCCCTCATGCCATGTGACAGCTGACTGGGGAGGCCGGCTGCTTGCTGTCTTGGGTTCCGCCTTATCCTGCATGCCGTTAGCTCAGACACAGTTCCTGAGACCCTTCCTAACCTTCTTCCAGGGGCAGATGTCCCCACAATGAATTCCCTTGGGGCCACGAAAGGAGAGAATAGAAGGAAAAAGAGCAGAGGATGTCCCCAGGCTAAGAGTTGTATGTGTGTGCCCCTAAATGGAACATGAATTCTGCAATACGACACAGGACACTTCAGTGCCTGCCTGACAGCCAGGTCCACATGCTGTTGGCCAGCGTCAAAGGGAGGCGTGAGCCAGGCCCTGTGCTAGGGCCTCCTCTCCTTCCTCCTCACAACAGCCCCAGGAAGTAGGTGGTATGGTCACTCCCGGCCTGCAGCCGACTGCAGCTTGAGGCAGTCAGGGACTTGCCCTCAGGCACACAGCCTGTCCATTGCAGAGTCAGGCTGTGGACCCACATCAGTCTATGTCCAGCTCGAGTTCTAACAACTTAACACTGTCCTACCTCTGCTGAAATGTATACAGTCAATGTGAGTCAAGTGCACGAATGTGTGATTGGATGAATACATGACACAAACTATGTTAATGATATGAGTTACTAAAATGTTTTGACTGCTTACTATTTGTCAGTCACTCCTCTGTCTAAGTGCTTTGACTGTGTTTACCTGCGTAATTCTCATAAGGTACGCTGTGAGATAACAGGCTGCAATAACCCCATTAACAGCGGGAGACTGCGGCCCATCGAGGTTAGGTGACTCTCCAGAAGTTCTCCAGCCAGAGTTGTTGAATGAATGAGACCCTGACCAGGCTCACATCTGCCCCCAGAGACCGGTCCAGGGCTCACTTTCTTACCTCCTCCTAGTCGAGGCTCAAATGTCACCTGCCAGTGACCACACCACCATCCTGAAGTGCCCTCCACCCCCCCATGTCTTTGCTCTATTTCTCCTTGGCAGGTAGCACCATCTGAGATCCTCTGTTTCACTCTGTCCTCCGCTTTGAAATGTAAGGTCTCAGAGGGCAGGAGTGCTGTCTATTTCAGTCATACTGAGACCCATCCACCTCCTGGCAAGTCCCTGGGGCAGGGTGGGTGCTCAGTAAGTATCTGCTGGCTGAAAAATTGAAGGCATGAGTCAAGACTCTGTCTTTAGGACCAAACCCCCTGGCGATTTCTCCTGCTGTGACAACTCTGCCATTGAATTCTGTTCCCCGCCGCACGTGGATGACATGCTCCAACACGTGTGCCCCATGTGTCATTGCTCCTTTGCAGCCCTGCCACCGGGAGCCCAGCACCCCCTCCTGAGGGGACCTCGACGAGCCCGGCCCCAGCAACCCCAGCTGCTGCTGTCCCTGCAGCCCCCTCAGCGACCCCCACCACCCCTCCAGAGGAGGAGGATCCAGCTCTGTCTCCGCACCTCCTGCTCCCCGACAGCCTGAGCCAGTTGGAGGAGTTCGGCCGGCAGAGGAAGTGGCATAAAAGACAGAGCACACACCAGCGCCCGCGGCAGTTCAATGACCTCTGGGTCCGCATTGAGGATAGGTAAGCGGGGGAGGGTAGGTCTGCCCAGGAGCTGGGGCCTCTGCAGGCAGGGGTAGCCTACCCCAGAACCCCCACCCCACACAGCTCTGCACACTGTCACCAGGCCAGCCCTGCTGTAAGGAGGCATGACAGATAGGCCCAGACAGCACGTTCACATCTGATTTTTCCAGTTTTATTCCCAGAACAAGAGCAAGTACAATTCTCTTCATTTTATCTATTTATTTATTTATTTTTTAGTCAGGGTATCACTCTGTTGCCCAGGCTGGAGTGCAGTGGCATGATGGATCAAAGCTCACCACAGCTGCCACCTCCTGGGTTCAGGCGATCCTTCCATCTCAGCCTCCTGAATACCTGGGACTACAGGCACATGCCACCATGCTCAGCTCATTTTTTAAATTTTTTTGTAGAGACAAAGTCTTGCTATGTTGCCTAGGCTGGTCTCGAACTCCTGGGCTCAAGCAGTCCTCTTGACCTCGGCTTCCCATAGTGCTGGGATTATAGGTGTGAGCCAACACGTCCAGCCAATTCTCTTCATTTTAAAGATGAGGAAATGGAAGCTTCATTCAGGTGCAGTGGACAGAAGTGTGTTTTGCACTTATCTTCCATGGGACACACCTAGGCAAAGCGGGCTCCATTTGTCCCATGAACTGGAGGCAAAATAGGAGAAAGTGGAACAGGTTAGCTACACCAGAAGTCTATAAGCTTCTTGTGCCAGGGAGGCCCGAGTGACTGACACTCTGGTAGGGAGGCTGCTGAGAGCACCCTGCTCTGTGAGAGAAGTGGGACAGGGTAACAGCTGCCCTTGATGCTGTGGGCTCTGTCTCAGGAGCAGATGAGGATCTGTGATAAACCTTATTGAAAATGGGCAGGCACAAAAATCATCCTAATGTACTAAGACCCCTCTGTCCTCTTTCTATAAGCCTATAAGCCCCTCCCATCACCTGCACCACTCTACTGGACCTGTCACCAAAGCTCCTGCTGTAACCAAGATTCTGTAACATTTCAGTACAGAGCAGTCTCCCTAGATTCCACTTTTTGGAAGGAATTTCCATATTTGGTGAGCAGTGTCACCAGAGCACTATGGATATCCCAGAGAGGGACTGTCAGTGAAGGGGTAGAGTCCGACCCACTGCAGTAGCCCAGCCCTGGACATGACATGACCAAGAGTGGGCTATGGGATGTCAGGATTTTCCTCAGCAAGGATCACCTGAACCCGGGAGGTCAAGGCTGCGGTGAGCCTTAATCAATCATACCACTCTGGCCCGGATGACAGAGTAAGACTTTGACTCAAAAGAAAAGAAAAGAAAAGAAAGAAAAAGAACTCCAGAATATAAGAATCGAGCCCACTGATCCTTTGGACATTGGTTTCAAAGCGCCTGACTTGGGTTCCTGAGAAATGTACTTCTACAGAGCCCTCGCCTGCCCTGCCTGCCCGAGGAGGAGGCATTGCTGCAGCTGAATTGGCTGTGACACATTTGGGTCATGCGCCCAGCATGGGCTGCCCCCTTCTAACTGGGAGCGAGAGCATAGAGTTACCAAGAACCACTTCCTTCGGTGTGGGGAGGGCGTGCAGGCTGCCAAGGAGGCGCAGGCAAGTGAAGGAGCTGGCAGCCCGAGGTAAGAGTTCCAATTAGGCTGGTCATCAGAGCCCTGATCAACACACCACGGTGACCAGGAGACCTGACCAGCAATGGGGCCAACCCATGGGGTGACAGGAGGCTGGGCTGTCAGCTCCAGCAGCGGGCTCCCAGCCCCTAACCATGTCTGAAAGGTAAATTTCTGCAAATGACTCCAAACAGCTTCCTTCTCACAACACGTAGCTCTGAAACACAGAGCCCGATTTTAGGAGAAGAAAACAGCTTTTCTTTGGCAAGAGGGGGCTCCTTCTCCATCCCAAAAGGTAGATTGTGGTTGGCTAACTTTCTCCCATCTGGTTGGGCTGAAGAAGAAAGTTTCCACCGATGGGCAGCCTGTTTGTTGAAGATTTCTTGCTGCCTCTGGGAAGCAGGCCCTGAGCTCCCCAAGAGGCCCAGGTGCAGAGCATGGCCTCCGTTGCTCCCGGGGGACCCACCCCACACTTCTATGGTCCCCACATTTCCAATTTTCTGAGAGGGAGCAGAGGAGAGCTCTCTGGGGATGACCAGGGCCCATTGGTGGCCCTTACAACACAGTCATGTCCCTAGAAGCTTTAGTTCTGTTCAAGAGTGTTCTCATTTTTCTCCTCCCAAACCCCACAAGAGCTGTCCCTTCCTCTCTGTCACCTCTCCCAGCTTATCTTGTGCCTACAGCCCTGTGGTGGGCTCCTGGTGGGTCTCCCGGCCTGGAACCTTGCCCTCATGCATGACCCCCCTTCAGCCTGAGGTTCTGCAGTGCCCCCACACTGCCGCTCAGCCTGGGTGCGGGGACTTCCCCTCCCTTCTGCCCCATCCACTGCCCTCTCCCTCAGAATCTGCCGACCTTGTCCTCGCCAGGCTGCGTGCTGCCCCACCTTGCTCTCCTCCTGTCTCTGCTTAGGGTGTGGAGCTGGTGGACATTTGTCAAGTTCCCCCCATGCCAGGTACCCACCTTCATCCTATCCCTCATCCTGCCCAAAATCATGAAGACAGGCCCATTTTACACATGCAGACTCAGCAGATCAGGCAACTGGGCTGACCACATAGAGAGCCATGCAGGTGTCTGACACCAAGGGCCACCAATGTTGCCCACTGCCATGTGTTTGCGCTTCTCACCTTCTCCGTCCCCCCACCCCCACAGTGCCTGTATGTGCCCCTGTCTTGGTATAGTCCTCTGGACTCCGGCCCTCCTCTGTGTCTTAGGGCAGGGAGGCCCTGAGGACAGATCTGGGTTGGGGGAGTGAGTGTAAGAAGGAAGAAGTGAGACCAGGATGCGCCTGTGAGCGCCGGACCGGACACCACCTGGAGCAGACTGGCCCCCTTGCCCCTCATTACCCGAGATGTAAACACACACTGGAGGAAGTTTAGAGAAGCAGCAGCCCGTGGCAGGATGATTTATGGGGACCGTGGAAAGGGCGGAGCATGTGTCCACAGATGGCTACATGGCAGCAAAGCATTGTCAGCGAGCCTTCACCTCTGAGAGCCAGAGGAGGGCAGGGCAGGATTGTGACAGAGGCAAGCTGGGGCATTTCTGTGCAGCATGGAGCATGTGGCAGCCTTTCTGTTTCTCCTTTTGTGCAGTTAGGGCCTTCACGGGTCTCTGGAAGTGATGCCAGCTCTTGTTCTCCAAGTCCACAGCTGGCTGGGATGGGGGATCATCGCAGAAATATGGGAGCAGAGTATCAGGCCATCCAGACTGGAAAGACAAAGATGTAGGGAAGAGTGCCTTCTGAGTACCAGGCGTGGTCCAAAGCAAGGCAGACATGGTGATGCAACCGATGCAGAGCTTTGTGGGTGCCACCATGCAGAGACAAGGGGTACAGGATACACATACTCCAGGGGTCGTTGCTATCTGGGCCTCAGTTTCCCCTGAGGTTTGAGCAAATGGCCAAAGCCCTCAAAGAGCGGAAGAGACACAGTGCACCTCCCCCATGGGAAGTGTCTGTGAACCTCCTGCTGGTCCGGGTGGTCAGAGTTACCATGTGATGCCTGGACCCCATCAGATTAGAGGCAGAAGATGCCCCCGTGAGAAATAGGAAACAGAGTCAACCAATGAATGAAAGCACAGAAAAACTCAGGCAGAATGAGATTCAAATCTACCCTCCCTCCCTTTTACTTGCTTTGGGGTTTAGAGATTAAGATGATACAGTACTTGTAAAGCTCTGATCAGCTTCTGACCACCAGAAGCACTCCATAACAGCTGTGGCTCCTGTTGGTGCCTGTGACTTTCAGAGTCTCTGGTCTGAGATGTCCCACCCACCCCTCTATCCCAGCAGGAAGTTGCTCGGGTCCTTTAGAAGATCTTAGGCTTAAAGCCCTTAAGTGAGCTATTGGGTTGGTGCTGTGAACTCCCCCCTGTTTGACAGGAGTATGTTGGGCACATACCATGTTCAGTGCTGGTGAGGGACTGGAACAGGAGGAGTCTTGGGTCATAGTCAGGGACAGATGGCTCCCCAGTAGGGTGCCACTGAAGAACCCCGAGCCACAATCCATAGACCATGCCTCAGCTCTCCTAGGTGACCTTGGCAAGTCCCACCTCCCCTCTGGGCCCTAGTTTTCCATCTCAGGAAGAGACAGGCCTTTCTACCTGTGGTCTGCTATGAAGCTATTAGAAAACATGCCAGACTGTCTGTCCTGTGTCTGGGAAGGAATCAGTCAGAAATGATCCAGCAAGAAAGCGTGAAGGCATTCCCAGCACAGAATGATGCGGACAAAGGTGTGGAGGCTGGTGGGGCCCTAGACATGCAGAAATCTTAGATAGGTGACCCAGTTGCTTTGGCTATCTCCCTACGTCTGACCTGCTTGACCCAGAGAGGCTGAGGCCCAGACTGGAGTCACAGCAGGGTGTCCTCTGGCCCATCACATCAAGGGCTTCAACCCCAGGCAGCAGGGCCACCCACCACCCAGGTCCTGGATACCCCAAACCCAGTCTCCCCTGTATCTCCTTGAAACTCTCCAAGGAGATTACCCAAAGCACAGCCCACCAGCCCCTCATATTGGCAAGAAAGCCATGACCCAAGATGCTTAGAACTCGGGATGGCGCTTGGAAGCCCTGTGTCAAGATCAACCCCTATTCCAGGAAGCCCCTTGGAGGGTCTTCCGGGGGTAGACAGCTGACAGCATCTCAGGTGCCAGCTTTGCTCTTCTGTGCTTTCTTCCTTGGGCTTCCACCTAAGAGCTCACTCTGGCTTCTGCCGCTGAAAAGCATGTTGAAGTCCATGGGTCTATTCCTGCTCCTTCATAGTATAGCCGGGGAAACTGAGGCCTGGAGGACAGCACTTGCCCAAAGTCACACAGCAAACCAGGAGCATAGTATAGGCTAGAACATAGTATAGGCTTATGCCTTCCGCCCGGGTGGAGAGCCCCTTCCTCACTTGAGGGTCCCTGTTGACTCAAAGCAGACTCAGCCCTTGGTGCCAGCCATCTGCAGAGCCTGGGAACACTCACAGTGTTTGGTTTGGCTTCAAGGCTGCTTTGCCATGAGACAATTTTCCCCAACATGAGCCCGGGAGGGGGCAGGGATCTGGACTGGGGGACTAAGCTTTGCAAGCAGAGTGGGCCAGGGAGGTAGGTTGGGACATTTGGAGGGGCCTGTCCTCTGCATCCCCCCAGTCCCACCCCATTTCCCTGGGACTCCTTCCAAGCAATAAAAAACCCCACTCAGGCTCCAAAGGAGAGTTTTCTTCTTTGGATTTCAAAGTGTGAAAGAAAATGTCTTTGGGCACCTTATGAGACATAGTTTTCATAACTCCTACTTGGTCTTGCCTTCCAGTAGTGGGACCAGCCGAGGCCAGCCTGGGCCCCAACTCTGGGTACCCCAAGGGGCTCAGCAGGCTGTTCCCCTGAAGCCAACCCTCCAAGCCTTTCAGTTGCTTAGGCTGAAATGATGGGGCAGTAGCTAGGAAGAAAATTTTTACAGATTTATTGTGTTGTGTTGGGATGTGGGTTTGGGGTTTTCTTTTCATTAGAAAAGAAAGGGAGGAAATGGGTTGAGGGAGTGACCCTTACCCAGAACAGGCAAGAATCCCCTCCAGGGGTAAGGCCAGAGGAAGCCTCAGTCTCCAGCCCTGGTAAGCTGCCACCCACAGGTTTTAGAGGCCTCAGCCAGAAACACCCATGCTTCACTTGTGGGCTCCCCACCAGGGGTTTGCTCATCTGCTCAGGCAGGGACAGCACCTTGGCTCGGCTCAACCTGGGGAGACAGATTGGCCCAGGCATATTCTCTCTCTTGCAAGAAACTTGATGTCCTTTAAGCTCAGTTTCTGCATCTGAGAGATGGGAAGAATAATAAAATGACACCAAGCAGTGTCTGCTGGCACACAGTGAGTGCCCCACACATGGAGGATATTGTTTGTGGGAGGGATACAGTTGCAAAAATGTTAATAATGATGCTAGAAATAGCCAGCCTCCTCTAATGCTCCCTACTGCCATTGTTTCAAGCACTTTATGTGTATGCAAACCGCATATGACAGATACAGACCTATGGCATAGGGGTCAGTGAGAAATGTACAAGGTTTTAAGGGAGACTTAACTACCCCAGGTGGCAATGAGGGATGAGGGGCAGATCATAGAAGACCACCGGGGAGGGTCATGGAGTCAGGCCTTCCAAGGTGAGTGGGAAGATAGGTGTGATAGGGAGGAAAGCATGTGCCGGGAGAGCATGAAAGGGAGGGAGGCCAGGCCACAACAGGCTGGCATGGGGGAGAGGTATGACACGGTGGATTCTGTGGGTGAGTAAGGGGCGCTAGGAGCCACGTGGATCACCCTTGCTGATTCCACATGCACCCTCCTCTCCTAACTTCTCCTCTGAGACTTTCAGAAACAAGATTGTGATGCATCCCACCTGTAGACTGCAGGTTGCAAGGACCTTGTGTAAGACTCAGCGGACACCTGTGGTCAGAACATCACCAGAGGGGAGAGGAAGAGTCGGGGCAGTGAGTGCAGACCCCTCTCTTTACTGACATACATCAGGCCAGGGTGCCCAGAACTCCCAAGCCAAGATCTGAGCTGAGCCCATTTGGAGGCAGGGGTGTGCTTGCTTGACCCTGGGCTCCCCTTCCCACTACCAGGCGGAGGCTGAGGTTGAGGCAGAGACAGGACCATGTGAGAGGCATTCAGCCAGAACAGCGACGAAGGCTCTGGGTGATTATTACAGGCTCTCACTGTGTGATCCCAGCTGTTAGGATCTCATGGCCCAGCCCGAGGACATGCGGCGTGGTGACCTGGGCATGAGCAGCCTGTCAGGGCCGGCTCAAGCAATGGGAGGCAGGGAAGTGCCCCAACTTCAGACCCCATGGAGACTGCCCTGCCCTGTTTCCACCAGCCTATCCCATGCATCTGCTAGTGGGCACCTAGGTATGCCCAGTCTAGATCCTGGCTGTGCTGTGGGTCCTGGAGCAAGTTACTTAACCTCTCGGTACCTTGGTTTCCTCATAAGCACAATGGGGATAGCAGTCGTCCCTGCCTCCTAGTGTTATCATGAGGAGGAAAGGTCAAGGTCTGGGAAGTGCTTTGCACAGAGCCTGGCATAGGGGGCAGGGATCTCCAAGTACTTCTTTCACCTGCTGGGAGTGCCTCCCCGTGTGGGCTAGACTCATTCTGCCTTCTTGGCCGGCTGCAGCATCCTCTCTTCCAGGAAGCCTTCCTAGTCCCACATTGGACTGGGGTCCCCTGTGTGCTGGCTGGCCCCTGGCCCTCGCCTCTGGTGTGATGGAGCTTGTGGGTCCCTGCATCTCATCTTCATCTGTCTCCCAGTTGCCCTGGATCCCTGAGGGCAGTCTCGGCTGCTACTTCTGGGCCCAGCTTTTTTCTGTATCCCAGAACCTGTCTCTCTCATCCACAGGCCTCCTGGCTAACTCCTGCCCTTGTGACTTCTCTGTTAAGCCTCTGTCGTTGTCCACTCTCCTCCTCAGTCCCTGTCTTGCCTTCAGTGTCTCTCCTTGCTCGTCCATTTGCCGTTGCTCATTGTTGCTTTCCTGGGCTTGAGCCAGTAACCTGGTCCTGCATCCTGTCTTGCCCCATCCCGCTCTCCAGCTTCCCAAGGCCACCACATGCTGGGCTCAGGTCAGCCTGCCAATTCACACCCATGTGTAATCTCTTTTTATTTCTTTCTGTCTCATTCTATTTGTCACAAAGGCTTTCTTGAGCCAAAAATCTCACCTGTTACCTCCCAAACTAGATGCTGTTTCTCTGCATTTATGAAGGACTGTACTTTTCAGTCAACACATCCTTCCCATTGGACGCACAACACTGCTTCCCTCTGTGAGCCCACCACTAGGTAGCCTCTCTGGCTACCACATAGCCTCTCTGAACCTCAGTTTTCTCAGTGATGGAAAGGGAATGATGAGAGCCATTCGGAAGATTTGGTGTGAGGACCAGAAGTATCATTTCTGAAGTGCCGGACTCATAAAGGCTGCTTGAGAGAAGCAGTTTTCATGTGAGAGTGTGGAGTTGCCTGTCTTGCTCTCTGTGTGATTCGGTTGTCTGCCCGGGAAGAGTGCAGGGAACTGACTCCCGTGTGGGTCGGTGAATCTGTCTCTTCCTCAACATGAATTCTTTCTGCCTGGGACCCGTTCTCTTGAGTGGTCACTCTTGAGGCCCTCGGCCCCCAGGGCCTGGTCTGGCCCAGCCCCTGGAGCCAGGCACAGGAGGGTCAGTATGACCTCCAGAGCTTACCTGGGCTGGCTCTGTGGCTCTTGGCTGCTTACTTTCCCTGCCCAAGCCCCTGGTTTCCTTCTCCATTTAGAGAAAAGGAGATAAAATCGGATCTGAGCCCTAAGGCTTCTGCCCTGAAGTGACCGATGGTCACTCTGCCCTGTGTTTCCTCCTTTCCAGCACCACCGCCTCACCACCACCCCTGCCCCTCCAGCCCACCCACAGCTCCGGGACTGCCAAGCCCCCCTTCCAGCTCTCGGACCAGCTGCAACAGCAAGACCCACCAGGGTCCACCAGCGGCTCAGCACCTGGCCGCACACACCCCACCCTGGGCCTCCTGCCTGTCGCCGCCACCATCGCTGCCCCCTTCCTGCTGCACAGCCTTGGGCCCTCCTGACCTTGGCCACCTCCTGCAGAGAAGCCAGAGAAACCTCCCGAAGGTCTGCGGCCACACCCCGCCACTCCTGCCACCACCACCACCTCCAGGGGTACCCAACACATGCAGGGCAGTCCAGACAAGACGGGCTAGAACACTAGAGCTTGATTGTACCGAAGTTACATCTTCTTTTTTGTAGAAGGATCTTAATTTCCCATAGTGCTATGGGGCTCTTTTGTAAAATATGTGTCCATATTAAAAAAGAAAATTGTATTTATTCTACCGATAAAACTATTTTTATGTGGCCTATGTTATAACCCCTTAATTTGCCCCAGGGCCAACCCAGGAGGGGACTCCAGGTGACCAAGACATCTGTGACCTCCTGTGGACTGTGGCTCTGAACTGGCTTGCTCCTGGATCGCCGAAGCTTCCTGGGTCTGGGTTTGGCTTCTCCCACTGTGGGGACCTCAGAGGGAGGGGCAGACAGACAGGCTTGGCTTTTGTGAAGCTGGATTTGGGAACCAGACGTGTGAATGCTGACCGTCCTCCCCTCCAGCCCTGGATGCATCCCAGGGCTGGGGAAGGCATGTCAGGAAAGAGAATGCTGCTATTTTGAAAACCCTGAGTGTCTGTGAACTGGCCTTCCATAGCTCTTGGTAAGTGTTTCAACCAAAGCGCTGGGGTGGGCTGGGGGTGGGATGTTGTGGTCCCCAGACCTCAGTAATGGATCCAAAGAGAGCAAGGTGGGCTGCCCAAGGTCACGCAGCATGTGAGCAAAGACATGAGTCCAGACCTCTCTGTTCTGGTGTAGTTAATACAGGAGAGGCTATTGAAATCATGGCTAAATGGACTGAGCTGGGCCAAGGGATGGGAGTGGGCTCAGAAGGGCAGTTTTAGAGATAGGGCTGCCAGAGTCATGTGGTGATAATCATGGTGATGAGAACTGCATTTGTCCAAAGCCCGCAGCGAGTAAGAGGCAGGCACTTTGCACGGTCACTTCATCACTGGTTCTCATGCCACTTCTGTGAGATGTGACTGTCCTCATTTCACAGATGAGGAAACTGAGCCTCCCAAAAAGGTGACGGGGCTTTGCTCAAGATCCCCCAGCCAGGCTGTAGCCCCAGATCAGCATGCTACAAAAGCAACCCTTGCCTCCTGGTCCGTGTTCTCTGCCAGGGAAGCTCCCAGGGAGGCAGCTCGCTCAAGCTGGGCCCGGCACAAGCATCTCACCCCCGCCAGACCCTTTAACCAATTGCTCATGTTGGTCCCTCTGGCCAGAGGGCTCTGGCAACAACATGTGCCACGTGTCTCATGCCCCTACTTGTCAAATCTTGGAACCCATGAGAGACCTTCCTGCCAAATCAGAGGCTGGGAGTTGGGCACAGCTGTGGGGTACCTGGGGAGGCAGGCAATGGAAACTTCAAGAGACTTATCCAGCCCCTCTGCTCCCCACAATGGTGACTGGGGAGACAGAAGACTCAGGTGGGCTGACTCCCAGGCCTGAACTCCAGCTGTTCTGGTGTCTCACTAAGTGCAGAGTCCTGGAACCTGGGAGCAGAAAGGGCCTTTCACTTGATGAGTCATAATAACAGTAGGAGTAATGAAAAAGCCAGAGAGGGGAGACGCTTCTCCAAAGCTGCCCAGCAGGGCAGTTCCACTAACTCCCGGCCTCACTGCTCCATGGGTTTCCCTGGTGGGCTTGCTGATGACTGATTGGCCCCAGTGCCATCGTGCCCAGCTTGGCAGCTGTCTCCCTTCTGAAATGGTACAACTCTGGGCAGCTCATGGGACAGTCAGAAGTCACACGGGCATCTTGGCAGGCAGTTGAATTCTTTCCAGCTCAGCCCCAATGGACATGCTTGAGCTTGAGACCTGGCAGGAGCCTGGAGCTCTGCCTCAGCGGGTCCAGCCAGCCTCATGGGCACCACGCTATAAACTGAACTTGACCTTGGCCAGGGACTGGAGTTGGTTTATCCTTGGCAAAAATGCGACTTCCTATTTCTGAGCGGGAAGGGGCTTAGCTGACTTATAAAGCAGGCTCAGAAGTTGGACATCAAACGGATCGTGCAGAGAGCTATTTGGATGAGATAAGTGTAAAGGAATTAGAAGCACACAGGCCAGATTCCCCTCTGTTTGGGGCAGAGTATGGCATGCGATGTATTGAGATGGAGGTTGAGGTTAATTAAAGATGAAGCATTTGGGTAAACAGTCCAGGCACCTGACCGTGTGCCCAGATCTGTGCCAGGCATGGAGCCAAGAAGGTAAATTAATGCAGTGTGTAATTACTGAGCGCAGGCAATGCCAGGCTCTGTATTGGAGTTGAATCTAACTACCTTCCTTGGCCTAGAGGAACTCGTCATCAAAATGGGACAAGCAGCCCTGTCCTAGGGTTTCCTGTCCTGACCCCTGACTTCAGGCAGATTCAGTCTTAGTCTTAACGAGATGCCTTTTCTGGGCAGATTGGGGGATCCCAAACTTTCTCTTAACTGAACCTTCAGATGTTTAGAGAAAGATGGCTAGGCCAGCTGATCGGGTGAACAGGTGCTGACAGGCGAGCCAGAGCCCATGTGGTCAGATCTGAAGCCAAAGTTCACTGGTCTCTGGGGACCACCAGCTGGTTAGGGTTTGAAATGAACTCAACTTGCTGACTTATGTCCCAGAAGACCTGAGGCACACAGATAGGAGTCCGCATGACTGGGGCTCATGAATTCGCTCATCTTGGGCCAGAGAACTGCCATTCCATAAGCAACCACTCAGACTTCTGGAACAAGCTATCCACCATCTACAGACATTTCTTCCAGAAATGTACTATATGCCTAGCTTCATAAAATGCCTCGGTTCCTCTGAGAGCTTTCCGTACATTTCTTAGGACTTTCATGTTTGACCTTAAGGCAGGCAGGAAAGACAGAAGGCCCAAGACCCAATGAGTCAAGTGACCCGCCTAAGGTTGGGCAGCATGTTGGTGTGGCCCTAGGTCCCCCTCTCTCAGGAAAGCTGGCTGTGTGATCAGGGAATCTCTGAGGCAGGACAGAGGATCATGCCTCTGGTCTTCCTCTATGGCTATCCAATGCACCAACAGCCAGGAAAAGGCAGGGAAGACCCCATCACCCACAGTGGAGG
Organism: Cephalopachus bancanus; assembly: GCA_027257055.1. NCBI lineage: Eukaryota > Metazoa > Chordata > Mammalia > Primates > Tarsiidae > Cephalopachus > Cephalopachus bancanus. The sequence continues at coordinate 606,985 of JAPVLO010000396.1, forward strand.
TGTGAGGGTTAGGCTTCCAGGGAGCTGCAGTGGGTCACTGAGGCCCCTCTAACCCTGAGAGGCAAAGGTCTGGAGTCCACAAACCATAGAACCTTGTGCCAACTATGAGCAAATTTCCCCATGCACCAAAAGACCCTGAATGTATTTTCTTCATGCTAACTGCTCTGTCATCTACGACTTCCTGGCCTCAGCTACACTTGGGCAAGCCTAGGGGTTTAGACCACTTGTTCCACCTGCCCAGTCTCCAGCCCAATGCCATTGTCACAATGGATCCCACAGAGGGGGAAAAGTCCTTTTGCCAAAAGGAAAGTCTAGTTAACACACCGTGAAGGACTAGAGAAGTTCTGCTCAGGAATTGCAGCTTTGATGGTATCCTGTGTAGCAGAGAAAAGAACTGGGTCTGGTGATGGTTTTTCAGTGACCATAGGATAAGAACCACAGCCTGACATTTAGACAATCCATGACCTAGCCCTGCTGACTCAACCAGCCACATCTTTCATTCTCCCACCCTCTGTTTGACCAGGCTGAATCTCAGTCATTTCTAAAAAAGACAAAATATTGCACATATATACCTCCTCCTGAAAGCCCCCTCTGATTTCTTTGTGCTTTCTTGGCATCAATCACGATACCCACTTCCCAGTGCTGTGACTGTCTAGTTCTATATCTGCTCCCCCACTGGACTGTGAACCACTTGATGGCAAAGTCATGTGAACTCACCCTTGTATCCTCATCTGACCCAAAGGTGGTGCTCTGTAGATATGAAAGAGGGAAGGAAGGAAGCCAAAAGAGAGAGAGGAAGAAAGGAATGAAGGCAGAAAAGGAGAGAGGCAAACCTTAGCTCTGCCAGTGGAATATTTCTACCAAGCCAAAGCTGTCCACAGATAGACTGGTGCCCCTGAAGGTGGTGAGTTTCCTGTCAGGAGAGGAGTTCGAGCAGGAGCAATGTGCCCGCTGGCTGGGGAAGTGGCAGGAGAGGGAAAGCCTTGGCAAGGGACCGGTGTAGGTGATATCAGGGGTCCCTCCTGGCTCTGTGATGCTCAGTTTCTTTGAACATTGTTATTTTTCCAACAATTCATCTAAGCAGCCAAAAAAAATCACCCCGGCTGGCTGTCTAAACCAGTAAGGCTCAGGAATCAGTCCAGCCTCCTCCTCCACCCACAGCCACCACCCCTCTCGTGTACGCCCTTCTTCAGCAACCCTGGCAGGCTTGCCTGCTGCTCCCGGGCAGGGGGCCTTCTGGGAGGTGAGAGAGGGCTGGACTGGAACGCAAGCCCCAGGCCCCAGCCCAGAGCTCCTTCCCTTTCTCCCAGCCCTCTCGACCCTGGGGAGGGAAGAAATCGCTCTCGAGAACTGATGGAGCCCCTCCCTGATCCTTTCCAGGGGTCTTCAGCTCACCCCATCTTTCTTCAAACGGGAGTGAGTGCTGCCTCTCTGGAGACATTCTGGGTACTCCTTCACTTTGCTAGGTGACCTTGGGCAAGCCCCTGTCTCCTCTGAGCCTTCATTTCCTCATCACATGTCCTGCCTGGGCTAGGGTGAGGAGTGTTGGGGGTGACGTGTACAATCTTGGTGCTCCACACGGGTGAGGTGCAACCCCGTCCCAGGCTCAGTGTCTGGCTGCCCTCCCACGGCACACAGCCTGCATGGGATTGGAAGCATGTGGCAGGCAGGAAAGGTGACAGAGTCGCATGCCTTGAAGGGCCCCTCCACCCCAAGTCCTGCTGTGAGGAAAGTGGGCTTTGAACGGGATCCAAGTCTCAGATGTTTCCAGTGAGCTGCCAGAGACAAAGGGCTCTCATACTTCGTGGGTTCCTGGGGGCTGGGGAGGGTAGGGGGGGCTGATGCTTGGCCAAAGGAGGCTCTCACCCAGAGCAGGGAAAGCCAGAGCCTGCTCCATCCCTGAGCCTTACAGAGCTCACCGTCGTCCTGACTTGACTCACTGTGACATGAGCTTCATATGTCAATGTATTTGAAAGGTACTCATGATGTGTTCTGTAGCCATCTCTGCCCTCACCTCTGTGAATTATCATGAAGAGTTCTTTAAGAATATAATGGAAGACAAAGAAAGATGCTATTAATGTTATTTTGCCAAAAATATTTTTGTAGCATAATATATTAATAAAAGACATTGTGAATTCAGTGGCTTGCTATTTCTGTGTGAGACGGCCTCCTTCCTCCTCCTGCCAGGGAACATCAGGGGGAGTCAGCTTTGCTTCCAGGGCCGAGGCCGGAGCCAGGGGAATGGAGGAACTGAACAGGCCCTGTGCCTGTGCAGAGAATCGAGCAGGTCCGGAGGGTGGTTTGAGCAGGGGTCCAGCAGCTTAAGAGGCTTCATGCCACGTGTTTGGGAAAAACTCTCAAGCATGTTTTTCCTCTGCTTTCACACCACAGCAACCGTCTATCAACACAGAAGGAGACTTCTGTGATGAAGGGTGTGGGGATTTTTCACACACACACCAACCAGTGGGCAGTAGCCATGTATCCTTGGTTCAATTTTGACAGTCTGCCTGGAGATAGGGTCGGGCCGGACTGGCGGGTCAGGGCATGGGTGGGGTTCCAGCTGCCACTCACTTTAGCCAGCAAGCCAGGCAAGCAGGGCCAGTCACCGTTATAGCATCATAAAATGAAATTATTTTCAGAAAATATTCATAAAGCCCTGTTTCATGTCAGTCAGTTCTGGACTTGCACAACAGTTCCTGTGTTTTCTTTTTTCTTAGTTTTCATTTCTTCCTCCCTGATCAGCCACAAAAAAGATTGATAAAATTTGCAACCTGAAGACACAAGCTCCCAGGCAAGGAAGGGCTGGAGACTTGATCTCCCTAGGTGTCTCCTCCCAGTGTTTCCCCCTCTTATACCCACCCCACCTTCCTCCCACCCCACCCCCCTTCCCTGAGACCCAGGAAGGAGGCAAAGGGCTGAATAGGATAGTGACCAAGGTGGGGTGAGGAATGCAAGGGAGATCAGTGAAAGAAAAAAAAATTACACAGAAAGATGGATGGAGATGGAGCAAGGGCACAGAGTTGGAGGGACCATCAAAGAGACGGAGACGGAGACAAGAGGAGAGGCAGACAGATGGCGCTGGAGAGATGGAGGGGGAGAAGGAAGGGGTGGCCTAAGTGGGGAGACAGAAGAACGCAGACGAGAGGAGACCCACTGGGGTCAGAATGCAACAAGGTCTTGGCATGAGCAGGCTGGGGGCTGGGAGGAGGGGCCGTGACCGGTGGGCCACTGGAGGCAACTCCTGGGGCCTCCTCCCAGGGAGACTGAACAGTACATGTTGCTCCCGGGGCCAGTCAGGCTCCCCACATTCAGCCCCTCAGCCCCACCCCAAAGGTTGTCCAGTCTCAGGGCCTGGGGTCGGTCGTCAAGGGGCCTGGGTCCAGTCCAGTCTTGTACCCAGGTAGTGCCTCCCCCTCTCCCCGCCTCGCTTTCCTCCTCTACAGTGGGGGTAATAAAAATACCTCTGGCACAGGCTGCAGTGAGGTTTAATGAGATAGTGGATGTAAAAATGCCTTGGAAACCAAGGCCCAGCGCACATGTTAGCTGTTACTACAGAACTGCAGGCGGCGAAACCAGCAGTGCAGGCGGAAGGTCTTCAAACAGCCCCTGCAGCTGGAGGCCCCGGAGCGTTAGGGCATGGGGAGGCAGATTTCCAAGCAGCAGCTGAGGGTATACACCTGAGAAGGCTGGAGTCAGGATCCAAGGGCTGTGACCTCAGGCTGAGGCTATTGCCCTATGGGCAGTGGAAGCCACCGGCAGCTTTGGAACAGAGTGGTGTGATGTAGAGGAAAAGCATGATGCCCTGGGCCATCTCTTCCTCTCGTTGAGTCTCAGTTTTCCCATCAATAAAGTGGGGGAAGAATAACTTCGAATCCACAGAGTGACTGTGAGGACTTAGGATAAAGTGGAGGTGATTGTGCTCTGTAGAGATTACATGCTTTAAGTCCTTTGCTGGTGGAGATGATAATGATGAAGATGATGAGGGAGAAAGGTATTTACAGAGCCCTACCTCCCCCTACACCCATGCCTGGTCCCAGCAACAGAATGACCCATGAAGCCACAAGGTCCCGGGGACTTTCTTCCGTGATGATGGGTGGGCATGGGAGGATATCGGAAGCACTACTGGGAGTCCTCTGGGAAGGGACTAACTCTGCTAAGTTGCCTCTCTACCCCCTCTGGAGCGGCCCATCTCAGCCTTATCCAAAGAGAAAGATACTAGAAGCACCAGCTACCCTCAGCAGGCGTTGCACTTGGAAGGTGGTACTGGCTTTCCTGCCATCTGGCAGCTGCCACCAGGGGGCAGTGCTGCTCAGGCTGTGACCTTGAGTTCCAAACAGGTGATCCGAAAGAGCAAGGCGTGAATGTGGGAGCTAAAGGAGACACGACTCCCCTTTGGGCTCAGGCCCCTCACTGAGCAGAAAAGGAGACCACCAAGAGCCGGACTCAGAGGCGGACCCGCATCTGTGAGTTGGAGACAGGCCTGGGTTTCCAGACTCCCGGGCTCCTCTTCTGGCCTCAGCCCACTGTGGCTTCCCCAGGTAGCAAGCATTGAGCCCAAGAGTCCAATTCACCTCAGCTTCAGAAACGCTCCACTCTCCAAACCTGAGCCCACAGGGTGCTAGGCCCTGTACTCAGAACTGGGCCCAAGTAGATTTGTTTAAGAAGAAAATCCTGCCAACTAGAGAAATGCATACTCCCTGTCTCATATTCCCAGCAGGTCAGTGGGGGAGGCAGATGCTGAGTACCACCAGCCTAATAGACGGTGGTTACCGTCAGGGCAGAGGCCTTTCTCAAGGAGTTAGAATTAATATGGAATGTGCCTCTGCTTCCTCCTGCCCAACCTTCTTCCCTCTTCTTCCCCAGTAATCCTCCCTCCCAGGCCCAGCCAGAGTTTGCCCAGCCAATCTCTCCAACTACACATTCCCTCACCTCCCCCCAAAACATCAGGATTCAGCCACCTAGAGATACTCAGGGCTCCCCGAACACATCTCCAACTCCCCAACTCCATCTCTCAGTCCGCACTGTCCCCTTCACAGTTGCCCATCCTCCGTGTTTTCACCTGGAAATTTCCTTCCTATTCTTCAAGGTCTAGTTTAATCTCGACCTTTCCATAGAAGTCTGCCCTAGTCCCCCAACTTCTGAAGTCCCAGGCTCCATAAGCAGCCAGTCTCAGATTGTGGTTTTTGTCTTATTACCCCTAAAATACTTAAAAGGGCAAAGCTCCTGCATGAAGAGCCCAGTTCTTCTCATTCTTGCATCCCCTGAGTGAATAGTCTTTAAAATACAGGGTATGAGCCGGGCTCGGTGGCTCAGCCTGTAATCCCGTGCCTTTGGGAGGCTGAGGTGAGTGGATTGCCTGAGCCCCCGGGTTCGAGACCCGCCTGGGCAGCGAGACCTCATCGCTACAATAAATCAAAAAATCAGCCGGACGTGGTAGTGCATGCCTGTAATTCCGGCTACTTGGAAGGCTGAGGAGGAAGGATCGCCGGAGCCCAGCAGGTCGAGGCTGCGGTGGCCGGGAGTGGCCACTGCACTTCAGGCTGGGCGACCAAGTGAGACTCCAACTCAAAAAAAAAATAGAGGGTATGTCATTAATAGCTATTTCATTAAAGTCTGAAGACTAAGTGCCATCCGAGATTAGTACCAAATTATGTTCATCAAAAGCAAAACTGAAATAAATGCAAACCCCTAGGTATAACACAGGTCTGAGCCTTCCCTCTTCTATGCCTCACTTCTAAGAGAAAACCTCCATGTCAGTGTCTTTTAACAGGGGTAGTATCACTATTCACAGGATGTTTTGGAAATTTGGGGGGAAATGTTTGGCTTCCATACAGTTTTGGGGGGAGGGGTGACTGTGGTCATGGAGCAGAGATGCTTAGTGACCTGCTAAGAGCCCCACACAAAGAATTTTCCCTCATCCTGTACACTTTTTGCACATCTTGCCAAACATTCAATAGAGAAGAAAAAAATATTTAATTATCTGAACCTAAAACCTAAATCCATTTGCTATAAACACATAGAATTTGTTTGCAAAGTTTTAATATATATTGACTCTTCAAGGAATGCATTTGCCATGTATATTGAGAAAAGAATGTCGTTTGTTTCATTCTGAGCTTTACCAAGAGTTGTTTGCCATGTTTGCACACCACTGTACCCACAACACTCCCGTGTATTTGAGATGTCAGAGCAGCACATGCCTGTACCCCTGTGTATTTTAACTGTCATGTTCACAGGAAGTCAATTATTAGGTGCAGGTTTTTGACTATTGCATTATATCTGCAAGTGTTATTGTGCACTGACATACCAATTTATATATTATTCTATTATAAGTGACAGTGTATCTTTTTCCTTACAGTTAGGGCATTAAATTAATTTTCTTTCTTTTCTTTTCTTTTTTTTTTTTTTGAGTTGGAGTCTCTCAGACTGGAGTGCAGTGGCACGCTCCTGGCCACCGCAGCCTCGACCTCCTGGGCTCCGGTGATCCTTCTGCCTCAGCCTTCCAAGTAGCCAGAACTTCAAGTACTCGCTACCACACCCGGCTAATTTTTGATTAATTGTAGAGACAAGGTCTCACCAAGTTGCCCGGGCAGGTCTCAAACCCGCGGGTTTAGGCAATCCACTCTCCTCAGTCTCCCAAAGTGCTAGGATTTCAGGCTGAGCCATGGAGCCTGGCCTTAATTTTCAAAATCTTATATGTAGGTGTGTTATATTTTCTGTACATTTCATTTCCCTGTAGAAGGAGCACCCTAAAGAATTTTTAACAGAATGGGACACTGGATCTGAATGGTCAGAGAGCCCTGGCTCTTCACGTACCTTTCCACAACAAGAAATGAAAAGCCCTGAGCAGTTGTACCAGTTCCTGGGACCTGGAGCTAAAAGTCCATTTATTTTGTTTTCTGCCCCAGTCTTTTTCTGCATGATTTTCCTGAAGAGAGTAGCACTTTTTGCAGAACAGGAAGTAGTGTGATATATTGCAAAAAGCAACAGGCCTAGGCCCCAAGACCCCTTCTGGCAACTTACTAGTTATTTTTCCTTGGGCATGCCACTTAACCCCAGGCTTATTTGCTTCATTTGGGAAGTAGGGAATAAGGATGACTTACTTTATAGAGTTGTAATGACAGTTAACTTGGACAACTGACCTGAAGCACTTCATATCTGTAAAGTCAACATCAAGAGGAAAGGAGCGTATGCCCTGAGTTTCCACAATCCCCCCAACCTTCACTCAGGGACCTCTAGTGGTGTGAGCGGAAGGTTATGACTGATTCTGAACCCAAACAGGGTCCCGGTTCTGCTTTGCCATGACTTCATAAATAACATTAGACCAATTACATCCCTTTACTGAGATTCAGTTTCCCCATTCAAAAATGGCAGGAATTTGAGCAGATGATTTTTCAAGAGCCTTTTATTTTTGATGGGTTAGAATTTCAGGATCTTCCTCTACCCGCTAACCTCTCAATTCAACTCCCAGGCTTTGAAACCTTCCCTTCTAAAAAATTAATCCGCATCACGTGCTAAAGACCGCCAACTTGTTGCTGTATTTAGCAGCTTCCAATCCAGCAACTTGACTTGCTTTCAGAGGAGCTCTTTGACGTCCCCGGGACTTGGTGAGGAGCTCCGGATCCTCGTTAGGAGCATTTCCAACACATTCGAGCAGAGGCTTGAAGGTACATCCAGAGGAAGTAGGTGGGTGAGGGATAGAAAGCAGACTTGGGGGGGACTTGGAAGTGGAGGCAGGAAAGACAGCTATGGGAGTGTGGGGAGTGGGCAGACTGGGTAAGAGGGAACCACCCAGGAGGGCTTTCGAAGGGGTGTGCTGTGGGCCTCTGGCTATGTGAATGACAGAGAAGGAGCATGTGGAGAGACGTGCTGGGGAGGTGTCAGGGCCAGGGGAGGCACATCAGTGAGGACGTGGTCTTAGGGTGTGTGGGGCCGAGGGAAGTAGGGCGTCTGAAGCAGGACTTGGAAGTCAGGACTGTGGATCTTGGACTTGACCAATGACTGTCACTAAAAGTCTTTTATTCAAGGGAATGGAAAAAAAATAATCTTGTCTCTCCGGGACACTGAGGCTCCTAAGGAATGCAGGGGGTGGTTGCTGGGCCAGGGAATTTAGGAGGCACGGAGGGCTGAGCCAACTCTCCCAGCGGGCCCAGGCCCGCCTGCCAGAGCAGGAAAGAGAAACAAACACAGGCCGGATGGATCTGGATGGAGCACGAAGTCCCGGCCGAAGGTCCCCTGAGTCTCTACTCCTGGTCACGCATGCTAAGGCTGCCGGCTGGTGGGCACAAAGGCCAGCGGCTTGGACCCACCAGCTGGAAGCACCTCCTGGCTGGTCACCCACTGCTCCTTCAAGCACTCCTGTCCCATGCTTCACAGGGACTCAGGCCAACAAGAAGAGGTGTTCTCCCTGCAGTGGTTTATGCTCCTCGAGGCCGCTCCCTCCTCAGAAAAAGCTGCCCAGCCTGCTGCTCTGGCTCCAATATAACACTTCCCTTTCAGCTTTTGAATTTCAAAGCAAACCTGAGGCTGACTGCAAACAGATGGATGGGGTCATAAAAATCCCCACGCAGGGAGCAAAGAGACTCGGGGTTATAAAAAAAGAGAGACTCTTTTAGAAGAATGTGGTCCTGCACCCATGCTGGGCTCCTGCCTCAATGGGCCCTGATCCTCTGGGCTGCAAACACATCACACATGTCCTTCTCACTTTCACCTCTCCAAGTTCTACCAGGCCTTCAAGTCTCAGGCCCAACCCCAGGTTTCCCAGGAAGCCTCTTGTGACTTTCTCCCTACCCCTCCCTACCCACCTAGCCACCAGATTGCCTTCTCCTTTGAGTTCTCACTTTCCGTACCTCTTCACAGGTATTTACCACATACATCTCAGCATTGCCAGCAATTTTTTTTTTTTACGGGTCTTATCTCTCAAAATGGATTCTAGGTTTAAGGTCAGAAAACACCTTCCCCTTGACTAACCTGGTGTTGGACACCAGAAAGATACCGAATCAATAGTAACTGGATGCTTTTCATGAAAACGCAACTGTAAATAGCTTAAATAACTGTAGACAGGAAGTGAATGGAGTCAATATAACCCTTACAAAGCAGCTATGGGGATTTTTATTATTAAGCAACACAGGAAGTGTCAGTCTCCTGGTGTCAGTGAGGGAGTCTATTTCCAGGGTGCACTTCAAGCAGGAAGTGACTTCATTCAAAGGGATTCACTATTACATCCATAGAGTGCAGAATGGTTGCTCTTGGCAGAAGGAACAAAAAGACAGGACAAAGAGCAAGTTGGTTAGGGAGGTAAAATGAGTGGCAGAACAGGCAGACTTTGGAATTGGGCAGGCCTGTGGTCAAATCCCAGTTCTGCTATTTACAAGTTATCTGACCCTGTGCAACTGACTCAACCTCCTTGAGTCTGTTTTGTGATCTGTAAATGGGGATGATAATGATACCTATCCTGCAGGGTTATTGTGAGGTGTAAATAAAATAATAATGCTCAAGATACACCAAGTGTTATTATCAAAGAGCCTTGCAGGCCAGGCAAGTGACAGGAGGGAATTGTGCCCGGATTAGCAAGAAGAACTGGCATCCAATCTGGGATAGAAGATGTGAGGACTCCTCAGAAATGCACAAACAAGTGTTTTCATTAACTGGCACCTAAAGAACTTAATCTTGAAAGTGAAGACCATTGCCCCTGCTTTACAGATGAGGAAACTGAGGTTCTGAGATGTTAAATGATTTGCCTGTAGTCATCAAGCCAATGTCAACTCCAGTGGTTAACCTGCAGGCTTAACCACTCTTTTACACTTAATATAAAAGTTGAGGACAGGAGCGGTGGTTCATGTATGTAATCCCAGCACTTTGGGAGGTCCAGGCAGGAAGATTGCTCGGGGCCAGGAGGTCAAGACCAGCATGAGCAGCAAAGCAAGATTCTGTCTCTACAAAAAGAATAAAAATAATTAGTAAGGCATGATGGCATGCCTGTGGTCCTAGCTACTCAGAAGACTGGGCAGGAAGATTGCTTGAGCCCAGGAGTTGGAGGCTAGAGTGAGCTATGATTTTGCCATTGCACTCCGGCCTTTCTGTCCCTTTCCTGTGATAGTTTTCTTCAAACCACTGGGCCACCACCTGTATTCTATAGTAGACTGCTATATGTGCCTGATGTCTCCCTTTCCCCGCACCAGGTGGAGGTCCCTGTGCTCACACCCCTTCCACATCTCCACTGCTCCATTTCTGTCTGGCTCAGAACCAGCTCTTAGAAGAGAGGTTTGTGCTGTGAATGTTGAAATGCACTGTTCATGGTAAAATTAGGGTTACATATTTTAAGAGATGTGTATACCTATAAGCAAATTGGAGGCCCGCTCCCATACCTCAATTTAGGGATTGACCCCTTGGCCAGATCTCAGATGTGAGCTACGTGTCAGCCCCTGGCTGGGTCCCGAGGACCCACGAATGAATAATACAGGCTCCTCGGGATATGACTGAGATCAGAAGCAAAGAACTTGCCTTCTGACCCATGTGAGTGGATGACCAGGCAACAGTAAGCTCTCTAAATCATGGATGCTCACTCTTGCACTACTAAGGGTGTTGTTTGTAGTCACAGCGACAGAAACCACTACCCAAACAGTAATCACAGTCATGAAAACTGATCCAGCCTATCTACACATTAAGCCCTTGACGAATACTAGGATGCAGTGGATGTTGACTTGAACACAGGCTCTGTCCTCAAGGGCCTCACAGTCTAGTGGAGAGCATGCATGCATGTGTTGATGGTGGTGATTTATAGATGGGAAACTGAGGCCCAGGAGGGAGGGTCAGACTTGATTGCAAGTTAGTGATGGAGCCAGAGAGCAAGGCTGCAGTATGGAGGAGACAGGAAGTGGGCAGAGGGGGAGAAGGAGCTCCACTTACTGTGCCCAGCTCTGTGCCATGTGCTGCAATCAGATCGCCGCATGTGAATCTTCCCAGCAGCCCTAGGCAAGTGCGGCATCATCCTCCTTACAGACAAGGAAACTAAGTCTCTGAAGGAGGGCAGGATTGCAAGAAGGAATCACTTGCACTACCTGCAGAAAGGCCCATGAATGATGAGACGAGCTTAGCCCGGGGCCAAAAATAAAGTCAAAGTAAGAAGAGAAGAAGCAGTCGGAACCACAGGGGAGGTGAAAGGGGGAAATGAGAGTGGAGGTGGGCGGGAAAAACAGATGCCCCATTTCAACCACCTAGCCTACGTCTGACTGAGGGAGGCATGCTGTGTGTGCCTCTGCCTCCAGACTACCAGGACCCAGGGCCAGTCACGAACCATGTCCTACATGGACTGGGGATACAAAGTTGCAGGACATAGCATCTCTGGGAAGAGGACTGGCAGAAACACACAGGATTTTCAGAACACCCAAGAGGGGTCCCACCAGACCTGGGGAGGTAGAATACATAGACAGGAGTGGAACTGGGGAAGACTTTTTGGAGGAGACGCTACAGGAGTGGAGTCATGAAGAATAAACATTCTTGAAAGATAAAGTCACTCAGCTGAACAGATAACACCTCACACATTCAGTTGGCCTCATCAAGATGCACTTCTTAGCACCACCAACCCTGTGCCTCTGTCAGCCCCTGGTCCCTGTGCAGCCCCCTCATTCTGCTGCCTCCCTCCATGCTGTTCCTCCCTACCCCCATGGGCCTCACTCATAAGGGAAGTTCTTTGCCTTCTAATTCATTGAGGCCTTTGCTTCGAACTTCCTCAACTTTCCGCCCTGCCCCAGCCTGTGTACCTCAGACAAACTACTTCCATGTAATCGGCCCACTTGGTGAATGGAGGGTCCCTTTTCCCTTCCAAGGCTATCCCCCACCGCCACTCAAACCTAGACCCCCGCCCTCTCCCTTCGCCTTCTCCGGGTTCTTGGTCCATCATTCACTCCCTCTCTGTCATCTCAGCCTCTCCCCGCTTCTCTGCTGCTCCCTTCAGGGTAAAAGCAGGCTCAAGTACCACCCCCCCCACCCCACCTTGTAAGCCCTCAAGGGACTAACAAAAAACAACTTGACTCTAAGCCTGAGAACTTTGGCAGCATCTTCTGGGTTCTCCAAAGAGCATCTGAGCTTCCAAAGTCACTTTTGATTTTATGACAAATATACTCTAAGAGTTGAACACTACAGTCACTATTTTTACATTTTAATAAAAACCATTGTTTGGTAAAGTGTCTCAGTGACTCTCTTCTCTCTCCATGTGACGAGCACACACAGTGGCCTGAATATAGGCACTCACCCAGCACCTGGCAAGCTAACATGTTTTCACAGGCATTTTTATTATACACTGAGAAAAAGGTCATAAAATGATCAAATCATCAGCGTCCATGTTCTTATATAACTCTAGGATAAAGAGTCAAGTTAACCTCATTTAAGACACCAGGTGCAGATGTCTGCCTTTGGGCCCATTTAATGTACTGTTCAATGTCATCATTCACTAAGACACTGTCCCAGTTCACCTGCCTCTTGTCATCACAAAATTCTGCCATTGGTACACTGAAGACATTCCACAAGTATTTGTTTCACTTGTCAGCTTCCTCTTACAAGGCTAATCTAGGATTGTCCATACAAGAAACATTGAGCAAATTTGCATTGGCCTCCCAGATTTAGATACGAATTTTTACTTGTATTTATTTATTAATTTTTTCGAGACAGAGTCTCACTCTATCACCCAGGCTGGAGTGCAGTGGTTAATCCCAGCTCACTGCAGCCTCGACCTCCTGGGCTCAAGTGATCCTTCTGCCTCAGCCTCCCAAGTATCTGGGACTACAGACATGTGCCACCATGCCCAGCTAATGTTTGTGTTTTTTGTAGAGACGAGGTCTCCTTATGTTGTCCAGGCTGATTTCAAACTCCTGGGCAAGCAATTGTCCCACCTCAGCCTCCCCAAGTGCTGGGATTACAGGTATGAGTCACCTCCCCTGGCTAGGTATGAATGTTTAAAATTAGAGTTTGATTTTTTTAAAAAAAAACTCTCTAGCAATGCCATCTCCAAAAAGCTGTGAGCTCCTGGGAATATAGACAACATCTGGTTCCTCTCTATAATGCAGGTCTTCACCTAGCATAGGATCTGGTCCCTCCTGCACCCATCAATAACTCCTACAATAATACTGCACAACGAGCCACCATTCCACAGCAGGCATCTGTTCCGCTCAGGAGTTGACTGCAGGTCAGCCTCAGTGTGGTTGTTCTCACCTGAATTTAGCTGGGTGACGGCCTCCACACAGACGGGCAGCTGGGTGGTTGCATGCCAGTCTCCAGGCTGCAATTGGGCTCAGGTCTGACCCATGTGTGTCCATTCTAGGGCAGTTGATGGGGCAGTGGCTTTCTAGAGCATACTCTTCTCCTGGCAACCACCAAGGCACAAGCTCCTTTAGGTCCTCAGTTGTGTCATAGCCACTCACTTCCCATGGGCCAAATCAAGTCATATGGCCAAGCCCAACAGCAAAGAAAGGAGGAAGTATACTTCCCTCACTGCAAGAGTATGTGGCAGAGTGTGGGTGTGTCATCCTTTTACAATGGAGTAAAGAATTTGGGCCAAGGCCAGGCGTGGTGGCTCAAGCCTGTAATCTCAGCACTTAAGGAGGCCGAAAGGAGAGGATTGCCTGAGCTCAGGGGTTCGAGACCAACCTCACCGACTTGGTGAGACCTCGTCTCTACAATAAATCAAAAAATAAGCCAGGTGTGTAGTCTGTAGTTCAAGCAACTTGAAAGGCTGAGGCAGAGGGATCGCCTGAGCCCAACAGGCCAATGCTGTGATGGTCATGAGCATGCCACTGCACCCCAGCCTGGGCGACAGAGCAAGACTTCGACTCAAAAAAAATTCAGATCAAAAGATTAATCTACCCCAGCACCCAATAATATTGATTAAGCAAATGAATGTGTGAAATCCCTGCTCTACCTGTTCCCAGATCACAGTCTTAGTCTTCCTGTTTAGTGGTGCTGAGACTCAGTATCCACATCTATAAAATGGAGTGAAGAATGTTTTCCAGTGCTTGAGTCACTTTCCCAGGGTCAGATGGTAAGCCACTGATGGAGACAGGATTTGAATGCAGAACTTTGTCCATTCAATCACCAATCAGTGATTGGAGAGGTCGTGGAAAGAGCCTGGACTTGAGATCAGACAGACCTGAGGGCAAATCCCACTGCCATGGGTTTGCTGTGTGACCTTGGCCAAGTCCCTTCCCCTCTCTGTAATCCAGGGTTTTTCCCTATGCAAGGAGAAGGTTGTATTCCTCATTCAACAAACATTGCAATTAAATAGAGTAGACTATGTTCTGGGGCACTGCGTTAGCTCCCGGAGGCAGGGCAAGGATTTTCAGTGTAACCCCTGAACTCCTGGAAAAATCTTTCATTCTCTTGGTCCCTTCCCCAGGCTTGCCTCCAAGCACCTCCGTTCTGCTGGGAGCATCAACAGTGGGGCTTCTGGTACTATTTTCCCATGTCACAGTTACTGGCATCAGCTGGACTCTCAATGCAGCCCACATTTCCGCTTCATTTCTCCAATCACTGCCCTTTGCACCATTGCAATGACCACTGTGTACACTGCCTGTCCCCAGACCTCTGACACCATGTCCCCTCTCTCAGTCTCTGTGTCACCTTGCCTTCTACTTCCTAAAAGTCAAAAGCCTCACATGAAAGCCCCCAACTCCCGCCACCCTCCCTCCACACCCACCTGCTGGTCATTTCCTTCCTTCCTCAACCCCTCGAGGCTCTGCCGCTGCTCCCTTCCAAAGACATTCCTGCCGCCTGGGCTTTGGGCCTCCTCCCTTCCTCCTCTGTAGGGACTCACAGGATCAATTTTCTCTCCTCTGGGCAGCTCCCTCTCCACCAGATCATGAGCACCAATATTTAAGCATGTTTAAGCCTTTTACATCTTAAAAACAAAATCCTCTCCTTGACCCGACATCCCCTCCCAGCTGCCAGCTCATTTCCCTTCTCTCCTTCTATTGCAGTCAGATCTCTTCACTACAGTAACAGAAGCCAGCTCTTGCTGATTTAAGCAAAAATGGAACTGATTAAAAGGATATTGAAACATATGTCCACCGAAAGACCTGTGTACAAATGTTCATAGCAGACGTACTTACTGCAGTGAAAAACTGGATGCAGCTTTAATATTCACCAACAGGTGAGTGGGTAGGCACACTGCAGTGTGTTACATCAAGGAGAATTCAGTCCAGCATCAAGAAGGAATGAACATGAACCACTGTAGATAAACATGTTGACTACCACTAGGCATACTCCTACATGGATGAATCACAAAAACATTAAGCACAGGGAAAGAAGTCGGATACAACAACAATAACTGAATCTATAGAAAACTTTAGGATTGGCAAAGTCATATGTAGAGAAACAAATAAGTAGTTCCCTGAGTCAGGGGTAAGGGGAGAAATTGACAGCAAAGGGGCACAAGGTCACTTTAGGGGTAAGAAAGTGTTCCGTGTCTTGATTAGCGATGTAGTCGCAGAGATGTACATGTTTTCCACAACCCATTCATCAGTACTTCAATAAAGTTGATTTTAAAAGCTATAGATACACACGTAGATGATAGGGAGGTACATAGATACTTGGTTGGCTTAAAGAATTGCCAGGACAATGGGGAAACCAGCTTAGGTATGATTCTGTGACCCCTACCACCATCACCACCCATCACCCTCACTACCACCATCATCACTAGTACCGTCACCACCATCATCATGATCACCACCACCATCATCACCACACCACCATCACCACCACCACCGTCACCACCACCATCATGATTGCCATCTCTAGCACCACCACTATCACCACCACCACCATCACCACCACCATCATGATGCCATCACTAGCACCACCACCATCACCACCACCAACATCATCATGATCACTACCATTATCACCTCCGCAACCACCATCATGACCACCACCACTATCACCACCACCATCACCACCACCACCATCGCCACCACCACCATCACCACCACCATCACCACCACCATCATGATGCCATCACTAGCACCACCACCATCACCACCACCAACATCATCATGATCACTACCATTATCACCACCGCAACCACCATCATGACCACCACCACTATCACCACCACCATCACCACCACCACCATCATCACCAACGCCACCACCACTACCACCATCACCACCACCACTATCACCAGTACCACCATCATCACTATCACCACCACCACCACTCCCCTTTCATTTAGTGCTATAACAAGCCCCACTCAGACACTGTTGCCAGCTCGACTGCCAATACTAGTCCAGAAAGGCATTCTTTTACAGTCACTATTGCTCTCCAGAAAACATTTCTTCATGCCGTTTCTCTTGTGCTTCAGTAGCTCCTAATTTTGAATCTGGGGTGACCCTTCTGATGGATAAGCTCAGTCCCGTGTTCATCCCAGCTCAAAGCCAGCTGGAAGAAAAATACCGTATCTATCTAGCACTTTTTTCAGCAAGACTCATAGCTAGGAAAATCTCCAAATATAGGGAGCTGCAGTTGGTGGGCAACCAACAAGAGTGACAAGTGTCTATTCCTACATCTCACAAAGTCCTCAAAAGAGTTGTCGACACTAGCTGTCTCTGTCCCACCTTTCACCGAATTGCTGTCTTCTTCCACTACAATTTGACTTAAGTGTCCCTCACCTCTCTCCCAAATATGGCACTAAGGTCACCAATGACTTCTGTCTCAGTCTAATGGACATGAGCCCCATCAGGCCATTCCATTCTTGAAACACCCTCTCCTACAGGCTTCAGTGACACCACCTCCTCCTGAGTTTTCTTCTACCTTTCCCGTTTTGTCTACTTTGCAAGGTCATCTTCCTGTACCCAGTATAAAGGTTGGGACTCCCCGGGGCTCAGTCTGAGGGCCTCCCCTCTCCTCCATTTCCATCTCTTCACTGGTGACTCACATGTATTTCTCTGGCCTATACCTCTTCTCTGAGCATCAGACCTGGTTGGCATCTGCACTTAGATGTCTCTATAGGAGTAAGTCACACTCTTCCATTCTGAGCCAACAGAGACAAAGACATGTAAATCACATAGGAAGAGATAAAAGTACAGCCTTAGTACTGGTGAGTCTAGATGGCAAAAGATGCTGAGATGCATGGTTACAATCCTGCTTCCTAAAATGTATTCAAGCTCGAGTCCTTGGAGTAATGCACCTGGGTGAGCATTTGGGTCAGCGGAGCAAACACAGCCCTGCGGAATCACTCCTATAAGTCTCCTGAGCCACAATAATCAGAGCAAAGACAAATAATCAGAGCAAAGAGGGCACCGACTATGGATAAGCTCTCACCACCATCATCACTACCACCATCACCACCACCACCACCACCATCATCATGATCACTATCTGCCCCAACATGCCTCCACATGCAAGAGGGAGCAGCAAAGAGCTTACCAGTCCTGCAGACAGGCACAGTTCAACAGACACAGAAGATGGCAAGGCACACCTGTTCATTGTAATTCCACTCACAGATAAGTCACTTTCCTTCCTTTTAAAGGATGAGACAGACAAGGAGAAAGCTTCTGTTCCTGCCAGGGTGTGCCTATTCCATGAGCCAGGAAAGGAACAACAAGAAGGGAAAATGATTGTCCCTACAAAGGCGTACAAAATCAGATTCATGATCCTCTTCCCCAAACTCGGTCATCTTCTGAGATTCACTACTACAGTGATGGCACCAAAATCCCTCCAGGTGTCCATGTCAGGATCAGTCACAGGGATCTTCCTTGCCCCTTGCCATGTTCTGTCAACCCTGCCCTCAGTATTTGGACTCACCCATTCGCATCATTTCCACACTCAACTGAAGAAACTCACGTGGCTTCTGCATAGTCTCCCAACCAGTCTTCCTGTATCTATTCAACTTCCCAACCCACTGCCACGTTCCAACCAAGATAATCTTCTCCAAGTCTAGCTTGGAGTGTGTCATCTACTTTGCAAAAAATCCTTCAGCACTTCCCATGCCCAAATCTCCGGTGTGAAGAAGGTGTGGCATGGGCTGCCTCTCCAGTTTTCTCTCCCTCCTTCTCCCCCTCCGCTGGTCTGGCCATGATTCTCCTTTCAGTCCTCCCAATGTGCCTGTGTCCTCTCACCACAGGCCTTTGCCTGTGCTGGTCTCAGCCCAGAAGTCTCTCTCTCCTCTCCCTTCGTTCACTCACAGCTACCTTCAGATCTCACCTCGAGTATCCTCTACTGGGCAGCCATCTCTGGCAATCCTTCCCTCCCTCTGCAACCAGGTCACCTCCTTCATCACATCATAGATCTCATTTCCTTTCTTCAGGGTCCATCGCAAGTATGACACTACTGACTCATATGGGGGCTAATGGACGCCGGTCACACACACTTCTCATAAGTCACATGACCCCAGGAATGAGGCTGCCATTTTTGTCTCATCATCTATCCCAGTGATAGACACAAGGTGGGCCTTGGTAAATGCTTATTGACTGAATAAATTAATGGGTCAAGCACAGCCTGAGGCATCCCCTTTCTCTCTCTGTTATTGGTTCTCTCTCTCTCCCCCTTTTTTCTCTCTCCTTATTTTTCACTATTCCTTTCTTTGCTTTTCTCCCTTCCTCTCTTCTCTTCCTCCCAGATTCTTAAAAACTTTGCCCCAAATTCTTCAGCCCCAAACTTTTGCAGCCACAGCACCACCTAGAGTCCATCTGTGAGATGGGCCAACCCCAGAATCCTTGACCGCTGTCCAGCCCAGTTCAGCCCAATTTTGTCTTGACCTGCTCTACCCTATGTTCTGGGCACATCTCTGGGTCTTCACACTTCATTTTCCTGGCGTTGAAACATCTTTGCTTCTCCAATCCCCTAAATGCCTAGCGGAGACTTTGAAATAGAAAACTGTGGCAGGGCAGGGAGCAGAATGGATGGTGTTCAAAGTGGTATCTTTCTCTAACATTTGATCTGCCTGTCTTTCCCTTCCTCTCTCCAGTTCTGTTTTTCTCTACTCAACTTTAGCTAATAAATTCCACTGATATTACAATATTTCATGAGCAAAAACAATGTTTAAGGCCCCATGCAAGGTATCAAGAGGAACATATAGTTCCATGTGAAAGGAAACAAGCATTTCTCTTATTGCAAGCTACCATTTCTAGCTCTCTAAAAACACAGGCTTTCTTCTGGAAATTTGGACCAAATGTCTTTAAAAGTATTCTAGTAATTACATGATGTGGACAGAGGCTCATACATAAGAATGCTCAATCCATTATTGTATATAATAGAAAATATGTAGAAACAACCAACCCACACAACAATAGAGGACTGACTAGGTAAATTATAGCACAACTTGCTTGAATACTATGCAGCCACTGAGAATAATGCACACAAATATTTTATAATATGAGGATTTGTGAGCTAATTTGGGGGTAGAAAAAGTTTGTAAATTGTATATGAAGTGTTATCTCAACTATGTAACATAAAATAAAAATACATGTGTAGAAAGATTATGAGAGAATACTCTCAAATATTTCTTGTGCATGTCTGAGAGAGAGAGGGAGCTGAGGTCTCACCCTGCCACCCAAGCTGGAAGACAGTGGCACAATCACAGCTCACCACAGCCTCGACCTTCTGGTCTCAGGGGGTCCTTTCACCTCAGCCTCCCAAGTAGCTGGGACTATGGGTGCGTGCCACCAGATTTGACTAGTTTTTGTTTGTTTGTTTTTAATGTAGAGATGAAGTCTTGCTATGTATCTTAAACTGATCTCGAATTCCTGGCCTCCAGCAATTTTCTCACCTCAGCCTCCCAAAGTGCTGGGATTACAGGCGTGAGCAACTGTGCCCAGCTTTAAATATTCTTTTATTTTCCTTATTTTTTTTATTTTAAAGACGTGGTATACAATTCAGGATTAGGTACATAAATGGTCATTGTACAGGTAAAGTTTGGGTACCCTTACTGATTTTATGTGCTCCCCTCCCTCCCCAAATATTCTTTTTGTTGTTTTTTTTTGAGTTGTAGTCTCACTCTGTCACCCAGACTGGAGTGCAATGGCTGCTCCCAGCCACCGCAGCCTCGACCTGCTGGGCTCCGGCGATCCTTCCGCCTCAGCCTTCCAAGTAGTTGGAACCACAGGCGCGTGCTACCATGCCCGGCTAATTTTTTTGTTTGTTTATCGTACAGATGAGGTCTCGTCAAGTTGCCCAGGTGGGTCTCGAACCCGCGGGCTCAGGTAATCCACTCACCTCGGCCTCCCAAAGTGCTGGGATTACAGGCTGAGCCACTGAGCCCAGCCTCCCCAAATATTCTTAATGGTTGTCCCAGGGGATTCCTTCTCCCCTTCCTTTTCTTTATTTCCTAAAATCTTTGTAATGAGCTTCTTTCTTATTTATAGTGAAATATTAGAGTAAACCTAAAAATACTAGAATAATCTGAAAGAAAATAAAAGATTAATAATATAGAATAAATCTGAATTAAAATGTTTCTCCAAAATAGAGAATGAAACAGTGGTTACCACATATTTGGGAGGTGGGAGGAAGGGGAAACAGAGGTCAAGGGATATGTATTAATAGGATGAACAAGTCTAGAGATATAATGTACAAGATGAGGGCTAAGGTTAATAAAATGGTACTGCATTCGAGAAAACAGTGGTTCTCTGAATTGTCTATAAAACTGCTTGTTATCAAACTGAGAAGTCTCTGGACTATTTCTATTCTACCTACACAGAATTTCGAGGTCCTCTGACACTCACCACATTCAAAGTCAAGAAACAAAAGTGTCTGCTCATTGCTGTGGGCTCAGCCAGCATCTTCTGGGGGCACAGCAAAGTGGTTGGATCCTAGTGGTAGGAATATATCTCAGCCACTGGGCCTGCCACAGTCACAATCTACCCAGAGGAGCAAAGCAAACACAGGGGACGATCATGCCAAAGCTGTTCCTGCAGGCCTGCCCGCTCCCTTCCACTCTCACCACGTTAAGACTCTTTCCAGCCACCACGCTGTGCTGTAGTTGTGCAATTACAGGCAGCAGGTGCTGGGACCAGGCCTCCTCTGCACGCCTGTGGGTAGCACCAGGCACATGGTGGGTGAACCTGGAAGACGTGCTGAGCTGAATCCTTCTCTGCCAGTTGCTTGCTCACATCCCGCCTCACCTAATCCTCACAACAAGCCCCCAAGAAAGAAGGCATTATTATACCCATCGTACAAAAAGGGGAGCAACATGCCAAGTGGCCAAGTGGCAATGTGATCTACTCAAGGACACACTTCTGAAAGTGGCAGAGCTGAGATGCTGTCTCAAGATCTGCCTCTCCTAAGCTCCATGCTCCCTCTTGCTAGTGTCAGTGTGAGGGAGCACAGAAATAAAAAGGGAATTTGACCTGACCTTGAGTCAAGTGTCTACTCCTTTGATTCATGATGTGGCTCTGGGAAATAAACTTCTTGGAGCCTCGATTTCCTCATCTGTATAGTGAAGACAATAATAATGCTTGCCTTGTGGAGTTACTGTGAGTATTAAACACTCACACATAGACACGGTCCCAGAAGTGGTTACTCTAATAGTGTTTGAATTGTTCAAGAGCATAGAAAAAAATAAGGAAATCTTCAAAATCTTGTTTTAAAGGGACCATAACATTTTTTAAAAGCCCATAAAGACAACTACTCACTTAGAGATTTAGATGCAAAGTCCTTAGTAAAATATTAACAGTCAGGACCCAGAAGAACATTAACAGAATACTACTATTTCCAAGTGGGATTTATCTCAGGATGCCAGAGTGAGTCAATATTAGGAAACCTACTATTATTAATCATCTTAAGAGAGCTAAGAAGAAAAATCAGATGATGATTCTTCAATGACAAGATATTTGACAGACTTCAGCAACCATTCTTGATGAAAAAGAAATAGAATGCAAATAAATGGATATTCCCAGGCATATCTTCCTTGGGAAAAAGGAAAACTAGTTTTTGGTGGGGTTTTTGTTGTTGTTGTTGTTGTTTTGTTGTTGTTGGGTTTTTTTTGTTTGTTTGTTTGTTTGGGGGGTGTTTGAGTCAGAATCTCCCTCTGTTGTCCAGGAATACAGTGGCACAATCACAGCTCACTACAGCTTTGATGTCCTGGGCTTGGGCGATCCTCCCATCTCAGCCTCCCAAGTAGCTGGGACTACAGGTGAGCACTGCCATGCCCAGCTTTTTGGTTTGTTTTTTTCAGAAATGAGGTCTTGCTATGTTGCCAGTGCTGGTCTTGAATTCCTGGGTTCAAGCAATCTTCTCACCTTGGCTTCCCAAAGCACTGGAATTACAGGCGGATGCCACCACACCTAGCTCAGTATAACCTTTAATGTCACAGAAGCACTGTCACTGAAGTCCAGGGGAAAGATAAGCATCTCCACTATTTCTATGATTATTTGTCCTCATTCTGGAGATACTTGTCCTCATTCTGGAGATTCTTCTCCACTCCTGATGTTTTCTTCTTGGAGGGAGCCCAGGCAGAATACACACCTGGCCTTTCTCCAACTTCATTCACTCTTCTCCAGTAAAAATGGAGTGGCTTTGAATGGTGAGTTTGGGAGCCTTCCTCTCGAGAGGACCTGCCCAAGGAGGGTATGCTTTTCCCTCTGCACCAGCCCCACACCTTAATTTTATAGGAGCAGCTGCCGCCCACCCATGAGAGCAGCCACTTCTATTTCCATAGTTCCCATGACTGGGTAGCTAAGCCCGTACCAGAAAATTTCCTTACCCCACCAATATGAACCACACTCACAGTAACTAGTCCTTGTTAGTACAGCTGGTGATGGTTGAACTCATCTGCTTTTTGTCCCCGTTAGTTTCAAACTTGAGAAGGGAAGAGGGTAGTTTGTATTGAAACTCTGGAGGCTTCCTCAGTATTAGCCAACACAGTAAGACAAGACAAAATAAAATGTATCAAAAAATGTAAAAGTGGAGGCAGAGAGAACCAACCAAAAGACAAGAGAGTTCAGAAATTCAGCTGGATGCAAAATAAATAACTCTAATACATACAAATAGCATTCAGTTAGGATACATGTAACAGGGAAAACACAATAGCAGCAATCAAGATAAAATATCTAGGAGTAAGTTCAACCAGAAATGTGCAAGATCTTTGTGACTAAAACCTTAAAACATTCCTGAAAGACATAAAAACATACTTGAACAAAGGGACAGGCCGCCCACGTTCCTGAATGGGAAGACACAACATCGTAAAGATGTCAGTTCTCCCTAGGTTAATATAAAATTTAATGTAATCCCAATGAAAGGATCGGTGGTGTTTTTTTTTCCAACTGAACAAGTCAATTCTAAAGTTTATATGGTAAAGAGTGTGCAATAATATTTCAGGAAAGTCTAACAAGGAAAAGCAATGAAGGATGACTAATCCCACAGTTAAAACAACATTTACAAAACCATGCTTATTACAACAACGTGGCCCCAGCAGACCAACAGAACAGTTGAAAATGTCCAGGAAAAGACCAAAATACAGACTGGAATTCAGTGTATTGTGAAGGTGTCATCTCAAATCAGCATGGATAAAAAGAAATTATCCAATAAATGATATGGCAACAAGTAGGAAGTCTTCTGGGATAAACTAAAGTCTAGTTTAGCCTCAGAACTTACACCAGGATCAATTCCAAGTGGATAAAATATTTGAATATAAAACAAAATAAAAGTTCAGAAGCAGCATAGGAAAATAATCTCATCATTTCAGAACAAGGATGACCTTTTTAAATATGACAAAATCAAGAAGCCACAAATGAAAAAAATACCCTGATATTGGACCATTAAAAAGCAATAAATTATCTTTATGGCAAAAGCACTCCATAAAAGTATCAACAGATTTTTTTTTTTTGGAACTTTAAAAACTCTTTCTACAGTTTATATGGAAAAGCAAGTATGTACAAACTATTTAAATGAACCGGGAAAAATATTTTCAACACATACCACAAGCAAAAGTAAATTTCCTTTGAAATGCAGGCTCTGAAAATCTATTTAAAAGATCAACACTTTGCTCCACCTCCCAAAATAGGCAACAGATACAAAACACACAGTTCAGAGAAAAGGAAATACAAACTGCTCTTAAATATATGGGAAGATGCTCACAACTAAAATAAGAGAAATGTAAATCAAGACTTCACAAGGATCTTTGTTACACCTACCAGACTGGCCATGATCAGAAAGTTCGATAAGACATGCCATTGAAAAGGGTGTGTGGACACCAACAGCCTTACACCACTGGGGGAGTGTGAACTGGCTTTGCCTAGAATAACAATTTTGCAGCATCAAAATACACAAGTACATACTGTGTCCCAGGAACTCTCCATTTCTAGGACTTCATCCTGCTGATATAATTATGCACATGCAAAGTGATATTAGTACAAAATTGTTACTTGTAGCGTCATTTGCCCTAGTCAAGAACTAGAAGCAAACTAAATGTTAATCAATAGGGAACATTTACATATACGCAGGTATATCATTAATGCTGTTCTTCACAGCCATGGAAAAGAATAAGAATGTTCTTCATGAGTTGTTATGGAATGATCTGTAAGATATTTTGTCAGGTGGAAGAAGTAAGTTGCAGAACACAGTCTGTTGTGCTCCCATTTGTGTGTGTGTGTGTGTGTGTGTGTGTGTGTGTGTGTGTGTGTGTGTGTGTGTATGTGTGTTTGAAAGCAGAATTTATTGAGAGGACAAAAAAGCTCCCACGGTGGGAGGGAGACCCGAAGGGGTTTTTTAAAAGGAGTGGGGGAAGAGCATATATGCATCATGATTTGCAAATGAATAAAATATCTCTAGAAAAAGGCACTAGATCTTCCAGAAATGAAGGTGAGTGGGGTGACTGGGTAGCTGGAGACAGGGGTAGAAAGGAGACTTCACTATTTAACATTTTGTAACTTTTCATTTCATTTTATTTTATTTATTTTATTTTGTTTTATTTTAGTCAAGGTCTCATTTTGTCTCCCAGGCTGGAGTACAGTGACACAATCACAGTTCACTGCAGCCTGGACTTCCTGGAATCAAGCGATTCCTCTGCCTCCGCCTCCTGAGTAGCCGAGACTACAAGCACCAGACACCACACTCAACTAATTTTTTTATTTCTTTGCAGAAACAAGTTCTTGCTATGTTGCCCAGGCTGGTCTCCATCTCCTGAGCTCAAGCAATCCTCTCGCCTCAGCCTCCCAAAGTGTAAGGATTACAGACATGAGCCACCACACCCAACTGCTTTTTAAAAATTTCTATAGAGTCATGTGAACTTTTTTTAATAACTTTTTTTTAGAAAACCAAAAATCCACATATGATTTCTACCTTGAGAGCAGAATATCATTCATTTTGTAATACAAGAATTGGCCATTTAGTAACATCTTACACAGCAAGTACCCTCCAATTTCCTTTGGGGGAATGCCTAAGTAACTTGAAGTAGATATTTGGTCATGTTGATTGTCACACATGATTGTGGTAAGTGCTGTAGATTTTATTTTAGTTTCTGTAGATTTTATTGTCCTTTAAAAAAACCCACAAAAATAGAAAAAAATATTTATTTGCTCTGCAGGAGTTAGACCTCATTGTGTTCGTGTATGTGTGTGTTTACTCAATAATAGTTCACCCAACTGGTCTAAGCTGAGAACCCAGAGAGATGTCCAGACACAATACGTGAAAGATCAGTGCTAATAATGAACTGGGCTGTGTTGAACACAGCTTGAGCTGACCTCAGTTCCAGATGTCCTCCACTGGTTATTTAAGCCTAAATGACTCACCCTTTGGGAACTTTGCTGACTGATGTTCGATTGTTGCTTCTTTTTAAATTTATTTATTTTTGTTTATGTTATGTTATGTTATTTATTTATTTAGATACAAGGTTTCACTCTGTTGCCCAGGCTAGAGTGCAGTGGCATGATCATGGCTCACTGCAGCCTCAAACTCCTGGGCTCAAGCAATCCTCCTGCCTCAGCTTCCCAAGTAGCTGAGACTATAGGTGTGCACCACTATGCCTGGCTAATTAGAATTTTTTGTTTGTTTTTTTAGAGGCAGGGTCTCACTATATTGTCCAGGCTAATCTTGTTCTCTTGGCCTCAAGCAAACCTCTCACCTCGGCCTCCCAAGCTGCTGAAACTGCCAGTGTGAGTCACTGAGTCCAGCCTTGATTGGTGCTTTCTGATGTGATTGTCTTGGGGCACTTTGGACAAGGAAGGCCTTAACCTTATAAGTAAGGATTAGCAAATGGACATGCTTATTGTCAACCATCTAGGCCAGCCATTGATGCTGACATTGGGAATGAGAGAAAACTCCTTCTTCTCGTCGGGCCTTGCAGTGGTTGGTCCAAAACTCTAACGAAGACATCCTCAGTGGATTTCTGGGTAGGGGTGGGATGGGAGGGGGCGTGCTCCAGCCTCCCCTCTATAGAGACAGATGGGGAGGTAGGTGGGGAAGGCTCAGAACATACTTTAGAATGAATTTAAACTCAAGGTCTCTGAAAGAAACCCCACAGAGTAGAGCTCCCGCTATTCTCTACTGAGTGCCCCTCCACTGCCCCGAACCTTCCCATCAAAAGATACAGACAATCTCC
This sequence comes from Cephalopachus bancanus, assembly GCA_027257055.1. Taxonomy (NCBI): domain Eukaryota; kingdom Metazoa; phylum Chordata; class Mammalia; order Primates; family Tarsiidae; genus Cephalopachus; species Cephalopachus bancanus. The sequence continues at coordinate 633,503 of JAPVLO010000396.1, forward strand.
AATTAAGGGAATGACAGGCCAGAGCAGTGGCAGGGAGCACAGAGCTTCCCACGGCCAGGGTGGGAGGAGCAGCACTCCCTAGCAGAGCACCCTGGGTCTGAGGCATAGCCACCTCTGGTTCCACGTGGCAGCACAACACGAGATCCAAAAAGAAGAGCTGGGTTGAGAGCTCTAAGACTGCATTTGTCCACACAGTGTCCAGGCCAGGGCTCTAATTCTATTCTGCAACACACACACACACACACACACACACACACACACACACAAAATATCCCAGAGGGTAGGTGGCTCTATGCCTTGGAGAAAAAGTAAAAAAGTAAGGATTGCTATCAAGCATGCTGCTGTTGCTAGAAAGCAAGATTACTTCAAAGGTATTTGAAAATACTGCATGGTATTTTCAGCCAAAGGCAACGTCCACTGGCAAAGCTGCAATCACCTGAGCAGCAAAAAGAAGGAAGACAACAAAGAGGAGAGGCAGAAATATGGCTTCTTAGAACAAGATAAATTTACGAAAAGCAGTGAATTCATGACACTCCAAAAGATGTGAGTGTAAAGTATACAAAAAGGTGGTTGTCATTAAAAGTTGGAATAGGCCAGGCTCAGTGGCTCAGCCTGTAACCCCAGCACTTTGGGAGACCGAGGCGAGAGGACTGTCTGAGCCCATAGGTTCAAGACCAGTCGGGCAACTTGGTGAGACCTCATCTCTACAATAAATCAAAAAATTAACCGGGTGTGGTAGCATGCACCTGCAGTTCTGGCTACTTGGAAGACTGAGGCAGAAGGATCGCTGGAGCCCAGCGGGTCGACACTAGGGTGGCCATGAGTGTGCCAATGCACTCCAGCCTGGACAACAGAGCGAGACTCCAACTCAAAAAAAAAAAGTGGAACAATAAGATCTATTCTTTTTTATTATTTCAATAAGTAGGGAATGTTTGCATATGGCTATTTTTTTTTTCTGATCAATCCTGTCTTTATAAAGCATTGCCATGTATGGCTTCTAGCTATAGAAACAGGAACAAAAAATGACAGGGAATTGTGAGTAAACCCAGAAGTCATGGAGACCAAACAGACTTGGCAGCACCGCTGGTCTCACCAGCAGTCAGGTGGAGGATGAGCTTGGCACACCAGCCTCGGCAGGCACATGGACCCAGGCACCAGGCAGAGAGAGCTTTCTGCCAGGTGTTCCATGGTGACAAATTAGCTGAGTGTTTTGGGATGAGACAAAACAGGCAGACCCCATCCCTTGCCTCCTGTGAAACCTCCAGATGACCCCACTAATTGCAAGATAATAAAAGGTATCTAGCAGCCTTAAATAATGCTCACAGACCAAATCCATATGTCACAGTGACAGGACAATGGGTTATGTAACCCTGGCCAAGTGGGACTTACAATGTGTCAAATTTTGGGAAGAGACACCGGGTTGTAATAAAACTGAAGATTGTGTAAAAGACTCAGACTTACAAATTTTACTGGTGTACAAGTGAAGAGTAAGCCAAAAAAAGGTAGCCCAGTTAGCCAAAGGCTCTTTTTTAAAATCCTTGGGAGAAGCAATGATATCCCATATGCCCAACCAAGAATCAGAGGGTTGGTAACCCAGGCCCCTACTTTGAGTTATTTACTTTTTATTTCAATCTTTAAAGTTATTGTAACCTAGCTAGATATAAAAATTAATATATAAAAACCTAAGTAGGTATAACATTAAGTATAGAAATAATAAAGAAATAAATTAACCCATGAAACTGATGCTTTAAAGATAAGTGTAAATAGCAACACAGTCATAAGTTGTAAGAATTCTCTTTTGTATATGTTTATCTGTTTGTTTCATGAATTTGAAGAGTCAAGTATGTATTATAAAATATATAACTGCTGTTTAAACTAGGCAAAACAATATGTTTATTTAAGTTTATAGCATGTTTAAGAAAACTTCATTTCAGATCATTTCGTAATATACTTTTAAAATATTTTTAATATACCAACATTGGTGAGCCTTGCTCTCCAAGCCCAGATACCCCTTGGTCATTGTTTCAGTTATCAACTGCTGTATGCAAACTATTCCAAAACTCAGTAGCTTAAAACAACAATCATCTTATTCTATCTCTTGATTTTATAGGTCAGGACTTCAGGCAGGGCATAGTGGGGCGATTCTTCTGCAGCAGTGCCAACTGGGTTCACGCAGTAGTGCGTGACAGCCCTCCCTTCAAGGCCTTCCTCAGCTATATCTGTCTGGGTTTTTAACACAAGTGACTCCTTTTTGATTTTCACACCTTTCATATTTTCCCCTTTGGCCAAGATCTTTCTTCAAAAGTATCACTGATGAATCATCCTGCAGTTAGGTTTCGATTATCCCTTGGTGCCAAGATGGATGTATCCGAATTTGCTGTTCTGATCTCCCATCGGGAGGAATGATGGGTGACCAGGAGTCAGGGTCAAAACCCTTTTAGCCACATCTGAGCCACAAGAGAGGGCTGGAGGGAGGGACCATCAGGCTAAATCTATTTGGAGTCTATTGTTAAATTCACTTTTGTTTGTTCTGCACGAGTTAGCTGTCCCCTCAAAGTACTGGGCCAGCATTATTTTGTTAAGAGTTGTACTTCTGTAGAAATGTGACTGGCAACTGGTAAAAAGTTTAAATAGGAAAATAACAGCTATAGGAAAACCTCCATTTGTATAATAGTTTTGAGCCACGATTCTAGGTTTTGTGGGTCTTGGGGAGATTTGGGGGTTGGTGGGAGAGAGGGGAGAGAGCAGGCAGGACCCTCCAGTGAGGCAGTTTGGAACAGGGATTGGGATATTGCCCTGAAAGGAGGCACCAGGGAGCCTGGGCTGCCTAAGGTAGCATGACCCAGGCCCAGCCCATGACAGCCTAGAAGGGAAGCTGGAACCTGCGTTGCCAGGCCTCTGAGAAGACCTCAGTGGCAGTGAAGGTCAGAGTGAGGTTAGAGTAAGCAGGGTGAGCCAGCACGGAGCAGGTGTTGTTCCTGGTTGAGCCCACCTGTTTCCTGCCTTCCAACTGTGCACATCCATAGACTCCACGTGATGCCATTTATTTTATTGATTTTTTTCTATGATATTTTTGTCTTCTATGTCCCATATTTGGGCTTTTACTTTGGTGATCTGTATCCCTCTGCTAAAGTTAGGTTTTTGATGGTCTTGTCTTTCCAGCTCCCTTAGGTGATTTGTTAGGCTGTTAATTTGTGATCCTTCTATTTCCTTGATGTGTGTTCATAGAAATATAAATTCCCCTCTTAGAACTGTTTTCATGGCATCCCAGAAGTTTTGGTAGGATGTTTCTTTGTTTTCATTTGTTTCCAGGAATCTTTTAATTTCTGTTTTGATATCTGTATTGACCCAGAAGTCGTTCAGCATCATACTGTTTAGTGTGGCTGCCATTTATAAACTATTCTGGTCATTTAAGGTTCAACCCCAAAGCAGTGTGCCATAGAGATTAAAAGCAAAGACTTCAAAATGAAACAGACCTAGTTCCTAATCCTAGCTCCAGAATTTACTAGTTTTGTGACTATTAGTAAACCACTACCCTCTCTGAGCCTCACTTTTCCTGTGCAAACTCCTTGAATTACTGTGAGAATTGCTTGTGATCACGTACCTCACAGACTTAGCACAGGGTCTAGGGCATAGCAGTTAATAAGTAGTAGCAAATTTTTAAAAGGCCCCCTCTGCTCTCACTTTTCCACAGCAGCCCACACTGGCCCCTCCCATGCTCCCCCATTTTGTACCTAACCAGGGAATGCCATTGCTTGTGACATTTCCATCTCTTGGGTTGATTCTGCCTCTCCGCACTCCTCCCCAAAGGACAGTTAGGCAGCCCACAGTTGGGACTGAGGCCTATGCTCCCTCTTCCTCTCCAAAGACCACAGGCTAGTGCTGGTTGGGTACCCCGCAGGAGCACAATAAACACTGATTGGACTAAATGGTCAATTTATGACTTCTCTTTGAACGGGCCTTAGATGATTACCTTTTATGAGGCTTACACTTTAGACTTAAAATGTAAAACAGAAGCTCAGGTTAAGAGGCAAATAATGGGATATTTTATGTGCTGTTCTGGAGCAAAAGTCCACAGCTTTATTGCAGTGGCTATAAAAGAGCATAATTGGAAAAGCCTTGATTGAGAAACCCAAGGCAGAAAGAACCCTGGGTCAGGAGACAGGAAGCCCAGACTTCCCACCCTGCACTGCATCATCCAGCTGGGCGCCTTCCCTGTCTGCTTCACATGCAAGACTAGAGACCCTTAAGACCCTCTCAGTCCTTGATTCTGCCCTTGGTTTCCAAGTCTGCAAGTCTAAAATGCTCTCTTACCAGTATTTTATGATCCCCAAATCTTAAGAGTCTCCTGTTCTAAGATACTCATACCCTATGATCCTAAAATTTGGCAGTTTCAGACTGTACTATCTTAAGACTCTACAGTAAAGTAGGGAGGTGAAGAGCACAGGGCTGGAATCAGGAGACCCAGGGTTTACATTTCAACACACTGTTTATCATAGTGTGATTTTGGACAAATGCTTAGTGAGATGCTCAGTTTTCTCATCTTCATCTATACAACGGGGATAAAAGCAGTCACCATGTTTGTGTTGACTGGGAAGGATAAAAGGGCTCCCACAAAGCACTTCTGTAGTGCTGTGACACAGAGAAAGCTGTCCCGGAATGGTAGTTATTATTACCGCTCCAATGTTCCGTGAACACAATATCTCAGGAATCTAAAATTCTCTGGTCTTAAGAGAGTACTCTCCTGTGATTCTAGGAGACTTGTGGCTCTCAGATGTCGCTTGAGTCTGAGTTCCCAGGGACTAGGGACCTTATTCACAGAGCAAGGCTGCGAGCACCGCCATGGCCACCAGATGGCGGGCTCGGGTTACCAGTCCCTTCCAACCTGGTGTACCAAGGAACTCAGTCTCTGGGACAAAGCTCCCAAGTCTTCTCTCTGGCTGTCATTTAAAAGTTCCTTTCTCTGATGGGAACAGACAGTGAAGGGGGAGTGAAGGGAAGCTGCAACTGCCATTAAAAAAATCAATCCAAAGATCCGAAATGCAAGAATGAAAAGGAACCCGGAGACCGGTGGTTTTATTACGCAATGGGCTAAATAGGATGCCATCTCAGCGCTCAGCTTACCGGCACAGCCTGGAAATCAGCACGCTCCTGGCTGCTCACGAGGGTTACCTGCTGCTGTGCTGCCTGGGAGCTGGTGTTCTTCAGTGCCCCCAGCTCAGACACCCACTGTCTGGGAGGGAATGGCTACCCGACAGCCTCGAAAGCAGGAATTACTCTGCGCTCACAGATGAGAAAGCTGAGGAACTAAGGGGCCGAGGGTTTGCCTCGGGCTCTTCCATAGAGAGGCCAGGATTCAGATGGAGAATCTTCCAGGGTCTGTGCTGTGCCCCTGAGAGCTTGGTGATGGCGGCAGCCAACTCAGCAGTGCCCTGAAGAAGGGAACCAGGCAAGAAAGAGCCACACGGGTGGTGGCTGGACACTTCCCTACCTTATATTAGAGGAACCCCTCCCAGGCACCCCTGAGTTCTGTCCCAGGCACCTGACCTGCACTGTCTCTCTAAAACCATCCTTTCAGCAACCCTTTGGGGGAAGGGATTAAAAAAATAGCAACCCCGAGGGCCTAGAGATGGGAAGGGACCTGCCCAGATTTACGCAGAGATGGAGCCAGGAGTCAGGCGAAGTGTGTCCCCGGCCACACCTCCTGCTCACTTCCCGCCGCCGCCGCTAACGGGAGGACACAGCTCCAAGACAGGAGGGAGGCCCGGGACTCCGGGTCGGTCCTGGGAGACCTTGGGTGATGCCCGCCTGTGTCTGGTCCTCAAAGGCTCCTCGTCAGGGGCAGCGCCAGTGGGGACGAGGCCCTAGTGGCCCAGATCCAGCCCCGGGCTGGGGGAGGCCAGCGGGGCTCCCGGGTGTCCCGGGCCGGCGCCGCGGCCAATATTGACTTTGGTAAACACCATTTTGCACGGAGCGCGGGGCGAGGGTGGGGGCGTCGTGACCCGGGGGGCGGAGGCAGCGGCTCCGCATTTAGACGAGGCCATTAGCGACGATCGATGGCTGCGCCGCGCGCTCCGGCCGCCGGGCGCTCCCAAATGAAGGTTAAGTTTGCTCTGCGCCCCTGCGCGGCCGGCCATGCGCCCGCATAATGGCCGGGCCCGGCCGGCCTTGCACCCGGGTTCAGCGGAGGCCGCGGGCCGCGCCGGCGTGCGGGGCGGAGCCGCGCCGTGGGCGGGTGTGCTGGAGCGCGGTGTGCGGCGCCCTGGTGCGTCTCACTGCCGGTCACCCTCCTGGGCTCCGGGGCTCCCGGATGGTTGGGTGGTGTGGTTGGGCCCGTGTCTTTGCCCCGGGGCGCCCCGCGGAATGCACGGCCCGGCGACAGTGAGAGTGTGCCGGGCGTGCGCCTCCCCCGGACGTGTGAAGTGGGCTGCCTGGAACAGGGAGCCAGCCAGGCTGGGAAGCCGCAGCCCTGGGTGCTGTCCTGATTCTGCCACTGCCCCGCCTCCCTTCCCCTCTCAGCCTCAGCTCATCCCCTGAACCGGTGGGGCAGGGTGCCTGGCGCCCGACAGGCCGGGATACGTTCACATGTGTGCTCGGGGGAAGCTGGGTGGTGTGCGTGCACACGTGGGCAGGGTGCATGAACACGAGTGAGGCTGTGGCCCCAGGTGTGGCTGAGCAACTGAAGCTCAGAGAAGGGAAGGGAGCCCCCTCAGCCGGATAAGCAAGTTAGTGTCAGAGGAGGAATGAAGCCCCACGTGGGTTTCTAGGTTTTTCTGGGCTGCTTGCCCTGGTCCTGGCTGTCTGTGGTGTGTGCTAAGGAGGGTCCCAGGCTCTTAGACATCAGCGTGAGTGTGAGGAGGGTGGGGAATACCAGGCTCTCCCCTTGGACCAGCCCCTGGCCCCTTCATGGGCCAGACACCAGTCAGAGCTCTGAGTGACAGGATGGCTCACAGGGGTTTGCATGCCATCCCAGGAGGCATCAGGGAATGTGTAGGGATATTTTGTCACAGTGAGCAGCCCTAGATGCTAATGCCTTGCATGAAAGAATTGTCTGCCCCAAATGCCAGCCGTGCCCTGGAGGATCTGAACAGAAGTTCTGAGGAGTCAGGGATGCAGGTGGCCCCAGAGGTGGGGAATGCCTCCTTCCTCCTGCTCTTCCCCTCAGAACCCCTCCCCCAACAACCAATTTTGATCAGTCCTGATGAGGTAAGATCCCGCCCAGCCTTCTCCCCTAGTGCCTCTGTCCTAGTGAATGAATGACCTACAGAGGAAAGGGGCCTGGTCCTGAGCCCCACAGAGTTATCACAGGCAAGTCCCCACAGAGCCCAGCACACCCTCCCAGAGCTCTGGGGAGCAGAGGGACTACCATCAGTGTCCCCACCTGCTGTGCCATCTCAGCCTGATCCTTCCCTCTTCTCCCATCACACAGGTGAGGACCTCATGCCAGAGGAGCAGAGCAACTTGCCCGGGTCACAACGTGGAACCAGTGTATCTGGAACCCAGGTTTCCTGGCTCCCTGCACAGCGCTCCAAATGTGCACCTGCTCCTGGCACAGCCAGGCCTGGCTCACCAACCACCACTCCCCTGAGCAACAACCTTAGACAGCCGGCTTTGGTGTCAGCTCTGCCGTCCAGAGCCTGGATATGTGGCCCTCGGGGGACAGCTGCCCGTTTGGGGTCTCAGTTTACCCCCCTGTAAAATAAGATGATAAGCCAGTTCCTGGGATAAAGAAGAGAGGCAGTCACTGGTAGTGCTCACCTCCATCCACTGTTGCCATGGCCTGTTTGTGAACACACGGTAAACATTTTTTCCTGTCCAAAAGTGACTTGGAGGGGTCTGGGCTGCTCCCTGGATGTGAGTGCTAGCAGTCATGGGGGGGAGCAGTGGGTGGAGTCTTAGACTCATTGTGGTTACCTCCTCGAGTGATTGGGAGCAGGAAAAAGAGCCCCCTGGACCCCAAGCCCCTAATCTTCCTTTTCTGCAGCCTCAGAAACACTCTACTCTCTCCAGAGGCTTCCAAAAGTGGGCCCTCGACACCCAGCCTCCTTTCCAGAGTCAGAGAGTTTATTCTTGGAGGCAGACTGAGCTACAAGGTCATGGGTTCAATCCCCTGAGTAATTTAAAGCCCAGAGAGGGGCAGGGTCTTACCCCAGGTCACACAGCAAGCCAGTGAAGCCTGAGCTCCCTATCTCTGAGGTGTAAAGTGTACAGACACAATATCAGATGCCCCTTGGCACTTCCCTGCCCAATCCCAGCCCCAGCCTGCACCACCTCCACCAACCTGAGCAGATACTGGGAGCCAGCCTAGCAGATGCTGGCTGAGGGTCTGGGCTGGCAGAGCACCATGCCAGGCATCATGGGGGACACAGAGAAGCCGAGCATAGGCTTGCCCTGGAGGGGCTCATAGCCTGTTGGGGAGAGAGTACCACCGAGAAGGAAAGGGAGGCCTCACTGAAGAAAAATTGATCATGTGAGGCACCGGGGATAGATAGTAATGAGCAAATATGCATAGTAGTGAGCAAGTATACATGGTCCTGCCCTCGTGAAGAAACTGTCATTTTTAATCAAATGTGAAATTATAAGCTGGGCTCGGTGGCTCAGCCTGTAATCCTGAGCCTTGGGAGGCTGAGGTGAGTGGATTGCCTGAGCCCGCGGGTTCGAGACCCGCCTGGGCAACTTGGCGAGACCTCATCTCTACAATAAATCAAAAATTAGCCAGGCATGGTAGCGTGTGCCTGTAGTTCCAGCTACTTAGAAGGTTGAGGCAGAAGGATCGCTGGAGCCCAGCAGGTCGAGGCTGCGGTGGCCAGGAGTGTACCACTGCACTCCAATCTGGGTGACAGAGTGAGACTCCAACTCATTGAAAAAAAAAGAAAAGAAAAGAAATTATAAATGGGTAAGTGCTACAAAGGAAAAGCTCAGGGGACAATGAGCCACTTGCAGGCAAAAGGGACCTACTCTGAGGGTGGGGGAGTTTTCCTAAGGAGGTGCTGACTGAGGCGAGATCTGGCCTGGAGTCAGGAGTGGCGTTGCTCGCAGTGGAATCTGTGTGTCTGAAGGCTCTTGGGTGGGAGGAAGCCCAGAACATTCAAATAGCTAGAAAGAGCCAGTGTTGTTGGTGTGATGGTTCCATGAGTACCACAGAGAAAGGTAAACCTGGAGAAGTGGCAGGCCTCCATCACACAGATCCCTGGGAGCCACAGAAGGAATCAGTCTCATCCTGAAAGCAATGGCAAGTCACGGATGTAAGCAGCAGAGTGTAATGGGATTTCACAAGATTGTGTTGGCAACATTGCTGGGGACAGTCTGGACCATGAGCAGGAGTGGAGAGGGGAGACGGGAGGCTGCTGCTACAGTCCAGGCATGGGAGGGTGGCTCAGACATGAGCACAGAGGTGGAGATGGAATCCACAGGCCTTGGTGAGGGCTCAGCTGCAGAGGTGTCAGGCTGGGGAAGGACCGCTGGATGCATGTTGGCACCAAGCACAGAGACAGGTTCATTTTGGGGCCTGTTGGCATTTCAAGTCCCCTTAAGACATTGGATTGAAGAGGTCACGTGGGCAGTGGGTATATGGTTCTTAGCTTAGAGGAGCGAGAGACATTTGTGTCACTGGCAGAAAGATGGTAGCTGAAGCCAAGGGCCAGAATGAGGTCATGTAGAGAAAGACGAACTGTGGACAAGAAAGCAGAATTAAAGGGAAAGGCCTGGGAGAACAGGATAAGCCTGCAAAGGCCCGAGAGCAGGCAGAACAAAACACAGCCTCAGAGAACTGGCACTCAACTCCCTGGGTCTTCGCACAAACTCCTCTCAATCTGAAATGCCATCTCTCCACCAAGCGAAACTAGTGCTTGTCTCCTCCTTCCAGGAGCAGCCCAGGAACAATCTCCTATAGGAAGCATCCCTAGTCCCTGGCCCACCTCTCCTTCCTAAAGCCGAGCAAGGTTCTCCAGGCTTTCCATAGCCTGTAGGCTGGAACAGGTGGTAGACAGAGTAAAGCGTTAGAACTGGACAGGCTGGGTTCGTGCCATGTGACGTGGGCAGGTTGCCCTCCAAAAGCCTCAGTGTCCTCAGCTGTCAGATGGAATTATAGTAATCAAATGATATAATGCATTCAAAACCCATGGCTCATAACAAGTGCTTAATAAATAGAGGCTACCATTGTCTTAGCTCTTATCATGTAGTACCAACATTATCTGATTTTGCACGTTTTCCTCTCTCAACCAGTGAGCTCTTTCAGTGGGCAGGTTTCTCCATCTCCGCATCACCTGTGCCTGGCATAGGGCCTGGCACGAAGCCTGCATAGAGTAGGTGCTCAGCGAAATGAAAGTGAAGGTCATAACGACATTGGCAGGGGCAGGAATGTTCAGGGAAGACCTCCTAGAAGAGGAAGGACTGGAGCCAGACCCAGTGGTTCCCAGAGTTCCCCTGTCCCCAACAGTGCAGTGAGAGGGATGGGAAGGGAGAGGGAGAAGAGAGCACTCCAGGAGGGGGAACAGCTTGAACACATTTTTCCCAGCCGAGGGGGCTGGGGAATGACTTCTCTGCTGAACTGCGACCTCCGAGCCACATATCCTCTTTGAACTGTCAGGCAGCCCCCAGCCCTGTCACTCCCCATCTGAGCTGGGTGAAAAGTGAAACTCCAGCCCTGCCCTGCCGCGGTCCCCAGTGAGCCCCAGGCCCGGCCCCCACGTCTGGGTTTATTTGTGTGGGGCTAGCCGATCTCCTAGCCGGGGCTCCCTGCACGTCACGGCCCAGGCCTGCACCACTCACTCCCGCCCCCACCCACCCTGTGGCCCGCCTGGGCCAGCCACAGTCCCAGGGCCCCAGTGGCCTCTCCTCTAGCCCGGGGAGAGGTCCCACACAGTGGCAAACCTCTGGCTGCAGGGCTGGGCTGAATCCTGCACCCCGCCTCCCTTCCCACACACAAGGTTTGGGGAACTTAGGAAAGTTTCTTCACCTCTCTGGGCCTCCGTTTATTTGAAAAACAGAGGACTGACTAAGCAAATCACTGTGAGAATTGAATCCTCATGTAATTTCAGCATATTGCGTAACAAATGCTAGCTTCCATTTCTTCCTCAGTGTGGCCCAGAGGAAGGAAAAGTATACACTGATGGTGTTCCAATGTGCCACACACCTGCGTCACCCTCTACTCCTCACATACACAGGCTTGAATTTGGAAGCAAAACTCCTGTTTTGCTTAAGAAGAAGCCAGGGCATAGAAAAATGAGGGGACCTGTTCCAGAACAAAGGACATGGCTCATAGATAGCAGAGCCCAGGTTCCAACACAGGATCATCTGACCCAGGGTCCAGGTGGCAGGTCACAGCTGGAACAGTGCAGGCCCGGGAGTTGGGCATCTCCACCCTCAGCCTGGCACCACCCATTGTGCCAGCAAGCATGAAACTCATAGCCCATGAGGGCCTCTTTCCCCACCAGAAGACCAAGGGCTCCATGGCTCTCACACCAGCAAAAACCACCTAGCCAGGGCCTGGCACCAGGGGGCTCGATTCATGTCTGTTGAGTGACTAAATGCATGAAACCCCTTGCTCTCTCTAGAATATCTATGAGGGTCATAGTGAGATAAGTAAGTGAAAACAAATGGGAAAGACTGAGTAAGTAAATGTGAAAGATTCATTTAGTTATGAACACACAGTTTCTATTTATCAATTAGCCTCCCTTCTTTCCTATACATTTATTGGGCACCTACCATGGACCAGGGCTGTGTGGGTTCCACAGATGCAAGGATAAAAACATTTAACATTTATTTAGCACTTGCTGCGTGACTAGCACTGATCTGAGCATCTTACGTGGATTTTCTCACTTAATACTCATAATAACCCTAAGAAGTAGAAACTGCTATTATTATGCCCATTTTTCAGGTCAGGAAATGGAGACAGAGAAATTAAGTAACTTAGTCCAAGTAACTTAGAAGGTGGTAGAGCCCAGATTTATATGCAGTACCCAAATTTCGGGTCAAGGGGGAAAGAAGTGTTCAACCCCAAGTAGCTTACTAGCTGACTGAATCAAGTGTGTTTGGTTTAAAAAAGGGGAATTTAGATGAGATTCATTACATGGTACTTAGCACACTTAGAAAGAGTTCTTTCTAAATGTGACTATTTTGAGCACTATTTTTATTGTTAGAGCATTACTATGAAAGCAGAAAATTTGTTTTCAGTACTTCCTCTCTTTCCCTTGGCATCTAATGAGCTTTAAAAAATGGGTGCTTTAGAGGGTAGCTAAGGCCTTGACTAAGGAGGAAATTGAGGCCCAGAGAAGGGCAGGAATCCCCTTCTCCCCAGGCTACCAGGGCTGGAAGCATCAGTGTGCTGGTAAATGTCTACCACCAGCTCTTTGGGGGCATAACACCTGAGCAGTAGCTTTTGCCAGATTCTATGGTATATCCTCACCACGGCTGATTCCAAGCAGCAAGTGAGGTCACCAAATAGTGGAGTTGGACAGACACACTTACAACAATCAGTTCTCGCCAGTGACTGAGAGCCAGTGACTGAGAGCCAGCGCCAGCACACCGCTGGCTGGAACCCAGGCTTTCCGACAAGGTTGGAGACCGTGCAGGACACTCCCGAATCCAATAGCTCCAAGGGACGGCAGGGGTGAGGGATGAGACTCTGGGCCTAGGAAGAAAGAAGGGACCACAATGTGAACCCTGAAGAGCTCTGAAAGCGGCGTGGCACAGCAGGGCTTAGGCATCAGCCTGCACATCCTCCCGGAGCAAAAATGGTTCACTCTCTGCTATCCAGTAAAGTTAGACCTGGCGAGAACAAAGGGAAAGGTTCTGGCTCCTGATAACCTCCTTAATTACAAGCAAGACACCGCGAAGGTGAGCACAGTGCTGCTTGCTTTGTGTGTCCTGAGGGAAGAAGGCCATGGCTGGGCTCAGGTGCTCCCTCATCCCGAAAGGGACACCAGGTGGTTTCATTTCCAGAACTCTGCCTCCATTTACCTGCTTAACACCGGGTCATTTCCACTGCTTGCTTCCTTCTTCCTGGTCTCCAGTTGGTCTCCAGCATTTCCAGTTGACTAATCCAGGACCTAGAGTTAGACACAGGCTGAATAAGTGACCCCTGTATGGGAAAGTCTAAGAGCACCCCCTTCATCAGCGTGGCCTCAAGTTGCTAGCAGATCTTCCTCCCGGGTATCTGTGGTATGCTATTAAAACAGTCCTACTGTTAGTGATGGTAGGGAAAACCAAGAGCTGTGCTTACGTGAACATCTTTGACCTGGTTACTTTATATTTGCTAATTGCTATTCCACACCAACACAAGAAAGATTTAAGCCCCTACTGTGTGTCAGACATAAGATGTGCATTATATTTAATCTTCCAAGCACACCAACCAAGAAAGTGATTCTCTTCATATCTTATGGATGAATCAAGCTCTGCTTAGAAAGGTTACATGACGTGGCTAAAAATTACGTCTAAAAGGTGACTGAGTCAGGAGTGGAAGCCAGGCGAATCCGTGTCCAATACTCTATTCTCCCCATTCCACAATAATTCATTGCTCAGGCTGATTAGGAAAAAAGCCAGGATGATTCTGAGAGAGCGGACACAGGCTAGATATACTCCTCTTCTATTGTTATGCAACAAATTAGCACAAATTGAGCAACTTATAGCAACACCTATTTATTACCTTGTAGTTGTGCAGCCTGGAAATCCCAGTGGGCTCATCTGAGTCTTCTGCCAGGATTGAAGTGTCAGCCAGCTGAAGTCTTCTGGGGAGGCTCTGGGAAGAATTCACTCCCAAGCTCATTCAGGCTGGTGGCAAAATCCACTTCCTAGTAGTTGTAGATTGAGGTCTCGAGTCATGCTAACTGTGGCCCTCTCTATTTTCAAAGCCAGCTATGGTGTGGCAAGTCCCTCTCCCACTTCAGATATCTCTAAGTTCTCCTTCTTCTGCATGTCTCTGGCTTCCACCTTCTGCCACCCACTGGAGAAAGCTTGCTGCTTTTGAGGGTTTATGTGATTCCACTGGGGCCACCAGATGAGTTAGAATAATGTCCCTCTCTCAAGGCCAACTGTACATAGAACGTAACGTAATCACAGGAGTGATGGCTCATCCTAGTCACAAGTTTCAAGGATTAGGGAAGGGCATCTTTGGGAGTTCATTTAGAAATACTGCCTACTGCCATGGACAAGATTTGTAGCAATGGAGGTTCTAGGGGCACTCTCCAGGCGGGAAGGAGAGAGACTTCCCCCTGGGAATCTTAAACACTCAGAAAACTCTGTGAGACAGTGGACAGTCAAAAGGAAAGGACACAGACAAGGAGGTGGGGTCTATGGTGGGGGGAGAAACAGGAAAGAAGGAGGCAGAAAAGAAAGAAGGAAATGAAGAAGGGGGGGAGGAGAAGAAAGGGGGAAGAGAGGAGGAAGAGGAGAGGAAGAAGAGGAAGGAGACTCTGCTTTACATCTGTAGAGAAGTTCAGGTTCCCTTTGCTGCCAAAAGATTCACAGTAAATATGTGTGGCATTAAATGGGCTGGGCCGCTCAGTTTCCATGGAATGAATCAGGTTGAGATTCATTTGGTAAATTGGGATTGGACCTGGGAAAGACTGGTCTGCGTTGCATGGGATCATACAAGTTGGGGTGGAAATAAAATGGCTCATTTAGATGAAAAGAGTTGGTCCAAGCTGGGCTGGAACAGAGTCCAACGAGTTTAGGTGCGCTGAGGTGGATGGAGGTGAGTCGGGTATAGATTGCTGGGGATGGTTTGGCTAGGCCACATTACTTTGAGTCACTGAACTGAACATGCTTGGATGGGATGGAATGGTTTTAGGATGAGTTGTTTGAGGGCAGGGTTAGGATGAGTTGAAGACAGGTTAGGTTGGGGATGCGTTAGCTTTTAGCTGCAGAGACAACATCCCTCTGGATGGTTTAAACAGGAATAAATATATTCATGATATTTTAATAGTTTACAGAGATGTTTGGAGAGCTGAAGAAACAGATTCCAGGGCATGTCTTCAGGACCAGCTCCCAAGCTGGGCTACAGGATGGACCACCAAGGCAGCTACCCCTTTTGTGACCATTCGGAAGACATCTGCCAGATCAGGAAGCTGTCAATCCAGCTGTGGACTCCAGAAACATGCTTGTCTCATGTCCACACCAGCTAAATGCACACTTCATATGAAAGCATTGACAGATTTTGTCTCAAAAGGGGGGGGGAGGTAATTCTTTGGACTGATAACACAACATTGGAAAAAATGTTCATAATTTTTTATGCTGGGTGATGGGGACACAGAGTACACCATGCTGCCATACTTCTGCATTTGACTGTTTCTACAGATTCTTCCACAAATATGTCTGTTTTGAATGGTTGCCTCATCCCCTGCCTCTCTACCCATTCCACTCACTTCTGAATTCAAAACTTGCATGAATGTATGGTGTGTGGTGAAATCTACATAACATTTGTATTCTAACTATAGGGCAGTCTGAGAAATATAGTTTTTGGCTTTTCAGCTTCTGTGGGATAAAAAGGCACACTAGAAGCGGGGGGGAACGGTGGCTGAATAGTTCATCTACGGCATCTACTGCCAAGCCTGGCAGGTTGGGTTGGGATGAGTTGTAATGGATGATGTGGCCACAGATGGACTAGGTTGGGTTATGAGGTATTGGGTGGGGTGGACTGGGTTACTTGGGAAGGTCTGGGTTGTGTGGGTGAGCTGGACTGAGCTGGATTGGCCAGAGTTAGCAAGAGTTGGACTGGGATGGGTGATGGGGCTGAGGGCCACAGTGAGGCCAATGCTCAGTCACTGGTGTCAAGCTCTTTGAGTGCACTGGAGTGTGAGTGTTTGACGCACTCAGAGCCAGGAAGGAAGGACTTGGAGGATGCCATCGTTGATGACAGTAGCACTTCTGTTGATGATAGCAGCACCTTGGGCTTCCTCTCCACTGCCTGGGGCTAGGCCCAAAGCCCCCTCGCCCAAGCCAGACCTCTCCCCAGGCTTAGGGCATTTCCAGTGTTCAGCCAACCTCCTCGGCCCTCCTTAACATGAAAGCCATTAGAGAAACGGTTGGGGAAGTAAGTTCCAAACAGAGAAACTTTCAGGATGTGTTGTCTTGGGGGCAAAACCAAACCCAAAGTCAGGATATCAGAGCCATATGGTTTCCTCCCCACATTTCTGGTGGGAGGAGTTGTGGATTTTATGGAATTTGGGACCGATTCCGGAGTCCCACAGGTGCCGTGTTCACTGAGCCAAGGAAAACGGGTGCTGGCAAGCACACGTTTACACACACAGAGTAGTGTATGTGGGCACGGGCCTTTCCAGTTTGCAATACTCTCAGCATAGCACTGTGAGGCAGGGATCATTATGTAACATCCAGAAACACTCATGCTCAGAGAGGCTAAGTGGTTTGCCTAAAGAAACACAGCAAAGCTAGGATTTTTTTTTTGACTGTTGTTTGCATAAACATTGTCCGTCTCCTTGACTAGAATCTAGCTTCTCTGAAGTCTGCCATTTTGCTCATCTTGTTTGTGGTTTTAACCCCAGCATCTAGAATATTCCTGTCACATAGTAGATGCTCAATTATATTTATTCAATATACATATACATTTACTAAATAAATGAAGAAAGAAATCCAAGTCTCAGAAACCTATATTCTTTCCATGATCACATAACATAGTTCTTAGTGACATAGTGCTTTGTCCCAAGTCCTTGAAGTCTTATCCCATCTCTGCTGCCTGGGTTTGCATGAACCGACCCACTTGCTCAGGGTAAAGGGAAGAGGTCTCTGAGTAGGCCTGACACTGTCCTGATGTGGTTGGTACACAACAAATCTGCCTTCATTTAGACTCTCTTTGGGGTATAGAGCAAAGGACATGCCAGACAATTCCACCTGGAAATTAGGCTTACCCTTGCAAGAAAAGATAGGATAGCCAGCCCAGACAGGGGTCTGAGACCATATTGCTACTCAGGTCAACCAGTCTGCAAGTCATTACTGCTCAGAACATGGTCTCACTCAGTTTGCACAGACAACCCCAAGAGAGAGGTGTCATTATACCTATTTTGCACATAAGAAAACTGAGGCTTCCAGAGAAGAAGTAAGTGAACTGCCCATGGTTGCACAGCTAGAGTACAAAGCCTGGATCGGAGTCCAAGTCTGTGTGACTCCAAGGCCCATGGGTGTCAGTGCCAGGCAGTCCCCAGGGGGTTGCCCCTCCCCACCCCAAGGGAGGCCACCTCCCCTTCAGCCCTGGGCTCTGTGAAGGGTAGGGAGAGCCATATCCCCTCTTCCCTCCATCCTGCCTCTGCTCTCAGCCTGGGTCAGCACAGGATTGGGGGGGGGCATTTCTTGCTGCCTCCGACGGATATTGACGGATGGAGTGACTATTGTAAATGCTACAGTGTTGTGTAAGCAGTAGGAAAATGTGACTCTGTCCCCAGAGATGCCAATGGCATTTTGGAGAAAATCCTATCCTTGATTTTCTGGGCCTGTGCAGCTGAAATGTCTGGGTGACAGGGACAAGCTGGGGGCTCTGATCCATGGGGCCTGGGAGGCCACTTGCTGATCCAACCCCTGCCTGAGAGGAGGGGCTGGAAGAGTCACACTGTGGGCTCAGTCTCAATTCTCTGTCGCTTACTCTGTCTTCCCCATTTTCTTCCACTATAAAATGAGGATGAAAAAGGCATCTCATTGTGCTTTGACTTCCTGAGAAAGAGATAGAAAGGAATAGAAAGATCAGCCGCTAATTCCTTCCCCCCAGACTTCTCACTAATTCCTGCTTCCGGAAAACTGTTGCCAGCCACGCAAGGGCCTGGTCTGCCCAACACGGGCCCGGCTGCGGAGTCCTTCAGATGGGGTTGGAGCAGGAGCAGGGCAGAGTGGCCTCAGCAGCTGCCCTTCCTGCCTTGATTCCTCATCTGAGGAATTTGAGTCATGTGTTTGCTGCTTCCCTGTGAGGATCAGCGAAAAGGGACAGCCAGAGCAAAGCGGCCCAGAGCCTGTCCCATGACTGATGCACAATAAATATTTGTTGAATTAGGGAATGGACACATGAATAAACGAAGGAGCAAATGAATGGGCACGAACGCATGAAGGCGCATGGGCCAGGAACAAGAAGACAGTGCTGGGAGTCAGGAGACCCCATTTGGAGCCTTGCCTGTCACCTAGTAGCTGAGTGACCTTAGGCAAGTCACTTAACCTTGCTGAGCCTCAGTTAATAATAGCAATAATCCCTGCCTCTCAGGTGGTTGTGAGGATTAAAGGAAAGTGCTAGGTGGGACTGCTTTGTTAATGGCAGGGCACTGTGCAAATGTTAGTTCTAATTATTCTCCACAATTATGACTGCTCCACGGGGGGCGTGTGTGTGAGTGAGGACAGGGAAGCCTGCGCGTTCGGGGAGGTCTGTGACCAGGCCGTGTGTGCGTGTGTATTGTGTGTGGGTGTGTTTGAAGAACTGGGGCCATTAGAAAAACCATCATCCCTCTAAGTTGTTCTTTCTTTTGCTAAACTCAACCTGCCAGGCTGACATCGGAAGCAGGAATTAGTGGGAAGTCTGGGGGGACAGGATTAGCGGCTGAACTTTCTATTCCTGGAGACCCTCTTTTCTCAGGAGGTCAAAGCAATTTCCATATATTATCCCTGCTGGCAGCTTGGGAAGGTCAGGGAAACAGCAAACACATGACTCAAATTCCTCAGATGGAGAAATCAAGGCAGGAAGGGCAGCTGCTGAGGCCACTGTGCCCTCCTCCAACCCCGGCTCCAGCTGAAGGACTCTGCAGCCACCTGGGCCCATGCCAGGTAGACCAGGCCCTCCCCTGGCTGGCAGGGCTTCACTCATGTGAGTGCTATTGCATCCTCCTCCCCCGCCACAGCCCTGGGCTGTGTGTGTTTGAGGCGGGAGGGAGGGGACTCCAGCCGGACCCCAAGTCCCTGCACAACCATCGGAGGCTCTGGCTGGGCTGTGGCTCTAACTCCCCTCCAGCAGCTTTGCAGGTTCAGCTCTCCTCCTCCAGAAACTCTGCCTGACTGCCCCATGTGGCAGATGGAGATGTCATTCTTCTCTGAGCCATCGGAGTGAAAGGACCAGGAGGAAGGGACTGGAAGCCCAGCCACATTTCTCCTGCTGATGCTGAGGGGGAGACCAGGAAATGTGAGCTGAGGAGCCTGGAGGAGAAGTCCTCTGAAGGGACGGAGCCGTGGTTCTCGATGTAGGGTCCCTGGAGCAGCAGTAGCAGCTTATCTGGAAACTTGTTAGAAACACCAGTTCTCCTACCCCACACAGTCCCACTGGATCAGAACCCCCGGGGAAAGGGGTCTAGCAAGTGTTTTAGCATCTTTCAGGTGATTCTGATGCTCCAGAAGTTTAAGAACCACTGGGCTCAAACAGAACCACCTCCCCACACCTCAGGCAGGCACCTGTCTTCTCAGTTAGGTCTCAGGAAGCCTCACCTTCCCCACACTGCTCTGAAGCAAGTCTCCTGCCCAAGACGCCCAGTCTTGCAGCTGGGGAAGGGTTACAACTTCCATCTCAGGGCCTGCATGTCCCTACCTGTAAAGAGGAAGAGGCTGCCCCAGAACCTGTCCAAGGCCCTGGAGAAGGCTGCTGGATTGCAGGGCTATCGGTGGCTGGCAGCCAGTGCTGGGCTCATGTCCCAGCAGCCAACCCACCCCTGCAGTCCCCAGTCTATGGTTGGCCTCGCAGGGGTGCTTCTCCCTCCCCCTGATTAAGGCAGAGAGCACAGGTACCAGGCACTGTACTCTGGCCTCCAGAGGCCCCGCCCAGGCTCATTAATCCACTTCTCCCCACCAGTCCTGAGGAATACCTCATCCCAGTTTTACAGATTCAGAACCAAGACCCAGAGGGATTCTATAGTTTGCCTGAGACCTCACAGCCATTCCAAGACAAATTCGCACTGGAGTCTGACTCCAAAGCCCTTTTCCTCAAACTGGGTGAGAACCAGACCCTGGCACGGGAGATGCAGGCAGGGAGGGAAAGCAGGTCCGCTCTGGGTGCTGGCCCCATTACTCGCCAGTGACCTTGGGTCTGCCTTCGTTGCCCCGTTTGTCTACTGGGAATAATACTTCTAACCCGGCAGGCCTCAGTGGACTCCTAAAGAAACCCGGACAGAGGTAGAAAACTGAGGTGGTTTCCAAACGCCATGACCGAGTGTGCACGCTGCTTTCCAGCACACGAAGTATACAGTATACAAGTGATCCTCGTGTCCCCTCTCCGCAGCTCATCAACTCTCACTGCACAATCGCAAACGAAGGCCGAGGAGTCAGATGCCTGCCCACGCCCCGCACGACGGCGGGGAAGCCGCCACGCCGGAGCCGGGTGCGCCTCCGGCCACGAGCGCAAGAGGGCGCCATGGACCCGCAGCGAGCCCGGGCGGCCCGGCCGGCCGCCGCGACGGCTGTTCGAGCCCTGCTCCGGCTTGCAGATTCCAGGCCTCGCGGAGCGCTGAGCGAGGTGCCCGGGGCTCCAGAGCCGTCTGGGAACGGCGGCACAGAGTTGCGCAGAGCCTGAACCTGAAATCTGACGTCGGAAAAAACAGCTCTTCTCCCCGCTGTGTGACCTCTAGTGGGACGTTTGGCTTCTCTGAGCTTCATTTATAATTATAGGACTAAAATTCCCCATCCGCCGCCACTCCAACCCAGACCGCCAAAGGCTCCTAAGCCCACAAAATGAGATCGCTATCTCAAGCTTGCAGTGCAAACTGCAAAGCCCTTTCACACGTAAGGAGTCCGTGCAAAGCCCTTTCTTCCTCTTGGGCTCAGCTTCTGAGCCCCTAGGACGAAGTATGTATGGCCCCCCGCAGTTCCATGTTGTGGACGCGAAAACTAAGGCTCGAGAGGCCTTCTTTCGGGGGTTCGTGTGGCTCACCCGGGCAGAGACGGGTTGGTCTCCAGACGTGGGCACCAGCCTCGTCCCCTCCCGGTCCCGCGGTCTCAGCTCCAGCCTGCACGCCCCGGGGCGCTGGTCTCGGGCTGAGAGTCGCCTGAGCTTCCGCAGACACCGGGTTGCTCCAGAGCCCAAGAAATCGGAGAAGCCAGAAAGCGCAGGCCGACCCGCCCGGGCCGCTCAGTGCGAAGGGCAGGGGGTGTTCGGACCCCAGTTCTGGTCTCGGCCTCTGGCCTGGCTGTGACCCTCCGTCCTGAGACTCCCGGGCCGCAGCGGTCCGGATGGGTGGCCCTGGAGGCGGACGGCGCGCCGGGACTCCCAGGCCCCGCGGGCTCTCCTGCGTGTCCTTCCCCAGCCGTCGCCGAGCTGCGCCAGCAGAGCCCCCCCCCGCCCCCGGGTGGGGTCACCGGGGTCGGGCCGGGACAGGGGCGGCCCGAGCCCGCGCCCGCGCCCTCGCCGCGCTGTTTGCACACATGTAATTAGCCCTCATTACCCGGCTTTCAGCTCGCCGACTCCCGCCCGGGCGAGAGCGGCCGGGAGCCCTGCCCCTGCGCGAGCCCCCTCCGCCAGGCCGGGACCGCGGCTCCATCCGAGTCCCCCGGACCTCGCGTCGTGTGTCTGTGCGTGCCCGGGCGTCTCCACGGCCACCACGTGCCGGCCTGCGGGCGTCTCTGGGCACCCTCCGCCGGGTGTTTGAAGACGCCGCCGGGGAAGGTTGGCGGAGCCCGCGAAGATGCTGGGGAGGGGTCGCGGGCTGGGGGTGGGGAACGAAATGGCTCTCAGCTGCGAAGGAAGCCAGCGCCCGCGCTCGCCCCTCGGTCGCGAGTCCTGCATAAACATGAGCCGGGGCAGCGACCCGGCAATCCCGGGATTTCTGCGGGAGCCGTGGCGTCGTCGACCGAGCCCTGCTTCCCGGCCCCCCGCAGTCTGGTCCCTGCGCGACCCGGCCCCGGCGCTCCCTCCCGACAGGTGGCGGAGCGGCGCTCGGGGGGGCGAGGACGCGCCCAGGCGGCGCAGCAGGCCACGGCGCCGCTCCCCGAGCCGCGGGGGTCAGGCGCGGTCGAGGCAGCGGGCGCGCCGGGCCGGACGCCCCCGACTCCCGGGCTCGCGCTCTCGCGCTCGCTCGCTCTCTCTCTCGCCCCCGTGCTGAGTGCGTTGCCCATCGCGTCCCCGCAGCCCTCTTTGTCCCTGTGGGGGCATCTGCCGAGGTTCCTGGGGCCGGGTTTCTCAGCACTCTCCCCGCTCCCCACCCCCAATGGCGTTCCGCTCCCTCCCAAGACTTTTCCCTCTCCCCGGGTCTCTGTCCCTGCATCCAGGCTCCATGCGTCCCTCTCCTGGTGTGTCTCTCACTCCCGGACCTGTTTACCTGTTTCCCGCTCACGGAAAACGGTGCCTTTGTCTCTGTCTCTCACTGTCTCTCTTCCTCTCTCTCATCGTATCTCTCCCCAGGAGCTACCCCCTCCCCTTCCCCCTCCAAGGAACACACACCGGCAGAATCCGCCTTTTCAATAAAAAACGACAACTGGGAAACAGTGAATTAAAAAGCATTAACTTAAAAACAATCCATGTGTCTGCAAATGCGTTCCAAATGGCAGCCCTTTTTGGGGGGTGAGTGTCGGCCACATGTTCTGGAGCCCCAGACACAAAGTGTAGGGGGCTCGGTGCCTCGGGTGGACCCCTTCCACTAGCCACCTGGGACTCAGGAAAGGGGGGGTTCGTCCTCACCTACTATGAAACCCCATCGGGTTCCTCAGACCCTCCACGTGGTCTGACATCTGCTGGTCCCTCCTATTTCCCAATGCTCCCAAATCCTGATGTTGACCTCGGGGTCTCCCTTTGCACCAGCATCCCCCCAGCACACACAGATTCCATCTCCCCCCAACCCCAAGTGTTCTACCCCACACTCTCTCCAACGGAAGGCTGCCCTGCCGCACCCCCATTCTGCCCTCCTGTCCCTAGACCACCCAGTAGTCCTGGCTGGGGAGAAGTGGTTAGAACCAAAACTTTCCTTGACCTGAAGAAACTCCCCAGGGAGCACATGCAGTAAGGGGCTGTAGTCCCTCTACTTGCAACTGCTGTGTCCTGTGTCCTGCCCATGCTAATGAAGGTCATGTCTAAAGGCTGGCCTCTCCCAAGGTTGCAGAAGGAGGCAGCTGTCCTTAGATGCCCCTCACCAAGATGGGAGCGCCCTTCAAAGTTCATCATGATGCTACCCTTACCGTTCCTGACACTCTCCCTCACCTTTTCCCTGGAAAGTAGAAGGACTGGAGTAGACCCAGTAGGGCTAAGAGAAGAGGGGACTGGGGGGGTATTCCGGGGGAGGGGGTGTCCAGATTTCTACAGCCCCCTTCAGTGTCTTCTCAACTGGGAGGGAGATCCTGAGTCCATAAGCCAGATCGAGAGGAAGAAGTTCCATATTCTTGGTCTGGCTCTCCTAATGACTTATGATTATAATGATAATGATAATAATAATAATAATAATACTATAGCAGCTAACACTTACTGAGCACCTGTTGTGTGCTCTGCATATTATTAACTCACAGAAATTGCTAATGGCTATATGATGGCCAGCCCTGCCTGAACCTCAGTTACCCCATCTGTAGCAGGAAGGGGCGGGACCCAAGGCCCTCTCGGTATAGACACAAGCCTGAAACATGTGTAAATGAATCAAAATCTCTTGGACAATCATCAGGTGGGATCATCCTTACCTGTTTCTCCTTTTGGAGGACAGATTAGAACAGGGTGATTGGAGTTTGTGTGACATGTGATTATCGTCTCTGTGAAATCAGCACTTGCAACACCCTGATTGCTTCTATCTGATTCTTCCTGAGGATCTCTCTTAAAAAACAAGCAAATAAACAAATCTCCTGGACATGTTGTATTTGGTGTCACTGTTCCTCTGTTTAAAATGACACAAGGACATTTTTGGTTTCAAGTTACTTTGTTCTTGAAACAACAGAAAGACATCACTTTAAAAAAATCTTTATAGTTCTCACCAAATCAAATTGTTCTTCCTCTTAATAGGCAGGGATGAGTCATTTCAGTACATTTTATTTTTAAGGATAAAAATGTTCCATGTTTGTTATCCAAGGGAGCCTTTCAAAATCTATGCAGTTAGCACCACAGCTCACTTGATGATGGATGAGCTTCTGGAAAAGCCCAGTATGAGTGTTTATATGACACTCCTGTTGATTCTGAGATGCGATTCTGATTCTCATAGAATCAGATTTCTGAATCTGACATCAGAGATCTGATATCTTGTCTGATATATCATGCTCATATGATCTCATCTCTCATGATATGAGGGTCTGGTTGAGAATCACTGATGACATTTGTTCCCGTAGGGCTGGGTTTTTGTTGTTGGTGGTTTTTGTTTTTGTTTTTAAGTCGGGGGCCTCACTCTGTTGCCCAGGTTGAAGTGCAGTGACATGATCATGGCTCACAGCAACCTTGACCTCCTGGGCGCAGGTGATCCTCCCTCCTCAACCTCCTGAGTAGCTGGGATAACAGGCACGTGCCACAGTACATGGCCAATTGTTTTTTTGGTTGTAGCTTTGTTTTGTTTTTGTTTTTGTTTTTTTGAGCCAACATCTCGCTGTGTTGCCCAGACTGGTCTTCTCTGTCTCCGGGAGTGCTCTTACACACACATTCCCAGGAGCCTAGGAAGGTGCATCTGCTACGTGCACTGCTATGTCTAGGTGTATATGTGTGTGCAGGCATGTGTTTCTTTGGGGGTGTGAGTGTAGGTCCTGGGTATCTCTAAATGTGTTATCTGTGCCGTGTGGGACCTGGGTCTCTCTGGGCATGTGTGTGTCCCTGGGGATAGGTGCCTGTGCGTCTCTGGGTGAATTTGTGTGACCATGCCTTTGTGTCACATTTACTAAGTGAGGGGATATTTGTGCCTCTGTGGGGATGTGTTCTGTGCCTGCACTGATTGGTTTGCTGCTTTCTGAAACCCCCAACAGGGAAGAAATTTCTCTGGAGGAGAAGCTTTTTCCAGGCCCCAGACTCACAGACCGCCTCTCCTGGTTGGGAAAGAGGCGCAAGGGGTTTTGAGCATAAACACAGATCTCTGTGCTGAGCATTCTAATTCTGCAAGTCAAGTAGAGAGCCGGGCAGCCGCCTGCTAATTAACCACCCTGGGGGAAAAGATTGCCTGTGTTGGAGTGGATAATGTGTTTGCCTGTTTCTGTGGAATCCTTGACCAACTCGATGCCCCCCACTTCCCTCCTGCTGTCTCTCATGGGCCTGTCTCCCTGCACCCCCAACTCAGAAAGATGGTGCAGCGTTTGCATGCCTGGGCTCCAATGCATTGGCTTTTTCAAACAGGCCAATTGCTAAGCAAATGTCATTTGAGTTGGAGCTGGAAAGCTATCAATGAGATAAGTGACCCATTTAAATAGATGAAGACAGGCCCCATGCTGGGTAAAGATAGCTGTTCCTGGTAACATCAAGGACAGGCTCTGTGTCCCTTCCCCAGGCAAACTGCTCCTGAGAGCAGAGGCTCCTCCCAGCACTGGACAATTCCCCAGGCAGCCAAGGATCTCAAGCTGGACAGATCCCCAGTCCCAGTGAACCTCGGTTCCTCTGCCCTATCCCTCCAGCAGCACTATGGGCTTGGGGGAGCAGGAGACTCATGCTGGACTGAGGCGCAGCTGCCTAAAAGGTCCAAGTTATGCCCTTCCCATGCTTGTATACACACATGTGTACATACTACATAAAGACACACACACACCAGCAACCAGAGCCTCTGACTTGAGCATGTGCTACCCTGGCATGTGTGCGTAGGCCCCCATACAGAGGTGTACATGGATGCCAATAAACCCCCATACCATTCTTGTTCTACTTAACCTATAATACATAGGGTAGACATTAACACCTATATAGCATATAGGTTTGAAAGCAGATACAGTCATGAACTCTACAGATATCACATATAGATACTATTGCAGACTGAATGTGTTCCCCTAAGATTCACATGTCAAAGCCTTAAGCCCCAGTATGATGGTACCTGAAGTTGGGGCCTTCAGGAGGAAGTTAGGTTTAGATAAGGTCTTGAGGGTGGGGTCCCCATGATGGGAATTAGTGTCCTTATAAGAAGAGAGACCAGAGCTCTCTCTTTCTTTGTCATGTGATGATTCAACAAGAACGTGGCCATCTGCAAGCCAGGAAGAGGGCCATCACCAGGAAGCTAATTTGCAGAACACCTTGATCCTGGACTTCCCAGCCTCCAGAACTGTGAGGGAAAAAAAATGTCTGTGGTTTCAGCCATCCAGTCTGTGGTATTTTGCTATAGCAGCCCAAAGAAACAAGACAGATATGAACTAGGAATTACACTTGCACACGTGTACATACCCATTCACATATCAATACAAATTATTACTACATGCCTATAGAGATGCTATAATGTCATCTGTGCCACTCCTCCCAACACAACTGCTTGTCATGCCCAACTCTTACTGTGGTGAGAATTTCACACACTTTCTCTCACTTTATTCAACCCCAAGGGGGAGACATTTATTAGCTCCGTTTGATCAAAAGAGTAGATTAAAATTTAAATAAGGTACTTAGGGTTGGTTGCACAACTTCTAAGGGGTGGAGCTGAGTTTTGAACCCAGGTCTCCTGACTTCAATGTGCATGCTCCTTAGGGATAAGTGAGGAGAAGAACCTCACGAGGGTCTGAAGAGAACGATCTTGCCACCCTTACAGACCAAAGCCTCTACTCCCCAGCACCCTGACTTGTTCAACCTAGTGCCTTGTGACTCAGTTACTGAAATTAGGAACAGCTGTCTCCCAGAGCGTGGCAAGGTCTTCTCCAATACAAATTCTCAGGCATCCCTGAAACTGTTAAAAATGTGTCTTCAACTTTTGTTCAAAATAATGGCCGTAATAGGAGTAATAATATAAACTGATTTTGATATATGCCCAGCTTAACTGACAGGCTTGGCTCCAGTGTTGAGATTTTCTGACACTGCAAAATTATTTTATTCTCTGTACAAAGTTGCTTAGCCAATGAATGCAGCTATGTGTTTTTAATGAATAATGAGATCATTTAATAGTGCATTTGCACTTTATTTCTAACTGGAGTCCCCACTCCCACCCCAGATCCTCTCATTTATGGTCTTATCGGTGCCAGAGGGTGTTCTGATTTTATGTCCAGCTATCCTGGCCCGCCCTCCCACCCCTGGCCCCACCCAGAGCCATCCTGAAGATATTTTGGTATCTCCATCAACCTGGGCTGCAAAAGGGCCTGGAGGAGCCCCACAGATATGTCACACTTCTCCAGCCCTAGACTAGCACCCTGGCTGGCTCCCCCAGAAGAAAGACGGAGGTCCTCCTGACAGGCAAGCATAAATATTTTCTTTCCCAGCCTGGTTCAGATGGGGATCTTTGCTGTTAATAAAGTGGCAGCTGGCTATCTGGGAGTGTCTGAACGTGGTCTTCTCTGGCAGGGAGCACGTCATCCATCTCTGTCCACACCCCATCAGATGACAAGCCTTTGCTGGCCTGTTCCTTCTTGGAATGCGCCTTGGATGGCAGAAGCAGGCAGGGAGCATTTGCAAAACACCAGTTTCATCTCTTCTCTCTGGAAAGGCTGGGCGGAGCGGCCTGGGTTTGCTGCTTTTGGCAAGCCTGCCTATCAGGAGTGTGGCCATCGGGTGCCCGTCAAGGCTGTTTATTTAAGCTCCACATCAGGCGATGTGACTTTATGTATGGGGACAGGAGGAAGGGTGTTGGAGCAGACTGTGTCTTCCCACTCTGAAAGGTTTTCAGACCAGAAAGGGCAACAGCGTGTAATGGGAAATCAGGCTTTGCTTTGCAGCATGTGGCCTGGAAATGGAGTTGCATGGCCCAGGAAGGATTTGAAATAACATTTCAGA
This sequence comes from Cephalopachus bancanus, assembly GCA_027257055.1. Taxonomy (NCBI): domain Eukaryota; kingdom Metazoa; phylum Chordata; class Mammalia; order Primates; family Tarsiidae; genus Cephalopachus; species Cephalopachus bancanus. Next base: position 661,239 of record JAPVLO010000396.1, read on the forward strand.
TTGGAGCCCTCCCCACCTCCACCTGGAAATAGGTGTTAGGATGAAAAACAGGGCACCTCTCTGCACCCCTCGTCACCAGCCAGGGCTGTTTGAAATGAAAACAGAAAAGTCTTCCTTAACAGAAAATGTGTTTTCCAAAGTGCTATGAATTCTCTTCTTGACTTCCAAGTCTGGGAAAGGCTGTGTAGAGGCCGGAGTCACAACTTTGAGCTTTGGAGCCTGGTCCAGGGCCCAGGGAAGAGCCACTGCGGGGTTGGATGTCACCAGCCTCCAGTTGTTGGGGTTGCTTGTCCACAAACATCTAACAAATGCCAGGCCCGTGGATGGCACAAAGGTCCAGGTGACCTAGGCCTGTGTTCAAATCACTGCCATCTTGGATTACTTGGAAAGTTCATCAACCTTTGTGTGGTTTAGTTTCCCCATCCATAGAATGGGGACAGTCATATGGATTTCTAAGGATTGGTATGAGGATTCTACAGAAGCTGGCTCTTGAAATCAGTACTTGGCAGCGTGTTAAATTTTGCTGAAAGAGCCTACAGAGGTTTCCCATTGCCTGCATAATGGGGCAGAACTCCTCAGTTTTATAGCCAATGCTTTCTGGGATCTGATCCCAAGCAATTCTCTCACCCAGTATCCCAGGATCCTCCTACTGAAGCCAGCATGTTAGGCCTGGCTATGCTTCCTCCATCCACACCCCACTGTTGCGTCCCCACACCTTGCCTGTGCTGTCCTGCACACCACACCCACTACACCGTGACACAGCCTCCTCCCTCCTCACAGCACCTTCAACCAGATGCGTGTGTCATTGGGTCTGAAAAGAACTGCCACTGACTGAGCATGCACCATAGGTCACACACTCATGTATGTTATTTTGTATGCACATTTTATAGGGTCGGGAAAGACAGTACCAAGAGAAAGAAAATTGGGCACAGTAAAGAGTTTCCAGAAGGGGAATGATATGGTCCTATTTAGTGTAGAGGAAAGATCGTTTGGGGCCAAAGAAGCAGCTGAAGGGTCAAGGAGGAGGCTGAGGGGTCAGAGAGGAAGCTGAATAGTCAGGGAGGGAGCTGAATAATCAGGGAGGGGGATGGGGGTCAAGAAGGAGGCTGAGGGTTCAGGAGAAGGCTGGGGGTCAGTCAGGGAGAAAGCTTAGAGGTTAGAAGGCTGGAGGTCAGGGAGAAGGCTGAGGGGTCAGGAAGAGGCTGAGGGGTCAGGAAGGAGGATGGGGATTAGGCAAGAGGCTGCTGCAGTGAGGCAAGAAGAGACAGTGACAGTGGCTTTTAGATGGAGAGGAGAAGCTGGGTTTGAGACTCTGTTTCATGTAGTCATTTAATATATATACAGTGGGCACCCATGGTGTGGCAGGCTCTATTTCAGCAGCCGGGACACAGGAGTGAACAAAGCAGTACCAAATCCCTGCCCTCCTGGAGTCATACCCTGCTGGGGGAAATAGATAATAAACTAATAGGAAAAAATGTACAATATGTTAAATAAGGATAAGTGCTATAAAGAAATATGAAAGCAAGGCAAGGGGCTATAAAAGGAAGGGGTCTGTGACAAAATTATAGAAATGGTGGCCCCAGAAGGGCTCGCTACTAGGGTAACTTCTGAGAAAAGACCGAAAGAAAGTGAGAGTGAGTCCCACAGGTGTCTGGGGAGAGCATTCCAGGCAAAGGCAATTAGGGGCACAAAGGATCCAAGGCAGCGGCATGCCCAGCCTGTGCCAGGAGAGGGAGGGGCCAGCGGTGCTGGAGGGGCACAGAGAGAGAGGACCCTGGGAGGAACTCAGAGGGAGGCAAAGGAGATGATGGTAAGGGCCTTGTCAGTCTCAGGCCCCTGGCGGTGGGGCCTTGGGAGGGCCCTCGCCCCTTCCTGAGCCTGGTTTCTCACTCTGGAGGGAGGATACGTGTGGTGTTGGGTGACTGTGAATGTTTTGGGGTTCATTTCACTGAACAGAAATCACACCCTGCAGGTCCTGAGAGTCTCCCCATTAAAGTCTCCAGCACAAAGACTCACCCTGCTGAGACTAAGAGTCCTGAAGATGCTGGGACAGTGGCACTGGCTGACTTCAAGATGCTGAGGGCCTTGTTCCCAGACCTCGGGAGCCTCTCTCCACCCAGCCTGCTGCTCCTTCCCCCCGAGAAAGCAGGAGAGAGAGGGGCTAACTTCGGGTAACACTGGTCACTAGGCCTTGTGTCCATAAACACTGTGTCATGTACCACGGACTTTTTCCCTTCATAATGAATTAATCTTCATCACTCCTTCATTTATTCTCCTTCATATTTATTTACTCATTTATATATCCATCCCCTCCTTCATTCCTGATTTACTTATTCATTTTCCTCCCTCATGGCATTGATCACAAGAGTAACTAAACACGTAATGGATCATGCCAGTCCCTGGGTAAGCCTGACTTCTTAGCTACAGTGTTAGGGACCAGGACAGGAGGTATGTTTTCTTCACAGCTGTGACACCAGCATCCGGGTACATAGCACGTGCTGTACAAATGGATTCCTGCAGCCATTCATTCACTGCATGCACATTCATTCTTTATGCATTTGTCAAACCTCTGCAGGGCCCAAAACCTAGGCCTGATACATTTTAGGAGAAGAGGGAGAGGGAAAGAGAAAGTATAGGATACATCATCCCAGGTTCCGCGATCCATTATTCCATCCATGCAGTCAATAAGCACACTGATTTTACTCAATACCAAATTCTGAGCTGGCAACTGCTTCACTCAGGATAACCAAGGGAAGACTGAGAGGGGTGCGCTATTGCTGGATCTCAAAGAATGGGCAAAATTTCAGGAACAGCAAGGAAGAAATGTAGTTGGAGGAGAGGGAACGGCAAAGAACTCTCTGTGATCATCACATCTATAGCCCCTCCTGATAGTTCAAGGGACAACCGCTATCAAAACAGGATGGGGGCAAATCTTGGAGGGGCTTAATTGCCAGGCCTAAGAGTCTGCTGTGCTCCAGGCTCCTGGTTCGGGCCTCTCCGATTGTGAGGAGGCTGGCAGGGCAGCCTGGCCCAGTATGATTTCCTGTTTGCCCAGAGTGGAGAAAAACACCTTCAAAGGATGGTAGATTCCCCAGCAGGCTATAGAAGCACCAAATGACTGGCACAATGCTTTGTGATGGCTTTAATGGTGAATCAGGAGGACATGGGTTAAGTTTTCCTCCCCAAACACACAAGCTGGTGGGAATTGAATATTTATGGGTAGGAACCTAGGTGTCCAAGGTACCCACCAAAGCATCCTGGGTCCTCCCAGGTGGAGAGTGGGGGTTTCTATGAGATCATGGGCAGACAGAGCCCAAGCCTGGGCACCCAGATCCCTTGAGCTCTATGTAAGCCTATCTTAGCACCAAATGACACACTGTGGGGCAGTTAACTGTGCAGGTGCCAGTGTTCCAACCAGCAAGCTTGGACCTCATCAAGAACAAAGGGGTCTCAACCATCTAACTCTGCAGCGTCCCAAATCTCCTGAGCCCTGCAGAGCCCTGGCAGAACTTCTGGATCCACTCTTGACCTTTGACTGGATAAAATTTTGTTCCTGAGCCGAGGTCTCCATGGAAACACCAGATCCTTCTAGCTAGCTAGGAAGGAGAGTAAACATCAAATAATAACAAAAACAATAGGTAAAATTTTAATAAATCAAAAAATTAGCCAGGCATGTTGGCACCTGTAGTCCCAGCTATTCAAGAGGCTGAGGGGAAGGATAACCTGAGCCCAGAAGGGTAAGGCTGCAGTGAACCATGATCATGCCATTGCACTCCAGCCTGGGCAACAGAGTGAGACTCTGACTCAAAAACAAAGCAAAAAAACCCCAAAACAACAGAGAAGGTAAGACTGCTGTCTGCAGTTGGGGTCAGGGACCGGTGTGTGACCAGAGTTTGGACTCAGCCAAGGCAAGAACCAGAGACCAGGCATCCTGACCCCAGACCCAGTGCTATTTCCACAATACCTGCCCTGACACTGACCTTGGGCAAGGCCCTCCCCATTTTTCAGGCTCCCCAACTGTAGTGGTAGAAAAGACCTCTAAGGCCCCTTCCAGGGCCCAGGCCATTGCTGTGATGGTTCTGAGCTCAGGATATGAAGGTGGAGAATGCGAGCAGGAAGCTCCTGAGGGTGGGGCAGGCCCAGCCAGGGCAGGCGGACGGCACTGCAGCCACCCCTGACCCACTTCACAAGGCAAGGCCCACCCTCACCTTTCCACTTCCTCCTGACAGCCCAAGGGTCTCCTCTGCTTCCATGTTGTGTTGACTTTTGAATTTACAAGGTGTGTCGGTTGATTACAGCCCTGGACCCACCCTAGGAAAGCAGCTTCCTCACCCCAGGCCCCACCAGAAGCTGGAGGTGGGGCTGGGAACACAAGGGGTGGGGGATGGGGGGTCCCTCAGGTGCTGTGAAGACATCAAAGAGGAAACTCATTGAAAATAAGGCAGAAGAGAGAAGTCAAAGGCAAGTTCTGTTCTGAAAAGGACAGGAGGAGGATCATATTCAACTTTATGGCCATTTTCTGAAACTTTTGATTCTTGACCAGGTCCAACTCTGACCACCGGGGAGAGCCCAGGTGGGGGAAGAGCTTTATGGTATTTGCTTGGTTTATTGGCTCTGTGGAAGAGGATATGAGGGCCTAAGCAATTCTCTGGAGATAGGACCCTTCAAGGAAAAGCCAAGGTTTATGGTTTCCGGAAACCCTCAAGGTCACTGGCCTGGGCAAAGAAACCTTTCCTTGGTTCTGGGGATTTAAGAGAGGTAAAGAAAATTCCAGCATCATGTGGGAACCATTCTCCAAAAGACTAACCCTTGTCTCCATGATTCCCAGATACAGCTCCATGATGTTGATGGTCCTGGGAGGACCACCCTCATTTTAACAATGGGAAAACTGAGGCTGGGAGAGCTGGTAGGCAGAGGGGCAGAGGAGGAACTCAAAAGCAGTGCCCCTGGCTCCCACCCAGCACCCTTTCTTTCTGGGCTGTTTATATGAGAGTGGCCTTTGAGGCCCAATCAACAAATACCTGAGTCACCCTGACTAAAAGAAAAACAGTCCTGCTAGGGCTCTGGCCTGGAGTCACCGCTTGTCACCTCCTGCAGGCCTGAGATGAGAGCCATCCATCACTGCTCAGTGAGATGGCCCCAGGGGCCCCTCGCATGAGCATGTGACCACACCAAGGGTGCTTGACCTTCCAGAAAATGCTCCTGCGAACACTGGCCCTGGCCAAGTGGCTCTGGAAACAAATGTTTCGTTGACAACCCTACTTCACAGGCATGAGAGGTTGGTTCCTGACACGGCCTTCCCGTCTTCTGTGGCCCCTGTTAGCAGGATACATTTTATTTCTAAGCTTAATTAGGGGACATGCCATAAATATTCATGCAGCAAAATGAGCCCTGGCTCACAAGTGCAGCTGCTTCCCGCTTGGGGAAAATTAACACTGTTTTCCAGCCCTGAGTAATGAGACCCCGCTGCTGGAGAGAGGAGCCTTTTCAACAGCCTCTCTAGGATAGAAAGGGAGAATCACACTCAAAGGCACCCGCAACCTGGGAGCTACCCTGGCCACTGCAGACCCCTCTGCCTCTCCAAATGGGGGAGCACAGCTGGGCTCCCCTGGGGCTCAGTCCTGAAGGAGCTCCCACCAGGGTGCTCAGCAGAGCAGAAGATGCACGAACTGTGTCTTGAGAACAGGGATCAGCAAACTGCAACACAAGGGTCAGATGCGCCTGCCACCTGATTTTGCAAATAAAGTTTTATTGAAACCCATCTGTTTAGACATGGCTACAACAGCAGAGTTTAGTAGCATGACAAAGATCTTACGGCCTGCAAAGTCTAAAATATTTATGGCCTGGCCCTTTACAGAAAATGTGCACTGAGCCCAACTTATCTTGGACGTTTGTTATTATTAATGAAAGTCTCATAATCTTGAATTCGCTGAAATCTTAGGAACATGGAATGGTTTTAAAGTCTCATTGTCTTAGAATCTTATGTGCACAGACTTTGGAACCAGAGTCCGATCTCAGCTCCACCTCTTCCTTCGTGGTGTGACAGTGGGCAAGCTACTTAACTTTCTCTCTGCCTCAGTTTCTTTATCTGTAAATTGGGGAAAGGATAGTTCCTATCTCATAAAGTTGTTGCAAAGATTAAGTGAGTGGGCATTAAATAAATGTCTGTTGGCTGAGTGCAGTGGCTCATGCCTACAATCCCAGCACTTTGGGAGGCGGAAGCAAGAGGATTTCCTGAGCTCAGGAATTCAAGACTCGCCTGGGCAACATCATCTCTACGATAAATAAACATATTAGCCAGGTGTGGTGATGGGCACCTCATAGTCCCAGTTACTTGGGAGGTTGAGACAGAAGGTTGAAGCTGAGTTACCTGTGAGTGTGCCACTGTACTTCAGTCTGGGAGACAGATTGAGACTCTGAATGAATGAATGAATGAATGAATGAATGAATGAATAAGTTCCTGTTAAATAAATTGATTCACTCACCTATAATTTCAGAATCCTCAAAGAATCTTAAATTTGGGGCTATAAGATCTTAGAATCTCAGCCAAGTTCTTAACACTGTGCTAAATGTTTGACAGACATTATCTCATTTAGTTTCTAAAACAATTATTTGAAGTGGGAATTACTAGCAATTTACATATGAGAAAATTAGGACTTTATGAATGCTTGAAGACTAATCCAAGGTCACACAGGGGCAAACTGCAAAGCAAGAACTGGAGCCCAGGGTGCCTGACTTCAAAACCCTGAAGTCAGATAATCCCTCCACTGTACCTGTCACAGGGTCCTCCAGCCACTACTGGGTGCCTGCTGTGACAGAGAGCTCGCTACCCCTGAGACAGCCAACTCTGTTGTTAGAGAGCTCACATTGGCATCTACTTTGACATTTTCGTCTTCTTGGTCCTGGTTCAGATTGTCTCTTCCCAGCTCTGAAAAGCCCAGACAGGAGAACATGGACACTTCTGGGGACACTTCTGCTGGGAGCTGCAGAAGTCTAGCCTTCAAGCATCTGCAACAAACTAGACTTGTGTGGAAAGACAGAGCTCCATTGCTTTGAGCAAACCACTGCTCTGCGAAGCCCTCTCAGGTGCCACGGGCAGCAGGGACCTCCCTCTCTCCTCAAGACTCCTACGTGAACTATCCCTCGATGGAACAAGAGCCATGCCCTCGTCTAAGCCTTGTTGTAATACTCCTAGGACCCTCAGATCCTTCTATGCTTTCTGCTTGCATCAGAGTGTTTTGAGACCTAGTCTCTCCCACGGTTCTGCAGCATAAGGCAGCTCATCGCATGCTGGTGGCATTGTGTTTATCTGCTCAGCATTCTTGACCTGGTGGGTTAAGAAAGTATTATCATTCCCATGTATAAGATGCTGTACCTGAGACATGGAGGGGAGGATGGATAGCAAAAAAAGAGGAAGAAGCTACACTACAAGAGAGCCTTCTGGCACTAGGCCCTGTGTTAACCCTTTGTCTATTTCATCCTGACACACATGGGCACTCACCCCACTTCACAGAGGAGGGAACTATGGCCCCTCAAGGAAATGTGACTTGTCCTTGGGTCCACAGATAGGAGGAGAAGAAGACATCAAAAAGCATCTACTGTGTGCTGAGTACTTGCACACACACACTCGCCTTATTCCATCATCAAACACACACAAAATAAAACCCAAAGGCAAGTATTTTTATGCCTGCTTGCCAGATGTGTAGCTAAGGTTCAGATGCCGGGGTGGGTGGCTGCCCCAGGGGAGCGGGGCTGGACCCCAGGCCCCACAGCCAGGCACGCAGCACCCTTGCCTGACCCCAGCAGCCGTGGCGGTTCAGCACACATCCTTTCAGGGAGTGGAAAAGGAAACAGTGGGCCCTTTTACAGGGTTTCCGTGTGCATGGCGGGGAGCCCCTGAGGATGGCCGCTCTGCCACGGATGGGAGGAACCGTTTATTTTTTCTGTGGGCCACTCTGGAGCCTTTCAAAGGTGTGAAGTTCCATGGCCTGCAAAAGCTGATTCTACTGGCCGTCCAGAGCAGGCCCTGCCTGGGCCTCCGCAGCCCCCACAGGCCCATAGGCCCCTGCCTCTTGATGTGCCGCTCGCGGGAACACCCTCCAGTGACCCACCTGGCCTCTCACGGCTGAAAGGCTGCAGAGTGACAGGCCAGAAACTCGACTCCGATGTTTATTCACCTAACAGAGGCAGCTCTCCTCCACCGTCCAGACCCTCTGCTGCCTCAGGGAAGAAGGGACAGCAACCTACTCCCAGTCTGCCATAGCGCCACTCTCACCTCTGGAGACTGGCCACAAGGAGGAGCATCCAGGCTGCTCCTGCCGCAAGACAGAGTCTGGTTAGACATAAGGAAGAACTTTCTGCTACAGAGGGGCATTCCGCTCAGAAGGAAAAGGGGCATCTCCTGAAGTGTGGAGGCATCTTGGTAAGGACCTTGGGCTCTGCAATTCCTTTCCTCACCCCTATGACGAGGGAGGGGCGAGACAACACGATTCTCAAGCCCCACTTCCTACCAGTTCTGATAAAGTTATAATTCTGAGACTCCACAGCATGTGACAGGATCAGACTGGAACACAGAGTCATTTTTAAATGTTTCCATCTCTAGACCTGCCAGGCGATCGACTGTCTGGACAAGACTGAGCGACTGTGTCAGAGGACCGATTGGTGGCTTCCTTATCTGACAGCCAAGGAAGTTGCACAGTGACTCTGTAAAAACGGAACTGCCACTGCTGTTTTTCTGTTGTTCCTTTCCCCACCACCATTTTCATAACCGAGCTGTTTTGGTTGGACTGACCTGTTGTTTGTCTAAACCGACCCATTGTTAGACTGAACCGATGGGCCGAGCTGGTGAGGAGCTGTCCTGACAGGATGTTTTGGCTGCATGGACTGGTCTGCGTTCTGCGGTCACATCAGTCCCACCCCCATCCACTGTGAAAGGATATCCAGTGTTGTCATAGGCTTAAAGCTGAGCTTCAAATAAAAAAGGGACGAAGGACCTGACCAGTCGCCTATGCCTATCAGGCCCCCAGCCTTGCTGGGCGGTCTTGTTGGCCTGGGTGTCCACGTGGGCCGGACTGAGCCTGCAGTCCTGCCCCTTGTCTATGTCAGAGGATCGCTGAGCCCCCAGCACAGTCCCCTCACTTGCCTCTTTAACACCCTTCCTTTCATTGCCGACAGGTCCACCAACTTTCAATAGTGCTGTGGAAGAGGGTCCTTACTCGCTCACCACCAGGCCTATTCACCCTGCCTACCCCTGTTGGCCTTTCAGGCTCATATTGAAAGGAACTTGTCCACAAATCAGGGATTTGTCATTGTCCCCTTTGTCGAGGCTCTCCATTACCCTCAGCCCAACCCCTCCCATCTCCAGAGTCAGCAGGGGTGGCCTCGAGTGGCTGCGGATGCCACGGGACACAGTGTACCCAACACCCATGTTTAGAACGATGGTTGAGGCCTCAGAAGCTCCTAGTTTGTTTTGGAGCAGCAAGACAACATCTAGATTTCTCCTACCTCCATCCCCTCCCAATTTTACAGATGGGGAGACAGAGTCATCTAAGGCCTCTTGACACCCAGTTTGCCATTTCATTAGCTCATTTTCACTATTTCACTCCTTATTTCTTTCAGAATGAGGAAGCGACAGCGTTTGTCATTTGTGTTTATAATATGCTACGCCATTGAAAAATGTATATAATAGCTGCAGCCAGCAGTCTAGGAAGTTTGGGGTCATGGTTTTGTTGTTTAGCATCTGAAATCAAAAACTAGCCCCATGAAAACGGCAGTTCTTGGTTGAACTGCCTCTAAAATAAATAGAAACACTGGCCTGACTCATTTGAAATTCAATTCACAAAAAGGAAACAAATCCAAATTGTTCTTTTCCTGTTTCTAATATTTTTGCTCCCATGTTTAGCTTATTTAATCCAACTCCTTATTTGTGGGTGGGTATACTGGGAACCAGAGAGGAGCTCTAACTTGGCGAGAGGTGCACAGCACTGCAGGCAGGGTTGGCCTATGTACCTGGACCCGACCCTATTCTACTTCTTAGGCAGGCATTTCAGTTTTGGAAAAATCTCGGCTACATCGAAATGGAGTTCCTAGAACCAGCTGGGCACTGCAGTTGGGTTTGTCATGGAGCTTAGCCATTTTTAAACTAAATAGCTTATTAAGAAAAGATTTGAAAGTGGCAAAAGGAATTGCTCTCAATGCTTCCTCTCTGGGAAATTTGTCACGATCTCTTAGCATTTCTCACCCCAGCCACTTCCCCAAAAGAGGCACTTCAGGTGGACACAGGGCTGGGAAACTGCGTGGGACCTGAACAGGAGGGAAGACTATTGGAGGAAGACAACCTCATATAAAAGCGGCAATGGCACAGCTTGTCCTGAAGAAAAAGGAGGAGGCTTCATATTTAAATTGTTTCTTTTTGGCTAGTCCTTCTACAGAGTTTTGGGATGCATTCACTCGGAAGGCAATGTTTTCTAAGTTACCAGGCTGTTTCTGAAACTGGCTTTGTTTTGCTTTTGGTTTATTCCTAAGCGTTGTAATGGAATCCTGAGTGTTACTCTTCAGCGGCTATCTGACCGTCCTCTTCCGCTGTGCTGTCCCCATGGGGATTTATGGCTAGGTGGTGAGCCATCACATCTCTCTGAACCCCATAAGGACATGGATAGCGTCATCAACTCATCGCCGATCCATCCTCATCAATCCAGCTTTAATCACCCGCAAGACTGATAACCGTCGGAGACTGTTAATTCCCAGCAAATTATCTAATCCACATGTTGTCCAATTTGTATAAACCCAGCCCATGAGGATCATAAAATAAATAAGCATGAAATGGTTTAAAGTTTCGAATCTCCTCTCACCTAGGTAGACCAGCCTGCATGAACTCAGTAACCGTCGGCTCTCACCGCCTTCTAAGAAGGAACGAACAGCGTGGGTTCCTCTGTGTACTAGGTTGCTCCTGTTTCTTTCTAGCACGGAGGACACACACACACACATCTGCCTGTCCCTCCTGCTCCCCTCCCTCGCCCCAAAGGGGTCAAAGCTTCATTTCACTGGCATATTAATCATTGAAACAGTCTTGTCCTGCGAGGCACAGGCATGGTAAATGAAGATGCTGGATAATTTGCTAAAAGTAAAAGCAAGAGCCAGTAGATACTTGTAATGATGAGAGGTAGGGCAGAGAGGGGAGGTTGAAAAGGAGGCTGGTGGCTCTAGGGGATGGAAGAAACGACAAAATTAGACGGTGTTGTCTAGACTTAAGCACAGGGTTGCCAACGGGCCATGTGTGTGTGTGAATAGGACTAAGCCAGGAGTGGAGCCAAGTGAACTCTAAATCCCTTTTTGCCTCTGAAATTCTTCAAGACGATGTCTAAAAACCTATAATTCCAAAATTCTGTAATTCATAGATCTGATACTTCTCTAACAAAACAGACACTCTCTGATTCTAATGTTCTGTGATTCTAAGAGTCTATAATCCAATGAGTCTATAATTATAAACTGCTGTGATTCTCTAATTCTAAACTCCATGGTTCCCTAATTTTGCCATTCCATGATGCTAATATTCTGTGATTCTAAGATTCTATCATTCAATATGTCCTTAATTTAATATTTCAACATTCCACCATGTTCCAGTTCTATAATTATGAGACTATAAGTCTATATTTCTGTATATTTATTATTCTATATTTCTAATGCTGTATAATTCTAGCCTTCTAGAATTCTGATTCCATAATCCTAAAATTCCATAATTCTAATGTTTTCTGCTGCTAAGAATCTAAAGCATTTGTGTGATTCTATAAATCAATTTTTCAAGAATTTTAACAGTCTATGATTCTAACATTCTGGGTCTCTGAGATCCTACAATTCAGATGAGATCGGGCGCGTTTGGGGTGGTATGGCAGTACGCAGAGCCTACAACACAAATATATTTTGTAGTCCATGTTCTACATTTGGAAGACTAGAATTCTAAGAGACTAGAATTCTAAGCGCCTTAGTCCTTTAATTGTAATATTGTATGCTGTCATGATTCCGACATTTCTTATATTTTATTATTTCGTTACTACAAAGTTGCTTTCTCTACCCTACCAAGTACAGGAATTAAGCTACAAATGACAAAGAATCAAGGAACCTTCACAGCTGTCCTCCGAAATCAGGCTGTAGCATGTCCCAGGGCTGCGGAGTTTTTCTTTCCTCCGCGGCAAAGAAGACCCAAAGACGGCCAGTCTCTCCTGCTCAGGCTCCAGGAACTGCCAGAGAGACAAAGGCTGGGGTGGTGGGGGCTGGCCAGGGTCAGGCCGAGGAGTCAACCCCCACGCCTCTGGGAGGCCCCTCCTCAACAGCCAGGTTTCCAAACATCTGCCAGCGTTTGGGTCCCGATTGCTGTCCTTTAAAAGTATCCCTCTCCCTTTCTTGTGCTCCATCAAGGGCTCCCATGACAATCATTTCAAGCAGCTAATGAGTTTCAGATGGGCTTTGGGAGCCATGGACGGATGGACTCTCCGGGAGGAGGGTTCTTGGGCCGAGTTCTGTGGGCAGGGGGGAGGGGTAACTGTGGGGGTCAGAAAGAAGAATCTTTTGTAGCTGAAGTGTTATGGCTGCCCACCCCTCCCAGGCCTGGGAGAGATCTTGGAAAGGAGCTGAGCTCCGAGGTCATTCTGCTCCCTGCTTTCTACTCCCTCTCTACCTAATCACTCGTTGTTTTGAACTTGAAAGAAATCAAGACCCAGAATCATTCTATGAAAGCATCGAAACCTTCTTGAGGCCCAGATGTCATGACTCACCTGCTAATAGAAGGGTCTTTGCAAAAGGCAGGCATAATCCTTGTTGAAATTAAGTCTTCTGTGAATCTGGACCCTTCCGGTGCACAGGGCACAGCCAGAGACTTGCTGTCAGCTCTCACGTGAGCCCTTGGGCCCACTGGCACCACACAAGGGCAGCTCGGTAGTCCTGCTGCTTCCTCTACCGGGCTGCCTTCTCCCTTTGGTCTAGGACCCTGAGGGGGCCGACTATGACCCCAGAGGGCGTTCTCCCTCCTGCATGCGGGGACACAGGGGGGGCCAGAGGCTCGGGAGGGGCGTCTCAGCCTTCATTTCCGTAGCGTTGGGAGAGTCCAGGAGGCAGCAGGCGCCCAGAACCTGGCTGGGATTTCACAGTGGGTTCTGTGGCGTTCTCACTCTCCAGCTGCCCGGGGATCTTCCGCCACTTTTAAGGTCTAATTTAGGGATTCACTTAAATGAGCAGAACATTGAGAAAGACACACCAATGCATTTAGAGGAACTCACACACTCCACAGCCCACCGAGGCCATTCCCAAGCAGGAATGTTTTGGGGGGGGGTGGATTCTGCAACAGGATGTGTATAGTTTAGGGTTTGGAGGGGGTCTCTCCTGGCAAGAGAGACCAAACCTTATAATTAAGTAACTCTCCGTTTCCTTTAAGATATCAACAACAACAACCATGTTCTCCCTGGTTGCCTAAACAGGACAAATCCCCAGTTAAGCAGTTCCTGGTGGTCTGCGCTCACACATGTGCAGAGAGGGGGATAAAAATCCGCCTGGAAGCTGGCCTCCCTGGCTTCCCAGCAGCCGCTGCCTCCCTGCCTGCCACCCCCTCCCCTGTTCGCAATTAGGGGTAATCTTTTGTTGCCTGGAAAGTGTAAAAATCGCCGGCTTTTCTTTTTGCATGCATAATATCCATTTCCCCTCCAAGTGCGTTATTTGGTTTGGGAATTACATCTATTTACAAGAGTAGATGTTGCACAAAGGTTGTGTTTATGTGGAAAATTATATCGGTGACACGGGCTGATTGGCATGTGGACGCTGGGAGAGCAGGCCTTCTCATCAGCTTGGAATAACAAAATGATTGTATTTTCAGCAAAGCTAATTGATCACATACCTCGCTGGGCTATCTGTTTACTCAAAGGCCATCCAGGCCCTGGGAAGGTGCAGAGGCGAGAGCCCGGGGCGGTGGCCACCGCCAGGCTGGGCCAGCCAAGAGCTGGGGGTGTGGGTGGAGACAGGTCCTCGGGGGTCGTGCAGTTGGACTGATGGGCTGCCTCTGAAACCTCAGGTTAACCAGCCCCACACCTGTCCCTGGGGACTGTCCTTCTTCCGGATCCCAGAAGTCATCGTGGGGCACCGCAGGTGTGGGGAAGGACGAGCTGGAGTAAGATCAGGAGCGGCAGCAAAGAAAAGTTGAGCCAACGCCCTTCTCTTGTCCGTTTGAAAAGCAACCGGCGTTTAAGCTGCTCTGAGCTGACTGCATGGGTCCTGTGGGAGTGAAAACTCTGGAAACCTGTCTCCATGTGTCTTGACCGAGTGACTCTGCCTTTGCCCTTCTCTGGGGAGCTCTGGATCGGGGTCCTAGGTACTGGGAGGATAGATGGGAGAGGGGGCTGTCGTGGGGCGGTGGATGCCGTTAAGGAGTGCATTCAGCTTCCAAATCTGCAAACTGCCGAAACCTGAGCTCAGCTCTCTCCGACACTCCTGAAACAGACCCTGCTCGTGCCTTTGGGGAAGGAGGTGCTTATCTTTAGATTTTATGACCAACATTCCTGGGCCCAAGACTGTCGAGTTTGTGAGAGGTCTCCTAAGGAGATATCACTCCTCTAAAGTGACCCACACAGGCCAGGCCTCATACACTAAATAGCTGAATCCATCTAAAAAAAGCACCAAGCTAGAATTGCATTTCCTCCCCAGAGTTAAAACTCCAGTTATATGGAGATAGAAAACAAAACACTTGGATACAGTTAAGCAAGTCCTTGATTTGAAAATGACCAGTTATTCAAAAAACAACTTGTCAGGAATTCAAGAAACTGATTAATTTACCAAGTCACTTTGCAAATATGAAGTTCCCTTGAAAACTACTGGTTGGAAATAATGTGACCCACCCCCCTCCCATGTCATGAAGACGACTGGTTATTTTACCAACTTCCAGTTGGAGTTAGCCACACTGCTAGTTTTTCTTTACAAATAACTAGGCACAAGCATCAGCCCCAGGTTGGTCAGGTCCCAACTGTGGTTTGGTCTCTCTTCCCATTGCTGATCAATTTCAGATTTAGTTAACTTTTCCTAAAGCAAAGATTAAGACATATATCTGGGGACAATCAATCATGGTCCCTTATTGATTTCCTAGAGAAATCCTGAAAGTCTCAAAGACTATTGACCCCAGCGGCCTCATTTTTATTTATTTTATTTTAAAGCTGTGGATTAGGTACATAGGTGGTCATCATATAGGTGAAGTTTGGGTCTCCCTTTGGTCCCCACTTCGCCTGGTTTGGGATCGGGGTCCCTAATTGATGTTATGTCCCCTCCCCCTCCCCGGCAGTATCCCGCTACTGCCAATCCCTTTCTTACAGCATTATGATAAACGTTCAGGGTCCACTTACGAATAAGAACATGTGGTACTCAGTTCTTTGTTTCTGTGGTAGATCACTGAGTATTATAGACTCTAACTCCATCCAAGCTAACAGTCTCATTTTGTAAACGGAAAACTGAGGTCTAGAATAGTCTAATTTTTGCTGATCCCTGCTGGTGTCATCTGAGCCAGGTTTGTGTATTATGTTGGGGTCCTTGGATCAGGTGATGCTGAATAAACTTTAGGTGCTTTTTCTTCAAGTTCAGTCATGAAATTTTTTACCTCTACTCAGATCTGAGCCATACACATCTTAATTTGGAATTATTGAGATATTGCTGTAATAACTTCCTGGGAGTGCTGTCTATGTGTGTTTGTGCATGTTTGCCCATCACTGCATTTTCAAAATCTCTGGCTCTTCTGAAAGACAAGCGGTTTATTAATGCAGTGCTTTCCGAATTGTTTTTTAATTGGAAACATTTTGCAATGAAAGAACATTAATAAAACCTGAATCCAAATCAAACTTTTCTGTGTATGTTATTTTTACTCCACAGTCAAAAAACTTTTATTAGATTTAAAACTTTCACTGTGCTTATCTCTGGCTGTATAATGTTCTACAGTTTTTTTTTTAAAAAGCCCAATGACTCTGAAGTCTGGCAAAATAATATACTTTCTTGGATGTCTCTGTGTGTTGCCAATTAGCTCTACCGTGAACGCAGGCCCCATCCATCACCCGCCTCTGGGTGGCTGCAACCGAGACCTAATTTGTTTCATATGCCCTGCACACTCTGAGCCGTTCTCCAGTGCCTCCGACCTGCTGAGGAGCAGCCTGGTCGGAGAAGGGATGAATGACAAGAAAAACCAGAGGCGACCAGACGGTCCACTCCGCTCGCTCAGTGGGAACAACTCAGCCCTCCGTGCCTGCAGCTCCTTCTGCCTGACTCCCACCTCTGCCCTTCCTTCTGTTTCCCCTCTTCTCCCCTTTCACCACCCAAAAGACCCAGGACTCACAGGAGGCGAGGCCTTGAGTGGAGAGTGGAAAACGGAGCCTTGTCTTCCAACTTCCCAGGGCTGGCTGCTGTCCTCTCCCCTCTCTACCCGGTTCCCACCCCCTCCCACCTACTCCTTTTACAAGCCTGACTTTTAAACCTCCAGTTCCCTAGGAATTTTATGAATGCTCGGCACAAGCCAAAATAAACTCGTAAAGAAAAAGTTTCTAAAGAAGGTCATAGACCCGTACAGCAAGTGCTAAGCGGTAAAGACAAAAGCTCTTCGGGTCGCTGAGGGCTGTGGTCTGGGTAGTGGAAGGTTGAGGTCACTGAGGGAATGGGAGAAGGGGAAGAAAGAGTGAAGGCTTCCTTTCCTCTCTGAATTCTAGACCCACAGAGTTATTGTTATTATTATGATGATTATTACTATTATTCAATAATAACATTACTATTAATATGATGATGATTATTACTATTAATCAATAATAATATGATTATACATATTATTATTTTAAAAGCCTTGTCGTTTGGCTCCTCATTTTATTGGTGCTGTAGCCCAGAGAGGTGGAGAGATTTGTCCAAAGACACACAGCAGCTGGCCCACAGTGCTCGGACTCCCAGTCTGCTGCCTTCCCTCTCTGGGGTCCTGATACAGCGAGGAGAGGAAAGGAAGGGGCTTCAGGATCATGGAGCTGCCTGCTTTACCTCTCCAGAGCAGCGCTGGCCAAAGAATTTCTGCAGTGATAGGAATGTATTGTGTTTGTACTGCCCCATACATAGGCACTGGCTACATACAGCAGTCCAATTAAGAACAATATAAAACTCAGTCACACCCTGGGCTAGCAGGGTTTGTGTTGTGGTCTTCGGTTCTTGTGCCCAAGGGCTACCATACTGGATAGCACAGACAGAACACATTTTCATCTTTGTAGAAAGTTCTGTTGGATAGTGCTGCTCTAAGGGCCAGCCTCCGAGGACATACGTGTGGTCACGATCCAAGATGGCTCCTTTCTCTGGGCTTTCATCAGCTTTAGTGCCTCCACTACCCCCATCATGACACTTGCCACCCAGTTATAAGTGGCAACATCCTGTCTGTCTTGCTCACCTGAATAAGAGCTCCTTGAGGGCTGGGGTCCTGTCTCTCCTCTCTTTTATCCAGCACAGGAAAGATTCTTCATGAAGATTTTTTTTATTATAAAGACATGGGGTACAATTCAGGGTTAGGTATATAATCGTTGATTATGCAGGTACCCTTGTTGATTCTCCATGAAGATTCAGTCTCAGAATCTTAGCGTTGGAAAAGACCCTAAAGGGAGTTTAACTGAATGGCTTCTAGGACAGGGATCTGCCCTGCAGCCTTGCACATCTCCAGGGCACAGACCTCACTATCTCTTCACTTCCGAATAGCTGGGATTATTAGAACATACTTTCTAAACTCTAGTTGAAATCTCCCTGCTTGCATCCCCCACCTTGGCTCTGCCCTTTGGTGTCTCACAATATTAATTTTGCTTTTCTTTCCATGTAATGACCCTTCTAAGAGCTAAACATAGTCCGGTTCTTCCTTGTTCCTCTTCAAACATAGAGCTCGTCACTGAATGCCTAGATGTAGACAAGTCAGCAGAGAACTGCAGATACTGACCTCCCTTGATCGAGAGGCTACTCTTCTACTTGTACCACCCACACTTTCAGCAACTTCATGACTCCATAGGGTCATCTTGGGTTTGGGCTGTATAACTGCCCAGGCCATATTGTGGCCCCATGACTGAGTTGCCCTATTGGTGGATGGGGTAGGTTCTGTCAATCCTGTTCTTTAACTTGGGCATGTTCTACATCTCAGAGGTACTGTGAGTGCCTTCCTCATAAGTTTCTAAATCCCCCTCCATTGCCTGTGACTTCCCGGGGCTGGCAGAATCTTACATGTGGGATACTGTGAGCTCAGGCTGAGACCTGCATAAGCCTGGGTCATTTTCCCCTCTCAGGGCTCTTTCTAGCCCTCTGCTTCATGCCTGGGGTTGACCAGATGCCCCAAGGAGCTCTAGTCTTCACTCTTATGGGCTTGTTCTGGGGCTATATGGCCAGGCCCTGGTTCCAGTATAATAGTCTGGCAAGTGGATCACTTCTACTTGCCAGTGTGGTATTTCTTTTGTAGGCTCCCATGAAATTGAATATTTAGAATGGTGCTGACATACTTATTTTAGATGACTCAAATTGTTTTTAGTGATAGAGAAGGACCCACCCTACTGTAGGGAACCCTGGTCCTTGTGTTCACAATCCAATGGGAAAAACAGTCTACTCCGCAGGGTTAGGAGAGAAGTGCTGGGTGAGCCCAGATGAAAAAGCCTGGGGGACTTCCTAGAGGTGGTGATATCCAAGCTAGGTCTTAAGAATAAGCCAGGAAAAAGAGTGAAGAGAGATTCTGAGCAGAGAAGATGGTAGAAAGGTATCTGAATGTGATTCAGTCTGGTTGCGTAAGCTTGGGCAGATGGCTTAGCTTTTCCATTTATTTATTTTTTTGAGTTGGGATCTTGTTCTGTCGCCTAGGCTGAAGTGCGGTAGCAGAATCATGGCTCACCTGCAGCCTCTACCTCCTGGGCTCAAGTGATCCGTCCGTCTCAGCCTCCCAAGTAGCTGGGATCACAGGCGTGCACCACCACCCTGGCTAATTTTTGGGGGTTTTTTTTGTAAAGATAAAGTTTGGCCAAGTTGCCCTGGCTGGTCTTGAATTCCTGGGCACAAGCAATCCTCTCGCCTTGGCCTCCCAAAATGCTGGGATTACAAGCATGAGCCACTGATGCTTAGTTTTTCTGAACCCCAGTTTTCTCACAGGGCCAGGCCTTCATTCGGTCATTCAAAAAACATCCTGAGAACCCACAAAGCCAGGCCCTGTGCAGGTGTCAGTAGTGTTCAAAAGAGCATGGCAGTTCCTGCTCTAAGGAACACTAGACAGGGGCAATATGGCGGCAGGAGGGGCTGACACAGGAGTGGACCCGGCTACCTGGGAGCCCACAGAAGACTGCGTTGCCTCTGGCTGGGGCAGTCGGGGCAACTTCATTGACTGCCTGACCCTTGAGCTCAGTCTTGAAGGGAGGGTTAGTAAGAGACAGCATGACTAAGACGATGGAAAGAGCCTTCCAGTAGAGGGAACAGTAGATGCAAAGACACAGAGGCCTGAGGAAACCTGAGAGAGCTGGGGCCTGGGAAGTGGTCCCATATGCCTGTGGGGGGTGGTGCATGTTGACTGTGGCTGGAATTTGAGTCTGGAGCTGAAAGGCCTCCAGTGCCCTTTACCATGTGGGTGGTATTGAACTCCAAAGGATGTTAAGCCTGAGGTCAGATTTTTCAGTTTAGAGAATTTCTCTGGGAGCCAGTGTGGAGATTGGACTGACGAGCAGGAGACTGGAGGCCGAGAAATTGACGGGGAGGCTGGTAGGATGTCCAGGAGAGAGATGATGAGGCCATCACCAAGGGGGTGGTGTGGAGGCAAAATTGACAGGAACTTGGTGATGGGTGGGCATGTGTGGTAAGGGAGAGATGGAGCCAAGATGACCCAGGCATGTGGTGTGTTTGTCTTCCAGAAGTAATACCAATCATCATGGCAACATTAGCTAGCATTTATTGAGCAGGTATTTTGTGCTAGGCGAGTTTGCAAAGCATTTTACATACATGATCTCATTTAATCCTCACAGCAGTTCTGTGAGGTAGCTCTTGCTGTATCCCCCATTTTACAGACGAAGAAATGGGCTCAGTAAGGTTAGGTAACCCGCCCAAAGTCACACAGCAGACCCAGGACTGGCATTCAGGGCAGTCCTCAGCATCTCCATCCCTCCCTCCCTCCTGCTTTCCTTCTGGGCTCAAGCTCTGGGTGCCTGCCAGGCCCTCCACATCCTATCTGACCCCCAGGCACTCAGGCACAGGACGGAGTCTCACCTGCCCTCCTCCAGTGCTTTCCTACTCGGGCACCCACCTCCTCAACTACAGGGAGTCCCAGCCTCACTCATCTATCCACCCATCCGTCCACCCCCAGCGTGCGCTGAGTTTGCTCTGGGCCACACCCTGTTGGAGCCTGGAGATCTGGAGGTGAACAGATTCAGCCCTGCCAGTGTACTCTGCCCAGGCCAGGGTAGGGGTGGGTGCTCTGCAGAGACTCCATTTCAGCCACCCTGTCCAAAGGCATTACTCCACCCTCCCTCCCCCCAACCCCTTCCTGTTTATGCATAGCCCTCATCACAGCTGAATCACGATTTCGATTTGTTGTGCCCAGCTGTCTTTTATTTTTATTTATTTAATTATTTTTTTAGTTTGCGTCTCACTCTGTCGCCCAGGCTGGAGTACAGTGGCATGCTCACGCCTCACCACAGTCTCATCCTCCTGGGCTCAGGCTATCCTGTTCAGCCTCCTGAGTAGCTGGGACTACAGGTGCACGCCACCGCGTCTGGCTTTAATTGTTTTTATTTTTTGTAAAGACGAGGTCTCACTACATTGCCCAGGGTGGTCTCGAACTCCTGGGCTCAAGCAATCCTCCTACCTCAGCTTCCCAAAGTGTTAGGCTTACAGGTGTTGAGCCGCCAAGCCCAGCTCTATCTGCCTTTTAGAGGGAAGTTCCTTGTTGCAGGCTAAATTGTGTTCTTCAATCCCCTGAAATTTTTACGTTGAAGTCCTAACCCCTAGTATTGCAGAATGTGACTATATTTGGAGACAGGGTCTTTAAAGCGGTAATTACAGTTAAATGAGGTCACTAATCTGGGTTCTGATCTAATGTGACTGTTGTCCTTTTAAGAAGAGGGAATTAGCACAGACAGATAAACAGGGATGACCCTGTGGAGACACAGGGAGAAGATGGTCATCTACAAGCCAAGGAGAGAGGCTCCAGAGGAAACCAGCCCTCCTGACACACCTTCATCTCGAATTTCTCTCTTCCAGAACACTGAGAAAATACATTTCTGGTATTTAATCTCCCCAGTCTGCAGTACTCTGTTATGGCAGCCCAAGCTGACTAAGACACTCCCTGAGGGCTAATGCCTCATTTACTGATTGTGCTCCCAGGCCTAGCATTGTGTTCACCCACAATGAGGCTCTCAGTAGATATCTGTGATTAAAGATATGTCTGTGTGAATCTGTGTGATGCTTATATATGTCTGTGCATGCAAGGATGTGGGACAGTGTGATGTGTTCATGAGTGTGTTTGTATGTAAGAGGGCAGGTGTGTGTGCTAGTGGGCACACAATGAAGTGTGAACAGGTGTGGTAAGTGTGGAGCAAAGGTGCTGTGTGTGTCCATGAGCTGTCCATGCAAGTGTGCTTCTGGGCATGTTCATATGCTCACGTGAACATGAGTGTGCGCCTGTCCTTCTGTGTCTGACCATGTAGTGATGGCATGTGTGGATGGAAGCCTGGATCTCTGTGCCTGAGTGAGCTCTTGCACTCACATGTGTCTGTCCTACTCTTCTGGGAGCATCCCACAGCTGGGCAGTGACAAGGTCTCTACCCCAACTGAGTGCTGGGGAGGGGTTGGAGCTGCTGGCTCTCCACGGAGTGGACTCAGTCACAAAGGACCTTCTGACTTGAGGCTGGCCAGGGTGGCCCCAGTGAGTGTAGGTCGAGCTGTGAGGGGTGGTGGAGGAGGAAAGCAGAGCCAGCAGCTGCTCCCCTTAAACCTGCTCCTGTCCCCCAGCCCAAGGCAGGTTGCCCTCCACCAGCGACCCCCATAAGACTCTGCTCAGTTCAGCTCGTGAGACCTTTGCTTGCATAACGTGACCCCTGGTGCGCTCGCTCCCTGCTCCTTGGTTTGTTCCTCTTACTGAGATGATGGTGATGGTGATGACAATGACATTGGATGGTATGTCAAGACATCAGTTACATCCATTCCTCCCTTGTAGTTTCCTGTCGCCCTCGCCCTCACTCCAGCAGAGAATGACTCTACGCTCACTGCTCCAGGAAGGTGTGTATGTCAGGGCAGGAAAAAAATGTGGCCAGCAAATGCTCCCCACTTTTCTTTCCAAAAGTCTGAGCCTGTGTGCACTAAGCAGCGCTGCAGGGACGATGTAAAAGAGAAACAAGGTGGTACAGGGAAGCGGAGACGGGAAGGAAGGGCCAGCCTGGAAGACACAGGGAGGGGCAAGAGGTTCCGAAACCCAGGCTGGGCAGAGGAACAGAGCAAGATCTGTGATTCCCAAGCGAGAGCTTTGACGGCCTGGGAGTATGCATCTGTGGGAGGCACACTGGGACACACACACCCAGTACAGCTCCAGGGAGTCCCCGGGACTGCTGGACCAGAAGGGGCTTCATGGTGGGGTGAGGGATGGCTTGACTATAGCTGTGAGTTCAGCTGACTGACACCCAGAGCAGCCCCCACCCCACCTCTACACAGTGCTATGTCCTGGAACCTGAGTGACTAAGGTCACCTTTCCTACCAGCTCAGGTGAAGTTGGGGGGACTCAAACACTACATTCCTGTCTCGACAATATGGAGACCCACCGTGCTGTGCATTCCTGAATCTGTGGACTAAGACCACACCCACGGTGATACTCATAACCACCATCAGTCTTTGCGTGGTCTCGCCTAAAGCCAGTGATAGCTCTAAGGGGAAGGTGTTGTCATTAGTCTCTTTCTAAAGATCAAGAAACTGAGGCATAGAGACGTTAACATGTCCCACAGCTGCTATATGGCCGAGACAGGATTCTAAGCTATCTTAATCACTACACCATGTCACAAAATCTTCCTGACCAGCATCCACAGATCCCACATCTAAAATAAGAAGCTGGCTGAGCGCGATGACTCATGCCTGCAATCTCTGCACTTATGGAGGCCGAGGCAAGAGGATTGCTTGAGGCCAGGTGTTTGAGAACTGCATGGGCAACAAAGTGAGGACCCCGCCTGTATAAGAAATTTAAAAATCAGCCGGGTGCATGCATGCCTGTGATCCCAGTGACAAAGGTCTCACAGTTGAACTGATACAAGAGGATCACTTGAGCCCAGGAGTTAGAGGCTGCGGTGAGTCATGATCATGCCACTGCACTCCAGCCTGGGTGACAGAATGAAACTCTGTCTCAAAAAATAAAATAAGAATCTGAGACCACATCATCCTCACCATGCTTCAGCTCTCTCGTGACAGCCTTGTCTTCCCTCCTCAGGGCCTCCCCTTTTCTGCCTCTTACCACCCTTTCCCTTCTTCTGCTTCATACTGTTTCCCTCCCTCTAGCCAAGCTGCCTGGCCCCCCGTTTGCTGAACATGTTTTGTTTTCATGTCTCTTCACCTTCACACCACCCTGCCTGTTCCAGCTGCCTCTGATGTCCTTCCTTCAGGAACAGCTCACAGACCACTTACTCCAGGAAGCCTTCCCTAACTGCCCTCTTCCCAGCTGGAAGGGATGTTAGGTTTCCCTGGATTTTCCTTTAGATTCTTCCAGTTTCCACTGACACTTTCATACTGTTCTACTGATTTTTTACCTTGGGTGTGTCAGCCTACAGACTGTGAGCTTCTTGAAGTCAGAAAACATGTGAGATTCAACCCCGTGTCCCCTAAGCACCTAGTGCAGAGAAGATACCTAGTAAATGTTTGGTGAATGAATGAATGATATTTCTCACTATTCAGGCCCAAGCTAACACCTTTCTCTTGCAGGATCTTCTCTGACCACAGGGAACAGGATGGGAGGAGAGATGGGATTTTGAGCCAGAAATTCTGCTTCATCACTAATTTCTGTGGACTTATCAATCCTGCCCTCTCTGTAAGTTATAAAATGGGGGCTAGAAAGTCCCAACTGCTTTGAGAAACTTTGTAAACTACCAAGCCCCAGGGAGCCTCCCGAGTATGGCTCCAGTTCCCTCTATGGCTCTCCTGCTGGCAGTGGGGTGTCTTGGCTCCCCTGCTGGGCACTCTTGCCCTCCACTAGCACAGGCCTCTAGCCCGGTGCAGCAGGGAACCTCAACTCGGGGACCACGGAGCCCTGTAGGGGAAGGTCAGGCTGGCAATTTATGGCGTGAGGAGCCAGACCCCTCATGACACATGATCTGTCAAGGCCATGTTTTCCTTGGAATGCTGCTCCCTCACAGAACCTTCTTCCCAGCAAGGAGCTCTCCCTCGGGTGCTTAGAGTTCATTGCAGGCAGGTGAGGGGAGGCAGGGGTCCCCTGGGAAGAGGCTGTCTCCATCAGAAATGACAAATGGATTTCCTTTGTTGCAGGCCTCAGTTCAAGCACATTCCGGTAGGTTCTGAGAGGGCGATGGAGCCCTCGTGTGCTGGGAGGGAAGCCTGGCCCAGCTCTCTACCCCTTCTGCAGCAGACTCTCTTGGCTCAGAGGCTGCAGAGTGGCCACAGACAGAGATACAGGGATGCAGAGACAGAGGGAGAGGGAAGGGACACAGACTCAGAGAAAGATCAAGAGTCAGACTGACACAGAGACAGAGACTGGGACAAGAAGGGATAGAGGAAGTGCCCAAGGGCACCAGCACAGGGGTAGAGGTTCAAGACTGGGGTGGACAGAGCCAGGAGGGAGAGGGGAGAGTGAGAGTGCAGCCAGAGGCCATGGTGTCGCTGGGGACGTGAAGAGGCAGGAGGAGGTCAGAGAGAGAGCAAGAGGCAGAACTGAGATGCAGAAAGATGATGCGAGCAAGATGGGGAGGGAGAGCAGACCTGAGAAGTGAAGAGACACAGGAGAGAGAGGAGAGCCATGGGGGGAGGGGGAAAGACAGAGAGACCACCGCTGGCCACGTGGGCCTCCGGATGAGAAAGCCAAATCTCATAACCCTGGTGGAAGACTTAGGTCAGTTCAACCTTGATTTAGACAAATGTGTAGGCTCAAATCCCAGAGCCTGTCACACAGACCTGCCTACTCATCCCCTTCCTGGACAGAACCTACAATAGAGGGTAGAAGCACAGGTCAGTGGGGACCCCACGGGACCGGGATAGGGCTGTGGAAGGCCTGGTGGGCATGTGGGGGAGCCAGGGAACTGGAGGAAAGAGCCTGTGGGGGAGGAGGTGAGGAGAGAAAAACCAGGAATCCAGGCTGAGCTGAGGGAGAGGAAGAGAAGCCAGAAAAGGATCCCTGCTTTCTCTGGGGCCAAAGGCCCTGCATTTTTCATAGAATCAGGCTTGAGTCTGAAAGCCAAGCAGTCCAGCTTTATTTATTGAGCCTCTGCTAAATGCCAGGCAGTCCTTCCACTGTGGGAGATACCACAGTGGACACTAGAGTTAAGAAGCATGCCCCATTGAGCTTCCTTCCTAATTGGAGGAGAAAGACAGATACAGACAGAGGGGAGACATGGGCTGTGAATATAAGCAGCAGGCCAGGAGGACAGAGTGCCAGGAGGCTTGGGGCTTTAAGTGGGTGCTCAGGGAAGACCCCACAGAGAGGTCTTGAGAGACGTGGAGGCATGAGACGTGAGGACGTTTAGAGGAAACATGCCTGGTACATCTATGGGGCAGCAGGATCAGAATGGGCTCAAGGGGAGAGGACACAGAGCCAGGTGGGTGATGAGAGCCAGTGCTTGGGCTCCAAGTGGGGTGAGGAGTCGGTGGGGGCTTTGAGCAGAGGAGAGATGTGAAATGGCTTACCTTACTTAGGAAATGAAGGCTGTAGTCTAGGTGGTCACGGTGGTGGCTTGAAGCAGGGTTCTAGCCACAGA
Source organism: Cephalopachus bancanus (assembly GCA_027257055.1). Classification (NCBI taxonomy): domain Eukaryota; kingdom Metazoa; phylum Chordata; class Mammalia; order Primates; family Tarsiidae; genus Cephalopachus; species Cephalopachus bancanus. Next base: position 687,185 of record JAPVLO010000396.1, read on the forward strand.
AGCCATGAGGAATGGCCGGGTTCTAGCTGTTGTGAAGGTAGAATAAGCAGGATCTGCAGATGGGTTGGTATGGGTGTGGGATAAGGAGGAAAGACAGTAGTCACAGCCTCCCCGCCAGGGCTTTGGACCTCTGCTCTCACCGCCAGGGGCAGAGCATGCATGCCGCTTCCTGGGTGCCCACTCATCTCTTGGACAGCCCTGCCTGACAGAAAGCTTTCCCTGGGTAGAGCTCAAACCTGCCATCCAGAAGGATCCACTGGTATGTTTAAGTATTTATACAGGTGGGTGACAGTGACAGGAAGAGCCTCTGAGACTCCCTGTGGACCATCCGGAGAGGTCCAAGGAGTCAAGGCCATGTGAGGGAGACAGAGCCCATCCTGCCATCTGACTGCCACGGGCTCCTCGTCCTCATCCCATTATTCTGGGTGCTGCCTCTTGCAGAAGAATTTCCTTTCTATTTCCCCAAAGTGACGGCTGCATTGGCTTCAGAGGAGAGCACAGGTGGTGACTGAGGTAAAGCCCTGGCACCAAGTTACTATTCAATAAAAGTTATTGACGATAATTAGTTTTATCCATCATTAAGAGTCAGAGTGATATGGATTTAAATTGTACATCCTTGGACAAAGTCTTCAAATTCCCTGAGTCTCAGAGTATATACCTTCAAAAAAGAGGGCATAAGAGAACTTTCCTTATACAGTTGCTAGGATTAAATGAGATAATGCATGCACAGAATTTGCCATGGCGCTTGACACAGAAGAAATATAGTAATTAATGGGCAAGTGAGTGTTGGAGTCAGCTTATTTCATCTTGTGAGAACTGACTGTTCAATTTTCAGGAATTCTGTAAGCCAGCCATTATTAAAAATTAAAATGTATAATTTTACAATTAAAGAAATTATATTAAAAACAACGGTAAGCTCAAAACCTACCATTTCTCGATTATTTACATTTTGTGGTTATTTATGCTCTTAATATCTACTATACCTGTCTGGTGTAAACTGCTGTGTACCCCTTCTCAACTCTGTTTAGTAACGTCATGTTGGTAGCTTGGAATCAGCCATGATAGGAGTAATTACACCCAGAATTCACAAAGGCTGCTGGTCAGAACTTAATTTATTGTTTTATTGTCTAGATTTAAGAAAGCGATGAGGCCGGGCTCGGTGGCTCAGCCTGTAATCCCGCGCCTTTGGGAGGCTGAGGTGAGCGGATTGCCTGAGCCCGCGGGTTCGAGACCCGCTTGGGCAGCGAGACCTCATCTCTACAATAAATCAAAAAAACCAGCCGGGCATGGTAGCGCATGCCTGTAATTCCGGCTACTCGGAAGGCTGAGGCGGAAGGATCGCCGGAGTCCAGCAGGTCGAGGCTGCGGTGGCCGGAAGCGGCCACTGCACTCCAGTCTGGGCAACAGAGTGAGACTCCAACTCAAAAAAAAAAAAAAAAAAAAAAAATAAGAAAGCGATGAAGAGGAGATTAATAATACAAATGAAATTTTAAAGTATATTATGTCTGTAACACAAAAGTTTGGAAAAATGTTAATGTTCAAGATGTTAGTGTTCAAAACTACTGTGTGATTCAGCAAAGTATTTTCTCATGTCATCGATGATTAATGAAACTTGACATAATGCCTTTGTTATAGTTTCACCTTTCTTGTTAATGTAAGAAAATTATCAATCAACATTTATGTCAGAACCATGAAGGGGGACCCCAGAATTTATATATAAAAATTTGTGTATTTATTCTTACATGTTTAAACTTCAGTCACCTTCAAAGTACTCTCGTTTGATGCAATACACCTATTAAGACACTTTTTCCACTGCTCAAAACAGTTTTTGAATTCATCAATTGTGATGCCTTTTGGTGCTTCTGCTGATTTTTTGCTTCACCTCTTCCACGTGGCAAAATGTTTCCCTCTAAAGAATTTTTTCATCTGGGGAAACAAAAAAAAGTTGCTCAGGGTAAGATCAGGTGAATTGGGAGGGTGGGGCATGGAGTCATGCCATTTTTGGTAAAAAAAAAAAAAAAACAAACAAACCGCTAAACACTCAGCATAGTGTGGGTAGGTGTGCTCATAAATCACTCATCATGAAATGGGCAAAAACACTGAAAGAATCTTCCTCCAAATAATTCAGTAAAGCAAAATACAACCTATCACAACAATGCCAGCTGGTACACTGATGCTGTTGGGTTCCTAGAACACTTACCTGGCGAGGAAGCCTATACCACAAAGGGCCCACCCTCCAAAAAATAATTCTGTTTTTTTTGGGGGGGTCCTCTTGCAAACACTCATTTATCAATTGCAACATAAGCTGGGATAGATGCAAAAATCAGCAAAGGCACTCTAAGAATTAATTGACTGTATGGACTCAACAATAAAATAAAGATACTATATATTTTATTATTTTTAAATTGTGTGCTACACATTCTTTATATGAGTACAATTTATAATAAACATATATGTGTATCTACATATGTACTTTACATAAATATGTATAAACACATTTTTTTGAGAGGTGGTTTTAAACATTTACCAGCACACCACTGTGGTGATTAATTTTATTACTGTTTTTATTACATATGATTCAATATGACTTCTAGTACTGCAGACTGATGAATTCAGACCACTCTCTCTTGCTAAGTGCAGCTAGAAAAAGTTGAACAACAACAATAATGACAAAACACATCTGCTTGAAGGCATCGGAGAGTTAACAAGACAGTGAAGAATTATAGGAACAAAACAGAAAGAAGAAGGAAATATGGACAGGTAGACTTAGCATTTAAGCATTGCTTTCCCCCCATGTGTATCTGCTAACCACTGGAGAGGCTAAGAAACTGAACAGAGCTGTCAACAGATTCACAAAACTAAGGTGACAAAAACTGGAGTTCAGAGTCTGCTGAGAAGGAAGGATTCCAGCAATACTAAAGGCTTTTGGTGTGGCTATTACCTGAGAGAAATGGTGAACAGGAAATAGCCCTAAAAAGGACTGTAGCCTAGCTTTAAATTATCTTAGTCACTGATTGGATTGAGGTGATCCAGGATAGATAGTGCCCAGAATCGTATGTATTAAGAAAATGTAAATCATCTCTGAACAAAGATAGCATCAGCCCAGACCTCAAATAATTATCTCTACAGTTAGTCACACGCAGTGTTTAGAACATAATATAAAATATCTAGGCATACAAGACTATGCATATTTTTTTAAAAGAGACAACAGAAACAAGCCTACAGGGGAACCAGATATTTAGTTAATCAGATATGGACTTTAAAATAACTATGATTTTTGGAGGAATAAGTTCTAGTGTATATAGTACTGTAGGGCAACTATAGTTAACAATAACATATTATATAGTTTTAAATGCTAGGTGGAGGATATTGAATATTCCTAACATAAAGAAATGATATATGTTTGAGATGATGGATATGCTAATTATCATGATCTGATCACTATACATTATATGTATAACATCACTATGTACCCCATAAATATATACAATTATTGTGTGTCAATTTTAAAAATAAAAATACATTAATATATTTAAGTAATCAAGTAATAACTGGAAAATAACAGCAGGAGAAAAATATTTTTTAAAATATTGGAAATTCTAGAACTGAAAATTGAAGAAAGAAAAAAAGACATTAAGAAGGAAAATGATCCCAGATAGAAACTTGGAGAGGGTGAATGAAATAAAGAGCAATAAAAATGTGAATATATGGGCAAATAGTTTATAAATTAAAGGTATAAAATAATAACAATAATGTCTTATGTGGGTTAGAAACATAAATAATTAAGAGATATGAAAACAACATTATATTTGGGAAGGAATAAATGTAATTGAAGTGTTCTGAGAACTTGAATTTTTGGGAAAGCATAAAAGTATAAATACATACATTATATAACATTTGATAAATCAAGAATGCATTTTAATCTCTAAATAAATAAGAGAATAGTAACAAAAGATAATCAAAATACTCAATAAATGCAAAATAAAGCAAGAAAAGAGGAAAACGCAAATGTAGAACAAACTGTAGGACAAATAGAAAGTAAATGGTGAGATATAAGATTTAAACCTAAATAATTCAGTAATTACATTAAAATATTAATGAACTACAGTCCTCCCATTAATTAAAAGAAAAAATTATCAGGCTGTGTTAAAACATGAAATAAACTATCTAGGGATGAGTCTCACAAGTATAGTGCTGCATAAAAGAAGCAAGACATGAAAAATAATAGGTAAGGTATGATTCTATTTACATAAAGTTTTTAAATGGCCAAAACAAATTTATGGTGTTAGCCGGGCTCAGTGGCTCAGCCTGTAATCCCGCGCCTTTCGGAGGCTGAGGTGAGTGAATTGCCTGAGCCCGCGGGTTCGAGACCCGCCTGGGCAGCGAGACCTCATCTCTACAATAAATCAGAAAATCAGCCGGGCGTGGTAGCGCATGCCTGTAATTCCGGCTACTCGGAAGGCGGAGGCGGGAGGATCGCCGGAGCCCAGCAGGTTGAGGCGCGGTGGCCGGAAGCGGCCACTGCACTCCAGTTTGTGCGACCGAGTGAGACTCCAACTCAAAAAAAAAAACACAAACAAATTTATAGTGTTAAAAGTGAGGTAGTGGTAACCTTTGGAGAGAAGGCAGAAGTAATGATCAGGGCAAGGGTGTAAGAGAGGCTTCTGGTGTACTGGTGCATAGAATTTGTGATAATCAGTGAACTGTGCGTTTCCATTTCTGCATCTCCCTGTAATGTGTTATATGTAAATAAAAGGCTAAATAGAACAGAATCTAATCTTCTCCCTACACTCCAATTTTTCCATCTTCCAGATGTCTTCTCTGACTCTTAAAATTCAAACTTTACACCATTATCAAGCCTCCTCCCAATACCCTCAAATTCATCCTTCAGTCACTTTCCTCTGCTCCCTCTGTGCATCCAGCCCTGTACTGGGCAATAGAGGTACAAAGGTGAGTAATGTAGTCCTTGTCCTCAAGGAGTTTATTCTATAGGCGGAGCAAGTAAAAATTAATACAATGCACTCAGTGAACAGCAGGGATGTGAAAATGTTAGGGAATCTCCAGTTACTTCCAAGGGAACCGTTGTTGCTGTTAGGGTCAGAAGCGTTTCCCAGTTCTACTACATCCTAGCTGTGACTTTGGGCAAGTTCCTCAAACTCTCTATCCTCAGATTTTTCATCAGTAAAATGGAGATTCTGCCAAAATATTCTTTGAGGGCCAAATAAATTAACACAGGTAAATACCTGACACATAGAAGGTGCCCAATAAGACTAACTCCTTCCTTTTCCCTCTCTAGCGAAGGATTCCCAGAGGTAGGTTTGTACTGGACTTTGAAGGATGAGGGGCTTTCACCAAGTGAAGTTCTCCTTGAGGGACTGACCTCCCTTCACCTCCTCTTCCGTTATCTCCATCCTGACCCCAGTACTAGGTTGGGCACCCATAAAGTCCTTACTAAAATCTTCCTGATCCCACCAACAGCTGTAATCTGTCTCAGAGCAGAGAACAGATGTGCTATGTTTCAGAGTAGAAAATCTGAAACAGCCAAATGTTGGTTAGAGTTGTGGTGATACATACCCTAAGTTTGGCTTTGAGTTCTACTACTCGCCAAATGTGTGACCTTGGATAAGTCCCTTCACGTCTCCAAATCTCAGTACCTTCCTACATATAACAGAACTTTAAATTCTCCTTCACATGGGTAAGATTAGAATTAACTTAAATGATAAATATATAAGCCCGTTTAGAGAATACAAAATATTGTGTAAATATCAATAGTAATTATGATAGTAAAAAAACATGTACTGAGTACTTTTAAGGTGTCTGACACAAGCTTATGAATACTTAATAGGTATTATTTCATTTCATTAAGTCCTTACAGTCTTAGGAAGTAGTAAACAATTATCAGCTTCTCAGGTTTCTCCTCCAGGTGAGTGCCAGAGAGACCCCTTAAGGGAATGACAGAGAGCATTACAATGCGGAATAGGACTTTGGGGTCATTGCCATAGATGCTAGGGAACTGTTGTAGTCCATTTATGCTACTATAACAAAATACCTGACATAGATCATTTATAAGCCATAGGAATGCATTTCTCATGAATCTAGAGACTGAAAAGTCCAAGGTCAAGGTGCCACCAGGTTTGGTGTCCAGTGACAACTGATCTCTGCTTCCAAGATGGTGCCTTGTTGCTACATCTTCAGGAGGGGACAAATGCTGTGTCCTCACATGGCAGAAGGGAAAGAAGGGTGAAAGGGCAGAAGGGACAATCACCATGTGAAGCCTCTTTTATAAAGGTCTCCTCCATTCACAAGGGAGGAGCCCTCATGAAGTAATCACCTTCAAAAGGCCCCACCTCTTAATAATATTGCATTGGAGATTAAGTTTCAGCATCAAATTTGGAGAAAACACATTCAAACCATAGTAGAAACCCACTCAACTTTTGTAATTTTTTGCCCCGTCCATTTTCTCATTGGATACTATCAGGCCAGGTGTGTATTAACCCCATGACAGATGGGAAGTTAAACCCCACAGAGGGAGAGCAACCCATCCAAGGCCCATCAGTAGGCCAGGAACAGGCTTGCAACCAGGCCTCTGACTACCACCCAGGCCTCCTTCAGTGCCACACTTACTCAGAAATAGGAAGCCCAGGAGCAAAGAGGGGCCACCTACTAGGTTCCATTACTATGGGTTCTATTTGGATTGGAATCCACCAGGTTGAATTGCACTGGGTTTAGTTTCCATTCATTTGGGTCTCATTCGGTTGAGTTTCCTTGGTTGATTTTCACCCAACATGACCTTCAGCATTTCATAGGGCACTGTCAGTTGTAACTGTCAGTAATCCAACTGCATAAGCCAAAAAGAGGATCTATTCCCTCACTTTAGTAGGAAGTCCAGGAGTGGTACTAGCATCAGGAACTCCAAGAGCCAAAAGAGTTGTCCGATCTCTGTGTGTGCACCTGCCTCCACCCTTGTTCTCTCTCATGCTCTCTGCATCTCATTACTTTCTGCACTAGATGGGCTTCCTGTCTCTGGACAGCTGTCCTCCATGACCTGGTGGGGAGAGTAGAGGAGTGAGGACAAATGACCTCAAACAGCTCCACACAACCCTAGTTGGGTAACTCCAAACTTTCTCTTTCCTGGTGTCCATATATTTGGTCCCAAGGAAGGATTCAGAACATGATCTCGCTTTGTTCATGTGCCCCACTACCCTGAGCCACTCACTTTGCTCCAAAAGGTGGGGTGTTCTAAGGACTCCACGAACAGAAAAGATAGGACACTCTGACCAGAAACAGCTCCCTCATGGAATGGGAGAGGAGCGAATTCCCCATAGAAACAGGGAGTGTCTTTCACAGAGGGAGGAGGAAAGAAATGTCATTTATTGGACAAGCTATCATTTCTTTCTGGTGACTGCTGTTGTGGAGCTGGCCCTGCCTAGTCTGCTCTGGCTGGGACCATTTCCTCTGAGTCTCACCCTGACCTGTGGGAAGAGTAGTGCACCAGGCAGGTGCACTGGCGTTACCCTGCTCACCTCCGAGCAGCCCCAAAATGTTACTGGGTGTAGGAGCAAATCCAATGAAGTAGCTGTGTGACTATGGACAAGACTCCATCTCTTATTGGGCCTCAGTTTCTTCCCCTGTAGAATGGGAATGATGGCCACTCAGTAGGAGAACAGTGAGGTGAAACAGGATCCTACCAGTGGGCAGGTGGGTCGGTGGGCATGGAACTCAGGTGAAGCTGGAGGAATGGACTGGCGAAAAGATTGATGTGTTCATTCAACACGTTTGTACCATTGACTGATATGCCAGGCTCTATTCTAGGTGCTTGTATATTAGAAAGTCAAATAAAGATCTCAGTCCAATGGCATTCTAGGGGAGAGAGACAAGTCATAAACAACAACATAATATGTGAGTAAATCATATGGTATATTAGACTACAGGTGTGCTACCAAAAAGGACGAGTAGATGGCAGCAAAGGGGAGGAGACAACAGTGTCAAATGGAATGTCAGAGTGGGCCTCACCAATAAGGTGACATTGGAGCAAAGTCTCAAAGGAGGTAAGTAATAGGAGCCATGAGAGTGATGAAAAAGCCCCAAAGAGAGTGGTGGGATTATCTAGGATCTGTGAGTAGAAGTCCTGAGTCTGGGAGTGTTCTGAAACTGGGTAGGTGTGTGTATATGCGTGGACAAGCTCCTCAAGCCTCAGCACAGAAAAGGAGCTTAGAGACTCCCACATCCCATCCCACCCTCTCGTGCTACTGCAGGGTCCTGGGTCAGAGAGGGAGAGCGAGTTTGCATCTCCTGATTCCCAGCCCAGGACTCAGTAGCTGGCTGCCTCATGGGCAGGAAACCCAGTCATCCCATATCACCAGCCCTGAGCCACTTTGTCATCACCTATTCCTCTGTCTCCAGCTCTGCCTTGGGGTGGCTATGGTCTCAACTGGGGGCCATGGACCATATCAAGGGCAAGGGCAGGACAACATGGCTGCATAGCCTAGTGGATTTCACCACTTTCCACCTGAAATGAAGATCATCCTTAGACAGGTCAGGGCCTACTCACCACATTTCAAAATCACGGGGAACCTGTCCAACAAACCAGCATTTTGGTTGTGGCTTCACTGGCATTTGCTCAGAGTGGCCAAAGATCCAACCGCTTCTCCCTGCAAACAACCCATCCTGGATGGTGCCTTAATCCAAAGTGTGCCCTAACCAGGGCCTTTGTCCTCAGGGTCCTTAGAGGTCCCTTAGAGGGGACCTTAGAGGTCCCATCCTCTCTGCTTCTCCCCAACACCAGGGGCCTTTGAAGATGCAAGGTAAGCTAATGAAGGCCAAGAAGAGCTTTCAAAGCCAGAGGCAGATAGGCTCATTTGCATTCATTTCCATTTAATTAAACAAACATTTACTGATCATCCTCCCATGTGTCAGGCCCCGCGTTTCACCAAGAGTCACAAAGATAAATAAGATTAGGTCCCTGCCTACGGTAGATGGCAAAAATGACCACAAACTCTTCCCATCTCTGTGTGCCTGTATCTCGCAATATCACTTCACAGACTCTCCAGTCAAGGAATGGGATCTCTTTTTCAGCCCCTTGACTCTGGAATGCTCCCATGAGTTACTTTGGCCAATGGAACATTAGTGTATGGGACTTGGAATCACTTTTGAAAAGCACATGTACATTGAGCTTGTCCATGTGTATACACATATCCATCCAGCTTCAGGACGCTCCTAGACTCAGGAATTCTGCTCACGGACCCTAGATAATCCCATCACTCTCTTTGGGGCTTTCTCATCCACTCTCATGGCTCCTGTTACTCGACTCCTTTGAGAACTTGCTCAAACGTCACCTTCTTAGTTTGGCCTCTTGCTGTTCTTGGGAACCTGCAACCACCACCCCATGAAGAAGCTAGCTTGCTGACTGATGAAAATCATGCCGACTCATTACTCCAGCCAACAGCCAAGCCACTACAGACACGTGAGTGAGCCCAGCTGACCCCAGCAGAGGAATCACTCAGCTGAGGCCAGATCAAATTGCTGACTCACAGAACTGTGAGTGTGGTAGATGGTTGTTGTTTGAAGATATTACAGTTTGTGTGATTTATTATGCAGCAAATTGTGGCACTGCCTGTAAAGATCTTTCTATCTTAGAAGTCAGACCACTGAATAAATAAATGAAACTAGGTTGGTGTAAGACAATAGGGAGTAGTGGGGATGATTGCAAACTGTCCTCACCTGAAGGAAACAGCCTCTATTCAGCTCTTTCTAATTGCTGCCATTCAAGAATGTGTAACAGTGTTGCCAGATAGCTGTTAAAAGATAAGTCCAAATCAGGACATGCATGCAAGCTGTCCCAATGTTTCAGTGATAGCAATTTCATTATCTTTCACCCATGTAGTCTCAGAATCTGCAGGCCTAATCCAGCCCACAAATTTTTAGCATGCAACTCTAATTTGATGAAAGAGTGGGAATACTTTAAATAACAACAACACTGATATCCTTGTGAGCCTCTCAAACTGGAACTCAGGTACTCACTGCTGGGATCAAAAAGCAACCAATCAACTCACCATTAGGCCCCTACTCCTGCCAATTGGTCCTTAATACTGACCAATCAGAACAGCAACATCTTACAGCTAGTGCTAGCCAATTGACTTGGACTTAGGGCTATATAAGCACTAAGTTTCGACCCCAGAGACAGGCAAACCCTTTGGGGCTGCTCCCACTGTGGGAGCGTTTCTGTCTTCTCGATAAATCCTGCCTTCTCAAAAAAAAATTAAAATTAAAAAACAACAACACTGAAAAATAACAATAACAATACCCTTAAAATGAGGAGTTACATGCAGGGAAAGTTAAGCACCAGTTACAGGAGTTCAGGAGAGGCACTTAACCTAGCCAAAGGACGTCAGGGTGGGCTCCTCCCAGTAGGTGACATCCATCTTGGATCTTGAAGACCGAAGACATGTAAGCCAGGTAACAAGGTACCAAAGATGACCCGGAAGAGGAACAGCCTGTCCTAAGGATGGGTGAGGCAGTGGGAGATTCTGGAAGGATGGTATCCCCTGAGACATTAGGTGAAGCAGCAGGGTGGCCAGAAGTGGGGCTGGAACCGTGAACAGCATCAGGTAAAATCTAGACTTTATTGACTGCAGAGATGGCAACGTGATGACAGCAATGTGAGGAACCAGGCTCCTAAATTCAAACCCAGCATGGTCGTTTCCTACCCATGTAAACCTTGGCAGATCATTTATTTCTTTGTGCCTCAGTTTCCTTTTATTAAAATGAAGTTAGGGCCAGGTATGGTGGCTCATGCCTGTAATCCTAGCAATTTGGCAGCAAAAAAGGAGGCAGGAGAATCACTTGAGCTCAAGAGTTTGAGACAAGCCTGGGCAAAATAGCAAGACCTCGTCTCTCTTAAAAAAAAAAAAAAAAAAAAAAAAAAAATATATATATATTATATATATATATATAAAATAAAATAAAATAAACATGGTTAGTAGCAATAACATCTAACACAGTGTTGTTGTAAGAGTTAAATCCCTGCTATCATTTCTGTATGAAGAGCCATGGAAGGGTGTTGGTTGTTTTGTTTTATTTTTCTTTATTTATTTTTTGGTAAAAGCAAAACATGTTCCTTGTAGAAAATGTATAAATCAATCATTGCTGGCATTTGCAGGTATGTGTCCAGTCTTTCTATCCTGTACAAGTAGAGTATATTTATTGTTTGTTTTCACAAATGTGAAATCCTCCTCAATATAGAATTTTATGTTGTTTTTCTCTTAATGTCCTACAGAATTTTTCCATGTCCTTAGAAATTCTTCAAATACATACTTTTTTAAAGTTATTATGAAAATAATGCACATGTGTGGGATGTCTTCTACATGCTTTAATACAGAGAATAATACTAGCAATTCTGATGATTAACATATATAAAACATTTAATATGTCAACATTGTTCTAGGAGTTTACATGTGTGAACCCAATTCATTCTCACAGCCTATGAAGCATGCCATCTGTACTAGGGGGGACCCCAAAAAACCCAGAATTATCTTTTGGAAGGCAGGCCCCTTGTAGTACATTCAGAATTTGTTCCTCTGGATCAGTCAACCAAAGTTTTTATCTGGAAGTTTTGAGAAGGTTGCATCACGATTTGTGGAAGAAACGTTCTGAGTTGTGGCAAACAGTTGACTTGTTCTTCCATCATGACACACCTGTCCATACTGCACTGAGCATTCAGCAGTTTTTGACCAAAAATGTCATGACCCCCATGCCCCACCCTCCCTATTCACCCAATCTCTCCCCGAGTAACTTTTTTTTGTTATTCCCCAGATAAAGAAGGTTCTCAGGGCCGGGCTCGGCGGCTCAGCCTGTAATCCCAGCACTTTGGGAGGCCGAGGCGAGTGGATTGCCTGAGCCCGCGGGTTCAAGACCCACCTGGGCAACTTGGCAAGACCTCATCTCTATAATAAAAAATCAAAACATTAGCCGGGCATGGTAGCGCACACCTGTAGTTCCCACTATTTGGAAGGCTGAGGTGGAAGGATCACCTGAGCCCAGCAGGGCAAGGCTGCAGTGGCCGGGAGCATGCCACTGCACTCCAGTCTGGGTGACAGAGTGAGACTCCAATTCAAAAAAAAAGAAAAGAAAAAAGAAGGTCCCTCAAAAGGAAATCTTTTGCTGATATGGAAGAGGTTAAAAAATAAAAACCGGCAGAAGCACTAAAAAGCATCAAAATTTTTATTTTATTTTTTTATTTTAGATTCAGAGGGTACACATGCATATTTGTTATGTGGACATATTGTGTAGTGGTAAAGATTTGGTCTCAGGTGGCCCATTCTCTGAATAGTGAACATAGTGCCCCATAGGTAATTTCTGAACCCTAAACCCTTCTTCTCCCTTCTCCCTCCCCCCTTATTGGTGTCCCCTGTGTCTATTATTTCCATCTTTGTGACCGTTTAACTCCAACATATGAGTGAGAACATGTGGTGTTTGGTTTTCTGTTTCTGAGTCAGTTTACTTAGGATGATGATCTTCAGTTCCATCCATGTTGCTGCAAAGGACATGATTTCATTATTTTTTATGACTGCATAGTATTCCATGGTATATATCTACATATGCCACATTTTCATTATCCACTGATCAGTTGATGGGCATTTAAGTTGATTCCACATCTTTGCAATTGTGAATTGTGCTGCGATGAACATGCAGGTACAGGTGTCTTTTTTATATAACAACCTCTGTTCCTTCGGGTAGATAACTAGTAGTGAGATTGCTGGATCAAATGGTAGATCTGCTTCTAGTTCTTCGAGTCATCTCCACACTGCTTTCCATAGAGGTTGTACTAATTTACACTCCCACCAACAGCGTATAAGTGCTCCCTTTCTCTGCATCTGTACCAGCATCTATTATTTTTTGACTTTTTAATAATAGCCATTCTGACTCGTGAAAGGTGGTATCTCATTGTGGTTTGAATTTTCATTTTGCTTATGATGAGTGACGTAGAGCATTTTTTCATATGTTTGTGGGTCATTTATATAACTTCTTTCAAGTGATATCTGTTGGTGTCATTTGCCTACTTATTAATGGGTTTGTTTTATTTTTTTCCTGCTGATTTGTTTGAGTTCTTTGTAGATTCTGGATATTAGTCCTTTGTCAGATGTATAGTTTGTGAATCTCATCTGCCATTCTGTAGGTTGTTTATTCATTCTGTTGATTATCTCTTTTGTTGTGCAGAAGCTTTTTAGCTTAATTAAGTCCCACTTATTTATTTTTGTTTTGGTTGCATTTGCTTTTGGGGTTTTGGCCATAAATTCTTTGCCTAGGTCAATGTCCAAAGGAGTTTTTCCTATGTTTTCTTCTAGGATTTTTTTTATTTCAGGTCTGTCATTTAAGTCTCTAATCAATCTTGAGTTAACTTTTGTATCTGGGGAAAGATGGAGATCGAGTTTCAGTTTTCTGCATGTAGCTATCTAATTTTCCCAGTACCATTTGTTGAATAGGTGTCCCTTCCCTGGTATATATTTTAGTCTGCTTTGTCAAAGATCAGTTGGTAGTCAGTATTTGGATTTATTTCTGGATTCTCTATTCTGTTCCATTGGTCCATGTGTCTTTCACTTTACTAGTACCATGCTGTTTTGGAATATAATTTGAAGTCAGGTAATGTGATGTCTCCAGTTTTGTTCTTTTTGTTTAGGATTGCTTTGGTTATTCTGGCTCTTTTTTGGTTCCATATGAATTTTAGGATTGTCTTTTCTAATTCTGTGAAAAATGATGTTGGTAGGGATTGCATTGGTGTTTTAGCTTTTTGGTTGCTATTGTAAATAGAATTGAGCTCTTGATTTGATTTTTAGCTTGGTTGCTATTGGTGTGTAGCAGTGCTACTGATTTATGTGTGCTGATTTTGTATGCTGAAACTTTAACAAATTCATTTATCAAGTCCAGGAGTCTTTTGGAGAAGTCTTTAGGGTTCTCTAGGTATACAATCATATTGTCAGCATACAGAGACAGTTTGATTTCTTCCTTTTCAATTTGGATACCCTTTATTTCTTTCTCTTGACTGATTGCTCTGGCTAGGACTTTCAGTACCATGCTGAATAGAAGTGGAGCAAATGGGCATCCTCCAACAACCTCGTGCTGAACCGGCAGAATGAGAGTCACCCAGGGAAGTGAGAGCCTCATCAAGGGTCACAAATGAGCCTGGCAACCAGAAGCTCCACTCTTCAAGTGGATCTGTTTCTCCAATTCTTGAGGAGCCAGTAGGGGTGTGGCACACCCTGCCACCCAGTATCAAGCCCTTGGCCCCTGCACCATCCTGGATCAAGAAAGATGGAAGCCCAGCCCTTTTTCTGGGGTTTACTTTCCTCCTCCCTGTGTTGGCCAGGGGTGTTGGGACCATGTGTGACTTCGCAGTGATTTCCTACCATTTTCCCTCCCACGGCCGGGAGGAGATAACCACCAACCCAGGTATTCTCAATAAGTTTTTATTACTCACGAAAAAAAAAAATGTGGGCATCCTCGAAAAGGCATCAAAATTGACAAGTTCAAAAACTGTTTTGAGTTGTGGAAAAAGAATCTCGATAGGTATATTGCATCAAACAGAGTACCTTGAAGGTGACTGAAGTTTAAACATGTAAGAATGAATACACAATTTATTATAAACAAATTCCAGGTTTTGGGAGGCTTCTCCTCGTATTACCCCACATGCTGGGATCCTCTCTTCCCCTCTTCTCCCTGCCACAGGGCTCAGTGGGCTGATGCATATGGACAGCCCCCACGAGTCCTTTGTCCTCCAATTGGGTGCTGACAGTGGGAGTCACAGCAGGAGATCAGAAAGAAAGGGAGGTTGGAGTTTTATTCCCAGGGATCCCTCCCTGCTGGGACCACTGCAGGCTGATTGTCTCCCTCTATCCACAACCACAGTCCCTGTCAGAAGCCCTTTCCTCACTGCTTTACTAACCATGTCCTCCCCCAGCCCTGCAGGCCTGGGACTAACAGCTAACAGTTCTCTGCAGTTGCTAGTCCTGGAGTTCTGGCCCTAAACCTTGAGTACACTTTCCTAAAAAGTCCTTTTGTTATCTACCTGTCAAATTACCCAAATGGAATGGGGCCACCTCTTCCCTGCTGGGATCCCAACTGATACAACATGTGCATGGTTAATAATTCATGTGCACTGATGAATAGGCATCTCAAAGTTGTACAGTGAAAATTAGGCTTCTCCCCTCTCCAGGCTTCTAGACTTGCTGCCCAAAGGAGATCATCCTCAAAAGTTATATTTTTTAAATTTAACAATAATAATAATAATAATAATAGCTGACACATATAGTTTTGTAGATGAAGAAACAGAAGCACAGAGAATTGACTTGCTCATGGTCACATAGGCCATAAGTGACAGAGCTGGAATTTAAATCCAAACAACCTCAGAATCCATGTTCTTAAATGTACTTATGCATACTGCGTCTTGGAAAACTAATAACATTTATATCTATATCTTTGTCTAAATACTTTCTGCTGACTTTACACAAATGGAAGCATATTACATGTACAAATTGTGACTCTATTCACTTCCTGTATCTTGTAGTTCCTGCTCTGCATCTGCTTTTTTTTCTTTCACTTGACATACCTTGATATGCTTTCCTTATGCACAGCTAAAGTCTACCTCATTCTTTATTTAATTAGTCCTCTCTTGATTTTCATTTCAGTTGTTTTCATTTTTTTGCTCTTGTAAACAATGTCACAATAAATAACTGTGCATATAAGGAGGGTCATATCTGTTGGTTAAATTCTTAGAGGCACAATTTCTAGGTCAAAGGGAATTGTCATTGATGCTGACTAACCCAACAGTATGTTTAAATGCCTGTTTTTCTACATTGTGTTTTATAAAACTTTTATTTGTTTTATTTTTGTAGTTAAAACGTATCTTATCTTAATTTTCATTTCTTTTGTTATAAGAAAAGAATTGAGAATCTTTTCAAATAAAAACATCATCATATTGGCTTCTTGATGCTCCATCCCATGCCACAATTTACTTCATTAGCCCATCTTAGAAAATTTACTATTAAAAATTACAGTGTGATGACCATCTTTGTCCATATATATTTGTTCATATCTTTTACTATTTCCCAGGAAAGATTTCTAGAAGTGGAATTACTGAGTCAAAAGGCACAGACTTTTGAAGACGCCTGCTAAAGACTGCAAATTTCATAAAAGGAATTGTATTACCCTCTCACTGGTGAGACCTCCCTCACTTGTCTTCCTAGCACTTTTATACTTTTAAAATGAGTGCCTCTGAATAAGGAAAATGGGATCTCAATTTAATTTACATTTCTTTGATTTCTAAGAAGCCAAATTAAACTTTTTTTCTGATTTCTGGGCCATTTGCAGGGTCATTTTTGCCCTATTTCTACCAGGATCTTAGTGTTTCCCTTATGATAGGTACAACACTAGATGTTTCTAAGCAGATCAAGTCAACACAGTACTTATTAAATTCCTACTGTGTAGAAAGTACTGAGCTATGTGTTTGGAGAGACGTTAATTAAAGGCAATCATTATTCTTACAATCTTGTGATTTAGCCAGCAGACAAGCCCATATACAGAGAAAGCAATTAGAGGGCAAGCCAGTTTGTAATCAAGTGCTGAACGCGCAGATCGGACTACGTGCTGTGACACTCAAAGAGGAGAGAGTGGAGCTGAACGAGGTCAGGGAAAGCTTCTTAGAGAAGGAGCCCCCTGCAGGAGGTGTGACATTTAAAATACGACCATTACATGGTGACACACACTCCTCTTTCCTCCAACAAAGAGAATGATGTTCAGTGGCTCTCTTGGCAATTTTTGAGAGAATCATTCTTAAAGAGAGACCTTATTGATCGCTGCCATGACTCTATCCAGCCAGCATTGGTTGGCCATTGTCATCATTGCCATGGTAATGACAGTGACAACTGACATTTATTGGATTCTGACCACGTGCCAAGCGCTGTGTGCAAGTGCTTTCCATTCATGATCTCATGTAAGTTTCTGGCAAGCCTGGGGAGTAGATACTGTGTCACCCTTTTCACAGATGTGGAAACTGAGATTATGGAAGTCACTCAAGAGCATTAGTGAAAGTATCAGAGCCTCTGACCCGCATCTGTCTGACTCCAAGGAGTGTGCCTGACATCTGGGCTTGCTGCAGCAGCTATGGCCAACAGCCCCTTCCACTCACCCAACCCATCCCTCCTTCGTTCAACTAGAGCCTGATGCCACATCCATTGGGAATTCCTTTGGCATGATTCACAAAGCTATACCTACTCTTGAGAGGGAGAAATGAGAGTTATAGAAATTCAGTGAAGACTCCCTGAACGTGTGCTCGGTGTGGGGTGAGGCACTGAGTTCTTACCCAGGAAGGGAATGAAGGACATATAGACAAGCCCAAGGCTGGGAGGAGGGAGTCTGGGGGGCAAGGGGGTGAGGGACAAGCTCAGTCAGGAAAGATTTTTTGGAGGAGATGGTGCCTGACTCAGCGCTGAAAGATGGAGGAATTAACTAAGCATGGGAGGGGTCGGGGGCATTCTGGGAAAAGGAGACAGCCCAGGCAAGAGCCTAAGGGGTGCCCCAGTGATGAGAGGGTAGATCACAGTGTGCCCTTCATCACAGCACTGACCATGCTGTGTTGTCCTCCTCTGTTGACCCCCAACAAACTGTGTGCTCCCCAGGGCAGCGACTACATCAAACTCTCCCCTGGCATCAGACCTGGCACAATGGCATCAGACCTGGCACATTCTGGGCATGCAGTACACATCTGTGAGTGAAAGAGTTAATGACCAAATGGGTGGCGGCTCTGTGCAACTAGTCTGTGCACCCCCAAAGACAGGGACCAAGATCCTCTTCTTCCTCTGTCCCTCAAAACCATGTTTTCAAGTACAAGTCTATGCACAATGTAATACTAATATTTACTATTATTGGAGCAAACACTTACATAGCAACGACTTGCAAACCCTACTCTAAGCTGCTTTCCACATATCTTCTCATTGGATCCTCAAAAAGCTCCATTAGACCCATTTTACAGATCAGAAAACTGAGGCTCAGAAAGGTTAAGAAACTTGCCCAAGGTCATCTGAGAGACATTAAATAGCATAGGACTTTAAAGCAAAGGCCTAGGAACCCACCTAGACCTAGGTTCTAGTGTCAGCTGTACCACTTGGCTACTGTGGAATCATTACTTATATTCTCTAGCCTCAGTGTGGCCATTTGTGAAGTGACAATAACACCACCAACTTCACAGTTTTCTACTGAGAAACAAGTGTTAAAAATGTAAGGCATCTAGTTCAGTGCTTGGCACACAGTACGTACTCAGGAACTGACAGCCGCCATTTTGCCCTGAAGTTGGGAAAGCTCTTTTCCCAGTGAAGGAGACCACGTGTTACCCTTATATTCCTCCTCTCTCTCCCCAGACATGACCTCCTCCTGCCCTACATGAGCCGCTCGCAGGAAGACGTGTGAATCAGACCCCCGTCCACTTGGGCCCTGCTGTTTCCCAATCAGCAGACTTCTTCCATATAGAGCAATCTTTTCCACTGCTCCCAGCTGCCAGCAGAGACCGGCATTAGAGAGTGTCTTGGCTCTCATTGGAAGAAAAACAAACTTTGCAGAAAAATAAACACTTTTTTTAAAAGTCCTGTGGTTTTACATTCAAGACCTAATAGTTTTTCCTTTCTTTTTTTCTCCCTCTTAGATACCACAAATCTTCTGCCGGAAGGAGAAAAAAAGGAAAAGCGACCAAAAACGGACTTCTAGATTGTTCTTCCATGCAAACATGACCCAAGATGGCTGCATTCAAGGACAGGGAGAACTCCCAGTCATAGCCCCTCAGAGACAAGAGTCCTCTCTTTCCTGCTTTCTGAGCAGCCCACGTCCTGACTTCCACAGCTCCAGAAGGGTGAGCCTGGGTGACTCTTCTCACCCACTCCTGTTGTTCCAGGGCTCTCATGGGCAGAGTTACAGGCATAAACATCAGGGAAACCCAGACGGAGGCTCTCGTGTGACAGGCTTGGGACGTTTTTCACTCTAAAATTCAGTTGCCTCCCCACAGTAAGGCTGACTGGCCAGAGGCCATCCTGTTCCAGTGACAAGTCTAAAATAGGAAACTGTTTCTTAGAGAAACACAAAACCATTGCCTTTGAGAACATAGAGTCACTCAGCAAGAAGAAGCAGCCGCTCTGGTCTGGAAGGCAATTTCCTGGCAGCCTCCACTCCGCCTACCCATCAGCAGGGCAGAGAAGAGAGGGCCCAAGTGACCCGGGCAGTGGCCGAGTGCCCTGGGAGAGCTGTTCCCCTCATCCACACCTATGTCTGCTCATCCTAAGCCTCTGGTCCACGCCAGCCTGTGGTAGGCAGTGGGGGAGGCTGCTGGGTGTGATGATTTAGAGGCAGCATGGATAAAGTACCTTCTGCAGAAACCGACACATCATAGGTGCTCTGTTCGTCTCTGCTCTCTTCAATCTGGAGCTCCTGACCCAGGAGCCCATGGCTTCCGAAGGTCTGGAAACCCCCTGAGTGGTAGACAATATTTCATGTGCCTGCCTTTACTGGTGAAAGCCTTCGTTAAACTCCCCAAAGGCTAGGAACCACTGGCTTTTTTATTCAACTTTTCAACTGAAAGTTGAACTCCTTGGAGGCAAGGCCCTTTCTTATTTGTCTTGGTATCATCATAATGGAGGAAAAGACTTGGCATTTTGGACAGTCCATGGAATGAATGAATGAATGCATGCATTAGTGAATGAATGATTAAGCAAGTGAATGAATGACAAATGACTTATTCCTTCAAGGACTCGAGAGCATGTTAGAAGAGCGATACAAAAAACAAATATAATGCAAGGCAGAAAATGATCAAAGTCCAAAGAAATGGAAAAATAAAGAGCTCAGAGGCTCTGAGTTGACATAAGTTTCTCTGGCATGGCTGGGGCGTGGAACAGCTGGCACAGTGGAGCTGGGACAACTGGTGTGAGTTGGGGGAGGGGAGATTCCTTAGATAAAGTGGGGGAGAGAACTGGGAAGTCATTCAGGAAACAGAGTGAAAAAAGAATCACAAACTTGATAGAGACATGAACTTTTTTGTATAACTGTGGTTTTGCATGCAGGCCTAATGGTTTTTCCTTTCTTTTCCCATACAAGCTGTCCAGTTTGATTCAGGGAGGGGTGGGAAAGAGGTTTGGAAACAGAGGTTGGGGCCAAATCCTGGGGGGGCCGCAGATGCCAGTCTCGCTAGCCCATCCCTGAAGCAGCGGTTCAGCATGCAGAAGAGAGGGTGAGGGGGCCCCACAGCCAACTGCCAACCCGCTCCAGCTGGTAAGTGAGGCCCAGGTGGCGTGACCAGGGCCGTCTGGATGGAGAAAGGGGACAGCCATGAAGCACTGGGAAGGGGACCCCAGCATCTGGCAACTGGCTTCACGTGGGGGATGGGCGGAAGAAGCTGTCCTCCAAGAATCCTATGGTTTCCTCAGCCTCCGAGATGGGCCATTTTATATTTAAGTAATAGCAAATATTAAAAGTTTAAATTAAGCTCAGTTATAAGAGCATATGAACCAAGATTTTTTAAATGAGCAGAACTGAAATAAACGTGCAGAATAGGCACAAACTGATGTTTTTCTTAGTCTCATCTGTATTCTAGTGCCAGCTGGTGTTCTCCCAGACCTGAGCACCCTCACCCTGCCTCCTCAAGACTCACAAAGATTCTGAGTCCCTGCTCTCTCTCTTCCAACCCCACCTCCAGCATGAAGCAGCCTCCCCTGCAATGACACTGATGCTGACATGATGCTGGACATTGCTAAAGGTCTCCAGCCAAGTCGTCATTGCCACAGATCATGTGTTACAAGCCCAGAGCTTCCCCACTTTCCCCACTCCATACATGATGCTGTCCATTACAACAACAATAATAGCAGCTACCACTTCTATCTGTGCCAACTCTGTGGCAGGCGCTGCTCTGAGCACTTCATGTCTATTAACTCATTTAATTCTCACAGAAGTCCCCAGGGTATGGGCACCTCCATAATTCTCAGTTACAGATGGTAAAACTGAGACTCAGACCGTGGCTAATAAACAGTGAAGACAGGATCCAAGCCCAGGATGGCTTTTTTAGAGTCCACGTTGCTAAACCCCACTCTCAACTGCCTGACGTTCGGGACCCAGCTCTTCCCTCCACACAGTCTCATGGATGTGCTCCATAAGTGATGTTAATCACTCGCAAGACTTTCATGCAGAGAGAGAGAGAGAGAGAGAGAGAGAGAGACACGTCTGTGGGTGGTTTTACCATGCCGGCCATATTCCCTTGAATATACTCCTTTTTAAAAAGGTTGGAAAAACTGTTGAATGTGAGGCATTTTAAGCACTCTCTGCCGTCACAAACCAGTCTGAAAAATGGGCTTGCACATTGGAAATTAACATCAGTCCACAGACTCACCATAAGAACATCAATTATGGAAGTCTCAAAGAGAAGCATCAGAGACTTGCTTGTTTAAGGTAAGTACTTTCCAAGAAGGGAGCCCCAAGCCTTTTGGGGCCACCAGGGGAACTTGATTTTTAATGCAAAAGAGAAACAGAGTCATGGAGAAAACCTGACTAGAAACAGAGTGGTGTGGGTCTCAGTGCTGGTTCTGCCACTTTCTAGTTGTGTGACTGCAAAATAAAGTCTACTGTCCACACTTCAGTGGGTCCAGCGGGTCGATATGAATAGGCCTCACTTGTGCCCTTGGCAGTGCTCCTTCTGTGCCCTCACACAAGTTCTCCAGTCATTGAACTTCTTTTATTTTTTTGAGTCAGAGTCTCACTCCTTCGCCCAAGCTGGAGTGCAGTGGCATGCACGCTCCTGGACACCCCAGCATTGACCTTCTGGACTCCAGCGATCCTTCCACCTCAGCCTTCCGAGTAGCCAGAACTACAGACATGCGCTACCACGCCTGGCTATTTTTTATTTTATTGTAGAGACGAGGTCTTGCCAAGTTGCCTGGGCTGGTCTCGAACCTGCGGGTTCGAGGCAATTCACTATCCTCAGCCTCCCAAAGTGCTGGGATTACAGGCTGAGCCACCGTGCCCAACCCAGCCATTGAATTTCTACATATTTCCCAAAGTCCTCCAGAAATGCCGTCCCAGAAACTGCCAGGTGGAATTAGTCTCCCTTCTGCTTGGTGCCTAAAGCACTCACTTAGCTCTCTTGTCGGGGCTTACATATGTAGCTACCTTGTGTTTTATGTATTTTTTTCATCATTTAAGAAAATATTTATTTGATATCATCTCCTGAGCACTTACTACATGCCAAGGGCTGTGCTAGATGTTGGGAATAGAACAATGAACATGGGATTATGATGGGGTGACTTGTGTCCCAAAAGAGAAACTGAAACCCTAACCCCAAGTACCTCAGATTGTGACCTTATTTGGATATAATCATTGCAGACATAATTAGTAACATTAAGACAAGGTCATGGTGGAGTCGGGTGGGCCCCTAGTCCAATGTGACTGATGTCCTTACAAGTAGAGACACAGACACACAGAGGCAGAGACTGAAGTGATGCTGCCATAATTCAAGGAATGCCTGGGCCACCTAGAAGCTTCAGAGGGAGACTGGCCCTGCCCACACCTTAATCTCAGCCATCTAGACAGAATAAATTTCTGTTGTTTAAAGCAACCCAGTTTGTGGTACGTTGTTATGGTATTTCAAGGAAACTAATACAGAAATATTCTCCACTTTCAGAGAATGATACATAAAGAGATAATTACAAAATAGTATGGAAATGTTATAATAAAAGGATGTCCTCTCAGAGGGCCAAAGTAACTCAGCTTTGAAAGAGGATCAAGAAAGTCTTCCCAGAGCAGACACCACTAAAGCTGGGTTTTGAAGGTTGCGTAGGAGTTCCCTGGAAGGAGATAGTTGGAGAAAGAATACTGTAGGCAGAAGGGACAGCAGCAGCACCTGAGCTTCCTCTCAGTCTTTCCTGCTGGACTATACCCCCCGGTATCCTTAGCACAAGCCTCTGCTCATGACACTCAACACATGTCTCTTGAACTTGCATGAAAACCAGATTCTCCAGACAAGAAGAGGGGAACAGAGTGTGGGTGGCTGCCACCTAGAGACGGGAAAGGCCGAAATCTTTAGACTCCTCAAATAGAGAGCAGATGGAGGGCAGCAGTCAAGGCCAGAGCCATGAGTTGGCCCAAGCAGGGCTGGCTTTTTAAAAAAACAAAAAGCAGAACTGCGTTGTTCTCTGGGGCTGCAGCTCAGCAGAGAAGGAAAGCAATTTATGGCCCAAGGAAGTAGCCTGACAGTAAACAAAAATACAGTGACCCCAAGTTCCCGCTGGACAGAAGATAGATGGTGCCGTCGTAAAAATGAGATTAATTTTAATAAGGGCTTTCATCAAGCAGCAGGCCCTGGTGGCCAGAGGCCTGTCAGAGCGCTGATGACAAGCAGCGTCACTGATGGATGGGGCTGACCCGGGCCAGCTGAAGACACGGGGGACAACCAGAAGCTTGGGACTGGCCCCTGGCTGTGACTTGGGCAGCTGCAATCTGTGCAGGTCCTTTGTTGTGTTGGTTGGTGCCCAGGAGCTAAATGCCTGCAATCCAAATCTCTGACTTGTGACTTGTCCCCTGCCAGAGTTCTCTCGGCTTGATGTGGGACTGTGAGGATAGTGCTTGCACACCTCCAGTCACGAAAGACTCACTACCTGTAAAGGCTGTGGGGCAGCTCTCATTATTGGGTCACTCAGAAAATGCCCTTTGTTTCCTTTGTCACAGAGAGACTCCTGCAAAGCCTGTGATCATGGTTGACTTAAATCAGCAGAGTTCAATTTAATAAATACTACCTGAGAGCTCACTGTGCAACAACATTATGAAAAGAGAGATGGCTAAGAACTGGTTGCTGCTCCCCAAGAGCTTTCAGAAGGGATAACAGACCCTGGCTATTGTCTGAGCCCAGGTTCTCTTATAGTATAGACTCAGCCCTAATCTCAGATGGTAAGCTGAGCCCTGAAACCAAGCCCTCTGCCCAACTCAGGCTGGGCCCGGTTGCAGGCTGAATCTTAATCCGTTCATAGTCTGAGTCCTGATCCATCTCACCACTGAGCCCTGACTGACCTATGGCCTCACAGACAGGTGCCTATTATTGAGGAATGGAGGCGGTGGCGAATGAGATGGTGAACGGTGCAAGACAGCCCGTCCCCACACCAAGGCAGACATATTTCCCCCACAGCACTTGTGTGGAGTGCAGACCCTGTCTTTGAAAGCACAGCTATGTACCCGCTCTCCCTCCCAAGCTCTCTCAGCTCCTCCTCACCTGGCCATGGCATTTGTCCCTGCTTCACTGGCCCTGTTTGTGCCCACCCGCTGGCCTTGGCTCTCCTTGAGGACAGGGACTGGGTTGCATTGCTTGTGGGCCAGGCTGCGTCACTGAGCCTTCTTTCTGCCTCACTCCTGAACACCTACTGGTTGCTGGGCCCCGCTTTGCTCATGGAGATGCAGAGATGAACAGCCTCATGGCCCAGCACAGATACCAGCAAGGGCCCTATTAGATCTTTAATCATTTACTTCATCGACAAACCAGCAGGAGTGATCACCTTGCAGAGAAATGGTTCCCCCCAGGGTTTACGAGATGAACACCTGCCAACCACATAAAACCAGCCCTCCTGATCTTCTGGCACTCAAGCCCCCTGGCATCAGAGAGTCCAATGTCGTGTCAGCAGTTTCCCCAATTATATATCAATAGATGTCACACAATCTCGTCCCAGCTCCCAAGAGAGCGTTTGAAAAGTCAGAGATGTTTGTCTAATGCAAACCGATGTCATGTCGGGAATTAGTTTGACTAATAGGCCTTTAATGAGATCCTTGTGAGGTCCGGGCCCCAAGCAGAGGCTTCCCAAGTTTTCATTTAGAAGATAAACTATCCCTTCCCCCAGATTGCCACCATAAATCTCCCTTCCCCAGTGCAGGATGGCGGAGCAAGGCATTGATTTGAGTCCTGTGCCTGATCGCCCAAGGGTCAAGTGCCCGGGAATCCCCTTGGAGGCTGGGTCCCCTCACTGGAAGAGTTGGAGGAGGCGCCCTCCAGGGCCCTCTGCCCCGGATGGAGACCAGAACTTCTCACCAGGACCATGGAGACATTTCCCAAACAGCAACAGGAAATGTTCATTTTCTCAACCTGAATAACCCTTGCAGGGCCACTTCTAGAGCAGAGCAGAGAATAAAATGTGACCATCACCCACAGCATTTCTCTCAGGGGGAGGAATATGGAAACAGAGAGAAACCTGCAGAATGAGGTCATCATGCCACCCAGGCAGGCAGAAGGGGTTTTACACAATATAATGTATGTAGCCCACCATGCACTGAGCAGGTGCTTAATATGTGATAATATTGTGATTCATGCTGATTCATTCCCTTGCCTTGAACTTACTCAAGAAATGCCTGAGTACACTTAGCCAAGATCAGCCCATTCCAAGTGCGCTCCAGGGCCCAGGACTGGTCGGTCCTTGACTGTTGAGTTATCAGTTTGTGGAAAGTTCACAGAAATGGAAAGAAAGCAATTAGAAATGTTTATAGATAGTTGGCATGACCATGGCAATGTTGACTGTATTTCACAAAATAATATTATTGGTCAGCAAAAGATTGAAAATAAAAAAGTCTTTTAAAAAAAAGAAAAAAAAAACAAAATTAAAATAAAAAATAGTCTTTTGTCACAAATAATTTGAGAAGTGGGGGCCGTGGAAGCTTCTGAGGTGGTCTTACTGTTACCATTTTTTACATGAGAAACTGAAGTTTGCGAGGAGTAGCTTGCTCAAGTCCATTCATCCAAGTGGTCTGGCTGCTCCTTGAACACACAGCTCTAACGGTTCATGACTTACCACCACTTTTACCAGGGCCAAGATAGTAGCAAATGAGAACTTGATGTGTTGCTAACAATTAAAAAACTAACAATGATTCGGAACATAGTCTTGCATCTGGTCTCAGCTTTGCAGTCAACTCACACAGTGAGTCTAGACTCAGTTTCTCCATATATACAATAAGAGAGGTCGCCCTCAATTATCTTAATGACCTCTTTTTGCTCTGGTATCCTGAATTTGATCATAGACTCCCTTAAAAGAAGAGGACCTTTGAAGTCATGTGACCAACTTCCCTTCAAAAGCATCTGGGCTGGGGCTTCTGCAGCCTCTAGTATACTCCCTGCAGGGATCCAGGATTGGATCGCTCTGATTTTCAGGTTAGAGTCATCCTCCCAAGGGCTTCTGCCATGAGAGCTGGCCAACGTCCCTCTGTTGTGCTCAGGATTCTGACCCCCCTAGGAGATTCTTCCCCAGGGAAGAGTTCTCCCTATAACTGCCTTCATTCTCAGATGATCAGCCTCAAACCAAACCAGACACACCTTGCACCTTAAGAGGAAAAACCATCTGTCTGGAGCAGGCTCATCTTTGGTGTGTGTGAAAGAAAGAACACCACAGAAGTCCTTGAAGTTTTTTTTCCCCTGATAGCATTGAACCCCCCCAACCTTTTTTTTTTTTTTTTTTGAGTTGGAGTCTCACTCTGTTACCCAGGCTGGAGTGCAGTGGCACGCTCACAGCCACTGCAGCCTCAACCTATTGGACTCAGGCAATTCTTCTGCCTCAGCCTTCCAAGTAACTGGAACTACAGGCGTGCTCTACCACACCCAGCTAATTTTTGATTTGTTGTAGAGACGAGGTCTCACCAAGTTCACCAAGTTGCCCAGGCTGGTCTCAAACCCCTGGACTCAGGCAATCTTTTCGCCTCAGCCTCCCAAAGTGCTGGGATTACAGGCTTGAGCCACCAGACACTCCTTTTATCCTCCAATGCTCAGGGATTCCATCGTGCTAGAGGCTGAGGACCCTGAAGTCTCCCATCTCCTTTTACAAGTGTCCTAAGGGAAAACAGCGACCACCAAGAGGCTCTCCCAAGGTCTGCACTGGCTCCCACCTGCTACTTATCAATGCTCCTCCAGCCTGAGACACAGGCTGAACAGGGTGGTGCTTATGTGGTGCTGTCAGTGCTGACTCTCTCTGCACCCTATCAAGTGACAAGCCAGCCCCTGTGAGAGCTGACCCCAAGACTCCAACCAGCCACCCACATCTGAATAGAGGAAATGAGCTGGGAAGGAAATGGGGCCCATCTATGTGTATGCCACTCCCACCCAACCTCCACCCCCAAACATATGACTCATCGCAACCTCTTTTAACCTGTCTCTGCAACAATTCATTGGAAAGCAGAAAGCTCTGTTTCTGTCGCTGCTGATGAAACGACCAACTATAGACTTGCGGAGGTCTAGAAATTTGGAAATGCATAGAATTTCAAAGTAATTGAGTCAGAGAATCATACTGGCAAACATCTATTGAATATGCACAAGGTGTCAGGCTCTAGGCTGGGCCCTGAAGACTTGCACATACAGAAGAGTCTAGAGTCAGAAAATCCTACAGACTGTAGTGTCATGAATTATTTTGGTCTTAGAATCATTAAAAATATTAAATAATAGAATCCCAAGACATCAGATAAATAAAATCTAGAACCATAGGTCCCTGGAAACACAGAATCTTAGGGTTATACAGAGCCAATGTGATTGTCGACCCTCATGCTCTGGTTCAGCCAGGCCAGCCCACCTTGCATGGTGGGCAGACTTGACGTTCAGAGAAGGAAAGACGTCTCCCGGACAATGTCAATGGCAGGGCGGTATCCAGGTCACGTGCCCAGGAGAGGGAAGTATACTGAACCAAGATTACAGGGCAAACGGCAGGAGCTCTGGTGAGGCATAAAGCTGCCCTGAAATGAAGACCAAGGGCAGAGGGAACTCTGATGGCATAAGGAAAGCCCACAGCTAGAGGTAGGCCTTCTTGACAGGCCCCGTTTGGGTGGCTCTGTTGAAAGAATTTGCTTGCATGGAACTGGAATCAACCTCCCTGTCCTATCCTGGTTCTGCCCTCTGCAGAACTCCAGACTAATGGGAAAAGGTTCACAATATCTTGTCCCACCTCAGCAAGGGCACTCTCGGCAGGGACAAGCATGAAAGTGAAGGTAGAGAGGCTTATTCACAGAGGGTGACTATGTCAGGGTGTCTGGGGCATGACAGGGTGCTGGGGGTGGAGGAGAGAGGATGCTGGAATGGACACTGTGATAAAATGGCAGAGACCCCGGAGGCTAGAAGGCTGGACTCCACATGCCTCTCTCTCATCCCTTGGTGGTGCAGTCTATGGCGTGGTCAGAGGCCAGGAACGATTGTTGATTGCCTAGTCCCCAAGGAGGCTGTGGCAGGGACCTCTTATCCGCCCTACGGCAGGTCTGGGGGACGCCCTTTCCTTGCCCCTGGGTGGCTCAATGAGGCCCTGGAGGAGCCATGTGGTGGGCTCAAGGTGTAATGTGCAGGCTTAAGTGTCTCTAAAACAACTAGTAAAAACCCTGACCAAATCCAAACCAGATGCCCCAGGGCGCGCAGCGTTGAGAGCTGTCAGCACCTCTGCATTTTCACCTGCTCATGTGGGTTGCACCTGTAGGCAGTGGGATGCAGGAGCGTCAGGCTCCCACCAAGCACAGTCGCCACTGGCCTGTCCAGTGCTGCAGGCAAGGAAGGGCCGTAGGAGGAGGCCATAGACTGCTCCTGGGACAGTCCCACCCACCCCCAATTATTTCCCCCTCTCTCCCAGTTCCCAGCACAGGTCCTTGGGATTTATTAATGCCAGGGCTCCATTCCCTAGCTATGAGAAGCTGGACAATGTCTCCTCTCTGAGCCTCAATTTTCCTACAAGCAACATGGACACATTAATAACAATCCCCTAGTTTACTGGAAAGTCCCTTCATTCAACTGAACAGATACCTACTAAGCATTTATTGTGGGCCAAGCATTGGATAAGGTACCAGGAATGATGGTGAATAAAACAGACACAATAGACGGGCCAAACAAGCCTATGCACAAATGAATATACACTTTGCAAATTAGGTCAGAGTCTCGCAAAGGACATGCTGGGGACATGTGCACCCAGGGAACACACAAAGGGCCAGGGCCTGAAGGAACCTTCCCTGGAGAAATGATATCTAAGCTGTGAATGCTGAGTAGAGGGAAATCAGTGAAGGATTTGGGGCAGAGTGCTTCATGCACAAGAACAGCATGTGCCAAGGTCCTGAGGCAGGGAATCACCCAACTCATTTCTTTCTTGTGGGCAGAGAGCAAAGAGAAAGAAGAAAGTGGCATGAGGTGAGGCTGGAGAAGTAGACAGAAGACACAGCAAGCAAGACCCCATGGGGCAGGCAAGGGAAGCCCCCAAAATGTATTCAACAAGGCCCCACACGATTCTATACTTACAACCTTATAAGGTCCCTCCAATGGGGAGATGGGAAGATGAATATGACTTCCTCACCTCTGGCCCACAAGAACTTCCAGGATCTGAGGCTCCAGAGGCTGTGGGATTGGCCCAAAGTCACATGGTCAGTAAGTAAAGGGTCCAGAACATAGGCAGGTCCTTCCCAGCTCTGGGCTGCCTTTCTAACATTTCTATAATGTGCTTGCCACCATTCTCGACCTCATCAAGTCCTTCCAACCCTTGGGGAGGGAGGCAGAGAGAACAGAGATCTTCAACTCCCTGGCCCAGCTAAGGAAAGCCAGGCCCAGGTGAGTGGGCTTACCACACATCATGCAGCAGGTGAATGGGACTTGACCTCTGACCCGAAAATGCTCTGTCAAGAACCCAGCACTGCAGAATGGACAGCCTCAAAGATGGAGATGAGATGTTGGGATAGAAGAGGGAGATTTTAGAGGCGGAAGTCACATCAAAGGTGCACAGGTATGAGGCTCAAGTGCCAAATGTGTCCAAAGGAAGAAGGTCTGGGAGTAAAGTAGAATGAAACAAGGTGGCACATCTGAGGACACCATGCCAACAACTAACTGACCATTGCACACACTGATGGAGATGATGATGACTGCCCCTGACTGGTCCCAGCCTTTCCTGAGGGCCACATCCCCCGAGCACATCTGTTTTCTGCACCGTAGAGCACACCAGCTGAGATTTAACGATAGCAACTCTGCCCCACATCTGAGTAACTCCTGGCACAACTGCCCAACTCCTGCTGTCCTCATTGCCAGGACAAAGTCCCCAGCCCTTCCACCTCCCCCTGGAGAGCATCTCTCCCAGCAAGAACAGAACCTGCCTCAGTATAATCTAAGCAGCTTGGGAGTCTGCAGGGGCAGCGATCCTCCTGTTTCTCTGAGGATACCTCTGAGGGCGCAACCCGGCCTCAGCTCTTTCCACAGCCATGTGCCCCTGGAGCTGCAGCAATGCCGGCCTGCTCATGGTCCTCTCTGCCTGAATGCTGCTCCAGCCTCCTTCTTAGGCGAACACCATCCTTGAAGGCTCAGCTCAGCTGTCTCTACCCCTGCCCTCCAGAGTTCAAAGCAGGCGCCCAGTCCTCCTCCACAAAGTTACCTCCGATCTCAGGGAGGAACCTCTTCTCCGGGCCCCTGCAGCCCGTCGTCCTCTTCCTCTCCTGTGGACTGTGAGCCTGGTGAGGGCTAGGTTTGCAACTGCCCTGTCTCCTTTTCCTGGAGCCTAGCACACAGTAGGAGGTCAGCGAATGTCTAGATCTCTTCCTCTTCCTTTCTGGGAAAAGAGCCAGCAAAGGGACCTGGAGCATGAAAAAATTAATTTGAAATGCGAACAGTGAGTGGTTGTTTAAATCCTCCAGTGTCTAATAGAATAAAGTCCCCGGACCTCTCCAGGGTCGCGGCTGCCCAGCCCCAGCCTCGTGTTGCAACCAGACAATCACGAATCATTCATTCCCCACCCCCAGCCCACACACTTCCAGCCTCCCTTCCCACTCTTCTTTCTCTCCCTCTTGGCTAGTGGGCTGGGTAAGTGCAAGTTGAACCTCCCTGACTGGTCCCAGCCCTTCCTGAGGGCCACATCCCACAAGCACATCTGTGTGTCCCAGGTGTGGTACAACCACTCTAAACCTCACCTACAAATTGGGAGGCTGATTCCTGCTGTGAAACAGGTCCTTAGAAAATGTGTTTCCCTTTTCCTGTCTTCTCTCTGTGTGCATTGCTTTTCTCCTCCCATGCCTGGACCTCATCACTCTCACCCAGGAAGCTTTCCCTGACCTCTCACTCTGGCCCCCAGCCTCTGCTGAGCTCGAAGCCTAGGTGGCCTTCAACTCCCTCAAGTCTCTGTCGGTCTCTTCATCAGAGAGCTGCGAGGCAGGATGGAGCCGCCTCTAAGCCCGGATAAAGGTGAAATCCAACAGTTGGGAGAGGTTATTTTTGGACCTGACACAAATGCTAAATGAAGAGCCCCCAGCCTTCCAAGCAATCTTTGCTTTGTGCTCCAAGGCCCAAAACTAACATTTTCATAATAATTTTCCAGTATCAAAGTGATAGTTTTGATTCAAGACAGCTGAAGCCTGCAAAACTGTGTGGCGGCCTCTCTCACCCTCGAGCCAAACATGTGCCTCTGTCTCTATTTTAACACCTTTGATAATCATCGAAAAATGCACGGCCCAAGCAGTTTTCTCAGCTTTCTGACCATAGCAGCCGCCTCTGGAAGGAGTCCGCTGGAAGTCTGTTTTCCTTCTGCATTAACCTGAGCCCAGGGCTTAGTTCCCCCAGCTCGGCTGGCTTTCCACCCTCCCTCTCTGCATTCCACTAGTACTGTCTGATGAAGGAATTGGCCTTTCTAGTGCTATTAAAAAAAGAGGGGAGCCCAAGAAATACAGTAACACAATATCATGGAAAACTGATATAATCTTTTCAAAACTATAAAGATTGCTCACCCGGAGGAACATCTGCACGGAAAAAGAAAAAGGTTTTAAACAAACTGGAAAGGGGTTGGGTGACTTGTAAAGGCCGGAGCATTGAGAAGCCGCTGGCTTGTCCGCGGCCGCTGTCACTCTGGAGGGGGAAGGCCATCCTCGGAGGAGCCAGTTCCCTCTCTGAGAGCTCCCGCCATCTGGAACTCATTGCAGGATGGAACACTGGCGTGGGTAAAAAGAGACTCGGCCTTACAATAATTGTTCCTTAAATCATTAATATGGCCCGAGCACCAGACAGCAGGGTCCCAGGGCCAGAGTCTGGGCCCACCCCACTGCCCGCTCCTTTGAAAGCTCCGGCCACCTCCTCCAGGGAAGCAGCCTCAGGTCAAAGTCCAGGCTCCTCCCCTAGTCAGCCTCTGGCTGTCCTGGAAAAGAGACTGCGGCAAAACAGTTAAGTGCTAAGATCCTTTTGGTCCTTGGTGCCTTCGGGATTCAGAGACTGGGGAAAGGCTGAAGTTCATGCAGCAGAGTCCACACACGAGGCTGGACCTCTCTAAGCACCCACATTCCCCAGAGGATTCACAGCACCCTTGGCGGTGAGTCAGCAAAGGCAACATCGGCTGCACTCAGGAACCTGTTGAGATGAGCTCACACACGTGGCCAAGTAAGCTCGCAACAGCGCCTGCCAGCACAGGCAAGGCTGAAGGCGAGGCTGAAACTGGGGATCTAGCGATACCATCACTGCCATTCTCAGATGGAAGGGGCTAGCGTGGGTCCCAGTCGTGGGGTCTTCGAAGAACAGGGGCTGCCTGAGAGGTCTGGAATCGTGAGTCCTCAGCGCCAGAGAGCTCGGTGGGCCCTAGATTCTTCCTGCCTCCCTCCTTGGTGTGGAGAGTCCTGAATGCTGAATTTGTCTCCACCCTTGGATGTGTTGATTTGCTGAAGAGGCAGAGTGGGGCCTGGGGACCAGGGAGACCCACGCAGGTCCTGAGTCTCCAGACTTTGAGAGCCCTCGGGACCTCAGGACAGCAGGGAGGCCCCCAACCCTGAACAAGGAGTGCTTCTGGGTGAGGGTCTCCACCCCAGAGTGAAGGGTAAGGTCACCAGGAACAGGGTTCTCCCTTTGAGGGTGTCAGTGCCTCTCCACTTCCTATGTCCCAGGCCCTTGCTCTGGGCTTCTGATCTCAACTCTGTCCGGCCTGTCTCTCCCTCCTGAGTGGAGACCCATATATCCAAGCACCTGCTAGATGTCCCTCTAGCACCTCTCTGGATGTCCCAGGCTCTGAAGCACAGCACATCCCAGACAGAATGCTTCATTCCCTGAAGGTGGCTCTTCCTCAGTGCTCCCATTTCACGGAAGGCACTACCATCCACCAGGTGCCCCTGAAACTGGGGACTCGTGCTGACACTTCTCTTGCCCTCTCCTCCCACGTCTGATTCCCAAGACCTGAAGCCCTGTCTGTTCTTTCCACAGTTTCCCAGTGTTAGAAGGAAACTTCCACACTTGGAAGTTTCCGCACTGCCTTGGAAGTTTCCAAACTGGCAATTAAAGGCTTGAGCCTGGAAACAGCACATGTCATTTCCTTGAAAAATTCATTGGTCAGAATTAGTCACATGGAACCATCCAAATCCAAGAGGCCAGGAGGGCAACCCTCCTGCTTAGACGGGGGTTGATAACACCCCAGCCACATCCTTTCTTCAGTGTCTTGGACATCTGTGCTCTCTCTTGCCTCTGTGCCTTCTCAGAGGCTATGTTCTAGGCCTGAAGCCCTCACCACATGCATCATTCAGGTCATGTCTACCCATCCTTGGGGCTCAGCTCAGACATCATTTGCCCTGAGAAGCTGGCTCTGGCTTCCCCACCCTGGGTGGGTGGGGCCTCCTCTGGACGCACTCTAGTAAAGTGTGTTGCACCTCATCTGCTCTGTCTTGGACGGTGAATCCCATGAACACAGGGGCTTGATACACTGTTTACCACCTTACCTCCAGTGTCTACTCAAGTGCCCACGTGGAAAGAGACTCAGAATATGTTGAATGACTTAATGAATGAATGTATGAAAGAGAACAACAGATTAGAACGCCAGTGGCAGAGCATCAAGGGTGGCAAGGAGCCTGGGGTTCAGGAATGAGGCCCACAGTCCATGCAAGTGAGTTCCAGAAGGCGGATGTGAGGGGCTGGTGGAGCAGAGGGGAGGAGGTCTCGAACAGGGCCAGCATGCAGGCTTTGCCTCCATGGAGAGTGATTCCCCAGCAGTCAGGAGTCTCTCACAGAGTCCCCACCTAGAAGCAGGGCCGGTGCAAAGCCAGAACCATGGCAGCCCCCTGACCCTCCTGAGCCCTCTTCCATCCTCTGACCTCCTTGGCTTCCTCCATATACTCTGGGACAGCAGAGACTCTTCTAAACATTTTGGTTACTGAGGGTGGGTGTTCTGCAAGGACCAGGACATGTGCTACTCTCAGTCCCCCAGCAACTAGCACAGTGCCTTCACATAGTAACAGTTCAGTTAACAATTGTCAAGTCTAACTCTGATCCACTCCCTACTCTTCAAGCCTTCAGAGAGCTCAGCCTACCTGGTCTCTTCTGTCCCTCTGGTCACCAAGATGTTGGCCTCTGCTCATTCCCCTCATTCCACCCTGCCCACCCTAGCATCCCTAGGAGCAGTCGGGGATGTGCACACAGAGCTTCCAGACGTCACCCCTCAGGCTCCATTCACCTCAGCTGAGACACGCCGGTGTGTGAAGCCCTTGGGTCAGCCTCCAGAGCCAGACAGGAATGGGGCCTGTTCAGTGTGACATCAGGGGCTCCAAGCTGAGCACCAGGACAGACACATGGTGCGACCCATTGTGGACTGTGGTCAGAGCCCAAGAGCCTGGGGCTTCCACAGTGGAGCTCTTCAGTCTTCCCTTTTCCCACCCACCCCCATCCTATCATCACCAGGGCTCACAGGCCCACCACCTCATGTCTCTGGAATCTGTCCCCACATTCGATTACCCAGCAGCCAACTCTCACGCTGCAGCTGGCTTCATCTTCCTAAAGCCCAAAGAGCTTAGGTCATGTCCCTGCGTAAAACTTCCCACTCTGGAGGTTTTAAATGGAGGCCTGAAGGACTCCCTGTGTTCCAGGCCTGGCCTCATCACCCCACCCCCAGCCTCATGTCTCTCAGCCTCCCCCCACACTCCACACTCCAGCCACACACACGTCTCCAAGTGCAACCATTCCTATACTTTCCAGCTTTGGACACACTGTTCCTTCTACCTGGAACTCTTCTAGAAAATATCAGTCCCATTTTAAGACTTCATTTAGTCTTCGCCTCCCCTAGGAAGTTCTCCTGGATTCTTTCTCCAAAAGGAGTCAGTCAGTCAGTCAGTCGGTC
Source organism: Cephalopachus bancanus (assembly GCA_027257055.1). Lineage (NCBI taxonomy): Eukaryota > Metazoa > Chordata > Mammalia > Primates > Tarsiidae > Cephalopachus > Cephalopachus bancanus. Next base: position 722,293 of record JAPVLO010000396.1, read on the forward strand.
AATCACCAGTCTCTAGTATCCAGCTGGCCAAAAACATTTGTAGAAGAAGGATGAAGGGACAAGGAGAGAAAGGGATGGGTAAATGGCCTCTGGAGGAGAGCTGAGTAGAAAGCTAGAAGAAGTGAGAGAAACCTCTGAATATTGGGTGATCTGAGAAGGCCTCCTGGAGGAGGAGTGACTGGAGCAGAGTCTGGTAGGATAAGATGGCTTAGTTGAGTGGAGAATGAGGGCTGGGCCAATTTCAGGTAGGAGTTCAGGGAGTTTGGGAGCTGATACAAAGCCTCACATTCCAGCTAATGCGTTGGGACTTTATCCTGAGGTCAGCAGGGAAGGACAGAAGGATTTCAAGCAGGAGATGTTTAGGGTTACTCTATGATTAAATCTCATGCTAGAGGGTCTCCCCAGCTGTGGAGTGGTATGTGCGGAGACAAGTTGAAAGACTCCTGCAGACCTCGCAAGAGAGATGTCAACAGCCTGCCCTCAGATGGACAGGAGGGTTGGAGATGCAGGGGTGGCTCTGGGCCTGCTTGGGAGGCAGGAAGGACAGGCCTTCGTGACTGACTGGATTCTAGAGGGAGAACAGAGAGGAGAGAGCTCAGGCCTCCCCACCTGGGTGGCCTGCACACTGCCAGCGAGGACTGGGCTTTCTCTGGACACATTACACATGTGAGCTTCAGGAAGGACACAGGGTTGAAGGCGGCTACTAAGCAGGCACGTCTCCTGAGCACTTAACCATGGCCAGAGCACACATCAGGTGCATAGAAGACAGGCTGATTTAAAGTGAGGCGATCTGCCTCCTTTTCTCAATAAAGAGGATGTGTCCCCCCTCCTGAAGGCCCAGCTCACCTGAGGGTCAGGATGGGCCTGTAGGCCACGCCGGGAGGAGGCACAGCCTAAGAAAGAGCCTGGGGGTGGGTGTGCCCATGGCACACGGGGTCAGGCTAGCCCATCCAGGGTCAGGGAGTGGACAGCCACCCTCTCGAGGACCAAGGCTTTATTCCGTGATGGAATGTCAGGGGTGTCCCTAGTTTTCCTTCCAAGAAAGTAGGTCTGGTGGCCCCTACAGACAGAGAGCAGGGAGGGCAGGAGGTGCTCCTAGTATCCTGGAGCGAGACAGTGACCACAAGGGAGTCATTAGAAAGAACGGGGCATGCTGGCAGCCCAAGACCGCCCCCTCCTGCCGGGGGTTCTCGCAGGTGGGAGAGCCCCAAGTTCAAAACCAGGCACACAGTAGGTTCTCAGCCAATGTCTGGGATCAGACAGTCCTTGCTCTGCCTCGTGAGCCCAAACACCCAGCATCAGGATGAAGAGAAGCAGAGACACCCTCTGGTGCGGGTGTCTTCCTGCTCATCCAAGCTGAGCCTTCCACCTCAGACCCCACTACTGAGCCAACCACACCTCCCTGGGCTCCATGCCTTCTCCTACCTCCTGGCTTTTGTTCATGCTGCTCCTCCCCTACCACTTTATCCAGCTTAGATGTCACCTCTTCTAGAAAGCCCTCCCTGATGTCCCCAGGCTAGGCTCATCTTTGTGCCCTCACAGCGCCCATCTCCAGCTCCCCGAAGTCACTGCGAGTAACCCCCCGGCAACGGCTCCCTTATTCATTGCTGACCCAGGCACCACCCCCACCAAGCTTGGACTTCAGGGCACTTCAGCTGTCAGGGTGCCTCCCTCCCTGGCCCACCACCCAGCCTCTCCCTCAGGCAGAAGGCCCACTCTTTCCCCTCACCCCTCAGCGCATTTATTCCTCAGACTCAGGGCCGAGGTCACTTCTTTGGAGGTTGCCCTCGACCCCATGCTGGGTGGGGGTCCCTGTCATATACTTCCCCAGCCTCGCCCTTCTTCTTTGCCATTGCAATCATGTTTCTCTCGACCCTGTCCCCACGTACGTGTGGCGGTATAAGACACGGCAGGTAAGGACATGAACTCTGAGCCAGACTCACATCACAGCTCTGCCATTTGCCAGCTCTGTGTCCTTAGTACAGTCCCGCAATCTCCCTGCACCTCGGTTTCCTCATCCATAAAATGGGGATAGTAGACTGGGCACTGTGGCTCACACCTGTAATCTCAGCACTTTGGGAGGTCAAGGTGGGAGGACTGCTTGAGCCCAGGAGTTCAAGACCAGCCTGGGAAATGAGGAAAGACCTCGACTCTACAAAAAAATCAAAAAATGAGCCGGTCGTGATGGCATGTGCCTGTAGTCCCAGCTACTCAGGAGGTTGAGGTGGAAGGATGGCCTGAGACCAGGAGGTCAAGGCTTTGGTGAGTCCTCATCATGCCACTGCACACCATCCTGGGCAACAGAGTGAGATCCTGACTCAAAAAAAAAATGGGGATAATAAAACTACCTACTTCAGAGGGTTGTGGTGAAACTTAAATTTGTAATGGACATGAAGCCTGTGGCAGTCACTGGGCCTGTTCACAAAACTGGTTCTCTCCTTCTCTGGCCACATGGTAGGATGGATCTTCCCTGATGCCCGTGGAATCAAGCTGTGGCCACGTGACTTGCTTTGGCCAATTAAATGTCAGCCAAGTTATAGGTGCCATTTCTGGAGGGAGCTCAAAAAACATCTGCCCTGTCTACTGGCCCTGTCTCCCCTCCTGGGTCTGAGGGGGATATGCCATGCACCTCTTGCTGACCCATACAGGTCTATGCCATGAGCCAGAAATAAGCCTTGGTTGTTTTAAGGCACCTCAACGTGAGGATATTTGTTTCTGCAGCATACCTATCCCATCCTGACTAACACAAGTATTTAGAATAGGGTCTGGGAGGAAGTAAGCACCATGTGAGGGTCATCCATTACTATTGTGTGTATGCGTCTGCCTGCCAACTCTGAGAGCAAGGCACAACTTTCTGGCTCACCGTGGTAGCCTCGGCTCTGGCATAGTGCCCAGCATACAAAATAGTTGTTCAATAAAATACTTGTTGATGGACAGGCTGAGAGGCAGGCAGGGGCCCTGCAGAGCACACACATTTCACCCACTTGGCCAGGCCCCCACTGTGGGTGACAAGGATCCAGCCTTGCCCAGAACCATCCTCTGTCTGCACTGCCATAAATCCCAGTGGCCTAGTTTCTTTTGAACGGCCACCAGAGTTCTTCCATCCTAGCAACGCCTGTCAGTTGTGATGGAATAATCTGGTCTTGCCAAAGTTGTGGTCTGCCATGGCTCCCTTGTGGACATTCCTCCTGGCCTGGCACAGTGGGCGGCCTTTTGCCTGGCAGTTGTTCACCAAACAGTTCCAGGTGGTTTCATACCACTCAGCAAACCCAAAACACTCTCAGTGACTGAGAGGATTCTAGATTCTGATCAAAGGAATATGAAGATATCCTACTCATTCTACTTCCAGCATCCCAGGAGGCAACACTCCCCACTTGCTTATCTCTGTTGACAGGGACTTCATTACCTGAAGGACTTTAGCTCCACGATGGAGTAGCTCTAATTGCTAAGCTCTTTGTCGTCTGCCTGCCTATAACCCACCTTATCCTAGCCCCAGGGGACAAGCACCACACAGATCACAGCCACTTTTTCTGGCCTGTGACCACTTTACAAGGTGGGAAGACCACACTCTCTCCACCAACCCTCATGTCCCCCACAATTTTCTTCTCCAAGACATTTGCAATTTCCTCCTTTCGCTGGACTTTTTTTTTTTTTAAGATTTTTATGAGAAACTCCTTAAATCTCCCATTTGTGAGATTTTTGTTACAGTTTATCATTGGTCCAGTCCATATTTTGGCCTCAAAATATGCAGAACAGCATGGTGGGTGACCCTGAGAGCTAAGAGGTCAGATTTCACCCGAGAGGAAACTGGAGCACTGATTAGCAAGTGACTTAGCCAAGGTCACGTGAGGAGTCAGTGGCAGAGGTAGGTCGGGAACTGAGGCTGGCGGGAATATCGGTCAGATTTGGGGGTTATTGGGGTTTCTCGAGTTTCTCAGAGTTCCCGGCAGTCCCAAACAGGAAATGAAGGCAAGGAAGGCACCAGAGCTCAGGGCTGGTGGGGATGGGGGTGGGGCTAGAAGACAGAGTCTCTGTAGAGTCATGCCAGCCCCAGTCTATTCCTAGGCCAAAAACATCCATCATCAACTTAAATCCAGCCATGGGGAGTTCTTGGTACCAAATATCAAGGGCTGCTCCTTTGGAGAAAGTGTAGAAGGGCTCAAACAATGTCTCCAGGAGAATGTCACTCATGGGAGCCTTGAATGGTATTCAAGTCACAGACCTGATATTAATTTTGTGTGATTCTAGTTTAATACTCTCACTTCTTAGGACCTCAGTTGCCCCATGTCCTCACAAGAAAGTTATATTTAGTAATCTCTAAAGGCCCTCCTGGCTCTATCAACCACTCATATCTTAGCATGAATCAGCCCCTCAGATTAGCTCCAGCAATGAGTAAGTCTCCAAATGAACCAGTCATGGAAGGAAGAGGAGGTAGAGGGAGGAGGAGGAGGAGGAGGAGGAGGAGGAGGAGGAGGAGGAGGAGAAGAAGAAGAAGAAGAAGAAGAAGAAGAAGAAGAAGAAGAAGATGATGATGATGATGAAGGATAAGGAGGAAGCAGAGGAGGAGGACAATGACAACAGCCGGTGCCAGTCTCATTTCCTCTGCCTCCCCCGGACAGGAGGGTGCACTGGGGCATGGGCACCTGGCCACAGGTAGTCAGATCCTTGACACAAAACTGCAGCCTCAGTGATCCTTTAACCTGGTGACAGAGAAGTCATTACCGAGGGAACTGACTTTGTGCTCAGCTCAAAGGCATCACAAGAAGAGGCCAGATCTTGACTCAGATGTGAAGGTACCATGTGTTCTTGGCAAAGTCACACCCTCTCCGGGCCTTGGACAGGCCTCTGCAAAAGAAAGAGGCAGAAAGTAAGTGAACTCATGAAATAGTGAGCGCCCTGTTCCTGGAGGCAATCAATCAATACTACTTTGCCTAGTGATTTCTACTGATATTCTTTTTCTGTTGCATCCACCCAGACTGTGAAACCTTCCAGAGCAGGGACTCTGATTCATGTCTTTGTGCCAAGTGCCCAATGAAGAAGTTGACACAGAGGCTAGATGAAAGAAGAAATAAAGGGAGGGGAAAGGCAGGAAGACACGGAGGGAGAGGATGATGAGACGTCAGAGACGGAAGTGACCTGACCACAGCCAACCGAGAATGTTCCCACCAGTACCTGGGTGGGATGTGTGGTGGCCTTTCCTGACAGATGGAACTTTCCCACTTGGTCCTTTAGTTCTCTGTCATCAGAGCCACTTCCTTCTCTTTCCCATCCTATGTCTTAGAGTAGAAATACCATTCCCAACCACACCCATAACTCCACAACTTACCTCTTCCTGGAAGCCTTCCCAGCTCTCTCTGCTACCTCCCCCCTCGGCTTTGCTCTGGTCTGGCCTCGTTTCCATGGAGGTGAGGGTGGGAGTGGGGGATAGTCCTCAGATAGTGTCTCCCCTCCAAGGCCTGAAATAGTTAGGACCGGCACCCCTGAATTCTAACTGTGGCTTTGCCAGATGTCAATCTGTTGCTTTGGGCAAATCATGTCCTTGTCTAAACCTTGGTGTCCTCATCACTTCACATGCTGGTGATGAAGAAAGTGAGAGGATGAGTTAAATGAACAGGGAACCTCCGGACTCAGGTGGCCTCTCAGCTGTCTCTGTGTGACAGGCATGGCTAGCCCACCTTCAGGAAGAAATGGAAGCACAGAGCTGGTCTGAGATCACATAGCTAGCAGTGAAGGTGGACTCATGGTCAGCACCACCTGGCTTTGAGGTCTTTAGCTTTGGTATACAGAGATTAACCAAGTTGACTTCCTGAGTGTTTACTAGGTCTCCGCACTGTGCTGAGGACTGGCACGGCATCAATCCATCCTTATGACAGTATGGTGGTGTCGCTTTGGAAGCTGAGGCTCAGTGGCCCTTTGGTCTACGGGTATTAGTCTTGCTTGGGAAGCCAAGCCTCAGAGAGAAATTCCCCAGGGCCCATTGCTGGTCAATGGTAGGGTCAGATCTGACCTGAGGCAGCCTAGGCCTAGCTTCTGAGCTCTTAGTCACCACAGCTGATGGCCTCGCCTGGTGACTGACTGCAGGCCCAAGAGCTGAGTGGCCCCTCCCTCTGCCTCCCAGCAAGTTCACATCCTCCCAGCCCCCTACTGGCTCCCTACAGGCCCTCCATTCTGGCCCTACCTCTGCGGCCCTTCTCAAGCCCCGCCCACCCCACTTACCCCTGCCAACCCCAGCTTGGCTTGCACCATCAGCTGCCAGTTGCTGGGCAGCAATTGGGGACCTCCTGTGCTAAACCCAACCAGCAATTTCCCATCCTCGTCTCGCCTGAGTTTCTGCTGAAGGTGACACCGTTGGTCTCTCCCTTTTTCTGGAAATTCTGCTCTCAGTTCTGGGCCCCTGCTTGCTCCAGTTCTCCCACTGGCCACTTCCTTTTCTGCTTTCTTGGCATGTTCAGCTCCCCAAGGTCCTGCTGTTAGCTCTCACCACCTACCTGGTGGGGTTCACTGTCAACGCCCAGGCCTCCACAGCCTGCGTCCTCTCGCCGTGCTCAGCTGCCTTCCAGTGCCTGCCCTTGGACAAGTCTCTCAGCAGCTACTTCCTCATTAAACTGATCCCCTCATGGGCTTGTGAGATTTGTGGGCTTCCTAGGACAGAGGGACTAGGACCCCAGTGCTGCCACCCCTCTCCCCGTGTGTACTCCCTTTTGGGGGATGGAATGAGAGTAGGGCAGTCCCTCCTCTTCCCGACGCCTCCTCCCTACTAGTGCCATTTATGTCTCGGACACACAGCTGACTTCCCTGGACCACCCAGCCTTTGGCCCAGTCTTTGAAAGGAGTCACCACTCGGGGGAAGGGTGAGAGGGGATGTCTTGTTGTCTCTTCCTCTTTGTATTTTAGCTAAGACACCCCAAATCATGACTGACTCTCCCCTCCACCTGTCACCCTGAGATACCCCCTTCATGAAGGCCACTTGCTAAGTGGACATTTTCATGTCAAGCTAAGCGGACATTTTCCTGGCAGTGGAGGGGGCAAAGGAGCAGATCCTTTTGGGTGGGCTTCAAAGGGCCTCTGGCTTTATCCCTTTTCCATCTCATCCTGGAGAGCCCACCCCCATTCAAGGGGAAATTATACCAGGTTCTAACGGAGGGTTGAAGGGAAAGCGTCCCCTCTATTCATCCCAGCCGCTGAACGGGCCTCTTGAGCACTCATTGTGCCCAGTCTGCCGCCTCCACCTCAATTGCAATCAGGTGGTCTGTGTGGCCCTCCTCCCCTGGACAGGGACAGGAATGGGCTCAGGCGATGGGCTAGCCCACAGAGTTCTCCCTCCATCCTCTCAAGGGGCTTTTGTTGAATAAAATAGCACCCGCCACTTGGCCACTTTAAACCGAGGCCAGGCACTTGAATGTGAAAACGGGGCCCAGGCACTGGGAGCACAGGGACAATGGCCACCCTCAATTAGCTCACTGAGGTGCCCCAAATGGACTTGAGGAGGGGGCATGGTCACAGCCCATTCATGCATATTTATCACAAGCTGCTGCACATGGGCTTGCATGGTTCCCATGGCAGCCCTGGTGAGGGAAGAGGGGAGGCAGGATCTCCTAGGTCCCTGCAGGGACACTCTGGGCCTCCCCCAGCAGACTGGAAAACTGCCGCCACCCCATGTCCCCTTGCCTTTACTTGGCCCTGAGACTCATGGCCATCATAATCCAGAAATCTTAGAATATGGGGGGGCGGGGAAAGGGTCTTAAAGGGTGCTATGCACTCGACAGGTGGAGAAGTCGAGGTCTGGAGCAAAGGAAAATGAACTTCTTCCTTTTTTCAACTGACTTCTTGGATGGGAGGGGGTGGGGAATAGTAAAAGCATTTATTGAACATTTGCTGAATGCCAGGATCTGTTAAGTGCTTTCCACTGTCCTATCAATGCTATAAGGCAGATGCTGAATTGGCTTCACTTGAGAAAAACTGAAGCTCAAGAGAGGGCGGGTAATTTTCCAAAGACCATGTGGCCGGTGTAAGTAGCAGAGCTGAGATCATCCCCACAGCCTGGCGCCTGGCCTCTCTCCCACTGTTGGTAGGAGGTTAGGGAGGAGCTCTGTTGTTTGGCATCAGCTGCTGGGTGCCTGGTGCTATGCTTGGAGCCAAATGTCAAGCTTCCTCATTAGATACTCACAACAACATGCGAGAGTGCCATTTGACAGATATGAAGACTGAGGTCCAGAGAAGCAAAGTGTCCTGCCCCAGGCCACTCACAGAACTAACAAGTGACATGGCTGGGACCCAATCCCTGCATGGTAGGGTGGTGGACCCCAGCTTGCTCCTTTCTTTCTGGAGCTCCTGGAAAAGGGAGGCAACCTCATCTTCCAGACTCCGCCAAGCTGTGGAGAGCCTCAGCGGTTCCTCCGTGAAAGCCTGCGTGGGAGGGGCGGTGGTTGGGCCTCCCATCACAGAGTCCTCCTCAAGAGCCCAGCAGAGGCCTGGCAGAGAGTTGCTATTGCTCAGGGTTCTCCTGTCTCTGCGGTGCTGAGCTCTCCCAAGGAACTCACAGTACCAGCCTGGAAGCAGGCAACTGGGGAAGTTAGGCAAAGCAGCCTTCCCCAGTCAGCAGGACAGCACAGGAGTGGGAGCCCCAGGCTCCTCCCACTCTGTGGCATCTCTTGCCTTGGGCTCCTGTGTGCTGTTCTAGCCAGGCAGGCCTGGATCTCTGTGCTCCATACCATTGTCCCCCAAGCAAGTGTCCTTGCCTCCATACTGTTTCCCGCTCATGCTGTTTCTCCTGCTTGGAATGTGAGCTGAGTTTAGTAGAATTTTATGCATGGGTCCAGGTTGAGCTCTGTTCCATTTGTTGCTTAGGGCTGGACTGACCTGGCTGGACTCCACGTGTGGTATGCTGAAAGACGTGTGGAGTTCCGTGGCATTGAGCTGAGCTGAGTGAGATGAGAATGAATTGAAGATGCAATTGCACAGTCTACCTCTTGTAACTTGCTCTGTAACAACAGGCAAGCCTCAAGCTATCAACCTCCAAAATACCCCCAACACTGAAAACCAGGACTCCCAGAAGTAAGAGTAATTGAAGGCAGAAAAGAGCCTCTTCCTACTCTGTCCCTCATTTGCCGGTTGGCATGATTCCTCCTTGGTCTGGAAAGTAGACATAGGCCTCTGGGACAGTCTCCTTATTTTTATCAGCAACCCCCTTCAAGGTCAGAGGGGCAAACCATCATGATGTCTAGTAGAAGTCAACATACATCCCCAAACTCCTTGACTTTTAGAGTCTGAATTCATGGTAGTCAGAAACTCTTCCAGGAATAGAACGGTAGACTCACAAGACATCAGGTATGATGGTCTCCCCACCCTCATGGGCCACCACGTCTGCCCTGAAGGGACCACCAGCCACCACTCAGGCACCAGAGCCCAAGACCTCAAGGGATCACGGTACCATCTAGTGGGAGAGAAGTCCTTGGCTCACTAGCACTGCTCCCTGGGCAAATAACTGTTCCTTCCCGAGATTTTTGTGAGGATATGGTTTTTGTGGGGATGCATAAGGCAAAATGTGTGGAGTGCTTAACACCCAGCATGCAGAGGCTTTCGTCAGAAGTAGTTTTTATGACTCTCCTAATCCTATTGGTGCTATTACTGTTACTACTGACACTACTTGTCACTGTTTAGCACCTGAATGGCCAGAAAATACTTCTTGACTTCCTGGAGCTAGGGCAGGCCCTGAGTAAATGGATGAAAAGGTAAAGTTTATCAGCAGCCGAAGGCTCAGACCCCAATCTTCCTTATATATATATCCCCCTTCCTTATATAGCCCCCAGATGCCAGGGAAAGCAGACTCCCTCTGCTCAGGGATGACCCTAGCCCTAGTTCGGATGCTGCTTTTCGGGGCGGCGGGGAGGTGTGCCTTGAGCACATCCTTTTCCTTCTCTGGGGCTCAGTTTGCAAAGCTATACAGGGGAGGATCAGGATAGACAACCTTTGAGATGGACATAGCCTCAGACATCCAGTCATGTATCTGAGCCCTGTCCCTTCTCTCCCCCCAGCCCAACCTCCACTGTGGCCCCTGCCTTTTCTGGCCTGCGTGAGGACTTCCCCCTGCCGCAAGGATATGCATCAGTATTCTAAACCTTCCATGTGTTCAGTTCTCAGGGAAAATGGGTCAGACCCAGCCATCTCCTGTACACCCATGGATTCTGGCACTAAAGGATAGAATCAAAATCACTGCTTACTTAATGGAGAGTTAGATGTCCCCAGGCAGATAAAGGGCCTCCTCAAGGGCCACCAAACAGGTTAAAGGCAAAAATCAGGCTTCAGATTTGGGTCTCCTGACTTCCGATCCAGTCCTTGTCTCTCTGCCAGCAGTTTATCCACCCAATACACAATAATTGAGCACTGACTATATACTAAGCACTGCTGGGTACTGGGATTATCAAGGTGAGAGGGACTTGACCCATGTTATTGAGGAATTTCAAGAAAGTTCCTGGAAACATACTCATATGTGTGTTAGTTCAACAAACACATAAGCACCGACTCTGGCCAGGTCAAAAGCCCAGCTCAGACTCAAATCCCAGCTTTCACTCGCCGCGTGACCTAGTCCCTGTGATGAGGACGAGGCCTGGTGGTGGGGCAGGCCACCCACCTCTGCCCAAAGGGACCGGCAGGCATGAGCTCATGTCTGCAGAGCCCTGCAGCCCTCAGTGCGAGCTCTGAACACAAGGCCTCCTTGTGATTCCAGGAGAGATGCGGCGGGGGCGGCCAGCCCACGAAGCCCTGGGCACAGTGGGGCTGTCAGCAGACACTCCCGCAGCCGAGGGTGCTGGGCTTTGATACAGCATTAATGCGCTAATATCTTAATCCGGCCACCTCCCGCCAGCTGCCTGGCCACACAGCGGGGCCCTGGGGACGGGGTTTCCAAATCACATTATTGAATGTTTACCTAGTGAGCTGTCCAAAGAGTGTTTAACACCAGCTGAGGGGAGTGCCTGTGCACGAGATGGCCCCATACACCCACAGCCCTCACGTACACCACACACACACACACACACACACACACACACACACACACACTCCTGCCAGGTCACACAGACATACGTTCAGAGCTGGACATGCAGCATGCCCCTAAGAAACACGCATGCACACACACAGAGCCCACACTCACAGGCCTACACACCCCCACAGACCCATCCCACGCATGCACGCACATTCCACATGCATTCACAGAGTCTCCAGGCCAGGATGACTGCTTCTGTACACCTCAAAGTCACCCAGGGGGAGACCCCAGCAGTCAACCCTGGAAAAGGACAGGAACAGGGTGTTGTTCCTGATCATGCCCTGGAAAGTCACAGCTGCCAGGGTCTTGGGACTAAGAACCCAGCCTCTCCAGGTTCCCTGGCCCCAATTCCAAGCTCAGAGACACCCCAGCCCTTGCTGATGGTACTGTTTATGTGGTCATGGAGATAGCACTGGCCAGGGTCCTGCCCTCAGAGAAAAGCAGGGTTGGCAACCCCCTGGCCCTGCCCTCTTGCTAGGATCCCACCACCACCCCTCGCCCCCACCCCATGTGCCTCTTGTCTCTGCTAAACGTTTCTCCCTCTTCCCAGCCTTTCCAAATGCTGTTCTCTCTCTCTGGAATGCCCTACTCCCCTCACAGCCTCCAGTTCAAATCACTCCTCCTTCCAGGTGAGCTCACCACCTCAAGAGGCTCTTCCACTCCAGCCAGCAGAGGGGAGGCCACTCTCCTCCACGGTCCTCCAAATCAGGCCTGACTTAAGGCTCAGAGCCGATGCTGCTCTGGTAATAGCACCTACCTCGTGGGGGCTGTGGTGAGGAATAACGTTACTAATTCAAGGGCTGGTGCAGAATAATCACTCTATTAAAAAAGCTCTCCATCATGCACATTATTAGATGGTGGCAATGATAATGGCTGTGGTTCCTGAAGCTTGTGTCAGTCCCTGCCCCATCAGTGAGCTCCAAGGAGTAGACCCAACAATCTCGTTGGTTCATAGTGGGAACTCAGTGTTGGTTGAGTGGGTAACTAAGTTCACTGCCTGCCCTGCATTTTTGTGACCAGAGGATGGATTTTTCAGAAATATTCCATTAAGAGGGAAGTGTGAAAAATTCACTGAATTAAGTGAGGGCAGCCCTAAATCCACTTATTCCTGACTGCCACAACACTCTGACCACAGCTAGATTCCTCTCTCTGGGACTCAGTTTCCTCATTTGCCAAAGAGTTTGGGTGGCACGGTCTCCGACTTCCTTCCAGTTATGAAGTTCTAGAATTCTAAGCCCCAGTCACAACCTCACCAGTAAGGCTACAATCTAGTTAGGAAACAGGGCATTTCAGCAGACGTGGTCAGGACCACCTAGGAAGGAGGAGGAGACAGTAGAGAGAAGATGGGAGGGCACTGGAGTGGGGGACACAGCAGAAGCAAAGGCTCAGAGGCTGGATGCTATGTGAGTTTTTCAGGCAACAGTGAGTAAATGAGTGTAGATATAATGTAGGGTTGGCCCAAGGGATGTCATAGATGGACAAGGCCACAGAAGTGAGGCAAGGACTATAGCAAAGGTCTTGAAGGCTAGGCCAAATAGTTGAGGTCTTGTCTTCTAGGCCATTGTGTTCCAAACTTGCCTTGGAACTTGAAACATCATCAATCAGAGCCTGTGGCAACTATTAAAAATGCAGATTCCCCAACCCCTCCCACCCCCAGCCCTATTACAACAGAGCTTCTATGCAAGGGACCTGGGAATCTTTTTATTAAGTGTCCTGGGTGATTCTTATGAACCAGGCAAGTTTGGGAATCACTACTGAGTGAGATGCCAAGTCACTAAACAGTCAGCAACACACCCACATGCTCATCACAGGAAGTAGACACGGGCCATGGTGTGGACATGTGCTCCAGGCTCAGACTACCTGAGTTTGAGTCCTGTGTCCTTCACTTCTTAGCCCTGGGACTTTGGAAAGTGATGTGACCTTTCTTCACTTTCCCACTTGTAAAATGGGAATAATCCCAGTACCTACTTAAAGGTTGGTCATGTAGGGTAAACAAGTGAATGACAGCTTGACCAGAGTTGGGAATGATGAGGCCGTTTCAGGAAACACAGGTGAAGGTGCTGCCACCCACGGAGTTTGAGGGAGGAGAGGAGCCAGCTGTGAATAAGGAGATGCGCCAGGGGTGGGTAGTTGGCAAGGGGAAGGGCTTAGAATCGGCCTTTGGCTCCACAGACTCACTTTCAGTTATCTAAGATTTTATATATACATTCACTTATTCCCACTGTACTTATTGAGTATCTACCATGTGCCAGTTGATGCTGGATGCTGAAGATTCAAATAGGGAGCACACAGACACCAACCTCCTCTTCGCAGATTTTATATTCTAGAGGAAAAATTAGAAAAATGGACAACGAAAATAATTCCACATCATAATAAATACTATGAAGAAAACCCAGAGGGCAGCCAGAGAAGACCCCTCTGAGGAAGTGACACTTATAAGGACAAACCTCAGGAAGAATGAGAGATAACTGTGTGGGCAGAGGCAAATAGCACCATGCCAAAGGCCCTGGAGGAGGAGAGTTGCTTGGTATGACACAGGACCTGAAAGGGACTATCTAGTGGGGCCTGCTGGGTGAGAGGTAAAATAGCACAAAGTTGCTGAGGTTAATGGGCCAGGTCATGAAGGATCTTCTAGGCATGGCTAGAAATCTGGATTGTATTTAAGTGCAATAGAGAGTTTTTAAGCTGAAGAGTGACATGGTTTGATTTCTATTTTAGGAAATCCCTCTGGCAGCTACGTGGAGAATGGAATATAGGAAGGCGAGTGGGACAGCAGGGACTTACTAGAGGCTGTGAATCCAGGATGAGGCAGCAGGAAGATAGGGAGAGGTGGGCAGACTCCAGAGGTGCTCGGTACAGGACAGCCGGACTCACAGATGGGTTGGCTGTGGAGGAGGGGAGTAAAGGGTCAGAGGAACCAGAAGTCACACTCAGGTTTTTGGCTCTCAAAACCGGGCAGACAGTGGTGCCAGGTATAGAGTCGAAGGAACTTGGGAGATGGGGTATGGGCGGGGGGTACCCTGCTCTTATCAACTGGCTCATGGCACACAAGATCCCCCAGTACCAAGAGAGACTTCAACAAGCCTCGTGCTGGAACTCGAAGGGCTGCCTTTCCCACCCCAGGCCTAGGGCTCTCTGGCCTTCTTGCCAAAAGCTGATCTCAGGAAGGAATAATACAGTCACCACATAACCACTTTATTCCAGGAAATGCCCCATGGAATTTACATATAGCTAGTGTTTAAGAACATGGAGTCTGGAGCCAGACTGGCTGGGTTCAAATCCCAGCTCTGGATGTGTGACCCCAGGAAAGTTATTTATCCTCTCTGTGCCTCTGTTTTCCCCAAAAAACATGGGATGATAATAGGATCTACTTCCTAGGGTTTCCGTGAGGAGTAGAGTACATTGCTCTGCTTGTAAAGCCCTTAGGAGAGCCCTTGGCACAAAATAAGTATCAAGACAAGTCAGTCACTAAGTGCTACCTAGTAACGTCACCTCTGGTTGTAGGCTGCCTGGCTGGTATTCTTTTGTAGGAAGGCAAGGGACCCAGTAGCCGGAATTCTGGCCTTTGCATGTCTGGGCTCCAGACCTGCCTTTTCCGCTTGGTAAAGAGCAGGTTACCAGGAGATTGTATCAGTGGTCTCTGCTCTGCCTGTTTCCCTAAGCTTGTGAGAAGACTCTATGAGATGGTTGGTAGATGAGTCCCTACAGTGGGAAGGGCTATGCCTGTTGCTTCTGCACATGGGAGACTAGGTTGGTGTCCTGTCCTGGACTGTGTGTCCCTAGGACAGAACCTCGGGATGAGGTGCCCACTCAGGGCTCTGTGGAGGCTCAGGCCAGACTCTTCTGCTGGAATTCTCTCTGGAACCAGGACCAACCTTGACTGTCCTGCAGGAATCATAACACTGATGCCCAAATGCTTTCCCTTCTTGTTAGACTTTTATAGGAAGTCAGAATCTCTGTGGACTCACAGTCATTTGGCAGGTCAGGGACCAGCTTCTGCATTTGGAGGATGAGGACACCAAGGCTCTGTGACGCTCGTGGTCCTGCAAGGTTTGCAGCAAGGGCTGGCCCAGGCCTTGCAACCGCCCAAGCCAAAGTACTTTCCCCAGCACCACACTGCCCTAGCCCTGTCCTTCCCTTCCCCTGTGGGCTCTCTCTTTCCCAGCTCCGGTTTCAGTTAGAATCTCTCCTATTGTCTTTCTCCTTTACTTCTGCATCTTTTCTTTCTTTGGCTCAGCCTGTAATCCCCGTGCTTTGGGAGGCTGAGGTGAGTGGATTGCCTGAGCCCGTGGGTTCGAGACCCTCCTGGGCAACTTGGCAAGACCTCATCTCTACAATAAATCAAAAAATTAGCCGGGCATGGTAGCGCGCGCCTGTAGTTCCAGCTATTTGGAAGGCGGAGGTGGAAGGATCGCTGGAGCCCAGCAGAAAGAGGCTGTGGTGGCCGGGAGCGACCACTGTCCTCCAGCCTGGGTGACAGAGTGAGACTCCAACTCAAAAAAAAGAGAAGTGTCTTGACCTGGAATCCTACAGTCCACTCAGACTCCCCTAAGGGTGCCCTGCCTTTCCAGGAAATGCCTGCCTGGGTAATGCCCACTCCCCCATGGTTCTCCACAATTGGGCTCTTGCTGGCATTCATTTCCTGGGAGTTTGCTGGACTCCAGATAATCCCAGTTTTGCTCTTGGAAGAGAAAGTCAAGAGAAATGGAAAAATAAAAACAGCACACATTTTCATTACCCGCTCCAAACTCCACAGCCATGAATGACTTGCTTTTGACTGTTTTACAAGCAACTTGCCCTTAAAATGAATGGGAGGAAATTGGATGCAAAGCCATCCCCCAAGAGCCTGACCAAATCCCAAGAAGTAGACTCCCAGGACCACCAGACACAGTTCCCCCTGTGTTCCCCTCCCATCCTGCCCAGCATGGTCCAGGATCTGGCAGGCAGGTCATGGGCTGGGCAGAGTCCTGGCCTGGGAGTCAGGAGGCCCACACTCCAGTCCTGAATCTGTCCTTTGCATCTGTTTCTCCATTCATAAAATGGGGTTTGGACAAGATCATTTTTAAGGTCTTGCCCTATGCAAGGAAACGTGATATCTGGGAGTTAGGATGAGGCCATGTGGGAATGGAAATGGACAGAAGTCACTGCTGGCACTGGACTGGCTGTGAGGCACCCAGATAAAAATTGCACACAGTCCCTGGTCAGATTAGGGCCTACAGGGAAAGCAAAGGTGGGACTCAAAAATCTCCGTGCTCTAGGAGGGACTAGCAAAAAGCGTTATCTCCTTCCTCCAAGTAGACCCTGATTGGCAGGGAGGGAGCGAGATAACCCCATTCCACAGACGGCGGCCCAAGGCAGTTAAGCGACTTGTCCTATCGCACTGCCCACGAAGGCAAAGGGCAGCATTTAAAGGAGGAGGAATGCTTTAAAATAACATTGGCATCTAAAAATAGCACGCAGCTTGGCCCGGCTGACTCTAAGGGGTCATGTTTTACGGCTGCCCCCATCTGCTTTTCTGGGACGATGCAGCTCTCCCTCCCTGGTTATAGTTTTTCCATGAGCTCGGCTTGAATTTCCCTGTCCCACTGGTGAGCCCACGGGTCAGTGCCCAATTTTCCAACGTTTATCTTTCCCATTTACAATTTCCCCACGTAAATGGTCAATTCATTCAGTCCCATGTGTTTCTGACTCTGGGGCTAGAATTCAGGATGATCAGGCAAGCCGCCTTCTCCCACTTTTTAGAAAGCCTAGAATCATTTGTAAGGACCATACCCCACAGGACTGGGCACCACCCTGTGCCCACTGAGATGACCTGCCAACCTGCAGTCGCTTTCTCTCCACAGGCCCTGCAGCTTCAGAGTCTGTGGCCGCCGTTTCCTCATTCATCAGGCCAGACCCATATTAGCTTTATTCCCTACGCTAAGGAAACAAATGCAAACTCAGCACCCTCCCAGTCCTCATAGCACCCACAGTCTCAAAGGAGGAGACAGAGAAGAGTGGCAGACATCCTGTGGGTATGTGAGGAAGACAGTGGGCTCAGTGGAGGCTGAGTTAACTTCAAGACCCCGTGGAGATGTCTGCTTTGCAACGTAGACGTGAGGGTTTGGGCCCAGAGGAGGGGTCAGCGTAGGTGTGCCCCTGCTTGTCTTGGTCCACTGTTTACCCTAAACCCTGACCACTGGAAGGATCCTGGTGACACATTCCACTAGGTTACAATCTCTCTTGGATCTGCACCCACATGTTTCTCATGGGATTGTCACACCTCCCCAGAGACCATCACAGGGTCTACACAGAGAGGACAATAAATGGGCTTGAGCTAGACAGAAACACCAGACATGCCTCTCTAGCAGAATAACTTGTATCTTCAGGGAGGAAGACAAAGTACAGAGATAGTAAGGGCCATGGCGGGGGGGCTTGATTAATGTGTGAAAGGTGAGTGTGAGACTGGCAGGGGAGAGGCTGGGTCACCTGGACAAGTGCTCTGTGGGCAGGTGCCTTTTCCCAAACTTGGCAGTCAGGCAAGTCCCTCCTCTCCTCCCCTCTTTCCAAACCACCCTGTGCTGGTCTGCAAGGGAGCATCGGTGGCGACCCCTAAATCACTGCACAGGAGAGATCAGAGAAAGTCTCTAAAAGAGGCCACCTAAGGATGATTTGAAGTTGGGTTAAGATCTAGTATGATCTATCGAAATCTCGTGCAAAACTGGTTTTGAACCACAACCTTAAATTATCTGAGTCATCTTGTTTCCTTCCCAATTCACCCCAGAGCAACAGTATAGTGCCTCATACTTACATGGTTGTCACAGTCATTAACTCATCCCATTCTTTGGTGAGCATTATTGTTTCATTGTACAAATGAATAAACTGAGGTTCAGTGAAGACCGGTCACTGAAGTTGGAAATAATAGAAACATCAGAGCTGAGCTCAAACACTGGCCTTCTCCCTAAAAGCCCCCATTGCTTCTCCCCCAGCTCCTAACCCCCACCCACCCCCGCCCCACATCCCAGCTGCCTTGAAAGAACTGCATGAGGCTGGGCTTTGGGCACCGTAGTTTGAAAGAGGACCACGACTGACTCACAGATATGCTTCGGGTTTCCCTTGGCTCATTTTAATTTTGTCCTCCACTCTCCCTTAGGTGACCCCAGTCAGTCTTTTGGCTTCAAATGCTGTCTCTAGGCTGATGACTCCAAAATCTAAAACCCTAGCAATGAACTCCAAAGGTATCTACTTGGGCGTCTAATTAGTATCTCCCACTTCCTTGTGCAAGTCTTGATTCGTCCCCAAATCCCATTCCTCCCTGGTCTTCCTGCATCTCAGTAAATGGCTCCACCCTCCACCAGGTTGCTCACCCACAGGTCAGCTTTGGTTCCTCTGTCTCACAAGTTGCTCATGAGTCACCAGAAAGCACTGTCCCTAGAAACATATCCCAAATCCGTCCACCTCTCTTGATCTCAGTCAGCCACCGCCATCTTTCTCTTGCACGCTGCAGTAGCTTCCAGATAGGCTGCTCTGCTTCCACATTGCCCAATCTCCTCCCTCAATACTCTCCACTCTGTAGCCAGAGCGACCCTTACAAATGTGGATCAGATCAAACTACACCTCGCTTAAAACACTCCACTGCATTTAAAACATAATCCACCCCCCTTGTGCTGGTCTGCAAGGCTCTGCTACTCCAGGCACCTGCCCCTGGACTTCGTCTGCTCCCTGTCCCCTCACTCCCATGCACCAGCCACCCTGGCCCTCTTTCTGGTCCTACGACACATCAGGCCTGTGTCAGCCTCTTTGCAATAGCTGGCCCCAAGACTTGGGGCGCTCCACCCCACGAACATCATATGGTCAACTCTTTCTCATCTTTGTAAATGCCACTCCCTTCCTAAATCTACCTACCAAAGTAGTTTATCCCCAACCAATCACAGCCCTCCTGGGACCATAATTCAGGGACATATTGTCTGTCTCTGGCCAAGAGAGACCTTGTTTGCCTTGTGCTCTGCTCTGACTTCCTGTGGTAAGGGATCCCCAGGAAGGGGGTGGTCCGGGGGAGGTGTTGAGTGAACAAATGGCTGAGCAAATGAAGCTCTGTCCATGCCTCTTAGTGTGAGAACTATGCAATGTTCTGAAGACTCAGTCAAGTTCATACCTCCCTACCACACACACATGTGGATGTGATGTATGTCAGATCCACAAAGCAACAAGAGCTTGGGAGTCAGAAACATTTATTAGTGACGCGACTTTAGAGGATATTCTAAAATCCCTCTGAACCTCAATTTTCTTATCTGAAAAATGAGAGTAATACTAACCTCACTGAAACAGAGTGAGGATTGAATATGCATAAATCATCAGTGGCAGACCCTGGCACACAGTAGGTAGGTTCACTAGATGGCATCTGTTGTGATCATTTTTTTTAAAAGCAGGATTTATCGAGAGGACAGAAAAGCTCCCACAGTTGGGGGGTGGGACCCAAAGGGGTTGCCCTGTCGTGATCATTTTTTATTTTTATCGCATGCCTCTCATGTCCCTTGCCTGGTCAAACAGGCTCAGTGACTCTTGCCCTGTGGCCTCCTCCTCTACTAGTACCTCTCTCTGTGTTGCTAGGAATTGTGACATTAAAGAGAACAGCAGAACATCAAGCCCTGACTCTACCACTTATAGCTGTATGATCTTGGGCAAGTTATTTGACCCTCCTGAGCACCGATCTCTTTATTTTAAAATGGTGCTAATGAAAGCACTTACCTCCTAGGAGTGTCGGGAAGACTACATGAAATTAACAGGAAAAATGCCTAGTACCAGGACAGGCGCGCTGTACAGGTTTAAAGTGACCACTGCTATTAGCTGTCTACACACACCTGCACATGCACTTGCACACCCATGTGCACACACTCACTCGCACACACACAGTCCTTCTCTCTTGGCTGGGTCCGAGAGCTACCGATTTGAACTCTAGGGATGGAACCAATTAGAATTATTTTTAAAACCTCATCTGTTTTGATTTAACAGGAAGCTTCTGTTCAATGAAATGCAGCATTAGTCAATGAAAAATCAAAGGCCTGAATTTCAAGACTCAGCTGTCCACGACGGCCGAGCAGAGGCTCCCAGAACCCAGGGCCTCCCAGGCCCAGCCCTCGCTTATGTGGGGTCTTCTCTTAGATCTGCTGTGTCCTCAGTGAACTCTGGGAGGAGACGGGCTTGTCTGTCCCGGGCCAGGGTCTCTATCTGCTGGCCCTGAGTCATGCCAATCTGAGCACCAGGCAGCCTGGTATCTGTGTCTGTCTCCCCTGTTCCCTGCCCTTATTGAGGACAGGGGCTGTCTGATTTATATCTGTGGCTCCAGTGCCCAGCCAAAAGTCATGGCACAGAAAAGACACTAGATGAAAATGTTTATGGGAAAAAAATGTGATGGTTAAATAAATGAACACATGATTCAGCTGCAACAATAATTACAACTAGTATTTACTGTACCATTTACCATGTGCTATGCACATTTTTAAGCACTTTTTATGTGTTGACTCAGTGAGACTTCATAACTAACCCACGAGGTAGCACTCTTATTTAGCCCCATTTTACAGATGAGAAAAATGGAGGCACAGGAAGATTAGTGACTTGCTCACAGTCACACACACTAAGTACAGTAACTGGGATTCCAACCCAGGCAGCAGGACCCCAAGGCCAGCATTCATAACCCCGACATTGTGACATCCATTTATTCATTCATCAAACACTTACTGGACATGTCCATTATGCCCAGCACTGGGCTGGGTTCTAGAAACACCCTGATGGATTAGACCTACTTCCCATAAGGAGGTCATAGTCTGGGGGAAGAATAACAGAAATAGGTCATTACAGTGGGTCAAGGACATGGGATATGTGGGAATTTTCACAGCATAAGTCAGCACAGCCAACCTACCCTGGCCCGATCAGGGGAGGAAGTGGCCCTCGACTGTATTGGCCAGACACAGGAGGGGGAAGAAGCGTCTCAGGCATAGGGACAACATGTGCAAAAGCCTAGAGGTGAGTAAGCCCAGTGCCTCTGGAGACAGGGAGTAGGGGCCATGATTAGAAACAGCGAGAGAAGAGGCCCAGAGGCCAACGGTCCTGGGTCAGGGAGAGCCAGTGTGTCTGCAGAGCAGTTTGGACATGACCCAGAGCTGTGGGGATCCAAGGAAGGGCTTACATGCTCCCTGTGGAATTGCTTGATTCAGAGAATTAACTCAAGAGGATGAGGAAGAGTGAAAAATCATCTACACACACCCGCATGAGCACACACACATCCACCACACACAGACACACACACCACACACACACACACACACACCCGCATGAGCACACACACATCCACCACACACAGACACACACACACACACACACACACACACACACACACACACACACACACACCTGTGTGGCACCAGAGTCAGGAATGTAGACATGGATACTGAGGACTAGAGAGGGTGGCTTCTAACAGACTCCAGATTTCACTTCCCTCTGGACAATCCCTTCCAACCGAGGTGGCGCCCTGAGCCTGGAGGCATGTCCCCTTGATGCTATTTCTGCAAAATATCCCCATCCTCACCTACAAAGGTGTCAGCTCCCATTTTGCAGAAGGAGACCAGTGTGGGGACCACGGATGTCCATACCTGAGAATCCGATCAGTAGCCATGCCATGGACAGGCCCACGTTCCAAAGGGTGGGAAGGAGGCAAAACGGGCTTAGATGTGAAGAGTCGATTTTCCAGAGAACTCAGTGAGCTGAGGGCTTCAGCAGTCACAACCTGGAAGGAGAGCGTGGAGACAAGACCAAATGACCCCACGTCCTGAGACAGTAACCTGAAGGCTGGGCCCTGGGCCAGACCCCCTTCTTGAGATCCCTTCCCACACAGTCTCTAGGGCTCTGCTCCAGGATTCCATCATTGTCTTTCTGGCTCCAGCCTTCTCCCCCGAATTCGGGACTCCTCTTTTTAGACCGTAATTCTTTTTTTTTTTTTTTTTTGAGTTGGAGTCTCACTCTGTCGCCCAGACTGGAGTGCAGTGGCCGCTCCCAGCCACCGCAGCCTCGACCTGCTGGGCTCCGGCGATCCTTCCGCCTCAGCCTTCCGAGTAGCTGGAATTACAGGCATGCACTACCACGCCCGGCTGATTTTTTGACTTATTGTAGAGATGAGGTCTCGCAGCCCAGGCGGGTCTCGAACCCGCGGGCTCAGGCAATCCACTCACCTCAGCCTCCCAAAGGCGCAGGATTACAGGCTGAGCCACCGAGCCCGGCTTAGACTGTAATTCTTATCTCATTCCCTGCCATGTGATTCCAGCTGAGGCATCATGGGATAGTAACAGACAGAGCTTGCTTTACAGCCAGATGTCTCTAGGTTTGAATCTCGGCTCCACTCCCATTGGCCCCAAGCACTCGCTGTGTTTCCTTGCCATGTGAATTCCCCTCTCTGAGTCTTACTTTCCTCTTCTGTGAATGGGAATTAGTCACACCCACCTCACAGAGTTATTGTGAAGACTAAACAATACAGACTCCAGTACTCAAAAGGGAAACCAGTATTCCTTCCTACTTTCTGGTCTGGTCTCCTTAGAGTGAGAGGGTGGTGGGAGATGACGTGTCTGTTCTCCATCTCCGATTCTATTCCCTCGGCAGGGGTGGCTTGTTGCCAGTCAAGGAGTCTTGCCGTATCTCAGACAGCAACTCTTCACTACCCGTGAGTGTCTAGCTAACGGGCAGGTGAAACGGACAGTTGTGGGGGCGCCTAAGACAGCGAGGTGGAGAGCCTTCCTATGGGGCCTTGAGATTCATGGTGACTCTGTCCCCAGGCTGGGGACCCCTCCTAACTCCACGGGTCACTCTGTTCGGCTGGGACTTATGTCTCACAGGAACTGGCCTAAAGGAGGTCATGTGGTTTCCCTCCAGCAGGGCCCACGCTCTCAGCCCTCTCCAAATTCCCAGGGAATCTCCTGGTTAAAGACTCTCTCCTTGACCAGTCTTGAATCAGGCTCCTCTAAGCCCTCTTCTCGACTCAGCCCCAAACTGGGGCCTGCCTTTGGCTTGCTTAGTCCAGTTTTAGCAAGAATCCTGCTGAGTGAGTTAGAGAACATTTCCCACATAGCCACCATCCCAATTAGAAAAAAAAAAACAACAGCACGAATACACTTGAAGACCTCTGAGGTCCTCCCGCCAATCCTTTCCCTCCCACTAGAGGTAATCACACTCCCTGAAAGGATGTATGTATCCTTTCCATTCCTATTTGTATGCTCTTATTATACTCCTCCACACATGATATGGTATCATTCTGCATGTTTTTTGAGTTTCTGTGAACATAAACATTGTGTTTCGCCTGCCTTTAAACTTCATACAGCCAGACTCAGTGGCTCAGCCTGTAATCCCGCACCTTGGGAGGCTGAGGTGAGTGGATTGCCTGAGCCCGCAGGTTCGAGACCCGCCTGGGCAACTTGGTGAGACCTCATCTCTACGATAAAGCAAAAAATTAGCCGGGCGTGGTAGCGTGCACCTGTAATTCCAGCTACTCGGAAGGCTGAGGCAGAAGGATCGCCAGAGCCCAGCAGGTCGAGGCTGCGGTGGCCGGGAGCGGCTGCTGCACTCCAGTCTGGGCGACAGAGTGAGACTCCAACTCAAAAAAATAATAATAATAAAAAGAAATAAACTTCATACAAATGTTATCGTACTGCAATTTGCTTTTCTGTTTTGTTTTGTATTGTTTTCGTTTCATACCATATTTGTGCTACATTCATTCATGTAGCTCTGGGTCTTTTTCTTTTCACTGATACATAGTATCTTCCAGCGTGGAGTTATACCATAATATACTCATCAATTCTGCTTTTGATCACAATTCAGGTTGCCTGCATTTTTAAAAACTCTTTCAAACAATGCTGCAAGGAATATTCCTGTGCATGCCTCTTTTGTGAGAATTTCATATAGCTATGAGATTTGTGTGTGTGTGTGTGTTTGTATCTCTATCAGATATTACTTACAAATGCACACTCCCACGTGCAGTGCGTGAAGTGTTCCTACGGCTCCCTGGAGTCTTCGACCCATGAGACTGTCAGACTTTCACATGTTTGCAAATCTGATATGTGCATAATATAATCAGTGTGATTTTAATTTAATTTTCACTAATTAGCAGTGATTGAGCACTCCTCTCTTAGTCTGTAACTTCTCTTTTTACATTGTTTACAGTGTCTTTCGATGCATATAAATGTTTGAATTTTCATGTAGGCAAATCTATCCATCTTTTTCCACGCTTGTTTGTGTTTTTTTGAAAATTGTTTAAGAAATCCTGTCACACCCTGAGGTCATAAATATATTCTTCTATGTTTTCTTCTTAAAGTGCTAAGTTTTTGTTTTCCATATTTTTCCATATTGATTCTAGCATTAATTTTTGTGCAAAGTGAGAGTTAACAATCCATTTTGACTTTTCCCTCATAAATAACAGTTTTCACAGAACAATTGATTGAACTGTTCATCATTTTGCCACTATTATGGACTGTCACCTCTATCATGACAAAGTTTCCATATAAGTAGAGGTCTGTTTTTAGGCTTTCTGCTCTGATCCATTGCTCTATTTATCTAACCTGTGCCAAGTATCACATTTTTCCATTTATGAAATTTTTAAAAATTGCATTGGGGTACTTAATTATTTGAACAAGTAATGCATTCACATAAAGCAAAATAAAAAGGTGTCAAATAAAAAGTGTTTCCCCATATTCACACCCCCATCCCACAACTTAAACCAATAAATGACTTTTATGTACATTCAAGAAAATATAAATATCTATTCATCCCTCCATCCTTTTACACAAATGGTGGTGTATCATTTACACTAGATTTTTTACCTAACAGGATGTCCTGGCAAGTTTTTCATGCCAGTACATTGAGAGTATCCTCTTTCTTTTGTATAAGTTTATGGTTTTCCTTTGTATGGAAACAATGTATGTACCATTATTGTTTCCAGTCTTAGCTAGAACTATGCATATGTGCCTTACTTTATCTATCTTTGGAGTAAATTCTTAGAAGTAGTATTGTTAGATCAGAGACGTTTGTAATCTGAAATAGTTTTGCCAGATTGTCCTCCTTGGGGACTGTATCAGTTTATACCCTACCAACGTTGTTTTCTCAGCCTTGTCAACAGAGTATGTTTTCAAACTCTTGAATATTTTTTATAATTCTGACAGATGAAACATAGTATCTTGGGGTAGTTTTGATCTGCATTTCTATTATTATGAGTAAGGTAGAACCTTTTCCTGTGAACTACTTGTTCATATCCTTTGCCTATTTTTCTACTGAGCTTTTGGTTCTTTATCTCATTGATTTTTAGAACCACTTTATAAACTAAGAAAATTAACCTTTTGATGAAATATGAATATCAGATATTGTTTCCCAATTTGTTATCTTTTGGCTTGTATTTTGACATAAAGATTTTCTTAATGTCATATAAGTTTTCTATTTTTTTTTTTGCTAATGTCTTCTTTATTTTAATTTATAATTTGAAAAATCTTCCTTATCCCAGGTTATAAATGAATTTTCTTATGTTTTCTTCTAGCATATTTGTGGCATTTGCTTTCTAATCTTTTATCCATTTGGAATTTATCCCAGTATATGGTGCTAGGTATGAACCTAACTTTATCTTTTTCCCACATGGCCAACCAATGACCCCAACTACATTTATTGAACAGTGAATCATTTCTCCCACTGATTTTAGAGGCCAGTTTTTTCATATACTAAACTCCCATAAGTGTATTTACTTCTATTTCTGGACTTTCTATTATGGTTGATTGGCCTGTCTTGTTATTCATGCATCAGTTCCTCACTGTTTCAATTACTGAGACTTTTAATATGTTTTAATATTGAGGAGAGCTAGTCCCCTGATATTACTCTTCTTTTCAGAGTTTTCCTGAATGTTTTTGTTTCTTTATTTTTTCACATGAACTTTAGAATCAGCTTGTCTGGCTAAAAAATAAAACTGCTGGTATTTTATTGAGATCACATTAAATTTCGAAATTAATTTAGGGAGAATTGACATCTTTATGATGTTGAGTCTTCCTAGCCAAAAACATGGTCTTTCCATTTACTCAAGTCTTCTTCTGTGTCCTTTAGGAGTGTTTCAACATTTTCTTTGTATAGGACTTGCTCCTACATTTAACTTTATTTAGTAGCAAGGTAGTTTATTTTTGTTGTTGTTGTGATTGCTCTTGTAAATGTGATATTTTATTATTTTTTGTAAACGGTTGTATTCATACATGAAAGTAGTTAATTCTTATGTATTAACTTTACACATATACCTTACTAAATTCTCCTACTGTCAGCAATAGTTTTTCTTTAGGTTTTCCAGAATAGAATCATCTGCAAGTAGTGACACTTCATAGCCTCCTTCCCAGGTGTTTTTCCTCTCATATTTTTCTTTTGCCTTGTTGCATCATCTACTAGCATTAAGGCAGCCCAACGAATAATACCCGTCTTGCCCAAATTCTGAACCCATTGAGAATAAAACAGAAGCCTTATTGCCGATAAAACTTAGGTGTTAGAAAATGTGGCTTCTATCTGATTTACCAACTCATTTGCAAGTAGCACTGGCCTGGGGACACCCCTTTCACCATAGGGCATAGACTCTGACATGGAGCACTTCCATCAGAATTCATTTTTAAATATTCTTCAATTTTTGCCTGTATTTTCTCTTTGACCCTGTTTTTAAGTTGTTTTTATTGATATATATTAGTTGTACATATTTGGGAGGTACACGTGTTCTTTTCATACCTGTATACAAAATGTAGCAATCAAGTCAGGATAATTGGGATACCCATCACCTCAAACATTTATCTTTTCTTTGTGCTGTGAAAGTTACAATGTCCATACTATTTTTACTTTTTATAAATTAACAAGGTTTTATTAGTAGTCTAATATCAATTTTCATGAATATTTTATGGACAATTGCATTTTTAAAAGGTGGATTATCTGATTTTAGAATATAGATTTCAAAATGATAGTCTCTTCTATCCTTAATTATTTCTTATCCACTTGCCTTATCATATACTATAATCACTGAATAAAGTATTTCATTAATAGTGTACTTATGCTTTATTTCCTCTTATACCTCTGGTAGTTTCAGTTTTATGAATGTTGGCAATATATTCTTTTGTGCATAGATACCAATAACACTTGTGATCCATGATTCCTGCATCCTGGTATTTATGTGTGTGTAGTACCCTTCTACATTATACCACGGTTAGTCTTTAAGGCCAATAGAATATGGCAGAAAAGATGGTACATATTATTTCTGAGATTAGGTTTTAAAAGACACTACCACCTTCATCTTGGTTGCTCTCTCACTCTCGTTCTCTCTCTCTCTCACCCCCCATCCCCCACCTTTTCTCCTCTCCCCTACTTCGCCAACAGCCAGATGAATGAGCTTGAAGTTGGGTCTACTAGTCCCAAAGAAGCCTTCAGCTGACTGTAGCTCTGGCCAATGGCCTGCTTCTATCCCATGAGAGAACCTGAGCCAAGCCAGAACCACACATCTAAGCAGCTCCAGAATTCCTGATCTTCAGAAACTATAGGCAGTAATAAACGCTCATTGTTTCAAGCTGCTAGGTTTGGGGGTAATTTGAAATCATCAATAGATAACTAACAAATATGTTAACCACAAATGGTAATGTACCATTTTTGCAGGATCATGTGCCTGTCTTTGACTCATGTGATGGTTTTTGACCTCTTTAATTATGACCTCTACTTTGTGTCTGCATTTGACTGCTAAACCTTTGCCATAAGGTTTATTTTCAGTCTATCTGAATGGCTTTGCCTTAGGTGTGCCTCTTTGATACTGCACAGAATTTTCTTCTTTGTGAAATCTTTTTTTCTTTATTGAAAAAAAAAACAGTGATTTTAGCCTGTTCATGTTTATTGATATGGCCAATGTGTTTGGTCTTGGTTTCTGCATATTTTTCAGTATTTGAAGTTATTTTCTCAAGCTCTGTACTATGAGATCTCCTTCCTTTGTTTTTATTGTGGATGTGTGAAGTTAATTTGATAGTGAGAAAATTTTTATTTTTGTTTCAGTGGTTCTATTGATAATTATAACTTTATATAACTTCTTTAGTTCTCTACTTCTTTAAACAGCGTCTATTAGTTCCTCCTATGAACAACAATAATATGGCATACTGCTCCTTTTCCCCCTTTTCCCTTCTTTCCTCCACTCCTCAATTTCCGTCTTGAATATTCCTTTTTCAGTGTATAACTCTGTACTGTTAAATAAGCATATACTTCAGTTACTTGATTTGTCAGCTTCAAAATATATATGAGTTAAGGCAAATGGCAAATTCTCTACCTCCAGTCTCCCTCCTCCTCACAATCTGTGCTAGTTGTGTCATTTCTGTATTTGTAATGCATCATTTATTTTATTTTCTTTAGCCAAATCTTCTGGTTTTCATTTTTTTAGTCTTTTTGCTAGTTTCCCTAATTCACTGTTGATTGATCATTCTGAAATCATGCATGTTCAAAATTATTTTTCTGTAGCCTTTATAAAGGAAGGACTGTTCATCTGAAAGGTAGTTAGGTTGGGTATAAAAATCTTCTGGTGTCATTTTCTTTCCTTGAAGATTTTGTAGACGTTATTTAAATTTTGTAAATGTTTAATAACATTAAAAGTTAGTCTGAATAAATCTGAGGGCATTCTTACCTTTTTTCCCTCTTATACAAGACCAAACTTACCCGGGTTATCAAAAGATTCTTCCTTTGTCTTTGAGTAGAGTAAATTTACTAGGCAATATCTTGATATTATCATGAATAAATACATAGAGTCAAGTCTATTTTATTCCAACAAAGATGCTCATGAATTAATCCTTTCTTTTATTTTTATTTTTATAGAAATGGAGTTTTGCTACATTGCCCAGGCTGGTCTTGAACTTCTGGCCTCAAGCAATACTCCCACCTCAGCCTCCCAAAGTGCTAGGATTGCAGGCATGAGCCACCACACTCAGCCTTGAATTAAGCCTTTAAATATTTATTCTGTACTATTATTTTGGCTAACTGCTTTGGGGACTCCAAAAGTGCACAAATTGAATCTTCACTGACTATTTTACATAAAAATTATTTTTTCTCAAATATTTTTGGGAAATATTATTCTGTTTCATTTTGTTTACTTTTCTTATTTTGATCCTCTGGTCACTTACCTGTGTTTTTCTCTATTTCCATTCTCCTTTGTTCTCTTTCTAAGCTATCTTTGTGTCTGGAGATTTTTTTTCCTTCTCCTTTCTTAAATTTTGCCAACTTATGTATAATTTCCTCCTATGATCTTGCCCTTCCTTCCCTGGGTCGTTTCAGCTTTACTTCGGTGTCTTACTTCATAGAGGCAATCACTTCATAAAGGTTTTTAAAACACATGGTAAAATGTTTGGTTCCAATGTTAATGTGCTCTGTGGCAACCTTTCTCTGGGGAAGAATCTTTGTCCACTAATAAACTCTGGATCTTTTCTTTCTTTTTTCCTGTCTCTATATACAAAAGTATCTTTGTACAGAAGCTCTGTCATGCCCTTGTCATTATTCCTTGTAATAGCACTAAAGATCCTCGCTAGCACTAAATGAGTGAGGTTTGGTTTTCCTGAACTTTCCATTCACAGACAGGAGAATGCTTTGGTCAGGAAAGACAGAATCCAAGCCTTGCCGATGCTCACAAGAATGGTCTCTTTTCTGCTGCCACCGAAACAAATGGCTTCTGAAAAGGGGTCCATCTTCATGATTCTTTGTGTATCCCTGCCTCCTCAGCTTTTCTCAACCAAGTCAGGGCCAGAAAGGCTCTTCCCTTTAGCCCATTTCACTCCCGTTATTGCACCTGTTTTTGAAAATAAGAGGTACCGCTTTTCCATCTCTGGATACACCCCTTACCTTCAGGAAGAATGTTTGTGCCTGGCTATCTCATCAAAGAAGTCTTCCTCTGAGTTTCTTTCCATTCATTTCCTCCTATTTGTTTTCATCCTAATCTCAGCTTCTTTGGGCTGTTCTTACACATATTTGGGAGTCTTGGGTAATACCTGTCCTCAAGTTTTGCCAAAAATAGAGTTTATTTTTTCATCCTTTTTGTTGCTTTTGGATGATTTCTGAGAGAAGGAGAAAAATGCTGATTTATACAACCATATCTATTCCAGATGTACACAATGTCTTAATTACTAAGATTTTAAAATAAGTCTTACTTTTTGGTAGGGCAAATTTAACCACCTTGTTCTTTCTCTAACAGTTGTTTAACTGTTACTGAACCTTAACTCTTCCATGTAAAATTTAGAATGAATATTGAAAATTACACACACACAAACACATACACATGTTGTTGGGATTTTTATTTTAATTTCAATAAATGCATTATTTGCTTAGAGAAAATTAACACCTTTGTGGCAAATTAACATATTGTGGAGATTAATAAGATTGATAAATTATGGCACCTATCCATTAATATGGTATCTCTACATTTTTTGGATCTTCTTCAGTAACTTAAAATAAAATTTTATAATTTTCTCCCAAAAAGTCACCTACATATTTTGTTAGATTAATCCTTAAGTATCTTGTGTTTTCTGTTCATATTATATATGTTATATTTTTAAAATTTTATTTGTAGCACTTTGCTGTAGTATACAGGCATACAACTGATTTTTGTATATTGATCTTATTTATAGCTAGCAAATTTGTTGAACTCTTACTCATTTTAACAGTTTGCCTGGGCCAAGCATGGTGGCTCACACTTATAATCTCAGCATTTTGGGAGGCCAAGGCGGGAGGATTGCTTGAGCTTAAAGAGTTCGAGACCAGCCTATGCAGCACAGCAAAACCTTGCCTCTATAAAAAGTAAAAAAAAAAAAAAAAATAGCCAGGAGCAGTGACGTGTGCCTGTATTGCCAGCTACTTGGAAGACTGAGATGGGAGGATCACCTGAGACCAGGAGGTTGAGACTGTGGTGAGCCATGATCATGCTACCGCATTCCAGCCTCGGCAACAGAGTGAGACCCTGACTCAATTTAAAAAAAAGTTTATCTGTAGATGCTCTTAGATTTCTACATAGACCACTGCATTACATCCTATCATAATCAATCACAATCTGGTTTATTTCTTATCTTTCCTTACTATTCTGATGAGGAATTGAAGTAGTGATAGCAGATATCCTTGCCTGATTCCTGATTTTAAAGACTGTACTTCACACATCTCCCCATCACATATTGTGTGTGCTGTAAATTCTTGGTAGACACCTCTTCTCAGATTTAGAAATATCCCTTGTATTACTAGTTTACTGAGGGCCTTATCATAAATAGATATGGACTTTTACCAGATGCTTTTTCTGACTTCATTGAGGGGTTTTCCTTTTAATTTGTTAATATTTAGGATGGAGTTACTAGATTTCAAAAGGTTACACAATCTTTGCATTAGCAGAATAAATACAATTGATCACAATGTGTTATTAATAAACACTAATGAATTTGGCAACGAAGGAATAATTTATCAATCTTACTAATCTCCACAATATCTTTTGCAAACACTATATTTTTAACCTTTCTGGGTCCTTATGTTTTAAGTGTATCTGGGATAAACAGCATATAGTCAGGCTGGGAGCAGAGAGTTATATTAGTTCATTTTCATCCTCTATGACAATCCTTATCTTTTAACTGGAGGTTTTAGTCCATTTACATTTACTTGGGCTCCTTATATATTTGGGTTTCTGTCTACCATCTTATTTTTTGCTTTCTCTTACCCTGCTTCTCCTCTGCTTCTTTTTTCATTTCTTTGTCTGTTCTCTTTTGAATTAATCATGGTTTTCCTTTCATTTATTTTTTCTTTACTGGTTTATAAGTTATATGTTTTATTTAGTTTTTTTACTAATTAACCTTAAATTTTTAACACAATTTCAAATTAAATAATATTTTCCCTCCTGCCCAACAATACAAAGACTTTCAAATGCTTCAACTTAAATTACTTTTCCTCCTCCCATCTTGCATAGTATTGTCCGGTATTTTAGGTCCACCCTGATTTTTGGCCCTCAAATTAGTAATAATTCTTAATATTATATTTTTTGACAGTCAGTGTTTGTCTAAATGTATCCTCATATTTGCTTTTCTTTATTCAGCATTCCTTTGTGCATCACAGTTTTTCTTTCTGGGCTCAGTGCCCTTTTTCCCAAACTTCCCCTTTAGAAGTGCCTTCAGTGAAGGTTTTTGGTGCTAAAATCTCTCATATCCAGAATCTCCCCTTGTTTCTGTTCTATTACTGATTGGACCTGATTCATATTCCCAATATCCCACTTTCTCTCTCTGAGAACACTTATACCGCCGATTTTACATTCTTGTTCATCCTGGTCGGTTAACACTCTCCCTCAGATGCAATCATCTACATCTCGGCCAAGGGCGGCTAGCGACTACTGGGGAGATAAAAAGCTCAGGGGCTGCCCCATCCACTGTATGTGTCATCGCCGTCACTGGTGTTTTTCACCCCACAGTGGCAACAGGATGTGCCCACTCAAGGGCACATGTTGACCCCTCGAGGGCAACATGGGGGAGATTCAGGGGTGCCACGTAATCCGTGGGCCCTGCACTCCTCTGCCTGGTTTTTTGACTGACTTTGTCTCTCTCTGTCTCCGTGGGCTCCTCGGGAGAGATGTCTTTTCTGTAAAAGCCATAACTTTTGCATTAATTGCACTGTCATCTGGGGTTGGTTTCTTTTTTAAAGCAAAAAAAAGGAGAATCAGAAGTGCTCTTGTTTGATGGTTTGTTTTCCAACCGTTGCCTTTTTATCAACGCAAACCTCAGCTTGGGGGAGATTTAAAAGATCATATGTTTCTTGTATTTGTTTAGTGTCCTAATCAGGCCCCAGTCAGCTTTGCTATCCAGTCACAACTCACATCATAGCCTTCCCCAAACCCACAACAAACCCCTGAAGAGCCCTGCAACACACAGAGTACTCTGAGACCTTCCGGAGTCGCCTACCCCATGCCGCTGCCATGACCCACACCACCCCACACACACTCAGGCACAAAGTCAGACACTTTCAACACTCCCACATGTGTTAGGCACACATGCATGCTCACACTTTCCCAGGCTCACACTCTGACGGACAGGTCAACACACACACACACACACACACACACACACACCCAGAACCAAAGCCAAGGGCTCTGAATGCACAAAGTTGAAGCCAAATCTTCAGACTCCTCCAGAACCCTGGAGATGAGTGTCAAGGCAGGCCTCAGCCACATTTTTGAGCCCTGAGGACAAATTCTTGCTGCCTGGCCTCTAAGGACAGGAGCCTGACACATTTGGTGGTGACTTTAAAAGCCTTTCATTGTAGACATTTTGGTATCCTGCTTTTCTGAACAAAAATGGGCTCTGTTTCCTTTTCCAAATTCTAAATTAACATACACAGGGAGTTTATAGATTCACAGAATAAAGGTGCTTCGTGGACAAAAGATTTTTTTTTTTTTCAAGAAAAGCCATGATGCTGCACCCACTCTCTGTGGGCCCATGACAACAGTGTTCCAGGCAGAGTCAAGGCTCAGTCTGGGGCTATGATCAGGCTTGGCATACCACCATGATGAGGGCACTTATCACCCTGCATCATGGATGGGCCCTTCAGATCATAGCCCTGCGCTTGTATGACCAAGAAAGAGGAGGCCCAGAGAGGGCCACAGCTATCCAAGGTCACCAAGACACTTTGTGAGGGCAACACTATCAGAGGTGGGATCGTGAAGTGTGCAGAGGCCAAATGTTTGGGGAGATGAGGACCAAAGATGGTGCTGAGTGACCATCTCTAGAATGGGCATCAGAATGGCGGCTATGTCAGGGATGGGTTGGGTCTCAAATGAGATGCATATGTTACGTCAAGCACGGAGCAAGTGCTCAAAAAAAATGAGTGCATGGGCACGCACACACACATATGCACACACACAGCCCTTCCACAACCGCCAGCCTCTTGTGTCGAGGTGACACACCACAAGTTTTCCACCAGAGAGAGGGTGCTGCCATCACCATTGTCCTGGGAGTGTAGGAAGAAGAGGAAGCACCCCAGGGGAGGATCCCTCATCTTAGCCTCCACCCCAGAAAGAACTCACTGTGTGACTTTAGACAGGTCCCCTCCATTCATTGTGTGACCTTGGTCAAGTCACTTAACTTTTAAGTTTCAGGTCATAAAAATAGGGCCTGCTGTGAAGCCTGTTTTCAGAACTAAAGAAAAAGCATATAAAGCATTGACCAGAGTGCCACATAGCCAACTGTCAGTGTATCAGTCACTGTGACTTTTTAGTTTGAGAATTAAAGTGACATTTCAACACTTTTTTTTTTTTTTTTTTTGAGTTGGAGTCTTACCGTGTCGCCCAGGCTGGAGTGCCGTGTCATGCTCACGACCATCCCAGCATCGACCTGCTGGGCTCCAGTGATCCTTCCGCTTCGGCCTTCCAAGTAGCCAGAACTACAGGCGCATACCACCATGCTCAGTTAATTTTTTATTTTATTTTAGAGACAAGTTCTTGCCAAGTTGCCAGGGCTGATCTCGAACTCGTGGGTTCAGGCACTCTACTCGCCTTGGCCTCCCAAAATGCAGGGATTACAGGCTGAGATCTCACACATTTTAGCAACAGGTGTCTGGATTGTGGCCTAGCCTGGGGTGACCACAGAGTCCAGAGGGAGCCTTGGTGAGTGCTCCGGGAGGACGGCCATGGACCTGAGCTAGTCACTCCTCCCTAACCACCTCACACCCCAGGCCTGGCTCCTCTGTGCCTCTTCCAGAACAAAGCTGTAATGGTTGTGCATCTTGGGGACTTGCAGGCTGCTATCAGGTTTAAAAGGACTTAATTTGGACAACCCAAGCTGCCAGGTCTGCAGCTGGGAGTGTTTGCTGTCCAGTGCCCACCCAGATGAGGTGGACCAAGTCAGCGGGAAAGAGACAAGCCAGGAAGCTTTCACAAAGAGGGCAGCCAGGTGAGAACAGTGAACGCGTGCCGTGTGACACTGTAACAGCAACTATGCCTGTGCTGACCCATTTCTTCTATATCAGCGTTATGTGGTCTGTGCAGTGGCAGCATCTGCCATCACATGGAAGTGCGTTTAGAAATGCCCATCCTTTGACCCCCATCCCAGACCTACGTAATAGACATTTTTGGGGATGAAGCCCAGCCCTCTGTTTTCACAAACCCTCCTAAAATGTAAGAGGCACTGTTCTATGTTATCTCCATTTTCCAGAAGCAGCAGCTGGGCTTAAGCAGGTTAAGAAACTTGCCCAAGGTTTTAAAGCAAGAAAGTAACAGAAACAAAACTCAAACGTGGGTGTAGCTGACTCTTTGTCCACCCATCGGGCAATGATGAGTTCTTTGGCCTACAGGTGAACTAGTGAGAGCTGTGACCCCTGCTTGTGCAGTGGAATCCTGCCTATGGTGGGGCCCAGTGGCCTCGGCATCTAGTCTCCACGTGACGTTCAACTCTGAGGTTCAACCCAGGAGCCTATTGTGGGTGAGCGTAAAAGTGAAGGCCGGGTGCGGTGACTCAAGCCTGTAATCCCTGCACTTTGGGAGGACAAGCTGAGTGGATTACCTGAGCCCATGGTTTGAGAACAGCCTGGGCAACTTGGCGAGACCTCATCTATACAATAAATCAAAAAATTAGCCAGGCATCGCAGCACGTGTCTATAGTTCCAGCTACTTGGAAGGCACAGGCAGAAGGATCACCTGATCCCAGCAGGTCAATGCGGGGTCGCTGTGAGCATGCCACTGCACTCCAGCCTAGGCGACGAAATGAGACTCCAACTCAAAAAAAAAAAGTGATGAGGGGAGGGCTGCTGGGGGGAGGAGAGAAGCCCGGAGCCGGGTCCTGGAGAGTGCCGAGGGCAGCTCCTGCCAGCTGCCCCCCTCAATACCTGCCTGCCTGCTCCTCTCCCAGGCAGGACGCCTGCTCCTGCAGATGTGTGGGGGCTGGGGGGTGGAGCCGGTCTGCCTGCCCATCAGACTGAAGCTACCTGAGACAGCACTGTCTGGCTCTTTTCTCTGACCCCAGTGCCCAGTTCAGGGTCTGGCACCAAGCTGGCTCCCTGTGAGCTGCATGGTCAAATGAAGTAAGGAATGAATGACTCCTTTCTAGCTGAGCGACTAGGGAAGGTACCAGGCAAGGCCTTGCGGTCCTGAGGGTGCATAAATATGTGGACAAGTGGGAGGTTGTGGGAAATGTGCTCCTGGTGATGGTTGCAGACTGAGGAAAGGCATTACAGTGGGAGAGTGGGGAGTGTTGTTTCTGATTCTCTTGAGTGCTTAGGAGATAAGAACCTGAAAGGCAACCATCGTGGAAGGCCTGAGCCGTCAATAGAGAGGTTTGGGTTTTATTCGATAGGTGCTGGGGAGCCATGGAAGGTGTTAGAACAGGAGAGTGATGGGATCATATGGAGTACTGGACTGCAGAGAGATTGTGCAGCAACTCCTGTGTTCCGAATCCTATTCTGCACCAAGCACTGTGCCTACTGCTTGCCCAAGGATCCCTGCATTTTAGAGCTGAGGCTCAGGGTGTCTGCTCAAGGCAGCACAGCTAATAAGCAGAGAAGCAGAATCTGCACTGAGGTCTGACTCCAGAGCACAGGTTCAGCTCCTCCCCTGTCTCTCCAACCCTGTCCTAGCTGTCTTCAGGGGCTGGCTCCTGGGTGGGAACAGAGCTTGGAGACCGTGGGGAGGGTGGAGGTGTCCTGCCACTGCCTGGAGTATGAAGTCAGTGCTGGGACCCTAGCCCCTCGTAGGAATTGCTGTACTGTGAGTCTGGGGGTGGGGGGTGGAAGCAGGTGGAAGAGATGCCCAGGAGAGGAGGGTGTGGGCATGGAGAGCAGAGCCTGGCTGGGAGGTGATGCCATCTCCAGAGCTCTTGGCAGGACTCACCAGGGGCCCTCTACTGTCCTGATCTGAGCCCTTGGATGGGGCTTCGAAAACCACTTTTTGCATGGGAGTGCAAGGGTGAGGAAGGCGTCCAGTGCAGGCCAGCTCTAGGGAGCCAGGCATGAGGGCAGGGGAACCTAGCATCCACCTTCAGAGAAACCAGATGCCTCCGTGATGTCCTTGATTCCATGAGATTAAAAAAAGAGAGAGAGAGAAAGGGAGAGACTGCGCCTCACAGAGACTCGGAGGACAAGAAAAGACCTGCAGGGTGGACAGAGAGGGAGACAGAGAGACAGAGACAGAAAGAGAGACAGAGACAGCCCAGGCCTGCACGCAGCCACCGCGGTCCAGCCAGAGCGGCAAACTGGAAACAGCTGCAGAGGTTTTGGGTTTCCGCCTGGCCTCCCCCTCGCCCCTGGCTCTAGCCCACCCGAGCAGTTCCCCTTAATCCTGCTCTCTCGGGGAGAAGCCGTGCTGTGAAAACCCTGCGCCTGCTCCGAGGGTTCAGCCCCAGGCTGGTGGTCGCTGGGGTGGGAGGTACTGGCCTGGCCCCACTGCCCTCCACAAGGACAAACCCTTCTGCTGCCAGTGCCACCACTCCACACCTTCCCATCTAATAAGGGGGAGCTGGTCAGGGCCCATGCAGGACAACGTAGGGCCTTCCTTGGTCCCTACAGACCTCCCAGAGCCCTCGGGTCCCACTCTGCTGGACTGTGTCCACCCATGGGGTGCCTTTTTCTAACTAGCATGACCACTCCTAAGGGCTGGGGCAGCTCTGCCTGCCCTTCCCCTCCCTGTTCAGGGCCTGGACTTGAGCTCTGTTCCCTGGATCAGTCCCCTAGCGCACGGGCCCAGTGGCCTTCCCTGCAACGGGATGAGTCAGCAGACCAGTTCATCCACAGCTTCCTGAAGCCCTACTTCGTGCCAGTCCCACGGCATCCCACTCAGAACTTGTGCTCAGAGCTGGGTGACAGTGTCGTCCGAGAGGAAAGGCTGTGCCTCTCCAGCTTGAGATCAGACACGCCTCATTGTCCCCTCTGATCCAGAGATGGAGGAGAACCTGGGCTGATATGCCCAGCACCCAGAGAGGGTGAGGGGCTACCTCACACAGCAGGCCCTGGCGGAGCTGGGCCTGTGGGCCTGACCTGCTCTCCAGTCAAGGTTTGGTTTTCTTTGCTTGGAGCACCTGCTGGCTCCTTTGCTGAAAGAGCTGCGTGGGATTTGAGTCCCTGCCCCTCCTGCCAGCTCCAGGGTGCCCCTCTGGCAAGGCTATCCTGAGCCTCCTCTGCCCCAGCTCCAGGTGAGGCTACACTGCAGAGGCCTGACTACACTGTGGTGGCCCAGCTACACCACAGGGTATAGCACAGGCCAGGCAGCAGGCAAAGCCCTCAGAGGCCCAGCAGCCTGGTGCACTGTCTCAAGGGGGCTTCTGGCCACAATAGGTCCTGTCACCTGCCACCCACTTCAGAGGAAGAACACCTCCAGGGGATACCTGGGTCACCAGAAAAAAAAAACTGGGGTCACCAGAGGCACTACTGTCCCAGGACCACCTGGCTAAACCTGCCCCTGAGCACACACATACAGAACCTGACCACATGCCCCACACAGTTACACACCCATTGTTGTCGCAGACTCACACACACACAGTACACATGGTGACACAAGCACCTCACAGACCCACTCACACACACATAGCCCTCAGTTACACATACATGCCCATCTTCATCTCACAGACACACACCCACACTCCACACACAGCTACACACATACACTCACCTTCACACACCCCACACACAGTCACACAGGTACACCTGCATGCTCACCTTCACCTCACAGACTCACACACCCACACCCCACACAGTTACATGTGCATTTCCACCTCACAGACTCACTTACACACATAGTTCTACACACATAGAGACACAATTATTGCTGTGTGATTCCATGCTTGTGCACAGTGGCCTTATAATCTTACACTCAGTGTCACACGTGTTGCTACACGTCCTTTGTTCACACGCACATATACAACCTCACACTCTTACATACCTTTCTCAGGTGCCCCCAGTCGGTCTTTCTCTCACATACATGTATATATACACATGCATATGTACTGTGCCCATGGCCAGCACAGTGAAAGGGACCCTGACACCCCGCCTGGCTCCCACAGTGCACAGGCCAGCCTGCCTCACCTTCCCACTCCCCAGAGGCTGGCCCTGGTGGGATCTACTAGGATTCATTACAGGAGAGTATATGGCTGGGCAGCCCAGCCCCAGGCCCGATGCTGGCCGGCTGCCTTACAGCTCTGTCCACAGGCTGATGGCTGGCAACGTTCTTATGGGTCTCACCCCTAATACTCACTCCCTCATCCTGCCCTGCCCAGGAGCCTGCCAGCTGCCCACCCAACAGAGGAGAGAAACTAACCCTGCACCCTCCCTGCCCAAGCCTCAGACTCCCACCCAGCAATCCACACTCACATGTGCCAAAACCCACCCCAGCATGGCGTTCCCAGACCAAACACTATCCATGACTCCCCTTCCACTGCTGGGCAAAACCCAGACTCCTTACCCAGCCATTCCAGGTCCTCCATGTCTGCCCCATTCTCCCTCTTCAACCTCTGCTGCTGAAACTTCCCCATTTCTCACACACATAGACACACACACACACTCAAAAGCAGATTTACCATGACATGATAAAGCCCCCTTCCCTGCACAGTCCTTTGAGGTGGTCTTCTCCAGGGATGTGGGAGGGAAGCAGCAGTCCTAGCCACTGTCGAGAAGCCCCGGGCTCAGTTTCTCTACTTGAACACCAAGGATAACCAGTCATGCATGGCCTACCTTGCGGAGCTAGTGAGAGGCTGTAGTGGTAGCCTTTTGGAAACTGTAAAGGGCTGTGCACATAGAGGCATCGCTAAGTATTATAGTAGCCACTGCCAAGAGCTTGTCCCTTGGACAACCTCTCCCCTCTGGGTTCTAGACCGGGGCGAGGACCCCTGCCGGGACCTCAGGCTCTCTGTTCCCTGGCCATGTGACTTTGGGCAGGCTCATTCCTCCCTTATTCTCTCTGGGTCTCACTTTCCTAAGCGGTAGTTTTGCAGGATGGGCCTGGTCAATCGACACTGTCCCCTCCGTTTTTTTACCTTTGCGGAAGCCAGATAAGGTCAAGGGGAGGGAGCCACAGAAGCTCAGTGCCATCATTCCCAAATTAACTGACACCTCACTTTACACACAAGCATATATCTGTTCAGCCACAGACATCCACTGCCACCCTGCCCCTCACCACACACACCAGCCTAGAGATCGGGCATTGACATAGCAAGTGAACAAGGTCCCTGCCCCGGGCAGCCTACAGTCTATTGGGAAAGAAGAACGACTGAAAAAGTAAGCTACAAGTGCACAGAGTTTTCTGAAAAGGAGTTTACAACAGACACATCTCTCTTGGAACAGGCAGAAGGGCATCGGGGAAGCCCCCCACCGCCTCCCACATGGCCCTAGAAGACCTGAACAGTAAACAGAAGAGTTAGGTGGGGGAAGAAGTGCAGGGAAGAAATCTGGAGAATGCAGGGTAGGGCTGTGTGGCTGGAAATGGTAGGGAGGGAAGTGTTGGTGAGATGCAGCTAGATTCATTCACGGCCCTGGGGGCAGGAAGCTGAGGAAAAGCCATGTGCTGATTCTGCTTCTCTGTGAATAGGGAGTGAGGCACTGCTGGGTGAGGGGGTAGTAGGAAAAGGTGGGGTGAACGCCTGAGAAGATGGAAGAGGACTTGAGCAGTTCACCAGAGTGGCTGCACACTGTGCTTGGGCCCAGCTGACGTTCGTAACCACGATGTAGAGTGACCCATTAAACCCTCCGGTCCTTCCTCTCTCCCACATCCATGTTGAGCACTGGAGCTCATGTGGGAAGGACTTCTCTGAAGACTCCTCTTTATTTGCTTGTTTGTGTTCTTTTATGGAGGTTATAATAGATGCCTGGCCCTTTTATAATCCCAAACTAATAAAGCAGTCTACCACGTGCAGCTGTATAGGTTGTTCACTGTCCAAGACACCCTGCCAAGAAGTTAACTCTTGTTCTGCTCCCCAAGCTATGTGCACTGCCACGTGGCTGAGTCTTCTGGGGGTAAAAAACAAAGGCTCCTCTTTCCAATGTGCACAAAGACACCACCCGCTGCCCAGCAGCCTAACTATGAGCACTTGGGGCAATGCCCGCTCAGGGGCCGTTTTGTCGAATTCTTACATGGTGTGTGGTACCACAGGCTCAGAGAGTAAGTTGGGACAGCTGGAACTGCACTTTCTTTTCTGCGATTCTAGGAGACAAGAAGGCTAGGTGTCAAGGCAACTCCACATCTTCCCTAGGAGGGATTGCGTGAGCGTGGGCTGCAGGCTTCTTGTAGAAAGAAAGTTCTTTGGTACCCACCATGAGAGTCAGAGAAATATGAGCCAGAGAAATCTCGCAGTTTGGAGTTCCTTAAAAGCTCAGACGGACCCCTGGGCCACCTTATTCCATCCCCTCACTTTTTAGGTGAGACAGCAGAGGACCAGAGAAGACATGTGGCTTTCCTGAAGTCACACTGCAGCATTCCAGACAGTGCCAGGCCGCCCAACTCCCAGAGCTAAGTTTCTCCTCTGCTGGCCCTGCCTGGCCCATCCCAAGGAACTCTCGTGTGAACTCCTGAGAGCAGAGGTCAGCCCCGTCCCTTCCAGGACCCCAATACAAGTATGTGTGCGTGCACACACACATATGCAGAGGCACCCATGATTCTGGCGCCTTGGTGGTCACTTCCAGCACAGGACGAGGACCAGACTTCCTGTCACCAGATTCCAAAACTCAGAGCCACTGAGCAAGCTTGGGACCTTCCAACATCCCCTCCCAAGGGACTTCCATTTAATTTTGCTTTCATCTAAATATGTCCCCCTGCCTTATCTCACAGGAAGCCAGTTAGCACCTCTCCCAGGAGGCGGAGAGCCCCAGAGGCCGAGAGCCCCAGAGGCAGTGCAGAGCTTCCCAGGCCAATGCTGCCAGGCAGTGGCGGGCCCAGGGGATGAAAAAAGCAAGAGGAGACGCCTCCACCTCTCACAGGCACCCGGCTCCCCCCACCCACTTGCCCCAACCTGGACGCAGTTGATTGTCATCTAAAGAGGGACTAACTAGGAAGGAATGTGTCACTTTTGCAGGTGGGTTTCTTGTTGTTATCACTGTTGCTGATGTTTTTAAGCAATCTTTTCTCCATCTTAGTGGTTTCTCCATTTTCTGACCTTTTATCTCTGCATTTCAGAGTGTCTAGACAGCTTGGAGATAAAGGTCACTGCCAGTAAAGGACACCTAACTCAGAGCAGACAAGGGCTGCCAACATACAGATATTCAAGGATAAAACCAAAACACCTCATCTGTGACATTTTTTTCAACCTTTTATTGTAAAATAACAGAAAACAACACAAAGCAAACATGTAGTTTAATGCATCACTGTAAGGTGAATGCCCTTGTAACCATAACCAAGGTCAAGAAATAAAGTTGTGCCAGCCGCCGCAGCAGCCCCAGGAGCCTCATCCTAGTAACACCCCCTCCCTTCCCCAAAAGTAACCACACATCCTAACTTTTATCATTGCTGTTTTCTTGCTTTTCCTTATCATTTTATCACCCAAATGTACATCCCTAAACACTGTCATTTGGTCATGTCCATTTCCTACAGTTGATGTGTCTTCCGGTCTCTCCTAATGCCTAGCTTCCCACCTCCATCCTTTGCTTTCCTGACCACCCATCCATTGGGGAGCCCTGGCTCTCTGGCCTGCAACATTTCCACAGTCTGGGTTCTGCGAATGGCCTACTCATTCCTTCAAATTGGCAGCTGGATCCGGAGGGTAGACCAGACCCAGGCTCAACATCCTTTGGCAAGATGGTGTGCAACTTTGGGTCTTTCGTCAGACACACATAATGTCTGGCTGGCTCTGTCTCTGGTATGGTTAGCAGCTTCTGACTCTCAGTGTCTCGATCCATTCATTCATTGGGTATTGCAAAATGGCAGGTAGTAACACATTCTTTTTTCCCCCATTCATTAGTTGGAAGACTTATTATGCTCTATTCTTGATACCTTAATTTCCATCATTCAAGGCCACAGGATTAGATTTTGGGAGGAGGAGGGTGTCGCAGGTTTGGGGGAGGGGCAATGATGAATGATGTGACATA
The DNA here is from genome assembly GCA_027257055.1 of Cephalopachus bancanus. Classification (NCBI taxonomy): domain Eukaryota; kingdom Metazoa; phylum Chordata; class Mammalia; order Primates; family Tarsiidae; genus Cephalopachus; species Cephalopachus bancanus. Next base: position 765,380 of record JAPVLO010000396.1, read on the forward strand.
TTTAATTCTTGTGTTCTCTCAGCAGCTTAGGATATGAGTCCTGAAAGTCCCTCGAAGGTGAAGTCCACTCTGGTTACCCACCCAGAATAAGAAGCCACTCTGCAACCTCCCTGAACCTCCACTCTGTTCAGCCCCAGCTTACATACTTTATGGGCCTCTAGTTTCAAAGTCAACCAACTTGGAAATATCTGACTATGAGAGAGTCCTTCCCGAGGCTTTAATGTCTCCTCCTCTGGGGACCCCACAGAGCAGGTCTGCTTGCTCTACCAGGGGACAGTCCTTCAAAGACTCCTCCCCCAGGAAGTTTTCTCAGCGGCTCCTCTCCCTCTTCCTCCTCTTCTGATTATAATTCCACATAAAATCCATAGCAGTGAAGCTGTGGCTGATGTTTGCTCAAAATTTCAAAGCAGGCTTCTCTGGAATTTTCAAAAGGCAGACAATCATTTGGAGTGACCGGGTCCAAGTGTCAAACACTAATGCCTCATCTCCTATCCCAGTCTCGCCACAGGCCATGCCAGCCACGGCGGAGGAAAGTCCATGGGCGGGCCCTCCATCGTGCAACCCCTTTCACGTCTGCGCCAAGAAGCCACATTTCACAGACACCTAGATGTAAGACAGCAGAGATGGATGAGGTGGCCAGAATACCCTCTTTTCCTGGCTCTCAGCAGAAGCAGGCAGCATGAATCAAAAATAAAATCAACACAACACAAAAAGCATGGGTCCAATTGTAACTGAAAGTTGCTTCTGAAAGAGAGGTCTTGAAGCCATCATCTTTCCTTCTTCTGAAGCCTCCAACGTCCCCTTGGTTAATGACATCACCTTCCACCCAAACTCTGTAACACACAACCTCAGTCATCCCCAAGGCCTCCCTCACCCTCAGCCCCCACATTCAATTACTCACGGAGCCCAGTCATTAGGCCTTGGGAACATCTCTGCAAACGTGGTCTGGGCTTTCCCATTTGCTTTGAATTGGCTGTCCCACCCGTCTACAATGTTCCCCCAGCACCCATGACTATTAACACAAGCATCCCCAGCCTCTGAAGATCAGGCCATGGGCCCCAGCCCAAGCGCCTGTCCTGAATCCCGACCCCCTTCAAAAGCAACTCTCCCTCCAACAGTTCCTCTGAACTGTATTTCTTAGATAAATGATTAAATTCACTAATACCATGAACACTTCTTAAGCCCTTTTTATGCCAGACACTATTTTAGGCACTGAGGACCTAATTTTAAAAGCAATAGACAAAGTCCCTGTTTATTATAGTTGGTAGAGTCAGACAATGAATAAAACAAATAAGTAAACTAGATAGTGCAGTAGGAAGATGCCTGGAGAGAACTGAAACAGGGAAATGGCTTTTCCTGTGGTGGGGGGTGGAATATAGGGCCTCCCTACTAATGGGACGCTTGAGAAGAAGACTTGAAAGAAGTTAGGAGGCAGACCTGTGTGGGTATCTGGGCAAAGGAATGAATGCGTGAACAAAAACAATTTAACACATAATGAATGAATGAGGGCACCACTGAATGAATATATCAAAGGGCGGATGAGAAGACAGGAATTATGTCTAGTTAATTTGTTACCATGAATTGAATTGGTCAAACTACACCAACTGGAAATAAACACCAGCTATTTCTGTCACTTCCTGGAGCCTGTTTGGCCTGAACATTGCCTAATGAACTTGCCAAGTGGTTCCAAGGGCCTTTCTTCTCTCCACATGGGCCACTTCCAAGGGTGTTACAGGCTGCACCCAACCGGCTTGCAGCTGCAGGGACTCACGCTGGGACAGCAGTGTGAGAACAGTTAGTGCCTCCTTGGAGGGCAGGTGTGCAGAACAGGGTCCAATCTGGTTCTGGCTGGACTCTGTGCCCATTTGCAAAGTACATCCTGCCCACTCTACCTACCAAGGGAAGGTGGGCTCCACATGCCTAGTGACTCTGCTCTGGGATGTACCAAGCACCAGGAAAGGGGTGGTGCTGTGGTCCCTGCTTCTTCAGTCCACTTGAGGGAGGGCGGGAGGTGGGTGCCAGGGGCCCAAAAAGGATGCATGTGAGTGAGGCTTCCAACCCACTGCACGCTCTTGAAGGATTACTGCTTAGGCTGGGTGGGGCTGAGAGTGAATACTAAGGATTTTGCTTCTGTCCAGTCCTGATCCGGTCAGAATTCTGCCAGCAAATAGAGAGAGGGCAGACTGGAAACACTGAGGGAAGCCCAGAATTGCAGAAGGAGGAGTGGGTACACGGGATGGCAGAATCAAAGGCCCAGAACAAAGCCATGGGCACTGGACTGCCCTGGGCGTGACACCAGCTGTGCAGGGCAGCACAGGGCAGGCAGGGTAACACCACCCTCAGGAAGGACAGTTGCCAGGAGGCAGGACAGCACAGAGTTGAAATCTTGACCTTTGAAGACAGACAAACACAGGTTCAAATACAAGTTCTGTGGTATTAAGTCAACTACTTCTCTGAGCCTCAGCTTTCTCTAAAATGGGTGTAATATTAACTGCCTTATAGAAAATAAAAAAAGATAATGTTATAAAGCACAGTGCATAATGCTGCACATAGCAAACACTCAGTAGATGATAGTCATCGTCATTAGTATATCCCAGTGCATTGTTAATAATAATATTGATAATGTAAAAATATCATAACACATTGTTCATCTTCCATTGCTGATAGGTATCATAAGCTTAATCTGAGCAGCAATGATTTGGGGCTAATGGTGAGCTCAGGCTAAATTATTAGCACTCAGACCAAAAGGAGCGGGGGATAGAATCTGCTTTGAACAAAACAAAGGAAGCAGGAGCAGAGGAAGCAGGAGCACGGGGGCGGGGGGGTGGAGGGGACGGGACAGAGCCAGGGCTTGGAAGAGGAAGAAAGATAAAAGGAGGCAGGTTGCTGCTCTGTGGAAGGAAGAAGTTCCTTCAGGCCAACAAGACACCTCCCCAGTGACTGGCTCTGTAAAGAGGGACCTCCCCACCACCAGAGGTTGGGCAAAAGAGTCTTGGACAAGCTCTGCCATACTAAGAGGGGCTTCTCCCCAGAAAGGAGGTTGGTTTCCATCAATACTTAGCCCGTTTCCGGCCTGATACTCAGAGTCTGTGACTCATGGCACATCATTACTCATCATCCATCCATCCATCCTCCCATCCTTCCATCCATCCATCCATCCACTCATCCACCTATCCATCTATCCATCCATCCATATTTTTATCAAAATGTTGCACTTTTGTACTTCCAAGGACACTACCGAGAAAATGAAAAAACAGTGCACAGAATGAGAGGAAATATTTGTAAATCGGATATCTGATGAGGAACTTGTACTAGAACATACAAAGAACCCTCAAAACTCAATAACAAATAAATAAACCAATATTTAAATGGATGAAGTATCTGAAAATATATTTCTCTAAATACTGTATTAAAATAGCCAATATGCACATAAAAAGATGCTTAGTATCACTAACCTTAAGGAAAATGCAAACCAAAACCATAATGAGATGCCACTTCCCACTTAGGAGGATAGCTGCAATCAAAAAGCCAGATAACAGCAAGGATGTGGAGAAGTCAGAAAACTCATACACTGCTAGTGGGAATATAAAAAGTGGCTATCACCACTTTGGGAAAAAGTCTGGCATTTCCTCAAAAAGTTGAACATAGAGTTACCAATTGACTCAGCAATCTATCTCCTAATTATAAACCCAAGACAAAGTAAAACATATGTTCACACAAAAGCTTGCATACAAATGTTCATAGCAGTGTTATTTATAACAGCCAAAGGTAGAACCAATGCAAATGTCCATAAACAGATGAATGGATCAACAAAATATGATTTTTTCAGCCATAGAAAGGAACAAAGTACTGATACATGCTACCACCCAGATGAACCCTGAACTGTGAAAACTTTATGCGAAGCGAAAAAGGTCAGTCACAAAGGATCATACATTTATGTGATTCCATTTATATGAAACATCCAGAGTAAGAAATCTATGGAGACAGAAAGTAGATTAGCGGTTGCTTAGGTTTGAGGGGACGGGGGAATTAGGGAGTGAGAGAGTAGGGGGCTTCTTTTGAAGGTAATGAAATGTTCTGAAATTGATGGTGGTGATGCTTACGCAGCTCTGAATATGCTAAAAGCCACTACGTTGTACACTTTAAATGGGTGAATTGTACAGTGCATGAATTCTGTCTCAATAAAGCTTTCAAAAAAAAAAAAAAAGGAGAAAGACTCTCCCAAGGAGCACTTTGACCATCACCGCCACAGTTACGGATTTAATGCTCCTGGGTTGGGGTCTGAGGATCATAGTTTTTAGAGTTCCCCAAGTGGGGCCGATGTGGAGTCGAGCAGTCTGGGGAAGCCAATACCTCCTGCCTCTAGAAACCTTCAGGCTCCCTCACATTCCCTATCTCTCGCTGTCTTCACCACAAGCCTGCAGCGTGGACATTTCAGGTCCATGGCCTTTGCTCCTCGATTCCAAAATCCAAGATCTGAAAAAGGAGAGCTTTTTCATATATGTGCAGCAAATTCTTTTGGTGTCAAAAGACCTGACCTGAGCCTACATGAGGTTACTTGCGGTCTTTACTAACTCCACTTAGTGTGAATATGCATACACTTCACTACGGAAATCAACAAGCGGTTGTTCACTGGCTGTTCCCCATACCCAGCTGCAGGTGTTTTATAAGGTATGGTATATACAACATTGCTTCCTAAAAATCTGGACAATTCTGACTTCCAAGCCCATTTGGCCCCAAGTATGTCAGTTAAGGGACTGTGGACCCATATCTGTTCCCATTTTACAGAGAGAAGATACTGAGTATGAAAGAGGCAAAACAAACTGCCTGAGGTCCCACAGCCCGGACTCAAGCCCTGGTGTTTCCTCGCAGCCAAGGAGGACCTCTGTGCCTTGCTTGTGTCCTTCCCTAGCACCCTTGCTGGCCCAGGGGAACCCGGGCTCCTGTATGTCCTGGTGGGTGAATGCCTGCTACTCCAGGCCCATTTCGGGCTGGCCCACTGGCAGTGCCTGGCCCACCACATGAGGAGCCTGCCCCGCCAGAGTGGGAGCTGCAGCTGAGCCTGCTTTATAATTTGCTCTGCCAGCCCGCCCTCCTTGTCTCTCTCCCAGCTGCAAACGGAAAATCCGAGAAGGTGGTCTGCTTCTCTGGCAGATGTCAGCCCCAACCCGCTGGGATTGGGCAGCTCTGTAGGGAAAGCTCGCTGCAGAATCTGGCAGAAAGGCGTGGCTAGGTTGGAAACACATTTGGAGGAATTAGTAGAGAGAAAGAATATTAAATTCTGTGACCCTGAGACTCATACTAAGTATCTAAAATATCTTGTCCACAAGAAACAACAAAGAAGATGCTTCTCACCTGCGGGCAGCATTTAATATAATTAATAGCAATAATAGGAGCTACTGTTTAATAAAACCCTACTCCGGGCCAGGGGCTGGACTCAGCACTTTTCAGACATTGGTAGTCCCCAGGGTGTGAAATATTATTGTCCCATTTTTCAGAACCAAATCTGAGGCTCCAAGAGAGGGTGTGAATTGCCTAAGGTCACCCAGCAGGGACACAGCTGAGCAGGACTGGACCTAGCTCCTCCCAATTTTGAAGATCAGTTCTTTTCCCCAGCCCCACACAGAGGTTCCTATCAGCCAAAGCCTGTGAAGAAGCTGAGCCATTTCTTTCCTCAAGTCAGAGTTACTTGAGGGCAAAGAGTAAAACAGCTTTAATTCAGTTTGTTTCCTTCCCTCCTCTTTTGAATTGGAAATGTCCCTCCAAAACCATGTCGCTCTCTGCAACTTTCCTCTCCAGAAGTTCTGGAGATGTGTTGTTACCTAGCCCACTGGACAGATGAGGCGATTGAGGCCTGCAAAGAAAAAGTAGTCGCACAGGTCAAAGGCCCACTGGTTCCCTGAGTATGTCTTCTTCCTCCCCCGGGTTGCTCTGAGCTGGATGCCAGCTTCCTTCAGCTCCACAACGGGGAAAAAAATCTATGCTGGGAGAACCACAATCCCTTTTCTTTAATGAACAGAAAGTGTAAGAGTGCAGAAGTTGCAGGAGAGCGCTGCTGTGTATGAGCCTGCCATTCACTCATTCAAAAACACATGATGGTTCACACCTGAAATCCCAGCACTTTGGGAGGCCAAGGTGGGAGAATCACTTGAGCCCAGGGGTTCGAGACCAGTCTGGGCAACATAGTGAGACCTCGTCTCAACAAAAAAAAAAATTAGCTGGGCATAGTGGCTCACACCTGTAGTCCTAGCTACTCAGAAGGCTGAGGCGAAAGGATAGCTTGAGCCCAGGAGGTGGAGGCTGTGGTGAGCCATGATCATGCCACTGCACTCTGACCTGGGTGACAGAGTCAGACTCTGTCTAAAAATAAAAAATAAATAATTAAAAAGCCGTTCTCCAAGTTCTGACTGGATACTAGAGACACCACAAGGGGTCAAACACTCCTTGACTTCCAGGAGCTGGGAATCTAGGTGATCAACCTACAACCCCACAATGCCAACTCAATATACTGCAAGTTATGTGAGGCGGGGAGAAGACAGTCCTATCAGATCCCAAGGACACACAGGAGACCCCAGGCTGCCAGGAAGAGTCAGGGAAAACTTCAGAGAACAGGAAATGTTTGTACTGGGAATTGAAGGAAGAGTCAACCTGTGCAGGTGGACAAGCTGTTGAAAGGTATCCCAGGCTGACAGCATGGCATGCACCACAGCCAGAGGAGGAAAAGACAATAGGACCCTTCAGCAGACTGGCTGGAGCAGAGCAGCCTCCAGACCCAAGACTCCACCTGAGTCTCAGGACCATCTCCTCCCCCAAGTGACCGTGGAGAGTCCTGGCCAGAAGGACCCTGGAAGAGGGGTGCGTTTGGGGGTAGCTGCTATTTTTAGGGCACCAACCCTCTAAATAAACGTCCCTACCAAGGAGAAGACCCTATCCTAAGCCCTAAAGTCCGGACAGCCTCCTCCTTGGGGCCAGCTTATGACGACTTCTCTTGGTCATTAATTGCAGCATGTGCTAATGTTTGATAAATTGCCCAACAGTTGCATTAGCTAATAACTCCCTGAACAAAACCAGAGAGTTCATCTGTTTTTATAAGACGCCCAAGAGCATCCTGGGAACAGGCACGGTGGTCGTGAATAAAAGAGAAACATTCATTTATGGTAATTGGTTTCAGCTCCTCTCTTGGCTGCTTGTCCTGACCTAAATGTATCCAGTTGTTCCCTCTGCCTGGCTCTGGTTTGGGGGTCACTCCTAATGGTTTAATTCAACAAAAAATGTCTGCCATTTCCTGTAACCTCTGTCTTTTTTCACCCTCCTTCCAAACGATTTTCTTGCAAGCAGCATCTCTGCAAGTCCCACCCGGAGCTGTTTCCTTCTCAGGGAACAAAGTCAAGATTGTTGACAGAGAAAAAAGGTCTTAACTCCAGGCCAAAAAAAAGAGGTGGGGGAGGGGATACATGAAGGTAATAATCATTTGTTTGTCTTCCACCCGGACTTCACAAAGCAGGTTTTGTCCAAGGCTGGTGGTCAGGGACTCTGACACAGAACATGGCCCTGGTGACCAAGGGCAATTTATGGGAAGGGAACGAACACAAATCCTCATTCATGGAGTCGGCCATGGAGGAAGTGACTGGGAGGAACATTTGTGCCCGGCCAGCCGGCCCTCCCTCCGTCCCTCCCACGGGTCTGAGGCTGTGGAGGGCTTGGGGAGAGGCTTGCTGGGTGCTGTGAGCTTTGGCCAGTCTTCAAAACCCAGCTGCGGTCCTGCCTCTCCTCTGGATGGCTTTTTTCTCCAGTCGTGAGCACAAATGATGCCCCCACAGACGGTGCCTAGATTGGGTCCCAGAACAGCTGGTCCCTCTGTGCCAGCTGGGCTCTCCCATCCCTCAGGTGAATTTATGAGCCTCTGTGGGCATTCGGGCCCCCAGGGTGATTAGGGTCGCAGGGCGGGGGTGGGGGGTGGCGGCAGGCGGGGGGAGCGCTGGGAGAGGATCTGGAATACATTGCGCCGTCAGCAGGGACAGCTTGTAAACTTTGTTGGGATGCATCTGGTAGAAAGGCGTTGTATAAATATTAGATCATTATCGGCGTATTGTGTTTCCCTCTCAGGCCAGGGAGGGGCTGGCGGACCCCAGATGCCTTTCGTCAAGAAGACAAGGATGGCTTTGAGGAGTCCTCGGAAGGTTGTTGTTTGCCCAGGAGCAGTCCTGGGTTGAGGGGAGGCAGAGCTCAGAACCTGGGGAGGGTGCAGGGGACTACCAGCCTAGCCTGCCAGCTCTTCCTTGTCCACCCACCAGGCTGAAAGAGGAACAGGAGCAGGGGTCTGACAGGGTGGGTGGGCGGGCCTGTGTAGGACTCTGAGGGTCCCTCTCACCATTTGTATGGTTGTGAGGGGATTTGACTCCACAATACAAATACCCAGTCGGTGCTTCCTTGTGCTATGCACGGGGGACACAGAGAAGGATACAGCCTTATGGTGGGGAACTCAGCAGCCTCAGAGCCTTCCCAGGCAGGGATGCGTGGCTGGGCATTCCTGATTCAAGTCCTCTTCCCCACTTACCTAGAGCACTGAGAAGCTCCCCTTCCTGCTGTGTGTACCCTGAGCCTCAGGGAGCATTTGTAAGCCAACTGTGAGCAGCATTCTAAGGAAATGGGGTCTACACAGTACCACCAGCAACAATTTACTGTCACACCATTTTCACCACCACCATCATCAAAATGTGCCCACCCTGTAGGGTCCCTCCAGGACTCTCCACAGCCACTTGGGTGAGGAGAAAGTTCCAAGATCCTGATTGGGTCTTGGATCCAGGAGGCTGCCTTGCACTCCAGCCACCCCAGTCTGCTCAGGGGTCCCACTCTCTCTCCCTCCTCTGGAGGTGGTGCATGCCATGCTCTTGGCCTGGGGTGCCTTTCAACAGTTCTTCCTTCAACTCTCAATAGTTTCCTGCTCTGTGAAGCCTTCCCTGACTCCTCCTGGCAGTCTGGGGTCTCCTTCTTCATGTGCTCAGGATCTGATAGGACTATCCCCGCTCCTGTCCCCCATAACTTGTACTATTCCCACTAACTTGAGTGGGAATTGTGGGTCTGCAGGTTAATCACCTAGATTCTGAGCTCTTGGGAGTCGGAGTGTTTGACCCCTCGCCGTGTCTCTAGCACTCAGCTGGAGCTCAGAGAAGGGATGCACAGAAGGTTTTTGAATGAATGAATGAGTAGATGAATGTCATCATCACCATCATCAGCTTCATGATGGCTATTATATATACATATATATGCAGCCTCACTATTAAGCTACTTAATTATCACAGCATATCCATGCAGTTGACACTATTAGTCACCACTTCACAGCTGGGAAGACAAAGTCCTCAAGAGTGACTCACCCAAGGTCATATAGCTAAGAGGGTTTCAAACCCATGTTTGTCTCCCCAGTGGTCTTCAAAAGCTTTTCTACCAGCAGGTACCGTACACCTCAAGGCAGAAGGAGCCAGCTCTGCCGGTGGCTCAGGAAGGACTACAGGACGAGTCGGACCTTGACAAGGAGACCCTTTGAAGACAGGGCTTCCTCCCTCCGAAGCCTGTCAAGATGCTTTGCTGATGCCTAGCGCCTTCCACCTTCCTGACTCTCAGTGCTCGGGCATTTCCCACCTGCCAGCCCTGTGCTGCCTCCCACAGCTTTCCTCCTTAGAGTCTGGCCTCTTCCCTGTGCGATCTCGTCAGGTCCCCCTGCAGCTCCCTAAGGGGAACATGATGATGCCTGATAGGAAAACCAAAGCACAGGGAAGCAGCATAACTTGCCAATAACTGGCAAGACTGAAACTCAGGTTCATAAGTTAAACCTCATGGTATCTGAGTGTGTACCAGCTTCAGGACTTGACCTGAGGAAACCTGGGTTTTAGAGCTGAGTCTGCTGCTATTTCCCCTGGCACTGGGAGCAGGACCTTTCCCCCAGACCTTAGCCTACCCTCAATAGGAAAGTCATGGAAAGGGAATTTTGTGGTTCTGAGGTGCCTGCGAGGTGATAACATCTGACACCCAGCTCTGCGTGACCTGGGCAGAGAAGGCCCAAACCTTCTCTGGACCCTGGCCACTCACCTTCCCTTTTTCCACTAACAACAGACATGCATGCAGCACTTCCCAGTGTACATGTATCCAAGTGCATCTCCCTAACCACATTGCCAGCTGGCCAGGGAGGCAGGAATTACTGGGCAGCCAGGCAAGGTGAATGGCCAGGGTCCAGAGAAAGTGGGGGCCTTCTCTGCCCAGGTCACGCAGACAGGCAGAGACTGCCAGGACCAGAGCCCAGACCTTCCCTGCCCTAGTGCCTCTGCCCCAGTGCTGCCTGCCCACGCCATTAAAAAGCCACCCACGTAGGGTGCCTGACAGAGAATACTACGGGCCACTTCCAGATTTGGGATGGGGCACCCTCCAGGCCCCTCCGAAATTCCAGGCTCTGCTATTTTTAGGCTGATCAGCTGTTCCATCCCTGCTCCCCACCCCGGGCCCCCCACACAGATTTCCCCAACAATCAAATCCATGTGTTGCCAGCCCCAGTCCTAGTACTCAGCGAGGTAAGTGCTGGGATGCTCATGGTACCACCAAAGAATGTGTGCCCCACCCCGACTGGGACAGTCTTGCTCCTTTCTGATGGTCCAGATCCCAGAATCTCCCGCCACATTCCATCCGGAGGCCTGACTCTTAATACCTCCAAGGTTTTGCACCTCCAGGAAACTCCAGAGGCCAGAAGGGAGTGAGAGTGGCCATTTGACAGAGAGGAAGACTGAGAAGCAGAGAGAGGTTTGGGCGTGCCCTGATGCCCTGGCCCCAGTTCCTTCTGCGCCCCACAAAGCCCATGTCATTGCTTCCTGTTTGAGCTGGGTTGGGAAGGACCAGTAGTGGTTCCTACTCCTCTTGCCTCCCCCGGAAGTGGCCCGGGGTCGAAAGAGTAGCACATGGACCTGGGGTCTAATAAAATTCCTGCCAAGCCACTTACAGTCATAGACTTCCAGCCAGAAGGTCCACCCAGCCGAGTCTATTCCCTCATCTCTAAGATGCAGATAGTAATAGGATTTCATCCACAGTGTGGTTGTGAGGTTTCGGTGACAACATGTGTGTAAAAGGCTTCACACAGGTCACAGCAAGTAGCTGGTACTCTGTATATCTGTAGTTTCCATCACTTCTTTGATATGATGAGAGGAGCAGGGGCCTTGTTGAATCATCACAGAAGGAGGCAGCAAGTTTGTCCCTGGAGTTCTGCAGGAGTAAGGACCTCTACATAGCTTCTGCCCTACTAGGCACCTCCCCTGGGATTCATGGCTAGAGCTCCCTGCAGCTCCCAGCAGTGTCAGTCTTGGGGGGCTCTGGCCATGTCCTCCAGCAGCCCAGGCCACCAGACCACTCCTGTGGGCACAGGAGACCCCAGCCTGGGTGGCCCTGACTATGCCCCTGGACTTTGGCTCCCCTGTTCAATAAGGGCAGAAACCACGGCCCACACCTACCTTACAGCCCCCCTGTATACAGGATCAGGTATACAGCAGGTGCTCAAGACTTGTAAGAACATCAGATTTCTGGACACACAGAGAAGCTGAAAAAGCATGGACTTTGTAACACGAAAGATCTGGTTTCCATACCAGTTCTTCCATTTTCTGGCTATGTGATTCTCAGCATGTTCCTTGCCCTCTCTAAGATTCTGTCTCCTTATCTGTAAAATGGGTCTGAGAATACTAACTACACAAGGTTGTTGGATTGTTGTGGAGAGCAGAGAGAGTAGACGTGAGGCACTTCTTAAATGGTGAAGATCCCCATCCCAGTTCAGTGATCTATTTCAGTGACAGTGAAGATCCATCAATTCAACTGTGCTTAGCAACCACAGCAGTCAAAGAAACGGCGTTCTAGAGAGGAAGGGGCTCCTCCAAGGTCACCTGGAGCACTATCAGCAGCTCCTGCGAACCCAGGACCCAATGCTAGGCCCCAGCCTGGACTCTTTCCATGCAAGAGGAGCAGAATTCATAATAAATGCAAATAGTAAAATGCTGGAGGCTTCTCCCCAGGACCAGTTGGGGAGAAAGGATTTCTGGGCAGGCCCTGTCCACAAAGCCCCCCAGGACAGCGTCTGCACTGCCGGGGCCCACTTCCCGCGGCCGGCACACACACGCAGCGCCAATATGTTAAGACTTATGCACGGTCCCCACCATGGGAACCAGCCACCTCCCTCCGCCAGCCGCCCCTTAATTCTTCCAATGTGGCTCTGGGACTCTGAGGGAGGGAGGGTGGGAGGAAGGAGAGAGGGAGGGGCAAGACCACCTCTGCTGACAGCTTGCTTCCAGTCCGCCCATCAAGTGCACACTCCCGGTGGAGACCAGCCCCTGGAAACAGAGGGACTGGGGGGCCAGCTCACAGCTACCAATGACATGTCACAGGCATGGGGGGAGACCTGACCCCTGTCACTCAGCATGGCCTGGGGACCGCCACCACTGGACAGAACCAAGAAAGCCTGGGCCAGTCCCACCAGCCAATGGAGGCCTTGCAGCCCTGGAGCAGGCCTGAGCCCCAAAATAACAAACCTTCAGCCTTCAAGTCCCCACCCAGACCCAGAGTCTTGCTGGGACAGTCAGTGGGCCTCAGTGTGGCAGGGCTGCTGGGGCTGACTGGGCAGGTCCAGGGACAGAAAATGGAGAGGAAGGTCAGTGACTCAGAGCTTCCTCTCCTTCCCAGCAGCCCACGTAAAACCATGTAGATCGCTAACTAGTATGGGAAGATCAGGCTTCCATTTCAAGTCTCCCCACTGGCTTGCTGTGTGACACTGGGTTGAACTCAACCTCTCTGGAGCTCTAAGTGAGGGAGCGAGAATGCTCCTCTCTAAAGAGAGTAAGACTAAGATTCCCAAGAGAAGAAGGCATCAGAGGCAACTATTTGCCATTCTGACCACAGGCTCCTTACTCTGACTCAAACTATCCTGGAAAGCTGAGGGTGATTGAGGATTCGAGTCAGGATGGGCTCGGCAGCTGTGAACTCAGAGACCAGTCACTGATGCTTATGGAGGGCTGAGGGCGGGAGGAGGCTGAGGACACTGAGTTGCATCAGCCTTTGTCCTTGCGCTCAGGACCTCCCAGTCTGGTTAAGGAGTAATTGTGACAAAAGGTATCTGGTGAGTATGACCCTGGAGATCATCATCCAAGAAGAAATAGGAGTGGGCCTTCCGTTTTCACAAGGGAAGCTGGTACATCACCTGGGGGAGATGTAGTTGAGCCAGCCCTTCAACGGTGTGGTCCTTCTCTTGTTGTGCATGGCACAGTGCAGGGACCAGGGATGGAAGGATGGATGCACGTGTGGGTGACTGGATGAGTGGGTAGACGGGTAGGAGTGATGGTGATTGAACACAAAATGCCTAATGAATAGATGGGTGGCTGGGCAGATAGATGGTTGGATGGTGGGTAGATAGAGGCATCAGTGAGTAGATAGATGTGCAGAAAAATGAGTGAGGAGGTGGGTGAATGGATAGGCAGATGTAAGAAAACAGGAATATTTTATCAAATTGATTCTTTTGGAGGAGTCTCATCCTGTTGCCCAGGTTGGGTGCTCATCACATCCTCAACCTCCTGGGCTCAGGTGATCCTTCTGCCTCAGCCTCCTGAGTAGCTGGAACTACAGGTGCATGCCACCATGCACAGCCACTTTTAAAATTTTTTTGTAGAGATGAGATCTCGCTACGTTGTCCAGGCTGGTCTCAAACTCCTGGGCTCAAGTAGTCCTCCCACCTCGTCGTCCAGAAGTGCTGGGATTATAGGCATGAGCCACTGCACCCAGCCTATTGAATTTTCACAATTTTGACAAATGAAAGGATGGAAGTGACAACTCCCTTTCTCCAAGTTATCAATATGAACACCTGAGGCTAAGAGAGGGAAAGTGACTCATTGATGATCACATGGTAAATTAATATCACATCCAGGACCAGGATTCAAGGCTCCTGCCTCCCATCCAGCCCTCTTTCCACTCCATAATACCTTCCTGTTCCATTCTCCTGTTCCCCTCCTCCTCCACAAGAATAGTTATGGCAGGAAGGAAAAAAAGGGAGAAGAGAGGAAAGAAGAGAAGGAGGGATGGGGAGAAAGGAGGGAACCAATCAAGATTTTGTGGCGAGGGTCCTGAGTTCTGGCTGCTGATCTCAGACAAGTCATTTCACGTGTCTTGGCCTTTTTCTTTATTGGTGAAAATGGGCTTAGATCACTGGCAGGAAACGTGCTTTGAAAGGCATGAAAAACCCCACCAGCGGGGAAGAAGACAGTCATTTCCCTCATGGTTCCTCGCTGACTGAGGGATGCCCCTTGGCTTCCAGCCAGAAATGAGTCCTAGGGCAGGGTCAGAACAGCCTTATGAACTCTGCATCCAGGACCCCACACGGGCACGCAGGTTGGGAGTCGGGAGCAGGGGAGAGGCATGCGGGGAGACAAGTGCAGCTCTGGCACGGGACTCTGAGCTCCATTCCCTCCACACCTCCCCTTCTCATAGTAACAAGTTGCTAGCACGTGGACGCTGAGCCAAGGGGCTGGGTGAGAAGCCAGGCTTCTTTGCCCCTTCTCAGCTGTGTGGCCTTAAGCAAGTCCCCTCATCTCCCTGTGCCTCAATCTCCTAATGTGCAAAATGAGGATACTGGCAATGAGCAGGTGCACCTGCCTCACAGAGTTGATGCGAAGATCAAGTGACTTAACACAGACAAAGGGCTTAGAACAGCACCCCGTGTCTAATAAGCACAACGTAAGTGTTGGCTATGGGTAATCATATCATGAGGCTCAGGCCTGGTGGCAACTCCTCCAGGAAGTTTTCCTGACCTCACAGACCAGGCTTCACTCCTCCCAGCCCCACAAGCCGCACTGCTGCCCCCTAACAAGGCTTTCCTCTTCTTACAGTCAAGTCCTGTTCTGGAGCCTCTTCAAAGAAGAGAAAGCTGAGGTCCATAGAGGTCCTCAGTAACCGTCTCCCCGCCCTGATCACACATCTCCAATTACAGTCACTCCCTTCTCGCCAGCCACCCCACCTGGCCTGGGCAGGCCGCACTGTCTGAGCTGAGTTTTGCAGGGTGGTGAGAGTTCACCAGGAGGAGTGGGGCGTGCCAAAGGACGCATTTTCTGGCAGAGCCAGGCAGCATCAAGCCACCAAGGCGAGAAACTCCTGCGTGGGAGGCACCTCTGGCGGTTTGGCAGAGTTGGACACAAAGTGAGGAGGAGGGCTGGCGGGGGCAAGGATCGGAGGCGGGCACCCAGGATGCCGGGCCAGCCGGCTCAGATGTTCTGTTGCTGCCACAGGGAAGCCAGCGGATCATTTTCAGCGTTTCACGGAAGGGACCAGCTTTCCAGAGGGTTTGGTGAGCTGTAAGCACTGTGCAGAGCTTACTATTATGGCTAGTAATGGTTTCTCACCCTGCACCATAATTGCCATTTACAAGTCCATCTCCCGCTAGTTCACAGAGCCCACTAGGTTAGGGTCTGTGCATCACCCTGTGTCCTCGTGCTGGGCACCAAGCCAATACTTAAAAAGGTATCTGTCAAATGAATTAATGAATAAAAAACCAAGCACATGATGCCAACTCTTACGAATTGTTTTGCGGGGGGGGAACCCTCTGGAATTGGGCAGCTCTCAGTCCAAACCCTGATGCCCAACCTCACTGTGGAACGACCTTGGCAAGTCGCATTGCATCTCTGAGTCTCAGCTTCCTCCTTCTCCAGAAGAGTTTAACAATTCCTACTTCCTGGGGTCACAATGGAGTTCCTAGCACAGTGCCTGCCCAACACACAAAGGCTCTCAGTAAATAGCTGCTAAAGTAACAATACAAAGATCCTTGGGCACAAAGTTGCAAAACCACCGCCTGATTCAGACCTCAGCAACCAGAGGGAGAGGGGTAGAATTTTAAATCTAAGAGAGGTGGATTTGAATCTTGGCCTGCTCTTTCCTAGCTGTGCAACCTTAGGGGAATAAATAAACCTCCCTGGTTTCTTCACCTGCTCAATCAGGGTATTAATAATACGAATCTCAAGTTTAGTTGTTGCATGAACTAAAGGAGATAACAGATGTTAAAGTGCTTAGTATATGCAAATAAGTGATGATTATTATTATCATGACAGCTCATAAAACCCAGGCGGAGCTTCCTGTTATAAATAAGTTCTCTCCGACCCCACTCGGCAACTCAGGGACTGGCTCAGTGCTTTGTTCCCAGGAAGGGCATAGCTGGAGGGGCCAGCCAGGCTGGGGCAGAGGCCAGGGCCGGTTCCTCGCTCCCACCATCTGCACCACAGGGTTGGCCCATCTGTCCAGCAGTGGGCACACATGTGGCCTCATCCGAGGGCATGGGGTCGTCAGGGTCAAGCAGGAGAAAATTGGGGGCAGATGAGGGGAGGATTCCAGCTTATTTTTAGAAAGGGGGGAAAGAGAGGAAGACAGGAAGGCCCTTGTTCATCAGCGTTTGCACCATGTGGATGGCAGGTGGGGGTCGGGCGGGCAGCCAGGCCGAGCTGGAGACAGAGATGCGTCCACTTCTCCTGCTGCTGCCAACAGCCGCTGCAGGATGGCCGCCCCCCCTGCCCACCCCACCCTGCTCCCAGGCCTGCACCCTGCCTCCCGGGGGACCCCTCTCTTCCCAGACCAAATTGAATTAGAATGGTAAATCAGATTAAAGTTTTTAATGTATTTATTTTTAACTAATTTTAGAATCATCATAAAGATAGTATTCCAGAACCAAGATTACAAATTCTAGCCTTCAAACATGCATTAAGCACCTACTGTGTGCTATTTCTGTGTCAGGCACTGGGGGAAAAAATTAATAAACGTAGCGAGGTCCAGTTGGTGGAAGAGCCCCTAATTCCAGTAGGAAAGAAGGACGAAGTAGGAAAGAATTCCAGCGGCAACAGTCTGACCCAAGGCAGGCTGAGGGTTTGTGTGAAGAGACAAGTGCAGAGCAACAGGGGCCGGGCAGAGACTGCCAATGCCAGGGGTGTGATCTCGGAAGGTTTCCCAGAAGAGGTGGTCATCGTTGGCTTTGAAGGCTGGAAGGAAGTGACGGCGAGCTCACAGTATAAGCATAACATAGGAAGCAGGGAAGTTTAAACCACACATGAGACATCCAAGGGGAAGAAGGGGACACAAGATAGGGGAGAATGGGTTTGGGGACTGTGTCCCCCTCTGCACAGTCAACCTCAGATGACTGCACAGCCCAGCCCCATCCTGTCGGTGAGACTTGTCCCCGCAACCCCGGCTGTACCCAGTAGGAACTCTTGTAATGTGGAGGAGGCTGCACCAGTCCAGAGGTGTGACACCAGCAGGGCCTCATCTGGGCTTGTGGAGGGACCCACTAGCTGCAGCGTAGCGAGCTCAGGGATGGAATCTGGTGGCAGTAAGGCCAACGGGCCCTTGCAACCCAGGGCCTGGCACAAAGTAGGGCGTGGCACACAGCAGCCCCATGGAAGTACAAGTTCCTGCCTCCAGGTCCTCCCTGGGGCCCCAAGGTTAACCTGCCCTGTATCCTAAGAGGCAACACCTTGGAGATAAAAAGATGGTGACTCTGGAGCCAGATTGCTGAAGTGTAAATCCTGGCTTTTCCGCTTCCAGGATGTGTGCTTTCCCTCTCTGTGCCTCAGTTTCTTTGTCTGTAAGACGGTCATAGCTATAGTTTATAACACCTGGGTTTGTTGTGACCATGAATGTAATACCCATGTGTGTCATCTGTCTAAGGCATTCAAAACGGTACTGGTACTCAGTGAGCACTCAGGGCTAGCTCTTGTCACTGTCAGCCTACAGGGTTGTGTGCAGCCATGCAGCACTCTCCAGCAGGGTCCTTGGAGGAGAGGAGCACCCAGAGCATGGCGGGGTCTGGCATCCATGAGGAGGCTGGGCTGCACCAGAAGAAGCAGTGTCAGGCTGGACACCAGCCGGCCCCACTGTGGCTCCCAGGGCGTCTATGAGAAGTGTTCCAAGATGACAGGAACTTTCCAAATCACCTGTTTATCCATTCTCAGCCCCACCCCTCGAAGCTCCAGTCCTCAAACTCTTCAATAAAACCTTGTAATGTGTCAAGAACAAGAGGATGAACATCTAGAGACCCTAGAGAGGACACACCCACCAGGGCTGCCAATGGAGAAGTGTGAGATGGTATGTGTGTGGGTGTGTGTGTGTGTGGGTGCCCGTGCATGTGTGCATATATGTGCACATGTGAGCCTGTGTGTGTCCCTGACAAGAACACACCCAGACAGACACAGGTGTTGAGTGCACACCAGTGAGGGGCTGTGAGTTTTAACACAGTGGTCACAGTCGTGCAAACATGTGATTGTGTGCACACATCTGTGTACGTGTGCCCGCCCCACCACGGGTGGTTCCCATGTGAGCAGCAGCCTAACCACAAGAGGCACAAGAGATGGCATTTGTTTTGCATGTGACAGTATGGCATATAGTAGGTGCTCATCAAACAAGACAAGGATGCCCACTCTCACCCCTCCTTTTCAACATAGTTTTGGAAGTCCTAGCTAGAGCAATCAGACAAGATAAGGAGATCAGGGGTATCCAAATAGGAAAAGGGGAAGTCAAGTTATCCCTCTTTGCAGATGACATGATGCTATACCTTGAAAACCCACAAGAATCTGTCAAAAGCCTCCTTGCACTGATAAAGGACTTTGGCAAAGTCTCAAGGTATAAGATAAATGGGCAAAAGACAGTTAGTGCTCATCAACTGTGACTCTTACAGCCATTCACCTCAATGTGTAAATGCACTAAACACACCTGAACTTGTGTATGGTTTGACTGCAGGTGACTCCCACACCAGTGTTCCTTGATGGGTCCAAAGAAGCCCCCTCCCAGGGGCAGCTGAAGGTTGAGGGGCCAGGTCCCTGCTGCCACCCAAGGGTCTTTCTTTCCAGAGCACCCTGGGAGGAGTTCAGAGCCTGCGATGGGAGGCCAGAGACCAAGCTTCTAGCCCTAGTCTTGCAACAATTAAGGGAGTGTCTGTTTCTCTCAGAGCCTCAGTTTCTCCACCTTTGTCAGAAGGGGCAGCCTAAGGGATCTCTGAGGGGCTTCCCACTCCTAAGCCCCCTGGCTCCACAGAGGAAGGTAATTGGGAGCAGCTGCCACTCGAGTGAGTATGGGAGCACTGGGGAGGGGCTTGCTGGGCTTCCCCAGCGCCGGACACTACCCCGTGGTTTATGTCAAATTGTCAGCCCCAATCCTGCCTTCCTCCTGGGCAGGGCTGCATTCAATGGACCTCGGCGAAGTGGCCTGTCCAACCGCTGTGTTTACAGTGCTCAGACGCCGCCAGGAACCTGATCTGGGCAGACCAGGGTGGGCAGCCCCACTGGGCCCGCACAATGTCCACACTCATTTCCCGGAGACTGAACACAGCCGGCCCGCCCACCTTGCTGAGGCCAGCTGCCCGGCCACCCTCCCATGGAGGGACAGCTCTCGCAGGCAGGCGCCTTTGATGGCTGCAGATGGCGCCAGGGCCCAGGGAGCCGGCAGCAGGGCTGGGTGGGTACAGGGTACAGAGGCAGGCAGGGAGGAGGGGGCGTCCTCCCTCCAGACGGGTCCTTGCATTTCCCCCAGTGAGGGTGTTTTCCCCTTGCACCGTCCAGGTGCATATGCCCGGGTTGCCCTGCTGACCGGCTCATTCACTCACTTGCTCAGTCACCCAGAGCAGGGTCAGCACACTGTATGGCCCTTGAGCCTGATCCAGACACTACCTGTGAGCTAAGATTGCTCTTAATATTTTTTAGTGTCTGGGTGGGAGAGGTCATCAAAAGAAGAAGAATATTTTGAGACACATGAAATTACATGACATGTACATTTCAGTGCTCATAAATAAGGTTGTATTGGAACATAGCCAGACGCATTCACATTCATGTATTGTCTGTGTAGCATTTGTGTTACAACAGAAGCAAATAATTGTGACAGAGTCCTGTGTGGCCTGCAGAGCTGAGATTATTGACTACGTGGCCCTTTGCAGAAAATGTCTAAGTTATTCAGGGGAGGCCAGAGTATACCTCAGGTCTCAGTCACAGGAGCCTGTGCAAGAGCTAGGGGTACAGGAATGTCACTTTCCCTGTTTCCTATAACTTGACTTCTTACCCCAAGTTTCTGGGGTCATTCCACATTTCTAGAATCTTCCGTGATGCCAAGATATGGGGCTTGGACAGGGTCCCCACATTGATCATCCCCAAAATCTCCCATGTGACCCCGCAAGTCTGGCTGCCTCTGCCGCCAATATGGCAGCATCTCCCGGGTGCACTCGCAGCCCTTCCTCTGGGGCTCCTGTCACCTCCCCAGCAGAGCTGCTAGTGACACATAAGCTTGGCCCTGCCTCTCCTCCCCTCCCCCTTCTGTTTCTCTAGGACACTCTGCTTATCCTTCCTCTCCCCTTGACTTCCTCTGATAATTCTCGATTCTAAGAGCTCAGAGACATGGAGGACGAAGGCCAGGAAGGCCCTCGGTGGCCTGCCCTGTCACACACCACCCCAGGCCACGATGCAGACAGAGCCAGGACTGGGGAGAAGGGGTGGGGCACTGAGGAAGGACAGGCAGACACAGATGGGAACTCAGCATCCAGCAGGCACACATTTAATCACTCTCTACTCCACCGCTACCAAAGTTAATTCACTCATTCCCCCACTCACTCATTCAGTCATTCCTATGGGACACCCAAGACCCTGGCAGACTCGATGAGAAGACAGAGGTGAGCAAGGCACGCTCCAGCCCTCACAGGGTCCACAGGCCAGGGCAACAGCTAAAGGTGGCTCTCCAAGGGTAAAATGATCTGTATTTGCTGACTTCTGTGATGTAAATGCTCTCACTGAAGACAGTTTGAGCCCAGGAGTTCAAGACCAGCCTAGGTAACATAGCAAGACCACATAAAAAAATAAATACATGACACTCAAAAATAAGCCAGGCGTGGTGTTGCATGCCTATGGTCCCAGTTACTTGGGAGGCTGAGGCAGGAGTATCTCTTGAGCCCAGGAGGTCAAGGCCATGGTGAGCTGTGATCGTGCCACTGCATTCCAGCCTGGGCAACAGAATGAGACTCTGGTTTAAAAAAAACAAATAAATATAATAAAATAAAATTTAAATACATAAATAAATATGCTCCCACCATGGCCAATTTCAAGCTATCCACAGGAGCCCACTCCACTGGACACAGAGTTGGGAAGAGATGTGCAGGCACCGACTCTAGCACGCCATGGCTCCCAGGGAGTTCTGACACAGAAACAGACATCACACACACTTTAGTAGGAGTGAAATAAGAAGAGCAGAGGGGCAGGGAGAGCATAGAGGAAGAGCACCCAACCTGACTTGGAGGGCTTCTTAGAGGAGGTGGCATTAGAATTAGAATTGGAAGAGTAAGGCGTTTGTTGGGCAAGGATGAAAGGAGGGGTTTTCCTAACCAGCTCACCTCACGTGTCCCTTTTTTCTCTGCACGTCTATATGATCCCAAAACCCCAAGCCACATTTTAATGTCCAATTTGGGCATCTTTTTTCTGCAGAGGTTCCACGGACTCTTAAAATTAGAAAGCTCATGCATGGGCCATGTGAGGTCGATGGAGGAGCTGGCTCAAGTCCTCATGACAGTTATGGCCAGCGACAGATGGGGACTATGCTATTGCTTCGGTTCACCCCCACTTCCCTGTAGAAGGATCTGCACTCACCCACTGCTGGGTCGCAGGCAGTGCCTCCTGGGGGCGGAGCTCCCTGGGACCCAGTCACATCTTCGGCTTTGGCCAATAAAATGTGAGTGAAAGGGACATTAAGAGCTAACGCGTGATTCCACCGTTTCTGCTTTTGCTCTCTGCCCTGAGTGTGTCATATCCCAAATAGGGACGGCTGCTTCCCTGGCTCCTGGAATAAAGAGGACACATGGAGGAGAGCCACAGTCAAGCCACAGCCACCACAGACAACATGTAATGTGGGCAGGAAGTAAACTGCTGTTATTGTAAAGCCCCTATTTGGGGCAAGCCACGGCATGTCTGTTACCGCAGCACAACCTAGAAGAAAACTGACTAATGCTCAGCCCAGCCCCAACCAGACCTGGCGCACAGCCCAGCATCCCTGGAGACACCCTGAGTCTCCACATCTTCCCTGGTCTGGAGCAACAGATTATGCAACCCAGGCTCGCAAGGCAAGCCAAGGGCCCCAGAAACATCCAAAATTATCTAGAGTTCTAGGATCACACATGGTCCCGGGAAAGCCAATGGAGCCACTTGTCAGTAGCTTCTCTAGCTCCATTCTCCCCATCTGACGGCAGCTATTAGTAAACATCTTTCTTGGCACCAAAAATATCCTCTCAACTTCAACCCAAGATGACTGCCGACACTGACAACTCTCTCTGCTCTGAGAAACAGATCAAATGCAAGGAACTTTCTGTGCAAGAGCAGAGTCGGAGTGAGATCGGCATGAAGGGCACCCTGTGCTGAGCAGTGCCTGGACGAGAGAGGCAGATCCAGCTGTCCCTCAGGGAGCTCCCAGGACAGGGAGCTGACAGACACAAGAACAAACAAATATATACCCTCGAGTGTGGTGCTCACCTGTTTTCACAAGGGGCTGTGGGAAGGCAGGGAGGCAGCCGCGAGGTCTACCTAGATGGCCAGAAATCCTTGGTTAAGAGATGGATGAATGGATAAGGGAAGGAGGAAATAAGATAAAATCTACCTGGTAGGGTCAAAGGGCCTTTCACAAGAGACATCAGAAACAGCCCTTGAAAAGAATGAGAACGGGGACAGAAGGAGAGGATGGGGACAGAAGGATGGTGTTCCAGACAGAGAGAACAGTGAGTGAAGACAGGAAGGCGTGAAGGCTCCCTGGTCTAGGAAAGTAGAAAAACAAGAAATGACAAGAGCCACAGTGGTACCCTGGAAAGAGACATGACTGGGGAGCAGACAGATTGAGTATCATCCCCGTGTCACCCCTTTCTGGCTGTGTCATCTTGGGCAAGTGACTTAACCTGTCTGTGATTGTCCTACTACCATCAAACCCAACTGCAACATGGGGTATCAGCCCTCTTTCGCGAGGCGACTGAGGCATTTTAGTGAGATAATATAAGCAAAGCTCCCAGCACACTGTAACTGTGCAGCTAAAGATGGGTCAATTCTCCCAGCCAGCCCTGGACGCAGAGTGAGGCTGCTGGCTCTCGTGCCCCAAGGGAGAAACAGGTAGCCAAGGAGATAGCAGAGGTTAGGTGGAGAGGCCTGGTGGGCACAGGCCACGCCCTCGACTCCCCCCTCATCTCACCTCTCCTGGACTGCAACATTCCTGACCCTATTCCCCATCCTGAGGCCAGTTTCCCACGCCAATTCCCTCTAGTGCAGCTATCCCCAGGGGTAGATGGGATAAGCCAAGCAGTAATTAACTAAATCGAGAAACAAATCTTTATTAGAAATGTGATGAGCACGGAGGTCAGGGCCCAGAAAGGGACGTGATCTGGGATTTGGAATACCATTCAAGGCCTTTCACGATTTAGCAGAAGCTCGGTAAGTATCTGTAAGCCAATGCGTGCCTGTCCCTGCTCCCCTTCCCTGCCGCTCACACACAGACCTGCCCTCCAGTCCACAGGGGTCCTAGCTACTCACTCTGCCTCCCACAATTGAACCTCCGCCTGTACTATTCCCTCTGCCCCCTGCTCTTCTCTGCTGAACTCTGCCTCATCCGTCAGGATTAGGCTCAGACATCACCTTTCCCAGGAAGACTCCACTGCATTCCCATGCCTTCCCTGCTGTCTCACCTAACCGTGCAGGCAGCTTGTGGGTGGTCTCTGTGCATTTCTGCCTGCCCCCTCACCAGACTGCAAGCTCCTTCAGGGGCAGATATGGGGTCCCTGGCACTCAGCAAGGGATCTGGCCCAAAGGAAGAGCTCGGTGAGTGAATGCATGTGTTTTCAGGTCAGATAATCCCCAGGAGCGGGGTGCTCTAGGAGGAAACAGCAGTTACCCTCCAGGCCTCAAGGGGGGTCAGACAGAAGTTAAATGGGCATCATGCTGAATGCCTCCTCTCCCCCTGGTGGTTCAAGTGAAGTACTACAGCTTCCCATAGCTTGACCCTTCCTAGGGAGCAGCTGAGTCTCGGGAGAATCTGGGCTGAATTTGGAGACTGCCGGATCCTGGAAAATTAGCACCAGAAGGGATTTTACAGCTTAGAGAGCTTAAGCACCATGGCTGTCCTCATTTAGCAGATGGGAAAATTGAGGTCCAGAGAGAGAACGTAGACCAACTGGAACTAGAACCCAGATCGCCTAAAGAATATGGAAAAGAGTTTGAGGACAGGAATGTCCAAAGTGATGTCCAGCCCGCATCGCAGGCCAATTGGTCCCTGGCCAATTAGATTCATCTAATCTCTTCGTCCAGACTCCCCGCAGCAAGAGCTGGGCACACACTACCACTTGTCAGGTACTTGCTAATTAATTTGTGCTAAGCCCTCTTTTAACTCCTCAGTGTACTCTAGAAGGCGGGTTCGGGGTCTGACTCTGTTTGTGGCTGGTGGTGTGGATTCCAGACAAGCTGCCTCTCCTCTCTGCTACTGGTTTTCTCGGTTACAACTAGGACCAAGAGTGAGGGCCAAACAGGTTTTGACTTCTTGGGAAGGGCCGTGTGAGAAGATATGTGAGAGCAGAGGGACTGTGACTGAGTCGCAGTGCCTGTCATGGGGCCAGGAGGCAGCTTGGCAGATGTCAGAGACACTGAGGCCCTAAACAGGGACTCAGACTCCTGAGGCCCTGAGCTCTTTCCAGCTCTATTCACCTGGATTTCGTGTTTCTCCCATCTCTCTTGCGACCATCAAAAGTGGCATCAACCTCTGTATTGGATCCGAAATTTTCAGAAATCATCACACAAGATCCCTGTCCTTGAGAAACTCCCAGTTTGGTAAAAGACACAGGCTCAAATTCACACACAAGTGCAGTCGTCCATCTGAGTGACAGTCCTAGGACAGGAAGAAGGAGAAGGGGGCTTTAAAGGCCCGGTGGCTGCAGGAGCCCTCTCAGTCATTCATCACCCCCCACTCTCCCTACTCACAGGCATCCCCACTGTGAGATGCCACATTCCACGATGGTACGAGCATCACACAAGGGACCAGTGGTCAAGGTTTCAGGCCTGGAGCCTCAGAGCCTGAGCAGACTCTGCCACTTCCCAGTAATGTGACTCTGGTGCGTTAGTGAACCTCTCTGTTCTCCCTTTCCTTATCTGCAAGGTGACCTGGGGAGCTTGTTGTGAGCGGAGAGTACAGGTAAATTGTCTGGCACCAAGTAGCCCTTGTCTGAGGTAAGCTGGCACTGGGACTCTGACTCAAGTCCTCCTTATCAGCTCCCTGGCTCTGCACTCTGGGGAAGTAGGCCTCCAGTCTGTGCCCCACAGGCTCCTTCCCACTTGGGACTAACACGTGGCATCTCCACCTGCTGCTCCTGTAGACCTTTGTTGGCCACAGCACCCTGACTCCAAAGCCAGAGGTCAGGACTCCTGGGAAGGGTTCAGCTCCCCAAAGAAAGGTGGGCAAGAGTGTCCTGAGGGTGCCTCCTGCCTCCCTGACCGGACCCTGTGCCCATGCTCACCGGGCCCTGGCCTGGGAGCTGTCCTACCCTCCCGGAAGGGCCACCTCCACGCACCCAATCTCACCTCGCACCCATGCAGATCTGAATGTTTGCTCTTCCACCTCTCCTGGAATCATTAAACATTCTGCAGTGGAAACACAGTCGCTCACGTGGCCAGCACGGCCCGCCAACCTTGGCACTTCTCCTCTGATCCCGTTTGTTTTTCTAATATAAAACTAATATGACATAATGTATAATCTAATTTGGAAATTACCATTTGCTTGGCTGGCTCACACTGCCAGCCAATACCAACAGCAAGAGAAATTATTTAAGAATGTTTCTTTTCCTTCGGAACACGGCTGATAATTTATTTTTCCGTCAGAAGATTACTTTTCTCTTTACGACATTTCCTGCCCGTGTGATTCGCGTTAGCATTCAATAAAACGGTCTGTGCCTCCTGTGGGGAGCGAGTCCACACCACTCGTCTTGAATGGAGGGAGGGTGGCAACTGTGGTCAAGAGCGGGCTCAGACCTGCTGTCCGGGAGGCAGGTGCTCAGGGAGCTTTCGGTGGTGAGAATGGGGCAGATCTCAGGAAGCCTCCTGCCCCCTTCCCTGTAAGCCAGCCCTGAAGGCTGCCTGGACACCCAGGGTGCCCTGGGACCCACTGGCCTCTGGGGGAATGAGGATCCCCATTTGGCATTCCTGGGTAAGAGGGCTTAGCATGAGGGTGGACTGGCAAGTGGAGAGTGTGCTTGACTGAGATCCAGGCTGTCAACCTGTCCACAGCTGCGTCTCCACTGGAATGAAGTAGCTTTTCTTCAGTGGCCACCATACCTCCAGACACATACACAGGCTCCTTATGCGACATGACACCTACACCTTCAGTGCAACGCAGCTCAGGTCAACTCTTTCCTTCACCTTTCTCTCAGTAAGGGCTCACAGTCATAGTTAGCACCTCAAGTCAAAGCTGTTTTCAAGTCCCTTGGTGTTTAGCCTGAGTGCTGCAACTGTCCTCACCTCTGGGAGCCTCCATGAATCTCATCTGGAAAATGGGGGTAACGACAGTACCGACCTCATTGGGTTTTGCGAAGATAAGATGTGATGCGCTTCCTGGCCCAGTGCCCAGCACACAGTAAGAGTTTGACGGTGTTGCTGTCATCATGAAGCTTGTAACAAGGTGCTCCGGTGATGACCAGAGTGCCTGGCCTTGATATGAGGGGAGTCCTGATCTTAGTGAGAGGCTTGGGCTTTGGAAACCAGGCCTGTGCCATGGGGCTAATGCCTTGCTCTGAGAATTCACGAATGCAGCACACCAAGTCGTGGCTTACCATTGAGTTAGTATGGGTACTGAGCAGCTCACCCTTCGAAGGTCTGGTTGCTGGAGAAAAGCATGCCCATCCCAAATACTTGGCACAAGGAATGCTGGAGGGGGCCTCTTCCCTCCCCATGGCAGTTTTGGAGAAGGGGCAGAAGCAGCTTTCTCAAATCTTCTCCACCTCCACCCACGGCCATGCTCTTCTGACCCGAAAAACTCAGTCTCCAGGTTAGAGAGTTTATTTACCCAAGCGAGTGACAGTCCCAATTTCTGGATGTCTCGACACTGAACTGATGGACGTTTTGGTGCAAGACAAAGAAGTTAGCCATTCACTCTGCTGTGTTGGCCACCTCCTCTGGCGATGCTTGCCTGAGATCGCTGGACAGAGCACAGGGTGCATCTCCAAGTACTCAGTCTTGTCATTAATTTCACCAAGTTAAGTGGTTGTTTTGGTTTCACAGTATGGAGGCAACTGGCTCTTCATGGAATTGACTGAATGTTTAGACACAGCCTCTCCTGCTTGAGTGGTTGTTTGACAGAACGGAGTGGGTGTTTTGTTACTGCTTGGTGACCAGTTTGACCCGTAGCTTTTGCGTAGTTTGATTGGGTTGACTGCTTGTTTAGCTGTGGTGATTGCTGGTTTCACCAAGTTGACCAGTTGTTTTGTCACGGTGAGACCTGTTTGACTGACTGTTTAGGTTGGGTAGGTGTTTTGGCATTCATGAACCGAGTTGACTGGGTTTGACTGAACTGACTGGATGTTTGAGTGAATTAATCCAAATATTTTGACATTGTTTGAGGCCGTCAATTGGCTGTTTACAACAGCCGGGGTGTGTTGCTATTATTTGACCCAGCTGACCCACTGTTCTGGCATTGTTTGACCTCATGGCTAGCCATTGAGTTGGTTTGGTGTTTTGGCTTTGTTTAACTCTAAAGACAGGTTGTTTGAGAGCTGTTTGATCAGGCTGATTAGTTGTTTGGCTAAGTTGAACAATTGCTTTGGTATGATTTGACCAAGTTGACTTGTTATTCAAACTGAGTTGATGTTTTGTTATAGTTTGACCCAGTTGTTTTGAAGGTGCCGGTTTTTTGGGCTTGGCCAATAGGTCATGTTGGCACTGTTTGGATAGGCCAACTGGTCTTTAACCCCATGTACCAGTAGTTGGGGCTCTGCCTGCCCATCTCAACCATTGATGAGTTGATTTGACTTAGCATCTGACCGAATCCGTCAGGCATTTAGACAGGGTTTCTGAAACTGACCAGGTTTTGGCCAAGTGGCCCAGCTGTTTGGTCTCAGCCTGACAGCAGCAGGGGTGGCAGCAGAGACCCGCACTTGCCGGGAAGTCGCACGGAGAGGCCCACTCATGTGGGAGTGGGAAGAAAGGGGACCGGAGACCCCCAGCCCTGAGGTTGCACACGGGCAGGTGAGAACAGAGGCTGGGGCACTGCAGCTGCTGCTGCAAGGGCCCAGGGCCGCGGTCTCCGGAGCTGGGAGGCGAATGTGTTTGGCAGAACACTTCAAGAATGCAACCTCTGGGTTAAGTGGTTGAAATTAGGCCCAACGGGGCTGTTTTCCTGAGAATTTACAGTTGCTCGTAGAACTCAGCCCTGACCAAGTAAGAGTCTCTCCTGCCAAGATGGAGATTTGCTCCCAGCCAAGGGGATTCACCGACAGAAACTCCCTCCTGGGCCTCTGACTAGCTCTCATTTGGGTACCTCCACGTGTGACCACACGGGTGCTGGTGTTTGTTCTCCTGGCTGGTGGGAGCCTCTCCCTGAAATCCATGGGTGGTGAGGGGAGGACTTTTCTCCCTGTTGGCTTCCTGGCAGAGGCTTCCACAGAGTCAGGGCCGCCCACGCCGCCATGTGTGATTCGAGTGGCGCCACCAAAACCTCGGTCCCACGGACGGGTCATGGGAGAGGAAATGCCCACAATGTGCACTCTGGCACACTAGGTATCAGGGCCAGAAGGGGTGCTGGCAGGGAGCAGACGAACCTCCTCATTTCACACATGGGAAACTGAGACCTGGAGAGTGCTGGGGGTTCCTCCCAGTCATTAACCCTTTCCAGTGTAGACAGGTTGAAACTGGAAAGCCCTGATCAGAGAACCAACAGAAAGGGTGAATTCCTGGAGGAAGGAGAGGAGAAAGGCGGCAGCAGGCTGGGGCTGAAATAGGAGCATGGCTGTCTAACTCACTGAGTGACTGGATACAAGTCCCCTTAGGCCAGGACAAGTGAGCCACTGATGAAGAAATAGACGAGGCTATTGCTCAGGTCATGGGCTCAGAAGCTGGCAGTACCAGGCCTCCCACTCTGCATCAATAAGCAGAGCACCATCAGCACATGGAGTTCAAGAGAAGGGCTCATGGGTGGAATGTCAAGTGGGTCACAACCCAGAAGGGAAGGTTCTCCAAGCCATGCCCGGGAGAAACTGGGGAAGGAGGAAGGGACGTAGTCCCTAAGAAAAGGAGGCATGGGGCCGGGCTCGGTGGCTCAGCCTGTAATCCCAGCACTTTGAGAGGCCAAAGCGAGTGGATTGCCTGAGCCCACGGGTTCGAGACCAGCCCCGACAACTTGGCAAGACCTTGTCTCTACAATAAATAGAAAATTAGCTGGGTGTGGTAGCGAGATCCTGTAGTTCCGGCTACTTGGAAAGCTGAGGTGGAAGAATCGCTGGAGCCCCACAGGTCAACACTGGAGTGGCTGTGAGCGTGCCATTGCACTCTAGCCTGGGTGACAGAGTGAGATTCCAACTCGAAAAAAAAAAAAAAGAAGAAGAAGAAGAAGAGGCATGGAAGTTGGGGTCACTGTCTAAAAATCACAGACTTGCAGAGGACAAGTGAGCAGATAAGCTGAATGAGTGTCAGAGAACAGAGCTAAAAACAGTATGGCACCCAGCAGACAATGATAAAGAAGAACTTTCTGGCAGAGCCACCTCAAGCAGGAGAAAAAGCTCTTGGTCAATGGGGGGGTTGCAGATAGATTTCCTATCTTGGCTAAGAGAGAAAGTCAGATGAGTCAGAGACCACAGACCTGCCACCTTCTTGCTCGGATTTATTACAACTTTGCGTACTGCCATTAATGCAGGCTCCACAGGGCTTCCTTATTCTAGCACTGTCAAATTTCACTGAGCTTGGATACCACTATGACCTCAGATTTTTTTATTCTACAAAAAACCATGAAATAGACCTCACCACCCTACTCTCAAGTCATTGCTTTCCAAACCCATGTCTTCAAGCACTGAACCTTTGTAAGTCCGGGTTCAGCCAACCAGCATTTCTACTCTCTCTTTCAGCCCCATGAAATTGACAGCTGGAAGTAGCCAAGTAGCCCTGGGAGGGCAGAGCCTTGCTGCACCTTGCTGTAGACCTGCCTTGGATATAGTCTCTCAGTCACTGAAAGGAAGTGAGTCAGAAAGCCCCTCCGCAGCAATCTGATAAGTTGGTTTTAAGATGCTGCCACCCATTTGGTGCTGAGCAGCCTGAGTCCCTGGGCCGGCTCTAAGAAGGCTTTGGAAGCAGGCAGGAGGGGAAGTCAGCAGGGCAACCAGAGTGTCAAGCCTCCCACCAGGAACCCCAAAAAATACAGGGAGGGGGGAGCCTCCAGGGTCCCCAGAAACCCTAGCCAGACAAAGATGAACTATGCCACTGCCATCGGGTCCAAGGGCCACAGGCCACCCATCCCTCTGCCTTTAATCCAGGCAGCCTTGGGAGGCAGCACTGGAAAGCACAGGAGACCAGCAGGGCCTCCTTACACACCCTCCTGCAGGAAGCCGCCCTTCCGAGCACCAGGGCTTCATCAGACCCACACAGCACCAAGGCCACCCAGGGGCTGAGAACAGAAGATCAGAGGAGGTTAGGCTGCTGTGGACTGCTGGGAGGCAGCTAGGGCAAAGGAGTCATCATCACGCAATTGGAAGAGGCTGGGCTCCCAGGACCCCTTCCTGTGAACCTGCTGGGTGAGCTGGGTTGGGCCACCTGACCCAGGGCCTCCTCTTCACATCTCCTCAACTAGGGAATCAGGGCTGGGAGAGACCCCAGAAATCTTGGCGTCACACCCCTCTGTTCTTAGGCAGCCCAGCAACGGTAGCTTGCAGGCTCCCCCGTCCCCTAACTGAGCCCAACTAGTCAGGGGCAGATCTGGGGCTAGAGCTCTGGTCCCCATCCCCAGGCCCCAGCCCACTCTTCTTCCACCACACTATGCTGCCTCTCCAAAACCTGCACACAGCAGCCAACCACCTCTAAAGCTCCAGAAGCCCAAAGCCTGAAGAGGGGCTTTATTCATGGACCAGGGCTGCCATAACAAGGGCTACAAACTGGGGGTTTAATGAACAGAAATGTGTTATCTCTCAGTTCTGGAGCCCAGAAGTCCAAAATCAAGGTGTCAGCATGGTTGGTTCCTTCTGAGGGCTGTGAGGAAAAATCTGCTCCATGCCTGTCCCTTGCGGGGTGGGAGAGCGGAGGACTGGCCATCTTTGGGTTCCTTCACTTGTAGAGGCATCACCCCAATCTCTGCCTTCATCATCATGTGTCTGGGTCCAAACCTCCCCTTGGGGTAAAGACAGCAGCCATATTGGCCTAGGATCCACCGTAATGATCTCACTTTAACTTTATTAATTCTTTTTTTTTTTTGAGTTGGAGTTTCACTCCGTCACCCAGACTGGAGTGCAGTGGCCGCTCCTGGCCACCGCAGCCTTGACACACTGGGCTCCGGCGATCCTTCAGCCTTCCGAGTAGCCAGAATTACAGACACGCGCTACCATGCCCGGTTCATTTTATTACTTCTGTAAAGACCCTATCTCCAAATAAGCTCACATTCTCAGGTACTGGAAGTTAGGACACTGATGTACAAATCTGGGGAGGATACGGTGCAACCCATAACAGAAGGGTTCTGCACGTCCTCTTAGGATAGCTTCCTGCATATGAGTGCACACACGCACATGCACACACATACCACTCACACATGGACAGCAGGGGCAGAGAAGCAATGCTTGTGGAACGTGGTCTCCTTGCTTCTCACTGGGCACACAGCCTTGTGCTGGCACTGGGGAGGATCATGGTTAGACTTGGACACTGGAGAGGAGATGAGAAGCCGCTGATGCTGTGTGACCACAGACAAGTCCCTTCACCTCTCAGGCTTAGTGTCACAGCTGTGAAGGAGGAGGTATCCACCTGGGTGAGTATCACAGGAGCTCACGGACGAGAAGGGCTTGCCTCTGAGGAGGGCAGTGTAAGAGCCAGGTTCAAGCCGCAGGTGCTCAGCTCCTCTGCTGAGCCTCCACAGTCCCTCATGCTGCATTATAAGCACCAGTTTACTCACACACAGCCCTCCCCCCATGGAACCTCCAGCTCTTTGAGTGTGGGGACTGGGCCTGGCTCACGAGGCACAAAGTCTCACCTGAAAAAGCTGCTCAGCGACTTGCGAATCTGTACTCAGGAGTAAGTGGCCTATATGCATGTCCTTCCCAGGAGGATTTTCCAGCAGAAAAGATTCTGGTGGGGAAAGGAGCCCCTGTGAGACCGGGAGTAAAGACCCAAATTCAGAACTCCAGGCACTGCCCAGCTGGGTGGAGTGGGGACACGCCCTGCACCACTCCCCAGTCACAGACCTCCAGCTCTGTCCCGCCCACACATACAGACACACCAAGGATCCCACCTCACCCCTGGGTTCTGGAGGCCACTGTCCTGCCAAGGAGATAGAAATGAGCAAGCCCCCTTGAATCTCCAAATGAGCCCACGCACACACTCACTCTCGTGTCATTCGCTCACTCCTCTCCTTCGTTCACTGACACAGCTGCACATTCACTGTTACATCCACCCAGTCCATTCAGCGTCGGCATGAACCCAGACGGTTTGCTTCCCAATCCGCGCATTCATCCATTTATGCAACTTGCTGGTGTGTAAGTTAAATCCATTTCATTTACAAATGCAGTAAACATTTATAGTAAAGAGCCTACTACTGGCCAGATTCGGTGGCTCAGCCTGTAATCCCAGCACTTTGGGAGGCCAAGGCGAGTGGATTGCCTGAGCCTGCGGGCTAGAGACCAGTCCAGGCAACTTGGCAAGACTGTGTCTCTACAATAAATAAATAAATAAATAAATTAGCAAGGCGTGGTAGTATGCATCTGTAGTTCTGGCTACTTGGAAGGCTGAGGTGGAAGGATTGCCAGAATCCAGCAGGTCAACACTGGGGTGGCCGTGAGCATGCCACTGCACTCCAGCCTGGGAGACAGAGGGAGACTCCAACTCAAAAAAGAAGAGAGAGAGAGAGCCTACTACTTGCCAGGCACTGTTCTAGGCTCGGGGGATATGGAAGTGGACAAGACAGATAAGCCTCTATTCTCACGGAGCTTCCATTCCAGAGGAGGAAGCCAAACAGACCTGGCAAGCACGGGAAGCACCATGAAGGAAATAATCCAGGGTGATGGGATTGAGATTGATCAGGGTTAGGGAGGACCTCTTGGCTACAGGTCCCTTCACTGAGGGAATGAAGCCTCTCTGAGAAGGCATTGGTTAAGCTGAGGCCTTAAAGCTGAAAAGTAGTTGCCTACGTAAAGACCTGAGAGAAGAGCATGCCAGGCAGTGGGAACGGTGAGTACAGAGGCCCTGAGGAGGGTGGTGCATCAGTTAGCATCTCCACAGGAAGTAGGTAGCACGCTCAAAAGAGGAGAATTCAAGGAGGGGTTCTTCACAGCCAAACTGATGTAAAAGGAACCCAACGAATAGAGCAGTAGCCCTAGACCGGCAGCAGCAAAACTGTTACCAACCTGAAGAGGAGAGGGGAGGGAGCCATGGCTGGAACTCAGAGTCGGCTTCCTTGAGAGAAGCGATGACCTTTGGTCAGGGTGGCGAGGACCTCCACAGGGAGGGGATTGCAGGAATGAAGATCCAGCCTGCATCGCTTCTGTCTCCTGTGGGTGCTTCCTAGTGACCAAGCCTAGCTGGAGGCCCAACTCCAAGGAGCCCAATGATGGGATACACAGGTCAGTGGCAGGTGAGGAGCAGGGTGGAGGAGGGGGAGAGTACACCTGGAAGGCCCCCAGGGTTCCCCAGCCCAGGCAGGAACGCAGTGCTTTGTGGTCAGAGCAGGCCCTGTGGTGGGGGGCAGTGGGCAAATGGGCAGGAAGGACCAGCAGAGCTGGGATGAGGGGCCCAAGTATGGAGGTAAGGAACTAGGGCCACACGCTGCCTGAGAGGAGGGTTTTGGCAGGAAAATGCTATGGACACCCCAGCCACCGCGGCAGGTTCACTGGTTCATCCGGGCAGCGCTCCCTCACATCCACCATTCGCTCCTGCCCCTCCTGGGTTTTAGCAATCTCCTCCCCGCTCAGTCCTCTGTGCTGTGCCCACGCCAGTTCCTGCTCCACGCACTCAGACAGACCTGGCTCCACCCTCCAGAAGCTCACCCCAGGTCCCTAGTGACTTCTGACACAAGTGGGAGATTGGTAAGAGCCTAGGGGAGGGCCAGCCCAGGGAGGATGCTCAGAGCCAGCTGGCCAGGCTGCTTCTAGCTGAGGAGGCACAGGCTTGAGGCCAGGAGACGTGGGCTCTGAAACCAACTTGCTCTGTGGCCTTGGGCAGGGGGCACATCCTCCCTGAGCCTCGTTTCTGCACCTGCCACACAGGGTGCTAATTCTTCTGTCCATCCCTGAGGCCCAGTGAAGGTCAAGGAGAAGGCTTTGGAGGCCATGGCAGGATCAGATTAGCTGTTCGCCAAACACATTGCCTGTTCATACTGGGGGCACTACTAGAGTGTGTTTTCCAGGCTCCCTTGCAGCTGGGTGTGGCCATAGCAAAGGGGATGTGAGTGGAGTGGTGTTAGCCAACCTCAGGGATGGGCCAGAAAGCCCCCTTGTGGTCCTTCCTGCCTCTGTCCCCCTGCCAGCTGAGTGCAGAGGACCAGGACCCTAGTGGATGGCAGACCCACCAAACAGAAGACTTCTGGGTCTGAGTCACCACACAGACCAGAAGCACTTCACATGACTCTGGATGTGGGAAAAATCAACTATTGGCCTCAGTCACAGAAATCCGGGAGCTATGTCTTGGCAGCAACCTGGGTAGCCTTCACCAATACCAATGTTGTAAGGGCCGCCTCAAGGTGAGGGGAGGCTGAGTGTGCTGGGGGAATAGGAGGACACAAGGCCAGAGGGGAAGCAGAGGCCCTGCCATGGAGGGATATGCCGAGGAATCTGGACTGCAGTGTAATTGGAGGGTTTAAAGCAAGAGAATAATCTGCCCCATCCCTAGTCCACACCACCACATAGCCTGGCCCACCCACAGCAGCCCAAGAAGTTGATTCAGGTGCTGAATCTTGAGGCTCCATCCCCGCCCGAGGAATGCAGTCACCCTGTAAGCCTCAGTCTCTCTGGGCGGGGGGTGAGAGACCCAACCCCGGGATAGGTTCCAAGACAACCAGGCAGGAGGAGTCTCTGCCCAAGGGATAAGGGTGAGGAGTGATTTAGAGCCAAAGAGACGTGGTCCTTGTGCCTCCTGATCCCTTATGTGAGACCACTGCAGAACGGGACTCAGAGAGTCAGGGAAAGGGACTCTCAGGGACACCAGGCCTTCACTGTACAGATGGGGAAATGGAGAGCCAGAACCATAGACAGGGCCAGGGTCCTACAGTGAGTCAGGAGCAAGGTGCCAGGGGCCAGCCTGGGAGTACAAGGATCTGGGGCCAAAGCTAGCTCTTCCCTATTCTACCTGTGATCTTGAGAAGAAGAAGGACCACCTTGAAGGGAGGTTGTGAGGGTTACATGAGTTAACAGGAAGTGCCCAAGAAATGCCTGGCATGCAGAAGGTGTTCATGAGAGGGTGCTCCAACACTGCCCTTCTGTGGGGATAACCTTGAACCCAACACTGCCCAACTGTGATGCTGGGGAACACTTGCCAGAAGGCTTTCATGAGAAGACGCCCTGGTGCTGCCCTTCCTGGGAGATAACCTTGAACCCAGTGCTGCCCAACTGCTATGCTGAGGTGTCTGAATTCACACCCGGGCCTGTCTATTCCCCTTCCAAGTGCCCTAACAGCTAACCTGGTTCAGCCTGAGCAGGAGCTCTTGGTTTTTGTGTCCCCATGACTGTCTGATGAAACTTTGTGACAAGACGAAAAAAGAGGAGGAAAAAGTAGGGAAGGTGGAGTAAAAGAAGGAGAAGAAGAACGGGGACGTGGAAAAGGAGCCTGCCGAGGTGGCAGACACTGCACCTCTTTCTCAGAAATCACAGATGACGTTTTCTCAGGCCTCCTCGGGGCAGGACCCGTTCAGGAATTTCATTCCAGTCTGCCCTACTGTCCTGCACCTACGTCCTACGTCCTTCCTCTTTGCCTTGACCGCATATTCCTGACTTTAGTTCCGCACGTGGATTTGTGTTCAGTCCTTTCCGGGAAC
This sequence comes from Cephalopachus bancanus, assembly GCA_027257055.1. NCBI lineage: Eukaryota > Metazoa > Chordata > Mammalia > Primates > Tarsiidae > Cephalopachus > Cephalopachus bancanus. Next base: position 801,611 of record JAPVLO010000396.1, read on the forward strand.
AGGCCATGAAGGATAGGAAAGGAGCTGTGTTCCCTGCTCTGTGTGAACCAGCAGGCCTCTCCTCCCTCGACGCGTTCCCCAGTTCACGAGTGTGGCCCCTGGCTCGCCAGCCTCCTGCCATGCATGTCTATGCACGTCCAGCTGTTGTCTTGCTCCGAACTCAGGCCCCCCCCCAGAAGAACCCCAGGGGGCCGTTGGCAAACCTGGGGGTGGGGAGCAGGGGCAGGGAGGGTGCTGTGACTCAACCAAGAAACTGGAAATACCCATATCCTCGACAACCTCCAAGCCCTGACCCTCAACCGATGCCTAGAACTGCCCACCACCACCACCTCCCACCCCTGCACAGGGCCAAGTGCATGGATTTGACTGGGCTCTCCTGCCCCTCATTCTTGGGTAGGGAGTTGACAGACTGTAGGCAAAACTCTCTCTGGCCCTTCTCCAGGAAGCCTGTGTGGCCCCTTTTCCTCTTTGGAGCTGTGGGTGCTAATGGCAACCCTGGACAGAGCCTTTCCCTGCTCCGGGCTGAGACTCCTGCCTTTAACATGCAGGGTGGGTGCTGGATACCTCAAAAGGTCACCCAGCTCCACTCTTCTCTACCCAGCACCACTAATCATTCTCTGAATTCCAGCCCTGTGTCTGCCCAGATGACAGAGATGTGGTGACACCAAGAGCTGCTGGGGCAAGAAGTACAATCAGGGACACAAGGATGTGGTGCTGTTAGAGCAAAGACAGACTGACAGACTGGTTAGGGGATTAGAGAAGGTCTCCCAGAGGAAGGGACATTTGGGCAGGGCCTTAAAAGATGAGCAGGAGTTTGCCAAAATCAAAGGAAAAAAAATAAGAATTTTTCTATAGCACTTCACTTGTTCACATCCAGAATCCCCCTTTATCTTCTAGACTCATAACTTGGCAGGCTGGGATTTGGAATATGTAAATGCTTAGCTCTGGGAGTCTCTTTAGACATTATTCCCATTTTCTGATTGAAATGATTGAGGCCCAGAGAGGGAAAGGGACTCTTCCAAGGTCACACAGCAGGGGATTAGCAAGCATATCCTGAAACCTGAGTCTCTGGACACCCAGTCTCATGTTTCCCACCACAATAACTTACTCACCCCTTTTCCTTTTTCTTTTCCAACCACCATCTGGCCTGACCAATTGCCCGTTCCCTCCCTGCCAGACTCAGGACAAGTTTTATAGGGAGGTAACTGATTGGGGTGAGGCTCAGGGAGCAGAAGGGAGAGTTTAACCCCACAATGTTTTCATACTTGGGATCTGAAAACACGATTTCCCCGGCAAAGAAGCTTAGCGTTAAGCGGAAAATCGGCTTGGAAGGATGTGATATCATTTATAACAGTACATTAAATGCAAGCTGAGAACCTGATATATTTTAGGAACATTCAGCACACTCTAGACTAATAAACATTTTACAATATTATTGCACATGTTCATTTCACTTTGTACAAATAATCATTCCCTTCACATCTAATAAGTCTGTTTGACACATAAGTGGTCTTGGGCAAACACCTCAGAGGGCCTTGTTTTTCTGTGCATTGATCATTTATTTGTGTAGCCCGCCGGGACAGTGACTAATGATTTTGAGGGTTTAAACATCCTCAAACATCGTCTTTGTCTCCCTGCCTGTTATCATGTAAATGTAAAATAATTTCATCTTGGCCCCAGAATGTATTGTTTTTCATGTATGAAAAATGCCTGTCCCTTCCCTGCCTGGCGTGGCATCAATCAGTTTAAAACAATATTTGGAGGAGCCCTGGTCTGTGGGTCCTCCCGCCAGCTCTCAGGGTCCCCGGGAGACGGCCCAGAACACCACTTACTGGGGAATTTCCAAACAAACCTGAAGTCACCACAGCATCAACTCAGAACCTCATCTCCCTATAAGATAGGCATGAGCGCTGGCCCTCCAAGGCCCAGAAAACAGAGATACACTGCTGACAGCCATCTCCTTTCAGTTCCAAGAACATTCATGGAGGTCTCCGGGGCTAGGAGCTGGGGGAACAGGGGTGAAGCCAACATGGTCCTCGCCTCCAGGAACTTAGGATCAGGGCAGGGCCACCACTAGCTCAAAGAGCCCCTGAGTAGGAAATAAAGGTACCCCCTCTAGGCCGGTTCAGCCCCTTGAACCCCTCACTTTGAGAGCAGGTGACTTTGTATGAATCAGAATAAAAGAGCTCTTTCCTCTGGACACATACAGCCCTCCCAACAGTGCACATCCTTCAGTTGGATGTATACAACCTAAAACCTGTACAAAGAGGCCACCCGCTGGACCCAGGGGTAGAGGTCAGTGGGCAACAGGCAGACACAGAAACAAAGCTATGAAATACATGACCTGTAAGGAGGATGGTTAATAAGACAGGAGGCTTCCTGGAGGAGGTGACCTTTGAGTTTGGCCTTAAAGAAAAAGCAGGTGAGTTATAGGCAAAGGAAGGGAGCAACACCCCACCTACTGAAGAGAGAGAAGTGCTGCTCACACAGACACAAGGCCAAGGAAGCTGACCTCTTGGAGAGACTGAACATAAGGAGAATGAAAAGAAGTAGGAGACAGTGAGACAAGAAATGGGCATTTCTGGAGTGAATAAGTGGCTGGATATAGGGATGGAAGGACAGACAGCTGGATGGGTGGATGGATAGGGCCGTAAAGTCTTGGATTTCATGAATGCTTTTCTTCACAAGCCATGAGTGAGGCATGCAGACTGTCACCCTGACTAGAATGAATGGGAGAGAGTAAGTCTGGGTGCTGAGGGTCTGTCCCTGAGCCTCGACTACAGTGACCGTTTAGAGCCATCTTGTGAGGAAAAGGGAAGGAAGAAAAGTCATGTGCAGCAGCAGCCCCATAGGGTAAACAGTATATTCCCACTGAGCCATAGGAAACTAAGGCTCAACAGTGATGGGTCCAAAGTTGCTTGTGCGTGCAGAGCCATGAGTCAACCCCACTTGCCTCTCTCCACAGCTGGTGTCCCTGGTGCTCGTGCAGAGAGGTGAGATGACCTGAAGCCGAGCCTCCTCACTCCTCATGCCCACGGAACCCCCGAACATGGTGAGCACTCAGTGCCAGCTGCCAAATACAGGCCACACTGCCTCTGGGGTCCCATCAGTATCCCTCGCTGTCTACTTCCAGAAGGAGCTGGAGAAGATTCACAGGGAAGAACTCTGGACGAGGCTCTAACTGGGAAATCTCCAGCACCACTCCGCCACCTCTCTGCCACACAGTTTGCAACTAATGTGACCTGCCATTTGACCCCCTCCAGGCCTTTGCACGTGCTGTTCCCTCTGCAGGGCTTTTTTATTCTTTCTCTGTCTAGCGAATGCCTTCTTCCCTTCAAGGCCAGCTCAAAGGTTTCCTCCTCTGGGGAGCCTCCTGTGACCCCCATGGCTGAGTCAGGATCTCCTTTGTACTCCCACAGTTCCTTATTTTCCTCAGCATGGCACTTTCATGGTTGCATTGTTGTGTTGTGTTGGCATCGTTGTTGTCTGTCCCACTGTGAACTGCTGGAGAGCAGGGAGATATTTGATCCACGTGTCAGTGGTCAGCTCCCAGCACAGGGCCTGTCCAGTGTAGAATCGGAGAGCATTGGAAAGATGGGTAAGTGACTGGATGGATGGATGGAGAGATGGATGAATGTACAGATGGTCAGATGGATGGACAGACAGACAGATAGATGGATGCACAGCTAGATGGAGGGACAAAAATGTCTCTCCCTTAAGAAAAACAGACTTTGGGAGTGGGGGAAAAAAAGAAAAACAAACTTTAAAGACTTATCCTCACCTCTTCTGACTTGGAAAAAAAAAGTCCATCTTAAAAACAGAGGCTCTTGATGTCACAGGATAACTGCAGAAACAAGTAACAGGTGCACAGACCCTCATATCTGATTCATTCTACTCCACTAGGGGAAAGCTCCAATGATGTGGGACACTATCATGCAGCCTGGGGTTCAAAGACAAGGTCACAGAGTCTTGTACACAGATTTAAGGGGCTTAACCTTCATACAGGGCTGATGGGGAACTGGTGGAGTGTTCTCAGGATGCAATAAGGAGCCATCCACATCTCCTGAGTCTTGTAAGTGAGGGTGAGACCGAGGGTCAGAGGCATTAGCCTCAGGTATTCCTCCCTGTCCATTCTGCAAAGGCTTATTAGAAAAACAGAAGTCCCCTAGACCTTGGGAGCCCCGTTCTGGAGCAGAGATGGGTGTTGTCAGAAGGACGGGGACCTTCATCAGGGCCACCCAGACTCTTCCCCTCACCCTCACCTTATACTCTCTCTGACTCTCTCTAGCCCTCGACCCTTCTGTATCTGCCTGAATACTCGATACAAGTGGAAATGCTGTGTTTCTTTTTTTTTCACATCTGCAATCCCAACACTTTGGAATGCTGTGCTGTGTTTCTAAGGGCTGGAAAACATGTGATCTTGGGGTTAGAGCCCAAATCCTTCTCCCACCTGCTCAGCCTCCAAGCAGGTAGAGATGTTAGTTATCAGGTACCACGTGCCAGAGAGCCAATCATGTACATCATTTCTTCATTCATTTAATAAGTATTTATACACGTACTCACTCATAAGTGGACCCTGAACATTTATCATAATACTATAAGAAAGGGATTGGCAGCACTTTGGGAGGCTGAGGTGAGAAGACTGCCGGAGTCCAGGGGTTCGAGACCAGCCTGGGCAACTTGGCAAGACCTCATCTCTACAATAAAAAAAATAAAATAAAATAAAAACTTAGCCGGGCGTGGGGGCACATGCCTGTAGTTCCAGCTACTTGGAAGGCTGAGGTGAAAGGGTCACCTGAGCCCAGCAAGTCGAGGCTGCGGGGGCCATGAGCATGCCACTGCCCTCGAACTTGGGTGACAGAGTGAGACTCCAACTCAAAAAAGGGGGGGGAATTGGTAGTAGCGGGGCACCGCCAGGGGAAGAGGATTACATAACATAACATCAATAAGAGTACTCACACTTTACCTGTATGATGACCACATATGTACCTTACCCTGAATTGTACCTCACATTTTCAAAATAAAATAAAATTTTTCAAAAAGTATTTATTGAACATGTATGTATCAATCAGAGGAAGAACCACCAGAAAATACATAGAATAAGGGAGTCATTAAGGGATTGCTATGTGATCGTGGACACTGGTTACAGATTCTTCTGCTTCCAAGAGAGGCCCATGTGCAGGCGGTACAGGAGAGAAGATGAGTGACACAGGGGAAGCAAGGACACACTGGCACCCCGGACTCTCACCCTCCGAAGCCTCTTCAAACTTCAAAGACACTGCAACATCCTTTGGGAGAGGCCAGAACCCCCTGTCGTGGAGTTGCACACAAACCTGGCCTGGGACTCGGGGAAACTAAGAGGGAGATAGGGTGAGGGCTGGAGGAGCTGCAGGCCTGGCCATAAAGAGAAAGAGCCCAGGCCCCGCGCTGACCTTCCCAGCCCAAGAAGAACATGGCTGCGGCTTCGCTGTCTGCTTCTGAACCTCAGGAAAAGCATCTCTTGCAGCTCTTGCTAACGCAGAACTGCACAGAAAAAGGGATTCTGGGAAACCGGGCTCCAGCCTCACTAAGCCAGCACAATAGAAAGCCACCAAATCTGCTGGGTACCTAACACAGGACACCCAGGAAAGAAAAATCAGAATCCCTGCCATCACAGAGCTCAGTCTCATGACAAAGACAACAGATAATTTTTAGAACACTACAGTCTGAGCAATGCCAGGGTAGGGTACATTTAGTTACTGACAGTCTACCTTTGAGAGACAGTGAATTAGGATTATCCCTAATTACAGGGGTTTAAACAGATTAGAATTTCTCTCTGACTTCAAAGCAGGCTGATATGATGGATCGTACATTGTCAGGGGCCTGGGTTCCTGCTTGCCTAGTTGCTGCATCACGTGTAGCTTCACTCTCCTGCTGTCACTTGGTGATTTGAGGGGTCTGCTAGCTGGTGCTACAGCCGTTTGGTCACACTCCCAACCATCAGGAGGAGGGAGGGAGAAGAAGACACAAAGGTCCACTTCTTTTAAGGACACTTTCTGGTGTTTTGACACATAGCTTCAGTTAATTGGCCAGAACTCAATATCTAGCTGCAAGGGAGGCTGGAAAGCTTAGCCTTTATTCTAGATGGCCATGTGCTTAACTAAAATTTGAGGTTCGGTTACCCTGATGTAGAGAGGAAGCGGGTGCTGTGGTCAGGCCAGCAGTCTCTACCTCATTAATATGCAACAGTGGTCAACACCTCAGATTCTGGAGTCAGACAAGCCTGCATTCCATTCCTAGCTCTGCTATTTGATAGCTGTGTGATGTTGAGCAAAGCAACAACCTTCTCTGAGCCTTTGTTTCTCTAAGTACATGAGAACATTAGCATTACATGCCAGGCACTATTCTAAGTACTTTGCATGGATCCAATCATTATTCCTTTTTTTTTTTTCGAGTTGGAGTCTTACTCTGTTGGCTGGAGTGCAGTGGCACACTCACGGCCACCCCAGCTTTGATCTGCTGAGCTCCGGCGATCCTTCCGTCTTGACCTTCCAAGTAACTGGAACTACAGGCACATGCTACCATACCCGGCTAATTTTTTATTTATTGTAGAGATGAGGTCTCACCAAGTTGCCCGGGCTGGTCTTGAACCTGGGGGCTCAGGCAATCCACTCGCCTCAGTCTCCCAAAGTGCTGGGATTACAGGTTGAGCCAGTGCACCTGGCCCGTTATCCTCCATCCTCTCCAGGAACCTATGAGTTAAGTAGTCATGTTATCCCCATTCTACAGATGAGGAAGCTGAGGCTCCAAGAACTGAGATAACTTCGCCAAGATGACTTTCATATGTAAACACATACTTAGTGGGGGCTGCTCGCTGCCAGCCTCTGTGCTGGGCTCTGGAGTTGCAGAGGAAAGCCAGACATGGTCCCAGCCCTGCTGGGTTCCCAGCTGGGGAGAAGGAGAGCCTGGCCTGCTCTTTCTACTCCCCCAGGCTGAACCCTATAGCACATGTGCAAGGGTTTGGGAACTTGGATTAGGGAAAAAATAGCAAAAATGTTTCTCTGTTTTGCCTCTTCCTAGAGCTCCCAGCCTACACCCACAAAAGCTGTTTGAGAGCAGCATCTTCCCAGTCCAAGCTCAACACAAACTGCTCACAGACAGGGGCCTGGCTGGGACAAGAAGTCAGTCAATCAATCAGTCACTCAACAGAGCTCCTGGCCAGACTGAGATCGACCAGCTGAAGACAACAACAGTGATAGCTTCTCCTGAGTACACCATCTTGGACCTCATGGTCACAAAGCACTTGCGCATCCACCATTACACAAGGTCCTGCTTCTGCAGATAAAGATGCTGGGACTTTAGGAAGCTAAGTCACTTGCCCAAATGACACAGGAAGTATTTGAGGCAGCTATTCCAGGAAGCATTCCAGAAGGCAGAGGCACGGCACAGCCTAGTCTGTATAAGGACTGACACCTAGCTTAAGTGGCATCAGCACTGACTGGGACAAGGAGGAAGGCATTAAAGAGTTTGGTGTCTTAAGGCAGGCAGCAGAGACCCAACAGCAGGAGCAAACCATGCCCAGTGGGAACCCTGCCATGGGACTGCCCACTGGGGAGCTTTGGAAAAAGCAACCAAAATGTTTGAGCCTCATTTCTTTCTTTCTTTCTTTTTTTTTTTTTTTTGAGTTGGAGTCTCATTCTGTCGACCGGGCTGGAGTGCAGTGGCATACTGCTCATGGCCACTGCAGCCTCAACCTGCTGGGCTCAGGTGATCCTTCCGCCTCAGCCTTTCCTTTTTTTTTTTTTTTTTTTTGAGCTGGAGTCTCACTCTGTCACCCAGACTGGAGTGCAGTGGCACGCTCCCAGCCACCGCAACCTCGACCTGCTGGGCTCTGGCGATCCTTCCGCCTCAGCCTTCCAAGTAGCCGAAACTACAGGCGCATGCTACCAAGCCCGGCTAGTTTTTGATTTATTGTAGAGATGAGGTCTCGCCAAGTTGCCCGGGCGGGTCTTGAACCCGCGGGCTCAGGCAATCCACTCGCCTCGGCCTCCCAAAGTGCTGGGATTATAGGCAGAAACCGCCGTGCCTGGTTGAGCTCCAATTCTTAGGCAGCGCCTCAGGGGACTTGTTTGAGCTTTCCCTGTCACAGGCCTCAATTTACCCATCTGTGTCCAGATGGCCCCTCGGTGACTATGGAAAGCTGGGTGAGAGGCAACCACTCTTTAGACTGCAGTCTCCCCTTCTGCAGAGCCCTTCCTTCAGTCCCATCAGTGGGTACACAAGGCAAGTCATGCCACACTCTGCACATGGTAGACCTTGCTTTAAGTTGGGCCATCCATCCAGCCTGGTGTCAGTGCATTGCCAGGGGTACCAGGAGGTGGGGCAGAGGAAGCCAGGTGGACCTTGGAGTCCAGTTCTGGCCCTGGATTCCTCACACGCAGAAAGGATAGCAGCAGGACCGCACAGGGAGGCTGTGCTGAGCACATGAGACAACCTCCAAACAGTGCCCTCCATAAGTGGGGTCTCCCTCCTCTCCCCCTAGCTGTGCCCAAGAGAAAAGTCTGGATGGGCATGATTCAGAGGGAGACAGTGCCAGGACTGGAGATCAGCCCCTTGTGGCTCCATGATGGCTGAGACCAGAGAGGAGAAGGGCTTCTCCAAGCAACCCAGCGTAAACCAGCTTGGACCTCGTGGTCCAAAGCCTGATGCAAACCCAGTCAGGCTAGCACGCCAGTCCTCTGACTTCCACCAAGGGTCCGCTGCCCCGCCCATGATGCTGTGCGGGTTGGGGGTGGGGGTTCACCCCTTGGTATTGGGATCTGCAAAGTGGGGGCCAGGGTCTCATGCTGTCCCAACCCAGCCACGTCCCCAACAGCCCGTTGCTTTGAGGAACAACTGTGTGATCTGTGATTTCTGACATCTGCCCCCTCCCCAGCCCCCTCCTCCCTTTCCTGTTTGGCCTGTGAATTGGAAAGGGCTGTAAACAGGCAGGCCGGGCTCCTCGCCCCCGGGGCGGGCCTGTCAGCCAGCCAAGGAAAGGTAGGGCCCAGGGGACCCCCACCCCCACCCGCCCCACGCAGCCCAGCTGAGAGCTTGTAAAGATAGGATTTGTTTGTTTTTTTGGATCTGGCTCAGGATCTGGTTGAGGCCAGGCCCTTTGGGGAAAAGCAACTTTTAAATAAATGCTTCAAGATTGTGCAAACATTTCAGTAGTATTGGAGGCCTGGCGTTCTGGGTCAGAGAGGGAAAAAAATACCCGTCAATCACTCTAGAGATGAAAACCTGATAGCAGAGTAGTGGGTGAGGACGAGGGCTTGGGTTGCAAATCTCAGCTGTGGCTGGCTGAGGCCGAACTACACTTAAGCCCTCTCTCAAAAAATCATTTGCATGTTAATCAATAGAGCAGCCCTGCGGGATAGGCACTGGAACACAAGGCGCTTGCGGTAAGATCTCTGTGATTCATGCAGAGAGAACCGATGGGGGGCAGACAGCTGGATTCTAGCCCTGGCTAGGTGGCTGACCAGCTCCAGGGCTTCAGTAAATAATTTAATATGTTAGCCTCAGTTTCCTCGTTGGTAAAATGGGGTTGTAATATCAATCTCATAAAAATGTTGTAAGAATTAAATGAATTACAGATTGCAATATAAAACCTGGCCCAAGGCAAGAACATAGTCACAAATAGTTACAATACTATTAGCTACCATTCAGCAAGTATTTTCTGTGAGTGGGAACTTGCACACATTTTCAGTGATCCTCAAAGCACACCCTGCTGGGCCAGGTACTCCCAGCATATCCTATGTACCTATTCCCTGCAAGTTGGCAAAGAGCTAGTCTTAGCCTCTGAACTCAGGGCTCATGATCTTGAAACAAGCATACTCCAAGTTGACCCTCTAAGCTGAGTAAGGGAAATATATAACTGGCACAAAACAGGGAAATGAAGAGAGATGGTTTTGTAGTCTTTTGTGAGGAGGGGTGATCTGGGCTGGGTCTTAAAGGATGAATGAGATGTCCTCAGGCAGGCTCTGGGGAAGAACATTCCAGATGGAGGGACCAGCTTAAGCAAAGACCCAAAGCAGGCCCCGTAGGCAGAAAGTTAGGGTGCAGTGAAAAGGGTAGTTTGGAAAACCAAGCCGGCAAAGTTAGGTTGGAGTAAAGAGCAAAGAATCCCACACTGACAGGCTTCAACTTGGTTCCCTGGCCAGGGAATGACTCCTCAGACTCCACAAGCCCTTCCCCAGAGGCTGTGTGACTAAGGCAGCAGCCCAATCTCTCTGTGTCTCTCTACGCCTCCCGACCTGCTGCAAAGGGTTTCTGGTGGTGAGAGAGTTTTGAGAAGGTTAAAGTGTATCACTAATGCTAGGCACCATTATTTTACATGTACACGCACATAGAGACAAGCGCATACACATATACACACATACATACACACACACAAGCTCAGAAATCATAAAGACCTGGCTTCCGGTTCCTGCTTTTCCATATACAGGAGCATGCCCCCAGGCAGAGCGTGCAAGGCCTTAATATGACTCATCCAACACAATGACAAACTCCAACTCTCTGCTTCTCCTTCAGGAAGAAACTACCACCCAGCCGGGTGAATTTATGAAACTGTGCAGCCCAGAGATCAGCCCCCTCATGTCATATACAGGGAAACTGAGGCTCAGAGAGGGAAGAGAGCCCATGGAAAGAAGCCTTCCTGCAATGTACAGTCATTGTGTCGAGTCTTGGAGAGAGCAGGACTCCAAAGGCAGGTCCACGTGAGAAGGGTGTTTCAGGCAGAGGGAACAGCATGAGTAAGTGCTCAGAAAGGTCACTGAAGAACTTGGGAAAGACAGCCACCTCGTCTGTCAGGGTCCAAGATGACAGTGAGAAAGACGAAGCTGAAGATGTGGGGTGGCCCTTGAGTCCAGGCAGAGAAGGCCCTGTGGGGCACACTTGGGAAGCCAGACGCTCTGGGGAGCCCAGTGTTGGCAAGCAGCAGCATTGGGGCAGCATTTTAGAGAGATCCCTACAGTGCGGGAAGCCAGACCGGAGGCGTGAGAAGCCAGGAGAGAGAGTGAGAAGTGACTGGATCTGAGAGACACTGAGGAGAGAGACAAGACCCCTCAAAGAACACTTATTTTCAAGAGATGGAGACAGAGTGGATACAGAGGAAGCACACACTCAAGGGACTGCAGCCATGGGATTCTGAACAGAGGAGAGCTCTCAGAACAGGGGTCTTCTTGAGGTTCTAGCCCTCACAGTCAGCCACAGCCCCCCTCCTACAAACTCCTGCCCCACATCCCATCCCCCATGAGCATGCACACCCACCCCAGTGAGGAAAGCAAACGCCCCAGGTCCACAGGAGGAAGCCAGCCTGTGAGACAGAGTGGAGGAGAAGACCCAGCTCCCTTGGGAGGGGGACGCTGGTGGGGACAAGTCAGAGGTCAGTGGACCAGCTTTTCCTCCAACTCTGTCTCCTCTTTTCTGTCTACATCTGGCTCCATGCCCAGGGCTGCCCTCGGCCTTTTACCTATGTGCCTTAGAACCAGTCCCTCACCTCTCTAACCCACAATCTCCTCCTCTGTGAAGGGAAGGTAACAGTACTTGGCAAGCAAGGCTGCTGTGATCATTCATGCCTAGAGGAGAAGTTCAAAGAAACTCAGTTCCTCTCTCCATAAAGGATTCCTTCCCCTCAATCCCTGAGTGAGTGAAGAAGGCCTTTCCAAGGTATCCCTTTTGTTGGCCTAGCACAACACTGGGAGACCAGTGTTATCATCACCCCCGTGGGTCGCCTGAGAGGGCACACGGCTCTCTCACAATGGCAGTCAGGAGCGGAGTCAGGATTTGAACCCGGGTCCCTAGGACTCTCCAGGCCGCCTCGGTCCCCTACCGCCGGCTGCTGTCGCCGCCTCCTCCTTTCCCCCTCTTCTGCCCGCCCCCTCCCCACCCCGATCTTCTTGCACCGGCACCCCCTACCCTTCGCGACTCCCCTCCCCTTCCTCCTCCGGCGCCGCCCCCTCCTCCCCCGCATCCTCGGAGCCCAAATACGCGACACCTGGAGCAAGCGCAGCCGCCGGCGGCCTGGGCCTCATTACGGCCGGCCCTTATCGCGGCGTGCATCACATTATTTCATTTCAAAGAATCCGCAGAGAAGCCGGCCCGGCCGACAACAGAAAGTAAAAACACAGCTGACTCCCATTAGGGCCCTCTCACAGGCTCCGCGTGAGGTAATGAAATATGGAAGCGGTGAGATATGTAATGCTTTATTAAGCGGTCTCAGCTACAACAGCGTGCATGCCAATTACGCCTGCAGGCTACCGCCCGCCCCCGGCCGCGACCACCCAGCGCGCAGGCCGGCAGGGAAGGGGGAGGAGGAGGGAGGAGGAGGGAGGAGGAGGGAGGAGGAGGGAGGAGGAGGGAGGAGGAGGGAGGAGGAGGGAGGAGGAGGGAGGAGGAGGGAGGAGGAGGGAGGAGGGAGGAAAGAAGGTGGGGAAGCGAAGGGAGGGAGGAGCAGCCAGGGGAGAAGGCAAGGAAGAAGGCCAGGATGGGGAGGACAACCGCGAAGAAGAGGGAGGAACGGTGGAAGAGGAGAAGAAAGAGGCGGGAAGAGGGAGGAAGAGGAAGCAGAGGAACAGCCCAGGTGCCCTGCCATCACTGAGTCATGGAAAGTTGCACTGCAGAATTGGGCTTGAGTGAGCCAGGACTATTCTCTCCACCAGACCAATGGGGCCCTGAAGATTTCAAAGGAGAGGACACCCAGTTTCCTGGAAGACCAGAAAGGGAATGTTCAAAGGTAAAGTTCAGAGAGGGAAAGACACTTACTGAGGCCACACATGTGAATCCTGAGCAAAGTTGGAGGGAAGCCAGGCCTCCTGTTTCCTAAACTAGATAGTTTCTGTAACATTAAACTGCCTCTTCCTTTCCCCCAATGATGTCTAAATGGCAAACTTCCTGCATTATTGTGTGGATGACAGACATGTTCATTTTTTACACCTAGCTTTCTAACTCCCTGAAATCCTATGTGCTCCTTCCCACACCCCATCCCCACACATACATACTCTATCTGATCTTCCGTGTTTGCCCGAGAATTCCTCATTCATTGAATAATATGAACCGAGCTCCTACTGTGGCCAGGTGCTGGGGAAACAAAATGGACCTCTCATGCTCCCTGCCCTAAAAGAGCTTACAGTCTGGCAGAAGAAAATGATGCTTAAACCCGTAAGAAGAGGAGTACGAGGCCATAATGGAGTACCACTGCCTACAGAGAATCAGGCAGAAATGTCCAGACCAGGGATGTGATGCTTGTACAGTCTTGTGGAGTGAATAGGAGTTACCATGGAGGAGAAAGACCTGCAAAGCCTGCCTTATGAGAACTTTGGAGCACTGAATAGCCACCGTTCATTCAAGGAATGCACAGAGGGCACACTGAGCAGAACAAGTGTTAGCTAGCGTGGTGTGTAGGTGCACACGAAAGGTTTTAACTTAAATCACTTAAACTAGTGGAAGGCAGGGAACTCATTCATCTCTTGGTAATTGTTTTTCTTTTACCCTTGCTCCCAATAGAATTTCTCCAGGCTACTCAGACTGTTCTAGAGTAGAACAGTTCAGACTCTGTTTTCATCATACGGTGACATTATCCCCTTTTTATAGATAAGGCTCTGAAAAGTCATTTATATCACACACAAAAAAAACACAGCTTTCATTTATTGTGAACCTAGTATGTGTATGTATTATTTCATTTGATCCTCAAGACAAACCTATGAGAATGTTTCCCAAAACTCTCTGATTTCTTTCACTCTTCATGTCTTTGGACATGTCTTCCCTTCTGCCCTGCAAGTCTTCCTCTTTCGTTACCTGGTGTACGCCTTAGGCCGCAACTAAATGATAGGCTTCAGACAGAGGGCCAACAACACAGTTGTTCAACTAGGACAGAGGTTCATGACTCTCCCATGTAATGGTCTGGAGGCAGGCGTGTAGTCCAAGGTGGTTGGGATAACTGTACTCACCAGGGTCATCCAGAGGCTCAGGTTCTTTCTCTTTTGTTGCTCTGCCATCCCTCTCCATCACCCACACCATGGCCGTGTTCTAGCCATGAAGAGTGGTGGAAGCAATTTTACTTCCACTCACATTTCATTATCGTAAACATTCAGTCCCATGGCTTCACCTAGCTGCAAAAGATGCTGGTAACTATAATCTCTAACTAGGTGGCTGTGTGTCCTGCTAAATCTGGGAGGAATACTTCAAAAGAAAGACGAAGGCCAGACACGGTGGCTCATGTCTGTAATCCCAGCACTTTGGGAGCCAAGGCAAGCAGATCACTTGAGCCCAGGAGTTCAAGACCAACCTAGGCAACATAGTGAGACCTAGTCACTACAGAACTTCAAAAAATTAACATGGTGTGGTGTCACACACCTGTAGTCCCAGCTACTTGGAAAGCTGAGGCAGAAGGATTGCCTGAGCCCAGGAGGTCAAGGCTGTGGAGAGCTGTGATCCTGCCACCGCATTCCAGCCTAGGCAATAGAGTGAGATCCTGACTCAAAAAACAATAATAATAAATAATAATAATAAGCACTATAAATAATGAGCACTTGCCATGTCCCAGTGTGCTAAGCAAAGTTTATGCATTAGCTCATTTACTATTCCCACAACCCTGGGGATTTCCTTTTCTGTAAAATGGGCCTGATAATGTTTTTGACCTCATAGTTTGCCGTGAAGATTAAAACTGGTACTGAAATGGGTATTGAGTACATGCTCAATAAATAGTAGCTCTTACTATTGTGTAAGTATGGATTGATAAATGTACCAATGTAAGAGGTTAGTCCAGTTATAAACTATGCTCCTTGCCCTACAGAGCTCACAGCTGAGCTATAAACATTACCCAGTACCAGGGTGTGTTGGCACCCAGAGGTGCAAGGTCAGAGGGATCTTGGTAAGGTGGGAAATGTTCTACAAACACAAATACAATCAGCTCTTAGTGTTCATGTGTTCTGTATCTGCAGATTCAACCGACTATGGATCAAAAAATATTCCTAAATAGGCCAGGAGTGATGGCTCATGCCTGTAAACCCTGAACTTTGGGAGGCCAAGGTGGGATTATAAGAGTTCCTAAGCCCAGGAGTTCGAGACCAGCCTGGGTGACATAGTGAGACCCCATCTCTACAAAAAAATTAACAAATTAGCCAGGCATGGTGGTGCATGCCTGTAGTCCTAGCTGCTCAAGAGGCTAAGGTAGAAGGTTGCCCTGAGCCCAGGAGGTTGAGACTGTGGTGAGCCATGATTGTGCCACTGTACTCCAGCCTGGATAACAGAGTGAGACCCCAACTTAAAAATAAGAAAAGAAAAAAAATTCTAAATCAATAAATAATAGCAACACAACAAAAAATATAAATTTCTATAAAAAATACTGTAAAATGATTATTTATATAGCATTTACATCATATTGGGTATTATAAGTAATCTAGAGATGATTTTAAATATATGGGAGGATATGTGTAGGTTATATGTAAGTATTATACCGTCTTATATAAGGAACTTGAGCTTCTGTGGATTTTAGCGTCAGTTTCCCCTTGGATGCTGAAGGGTGACTGTACCATAGTCCTGGAAGGCACTTCTGTTATCCCTCCTCCCCTCTGGTGAGAAAGCTGATTTACCCAAGGTAGCCAGAACCATGGCTCAAACCAAGCTGAGCACTGCGTTACATGGCTTCCAGAGATGTTGCTCAATGTAGTATATATTCTTATTTTAATGGAAGGGACAGTAATTAACTAGATACAATGCATAAATCTCTGGCCACATAATGAAGACCGTAGTTCAGATGCAGAAACTATTTAAGACACTACCACTACCTGGTGGCAGCAAGGAGTATTGCAGGCATATAAATCTCATTCTTTCAAATGAGACAAAAGTATCCAAGTATAAATTTTGAATTGTTAGCCAGGCTCGGTGGCTCATCCTGTAATCCCGTGCCTTTGGGAGGCTGAGGTGAGTAGATTGCCTGAGCCCGCAGGTTCAAGACCCGCCTGGGCAGCGAGACCTCATCTCTACAATAAATCAAAAAATCAGCCGGGCGTGGTAGCACATGCCTACAATTGCGGCTACTTGGAAGGCTGAGGCAGAAGTATCGCCGGAGCCCAGCAGGTCGAGGCTGCGGTGACTGCAAGTGGCCATGCACTCCAGTCTGGGTGACAGAGTGAGACTCCAACTCAAAAAAAATTTTTTTGAATTGTTTTGATATGTTAGATATAGTCAGGACCTTTTCAAAACATTTGGCTTTCTCTCTCTTATCAATAAGATATCCCAGCCCATTTCTATTGTCCTTGGCCACTAGCATTTCCTAGATTTGTTTTCCTTTACCCGTTAGAATTTCTGAAATCAGAATGTGTGTTAAAATAACGGTCAGCCTCTAAGATGAGGAGTAAGTTGTCAGATAGCTGTCATGTTTATGCAATGATATTTCAATTATGTAATCTACCATGATAATAATATACAGAGGTGACTGTTAAATTTAGATTCCTAATTACTGTTTTGTGTCCTCAACAATATTTCACTTGATGCAAAAATAAAGTTACTGTTTATGCAGGAGATAGCCTGTCACCCCACCAGTCAGTACAGCCACTGACAGTAAAATGTGCCCAGTCTCCCCAGATAGATCAGAGAATATTCTGAGATGGGTCTGATAAATTGATCCATCAAGTCCTATCACTTAGGCACTAAACACCCACCTATCAAAACTTCCAGCTAACTTTCAAGAAAAGCTATTTAACTTCCAGAAACATGCAAAGCAGTTAATGGAGGGGAGAGAGGAACTGTGTGTCTACCCAAAGCAGAAATGCACACAAAACACCAATATTCTTCAATATGTCTTGAGATCATAGCGTTAATTTTAAAGAAATAAAAGCTCATATATATGAGATGCCAAAACAGCACCATTGTAATGATACTCTGAATAATTGTTGACCTAGAAACGATCCTGAAAAAAAAAGTGAGCTAACCGGACTCCGTGGCTCAGCCTGTAATCCCGCGCCTTTGGGAGGCTGAGGTGAGTGGATTGTCTGAGCCCGCGGGTTCGAGACCCGCCTGGGCAACTTGGCGAGCCCTCATCTTTACCATAAAAATAAAAAATTAGCCGGGAGTGGTAGCGCATGCCTGTAGTTCCAGCTACTCGGAAGGCTGAGGCGGAAGGATCGCCGGAGCCCCAGCAGGTCAAGGCTGCGGTGGCCGGGAGCGGCCACTGCACTCCAGTCTGGGCGACAGAGTGAGACTCCAACTCAAAAAAAAAAAAAAAAAGGTGAGTAATTGTGGAAACAACTGTATGTTATCAGTTTTTATTTAAGTATGTATTTTTAACGTGTCAATTCTCCCCACACTTCAAACTGTATTCAAATCAATAGGACATCTTACAAATAGAAGTATGTTAGTACCAAGAATCTCTCATTTCAGATGACACTAAG
The DNA here is from genome assembly GCA_027257055.1 of Cephalopachus bancanus. NCBI lineage: Eukaryota > Metazoa > Chordata > Mammalia > Primates > Tarsiidae > Cephalopachus > Cephalopachus bancanus. The sequence continues at coordinate 819,022 of JAPVLO010000396.1, forward strand.
CTGCTCAATAGACAGGAGGTGTACACTGTCTCACTAGCACCTGAGTCCTGACACCCGTTGCCAGCATTAAGTTCTCCCACCATGATATAGTAATAATAATGATAATGATAATACTACCAGTGATATTAATGAACGTGTATATAGCACTTACGTTTTTCAGAGTGCTCGTGTGTATTTTCTCATGTCATCCTCACAACCCCTCCATAAGACAGCCCCTTTTTATTGATGGGGAAACGGAGCTCTGACCTAACCAAGGCCACACAGTGTGACTGACATCCACCATGCCCTTCCTTCCCCTCCACACACCTTCGTCTTACCACAAGGCCGACATCCTTTCTGTCTTTCATCACCCTTCCTCCGTCTGTTTCCTTGATGTCTCCGGGCATCTCTGTCTCCCTCTCTCCCTCTCCTTTCTCCCTATCTTTAGGACTTATTTTTCTCTGTCCCTCTCTTTTCTCTTTCTCTCCATCTCTGTCTTATGACATCCGTATGTCTCTTTAATTTTCTATATCTTGTTATTGTTTTTTCTCTTTTTTTTCCTTCTTATGCCTCTCCCTTCTCTCTTCTCCTTTCCCCCTCCTCCTCCTCTCTCTTTGTCCCTCTCTCTTTTCCCTGGTGTCTTAGTGCCTTAAAATGAACGTTTTCTCTCCTGCGGGGCAGCGTCTTTCTCTTCTCTGAGGACAGACCTAGGCAAGGAGGCCAGGAAGGCAGCAACGAGGAGTCACCTTGGCCTTTGTCGCCCCCTAGAGTCTGTTCATTCTGCCCAAACCTCCTGCCCCAGACTGATCTTCAGCCCCAACCAGGGATTCTCAGAGAGAACCCAGCCAGAGACCAGCCTCCACATATTTTGCCTGTGTGTCTGAAAAGACCAAGTTAAATGGAAAGTTCTGGGCATCGTGACAGGGAAAACAGAACTAATACCACACTTTGGAGTCCCTAGAGCTGGGTTAGAATCCCGGCTTTGCCAGTGACCAGCTTTATGACTTTAGGCCATCACCTTCTTTCTGCCCCTCTGTTCCTCACCCATGAAGTGGGTTATCTTGTGAGGGTTGTCATTAGGTATTGATTAAGGCCACGGTTGTGAAAACACCTACCATACGACAATTGCTCAATAAATGTCTGTTGATTTAGACACAGAGTCTAACAAAAGAAAGGCTGTTCGAGAGGGGAAAAGTAGAGAAGAAAGGAGTGTTTAGGGCGATAGGAGATTGGACATGTGCCTCGTGTTCTGAAATTGCTGAAGTGGCCACGAATTCTTCCCCTTCCATCAGGAGGTGGAGTCTACTTCATCAGCCCTTGAACTGTCATGTGATTTACTTGGCCAGTAGGTCGTTAGCAAATGTGATTCAAGCAGAGGCTGTAAAAGTGCTTACACATTGAGGCTTACCTTCTCTTGCTGTCTTTGGAAGCCTGTGACTGCCACTGTGTGAAGAATCCCAGGCTGACCTGCTGGAAGATGAGAGAAACATGGCCCAGTTTCCCTTGTTGCCCAGCCATCAGCCAGCCAACTGCCAGACATGTAAGGTCATCACTGCTCTCTGATCACACGCATGAGTGTCTTGGTTATTTATAGCTGCATAACAAATTATCCCCAAGATGGCTTAAAACAAAAGTACTCACATAGTTTCTGAAGGTCAGGAATCTGGGAGCAGATTAGCTGAATGATTCTGGCTCGAGATGCCTCAAAGTTGCGGATAAGTTGGTCAACTCAAGGCTAAACTGGAGCTGGTAAATCTGCTCCCAAGCTCACTCACCTGATTATTGGCAGGCCTGAGTGTCCCCCTGGCTATTGGCCACAGGCTTTAGTTCCTCACCATGGGGGCCTCTTTTAGGCCTGCTCACAACCTGGCAGATAGCTTCCCCCAGAGTAATCCATCCGAGAGAGAGCAAGAACATGTGAATGAGAGTGCCCGACATAGAAGATGCCATCTTTTATAACCTAATCTCAGAAGTGACTTACTATCACTTACACTATTTACTAGTGATCGCAGAGACCAACCATAATACAGTGCAGGAGAGGACCACACACACAAGGATGTGAGCACAACAGACAGAGATCATAAAAGATTATTTTGGAGGCTGGCTGCCACAATGCATGTGCCCAGCTGAGACTATCAGAACCAACTAGCTGAACCCAGCCCTGGTCTCCAAGCTGCAGCTTTAGAAATGGTGGTGTTGTCATAAACCACTAAGTTTTGGAGTGGCTAATTAAGAAGCAATAGATAAGACAGGTGCAATGGCTCATACTTGTCATCACAGCACTTTGGGAGGCAGAGGTGAGAGGATTCCCTGAGCCCGGGGTTCAAGACCAGCCTGGGCAACTTGGTGAGACCTCATGTCTATGACAAGTCAAAAAATTAGCTAGTCATGGTGGTGCACACCTGTAGTTCCAGCTACTTGGGAGGCTGAGGCAGAAGGAGCACCTGAGCCCAGCAGGTCAAGGGTACAGTAGTCGTGATTGTACCACTGCATTCCAGCCTGGGTGACAGAGTGAGACTCTGACGAGGAGGAGGAGGAGGAGGAGGAGGAGGAGGAGGAGGAGGAGGAGGAGGAGGAGATAACTGATGCAAATACCGTGTGCTCTATCATCACCTCCTTGCTTACCACTCTGTAGTCTAAGAGAGTTGCTCTCTGGTCACCAGGAGCGTGTACCATGACTGTGTGAGCTGAATGGCTCTGTGGAGTCTGCAGAAGGCTTTTTTAGTTTTTTATTTTATTTTATTTTGAGTTGGAGTCTCACTCTGTCACCCAGACTGGAGTGCAGTGGCCGCTCCCGGCCACCGCAGCCTCGACCTGCTGGGCTCTGGGAACTACAGGCACACGCTAGCATGCCCGGCTAATTTTTTGATTTATTGTAGAGATGAGGTCTTGCCAACTTGCCCAGGCAGGTGTCGAACCCACGGGTTCAGGCAATCCACTCACCTCAACCTCCCAAAGTGCAGGATTACAGGCTGAGCCACCGAGCCCAACTTAATTTTTTATTTTAAAGATGTGGGGTGCAATTCAGGGTTAGGTATACAAATGTCCATTATGCAGGTACCCTTGTTGATGAGATGTGTCCCCTCTCCCCCAGCAGATTTCTACTACTGCCAATCCTGCATTCCCGCCCCCCTGGCAGTTTCCCTCTCCTGCCAATCTTTTTCTTATAGTATTACGATAACTGTTCGAGATCCACTTATGAGTGAAAACATGTGATACTCAGTTTTTTGTTTCTTTGATAGCTTGCTCAGTATTATAGACTCTAAATTCATCTAGGTTGCTGTGAAGTTCATGATTTTGTTCTTCTTTATGGCCGCCTAATATTCCGTCGTGTATATGTACCACATTTTTTTAATCCAGTCCTCTTTTGATGGGCAGCACGGTTGGTTCCATGTCCTTGCTATTGTGAACAATACTGCAATAAACATTCATGTGTAGGTATCTTTTTCATAGAGTGATTTGAGTTCCTCCAGGTGTATTCCCAGTAAGGGAATTGCAGGGGTCATATGGAAGGTCAATTTTTAGATCTCTTAGGAATCACCACACTGTTTTCCACAGAGGCTGTACTAGTTTACACTCTCACCAACAGTGTAAAAGTGTTCGCTTTTCGCCGCATCCTCTCCAGTATCTGTTGTTTTTTGAATTATTGATGATGGCCATCCTGACTGGAGTTAGGTGGGATCTCAGTGTGGTTTTACTTTGCATTTCTTTGGTGACGAGTGAGGCTGAGCATTTTTTCATGTATCTGTTGGCTACTCGTACGTCTTCTTTTGAGAAGTGTCTGTTCATATCTTCTGCCCACTTTGCAATGGGACTGTTTGTTTTCTTCTTTTTGGCACGTTTGAGTTCCTTGTAGATCCTAGATGTTAGGCTTTTGTCAGACATACAGTTGGCAAATATTTTTTTCCCAGTCGGTGTTCTGTCTCCCCACTCTCTTGATGGTGTCTTTGGCTTTGCAGAAGCTTGTCAGTTTGATGAGGTCCCATTTGTCTATCTTATCTCTTAGGGCCTGGGCACTTGAGGTTTTGATCAGGAATTGGTTACCAGTTCCAATTTCCATAGGGTGTCTCCTGCATTTTCTAAGGTTCTTATAGTTTGAGGTTTTATGTTTAGGTCTTTGATCCATTTAGAGTTGATTTTTGTGTATGGTGATAGGTAGGGATCTTGTTTTAATCTTCTGCATGTGGTCAGCCAGTTTTCCCAGCACCATTTACTGAATAGGTAACCTCTTCCCAGTGGTTGTTGGTGGAGGCTTTGTTGAAGATGAGTTGGTTGAGAAATTGAGCTTTTGCTTCTGGAATCTCTATCCTATTCCATTGGTCTATATGCCTGTTCTTGTTTTGATTATTGTAGCTTTAAAGTAAAGTTTAAAGTCTGGGAGTGTGGTACCACCTGCTTTGTTTTTGTTTGTTTGTTTGTTTTTGTTGTTTGTTTTTTGTCGAGGATTGTTTTAGTGATTCGTGGTTGTTTATGTTTCCATATGAATTCCTGTATTGTCATTTCCAGGTCTGAGAAAAATGCTGCTGGTAATTTAATGGGTATTTTATTAAATCTGTAGATTTGCAGAAGGCTTGACTCTGGCTGCTGCCTAGCCCAGGAGAGCTCAGAACGGGTCCATCTCCTTCTCCTTCTCCATCTCCACCTGCTCCCCAGACAGAGAGCTCCCACCTCCACTTCATCCAGCCCTCTGCCTTCTCTTCCTCAGAGACAATTCACTGGGCAAGATGAATCTTTAGAAGGGAGATACATGGGACCAAGGGAGTCTGGGCTAGCAAGAGCAGGAGGAAGCAGAGTCAGCACCCACCACACCCTGCCTTCACGACCGAGTCCCAGAGTGCAGTCATGACTCAACACTCACTACAGAGCATGATGCGAGCCTGCTTCAGGGAACTGAGCATCAAGAGGTATTTTTTGCAGAGAGGAGATCTCACTATGTTGCCCAGGCTGGATATGGTTAGAATGTATTTTTAAATATTGCCTATCTGGGACTCAGAGAACAGCCCAGGGCAGAAAGGAAGAACCAGCAAGAATAGGAAGGGCAGAGGTGACCTCATTACTTCTCACTAGTGATTAATTCTCACTAGTGTGCCATCCCTCTGCCCCTTCTCCTCACCACTTGCAACCCAGGACTCCTACCTCTCATATAACCAGACCGCACTGAGGTACCCATCCCAGCCTACACCTCCCAAGAGGCACATGTCAATAAAAGAAGATCTGAATCAGAACCAAAAGTCCTGGAACCTTAGCATCTCAGAGCAAAATATAACCTTCTCCTGGACTGTACTCTCTTGATGATAAGTGGCCATTCAACCTCTGCTTACATGCTTCCAGGGACTAGGAACTAACCACCTGAGTTTGCTAGAAAGAGCTTCAGAGACAGACCTACCTCAGTTTAAGTCCTAGTCCTGTGACAGACAGCTGTACAGGCTTTAATAAGTCATTTGATCTCTGTACTCCTCATAGTCTCACACAAAAGAGGAATAATGCCTCATGAACAGGACTGTTGTGTAATCAGCACACCATAATTTTTATTACATAGGATGAAAGTAAGAATTGTGGACACAAGGATTCTGTCCCTTAGCAGTTCCTTCCAGCCACCCAAGCACCTGTCCCCAAACAGACAGGGCTGGAGAAGAACCTCAGGGCAGTCCTGATACAGAAAGTCAGAAATCACCCGTCATCTCAAGGATACAGGAAAGCATTGGGCAGTAGGTACCAGAGGGTGAGAAGGAGGGGGAGTGCTCAGGTGGATGGGTCCAGCTTAGAATATTCAAGGAGGGAAGAAGGGAGAGAGGTGGGGGACAGATTTCAGATGTGCACTAGTGAGAGCTGATGAGAGGGTGTTGCAAGAAGTCACTTGGGCAGAGCTAAGATGCCACAGCCCTGGTTCTAGTGAGGGGGCTCAGAAAAACCTCCTCAACTCTGCTCTGCCGATTACATAAAGGCCACTGGTGGCTTGTTCCTTCTCCAACAGCAGAAGTCGGCAACCCCGATGTGAAATCAGAGCGGCAGGAGCCATGGGATAGAGAATCCACCACTGCGGGTCAGGGGGGCACCTCTCAGCATGCATATCATCTGCCACAAAGCAAAACAAATTTGCAAGGCAATCGTTGCATGTGAGAAGTTGCTAGGAAGCAAGGGACAGGAAATGGAAATTCATTACACCTTCCCATTGTCATTCCCGTGCAATATACAAACTGCTACAAGAGCCTTTTAATTTAGTGCACTGCCTCTGTAGTTTATTTTCGTGTAATTAAACAGCTCCAAGGCCATCCATGGGCTTGTTTTTGAGTTCACTGTCTTCCACCGCCCCTTCACACTCACCCGCTTACCCTCACGCTCTGTTCTGTGCCTACACAGCTGGCCTGTAAGGACGTATCAATAAGACGGTGGAGACCAGGCAGAGTCTGAGAGGAGTCTTGAGAGGACTCTGAGGAAGAGAGGGAGGGAGGGGAAAGGAGAGGTTGGGGTATTTATCTGCCAGCTTCCGGGAGTTGGTACATCCCTCTAACAAGAGAGCCACAGCCCCTGGTGGGCAGCTCCTGGTAGAACAGTCTCCCCAGGCTTCAGTAACTCCTCCCTGACTTTGCTTCATCAGGTCTAATGATGGTAACAGCTTCCCAACATGACCAGCCCCAGGACACTGCCTAATTCCTTGCTGCTTTTCCCAAACACTGTCTATGCGTTTGTAAATAGTTCCTTTTAGAAATTCATCTTCACATCCAAAATAGGCAACTTCATAAAGACAAAAAGCAGAACAATGGAATGGGGGGTGGGAGGTGGCCAAGAGAGGAGGGAGTAGGGAGGGAGTATCTAATGGGTACAGAATTTCAGTTGGGGAAGATGACAAAGTTCTGGAAATGGATGGTGGTGATGGTTGCACAACGGTGTGACTATACTTACGGCTACTGAACTGTATACTTTTTAAAATGGTGAAAATTTACCACCATTTTTTAAAACTCACCTGAGCATGCCATCTGTTTCTTCCTGGGACACTGCCTGGTAGATACTTTCGCCCAGCACTGTTGTCCCCAGTAGGCCCAAAGTCCCTGAGCCTTAGACTTTGGGAGTTTCAGGACACTGACTCAAGGTTAGGCAGGGACAGGGGGAACACCCATGGGTTATATTTTGGCTGAGTGCCAATGGAGACCATTTTAACTGAGCTAAAGAAAACAGAGACTCCCGTGCTGTGGACTGAACGTTTGTGTCCCCCAAAATTCATATGTTGAAACCCTAATCCCCAGTGTGAGAATATTTGGAGGTGAAGCATTTGAAAAGTTTTAGAGTTAGATTAGGTCATCAGGGTCATGAAGATATGGCCTTCATGATGGAATTAATACTTTTATAAAAAGAAAACATGAGCTTGATCTCTCTGTCTCTCCCCTCTCCCCACCCCCCAGGTGAGGATGCAGTGATACAACAAGAAGGCAGCCATCTGCAAGCCAGGAAGAGAGCCCTCACCAGAACCCAGCTATGCTGGCAGTTGGCCCCTTAAACCTGGACTTCCAGATTCAGAATTCTGAGAAAATAAATTGCTGTTGTTTAAGCCACCCAAGTCTATGGTACTTTGTCACAGCAGCCCAAGCAGACTAAGACACCTGGGAGAGAGGCATACTTCTGGGGATCCCACATACGCACCTGGAACGGGCAGTCACACCTGAGGAAATTCAGGACCTGGGATACCTCTGCAAACTTGATTCCAGACCAGCATTTCTTGTTCTCTGATTGTTTCACATACTGGTTCCAGCTCCTCACACAACCCGGGGCCAGGCGATAGATCTTTCCTCTGCAAGTGCCACACAGACCTTGAGCAAGTCTGCCTGTCTCTGGACCACAGTTTCCCTTTTTGTACAATAAAGGAATTAGCCAGTATCATTCAAACTTTTCTTTTAACCAGAAAAAAACCTTTCTTCAAATGAAATCTTACAAAGAAGCTCAAAGTGAAAGCAAAACAAAATCAAGGCTGCTCGGGCTGAGGAAGGTTCAGAGCTCCACTCCTCTATATCCGCCATCTTGATTCCCAGTCGGTGTCATTTCTGAGTAACTCTAGGGTTCCATGAAGCACAGTTTGATGATCACTGTCCCGGATGGCCCTCAAAAACCCTCCAGGCTCTGGCAGTGTATGGTGGGGTTAGTGCTGAGCACGTGCTCGTGAATGTTTGCTAAACGAATGACAGGAAACCCTGGAAGCATACACGACCCTCTACCCTATCCCCTCTGTCTGACTCCAGGGTTTCCTTTCAGTACTGAGCAGAAGAGGCTCAGGCCCAGGCCTATAGTTCCCTAGATCAGGCTCCTAACCATGCAAGACTCCCTCCCTCCTCACCCTGCGAGGAGCACTCTGGTGGAGAAGGAACTGCTGAGCTGTGCCTGCCTCCCCTTGATGGGAAACTTGCAGCGGGATCCCTGGCCGGGGCAGCCTATTACCTCCGAACACAAGCAGAGGGGCCGGGCCGAGGCCAAGAACAATATTTTGTCAGTGAGTCTATATAAAAATAACGGAATAAAAGAAGCCACCTTCCATAAGTGATGTACAAGCTTCCCTTCAATCTGCCACGGCCTGACAGGGGTTGAAATGGCCCTTCCAGGACAGGCATGCAGCCAAGAGCTTTAAATAATCATTAAAAATATGTCTGTGATTTATCACTGGAGGTAGGCTAAGCGAGATGGCAGCTCCTACAGCACCTCACCACAGTCCTCGCAGCCTGGCTGTTTCCCTCATCAGCTCTGGCATGAGGGGAGATGGACACGGCCATCTCACCTCCCAGGTAACCCCTGAGCTGTGAACTTCCCCAAGAAGGGGACAGATCTAACTGTAAACATTCTATCTTCCTCCCCCCGGCCAGGAGAAAGTAAATCATGGCCATGTTGAATGTTTCCTGCATGTTTCAGGCACAGTACATGCATCACCTAATATAATCCTCTTGACAAGTCAATGAGTCCTATACTAGTATGATTATGGCCTTTTTAAGACTGAGAAACTGAGGCATAGGGATGGAGGCAACTTGTGCCCCGATAGGTAGAGGAGTGGGGATTGGAACCTCACTTAACTGGGACTTAACTGTTGCCTCTCAGACAAGGGTGGGGTAGGGCCTCTCTCCCTGCCATGGCTGATTCCCAGTCACCTCCCTCCTTGGTGCCCTAGCGGCCTCTGGGCAAAGGGAACCCCTATAAGCCTCCCTCAGCCCCGATTCCATTTATCACTTACACCCTGTGTGTAGTAGATGTTGAAGTTCCCATTCAGCCCAGGTCTCCCTACACAAGACCTCAGCTTCAGACCCATTCCTGATGCCTCCTGAGCAGAGAGGAATGGAGACGGCCAACCAGAGAGTGGAAGATGAATCTAATGGCCTCTGAATCCAGAATGGAAGACGGCCAACCGGAGAGTGGAAGATGAACCTAACAGCCACTGAATCCAGCATACATGATACCTCGTGGCTCCCTAGGAAGCGGGAATTGCCATGTGTGATTGGTCGAGAAGGCCCCTCTCATGGGTGCAGGGCACAGAGGCTTGGCTAGAAGACAGGACATGGGTGTCCTGGTCTCAGCTCTGCCCTGGACTTGTTTGTAACCTTGAACAAGTCACTCTCCTGCCCTGGGCCTCAGATTTATTTTCCAATAAATGAAGAATCCTATTTTATCTCCCAAGACTTGGAAGGAAGTTGAAGAGGGAAATTTGAGTGTGAGGCTAGTGGGGAAGAGACTTTGCTAACTTGGTCTGTAAAAGGGATGCCATAGAAGGGATGCTATCATTATCATTGACTTCCCAGGTGCCAACAAACTATACAAGCGACTCCCAGGTCCATTATCACCAGCTTCAGATCTTGGACCATGCAGTCTGAGCTGGGATGGAGACACCTGTCCAGCCAGTGATGATAGCCCCTCAGTGAGGACAGTTCTTCCCAAGACAGGGAGCCTCCGCAGCAAGGAAAGACAGTGACAGCTCTTCCCCAAAAGGCCCAGGCTGAGCTGAAGAGATAAGTCCCGGCTTATCATGAGTGACAGACAGGCCAGCCAGGGATGGCCTTGCTCACCAGTGGATGGCTCTGTTTACTTATGTGGCTCTTCGCACAGCTGGATGGACAGTCCCATCTTACTCTGATGCTGACCTTCTCCCCTCAGAGGACAGTGTGTCCTTCAGCCAGAGGGGAGCCGTGGAGCCCACGCAGCGCCGCCTGGCCTGCAGTGGTCAGCAGCCCCAGGCCCACTTCAAGTGCTCATCCTGCTTTGTTGCCCAAAAGCCACATTTATTGTTCAACACCAAGGACTTTGCTCTCGTTATCTCATTAAATCCTCAAAGCTACCACGTGGTCTGCATGGCTGATGCCCTTCTATAGTTAAAGACACTAAGTTGGGGTGTTTTTTGGGGGGGGGTTGTTTTGTTTTATTTGGTTGATTTTTCAACTGGTCAAAATGCTGCCCATTTATTTCTAGGACTAATTAGTTAAATATTCTCATGAGAATATTTATTGCTCATTATGTTCATTTATTTACTGTATACCCAAACAATTTATTTCTATAATGATTTATTAAAATTTTAGATTCAGGGGGTCACATGCATGTTCATTACATGGGCATGTATTGTGTAGTGGTGGGGATTGGGTCTCAGGTAGTCCATTCCTCAGATAGTGAGCGTTGCACCCCATAGGTAGAAGAAATTACGTTTTGAAAGGATTAACTATCATCAGGAATGTTCCTCCTCCTCCTTCTGATCCTCATACATTCACCTCCCACACAGCCAGGCTATCAGTCATTCACAACCTCATGTACTCATCCAGTCATCCAATAGACATTCTCGATTGGCCATCCTGCCCCCGGTGCATGGGGTTGGATCAGACAAGATTCTGGACTTCAGGGAGCTCACAGTCCAGTGGAACACATTGAACCTTGGACATCACAACTTTGAACAGCACAATGCTGTGGTCAAAGGCCTGGGTCCTGGTCCTGACTCCACTTCTATATCCCCCTCTCTGGCTAACACCAAGTTTTTTTTTTTTTTTTAAACAATTCCTATTCATAGGCCAGTTTTCATAACCAGATCCAGGGACTCTGAAGGACATAGGGACTGAGTCTTATTCTCAATAGTAATACTAACACCCTGTTAGTATTAACTAACACTCAGCCCTCAAGCTGAGTTTTCACAGTAGCAGTCACTAAGGGCTGAGCTTGGCTAACCACGCAATGTGGATTATCCCTAGTCAACTTATCCCTTTTCATCTTCACAGCAATCCCCAGAGACAGGGCCCATGTTTTCCCCATGTTACAGTGTGGAATCTGAAACTCAGAGAGGATAGATAGGTTGTCAAGGTTGGGTAGGTGGAAAGTGGCAGAATCAGGACTCATACCTGGACTAAGTCACCACTCTTAAGCCTGAACTGGGCAGCCCCCTTCCATTTTCCAGCATGAGCCACAGTGCCAGGTAGAAGGTCCACGAGTGTTTGCTGAGTAAATGGATGAGTGAATGAATGAATGACTGCCCCCGCCGCCCTCCCCACACACCACCATCACCACCACTAGGATATGTAAAGATGTCTCTTCTTCCCTAGGTCTCTCATCCAACATCTGTCTTGCAGCCAAAGCACCCAGACCATTTGTGTCTTAGTCTGCTCCTGCTGCTACAGCAAAATGCTTGGACTGGGTAACTTATAAGCAACAGAAATTTATTTCTCATGGTTCTGGAGCTGGGAAGTCCAAGGTCAAGATGTCAGCAGATTCAGTATATGGTGAGGGCTCACACTCTGTTTTAAAGATGGCATCTTGTTGCAGCATCCTCACACGGGAGAAGATATCTGCTCCCTCAGATACCACCTAACCCCGGTAAGGATGGCCATCAGTAATAAAGCAAACAACAACAGATGCTGGCAAGGATGCGGAGAAAAAGAAACACTTCTACACTGCTGGTGGGAATGCAAACTAATGTGACAAAAGAACTAGAAATTGACCTTCCATATGACCCAGCAATTCCCCTATTGGGAATATACCTGGAGGAATTCAAATCATTCTACAAAAAAGATACCTGCACACGTATGTTTGTTGCAGCTCTATTCACAATAGCCAAAACATGGAACCAACCATGCTGCCCATCAGAGTTGGACTGGATAAAAAATATGTGGTACATATACACAATGGAATATTATGCAGCCATAAAAAAAGGACAAATATATGGACTTCACAGCAACTTGGATGGATTTGGAGTCTATTGTACTCGGTGATCTATCACAGAAACAAAGAACAGAGTACCATATGTTCTCACTCATAAGTGGACCTTGAACAATTATCATAATACTATAAGAAAGGGATTGGCAGTAGTAGGAAACTGCCAGGGGAGGGGAGGGTGGGATTGGCAGTTGAGGGAAACTGCCAGGGAAGGGAGGGGCACACCTCATCAACAAGGGTAGTTGCATAATCGACACTTGTATACCTAACCCTGAACTGTACCCCACATCTTTAAATAAATAAATAAATAAATAAGCTCCCTTGAGCCTCTTTTATAAGGGCACTAATCTTACTCACAGGCCTCTGTTCTCATGAACTAGTCACCTTCCAAAGACCCCACACCTCCTTAACATCATCACCTTAGGGGTCAGATTTCAACATATGAATCTGGGGGTGGGAGAAACACATACATTCAAACTGTAGCGATCCGGGTCTCAGAAGGTGACATCCAAACCAAAAAGAAAAGTAAGAAGCAGCTGGGAGGAGAGTGAGGGGAGGGTGTTCCAAGCAGAAGCTTGAGTGTGAGCAAGGTGCCAGGAGATCACAGAGCAGGTGGAGTGTCACTGATGGGACTGAGAAGCGTTCTGTGTTGCTGGAGCAGAGGTAGGAAGGAGCAAAAGGGAGAGGCTGGAGAGGACAGCAAGGCCTGCAACTCTTGCAGTCGGGCAGTCTAACCATTCATTCTGGGAGCTGACCCCAGCTTCTGGTCCCAAACCCAGGAGCCACTGACTAGGGGGCAGTCAGACTGCCAGTTTTCAGCTCCAGAAAGATCAAGGACAAGGAGAGGTGAGTGGTTGCTGGTACGTGGACTGTGTGGCTGGAACCATCAGAGGACCTGAAATCCCCAGATGGAGATCTTAGTATGTAAGTATGTATCCTTATGAAATATGTAAGGAGGAGATGAGGATGAGATTCCCTTGTGAGGAAGGCCATGGCTTTCCAGGCCCTGCTGCGGGCCAATTGTTTTATACTCTGAGAAATTGGGGTCTATGTGCCTCTTTTACATGTAAGGAAGCTGAGGCTTGGAGAGATTAAACCATGTGTGCAAATAAGGGCACCTGGCTGGCAGGTGAAGAGGCTAGGCTTTGAACCCCACCGTCTGATCCCAAAGCTGGGCCTGTATGTGTACATGCTGCACATGTGAATGAGCTTCGAAATTGTAATCCAGACCTCCTGCTGTTGGTCAGAAGACAGAGCAATTTGTGACACTGTGCCCAACACTGTGCTTACTAAAAATGATGCCCATCTAGTCGGCACCGGGGACTTGATATGGACTGGAGATGGGCATCCGTCCATATCCAGAATGGCTTCCTGGGAGGCTCACTCCTCCATCATCTCCAGATGTCTCTTTCTCCAGGGAATGCATCCAGGAAACACCCCAGGATCACTCTCTGGTGAGGTGGTAAGCTCCTTGTCACTGAAAGCAGAGGCAAGAGCCCTGGAAGAGACGAGGAGAAATGCCTAGTGAAGTTCCTTCCAGAGCTACCTTGGGAATCTCCCTCACTCTGCTACTCGGTAACCTGCCATGGCTCCCCATTGCCTCTCACCAGGTTCCAGTGCCTTTCCAGCTGTGGCTTATGGCTCCCAAATTTCAGCATCACGGAGCTCCACACCAGCTAGACAGGCTCCTCTATGTCCTGCAGGTGCTGCCTTGGACTTCTCATCCCATCTTTCCAGGGCTAGCTTAGCTCCCATTTTCTAGGAAGCAGTCTCCAGGGAGGACAGAGACCAGAAGCAACCCAGATACTCACCATCTGAACCCTTCAAAATATTCCACCTTGTACGGCCTCAGAGTCCACTCTTAGGCCAGCTCTGGGACAGCTCTGATAGTAGGTGGGTTGATGAAAAGATGTGTAGATGAAAGATACAAAGGCAGCATAAACAAGAGCTAGGTCCTTGAAGATGAGTGACCTTCGGGGCTTTGGTAGAGGCCTTGGAACCAGTGAGATTCAGGTGTAAATCTTCTCTGGAACATTCTGGGTGTGTGACCCAGATTGCCTCTTAGAGTTTCAGTTTCCTAATCTATCAAAAAGGACTACTGAAAAAATTAAATTGCCTGGCCTATCTTATCTGAATAAAAACAGCAACCAGTATTACTTCTCCAAAGAAGAAAATAACATATAGAAAAAAGGGGGGGTGCAGTGCTAAGAGAAGGGAGTAAGAGGACATCAGAGACAGAGGAGGGATGAAGGGGGACTTCCTGGAGGAGATAACATCAGGCTATGCCTTGAAAGAGTATTTCAACAGGCAAAGAAGGGAGTGGAAGGGCATTCCAGGCAGAGTGTGTACCAGGAGCAAAGCTCAGAGTTTCCATTAAAGGCACTTGTTAGTGTGGCTGAAGCGCAGGGGCTGACTGCAGGGGTCAACCCCAGATATGTTACTGAGCTCTGTGCTAAACACACCATAGCAGCAATTCTCTTCCCCTCAGTTTGGTCATCTGTAGAATGAAGCCACTGGAGCCAGTAACCCCTGCCCTCCCTCTGCCCCTCCAGGACATGTCATTCTGCAGTGCCCAATCTTCCAGGCTCCTAATCGTTTCCACATGTCAACCCTGACCTGGCTCCTTATCTTTGGCTGCACTACGTGGACAGCCAGCCCTGCTTCCGGGCCTTGGATGGCTTCCCTGTGGTCCTGGAGCATCCAGCCAGTCTAGGGCCACCAGCCATGAGGCCCCTGCTCCAAACACAACACCCAGGGTGGTGGGTCTTCTGGAGACATCAGCCGCTTCCCACCATCCCCATCCCTTCCTTCCCTCTTCAGGCCTCAGCAATGCCTGTGGATAATGTGAGTTTATTTGGGGTCTGCAGGATGCAGGGAATGTTATCATTCTCAGGGAACTCCGAGTGCCGGTCTCACTGCTTATTCTGGCCCCTCTCTGCGGATGCTGCAGGCGTTATCGGGCAAAGAGGTCTCCCCCCTGCTCTCATACCGCCCAGGGCTCCCAGTTCCAAGACAGGTTTCAGGTTTCAGAGAGATGAAGTTAATGCTAAAGGGGCAGCGGCCGGATCTTTAGCTCCTGGAGCCCAGGGCAGAGCAGGGCTGAGGTCTCAAGCTGCTTCTGTGCCCATCTCATCCCCTGACCCCCACCCCCGCAGATGGAGGCCGTTGCTTTTCCAAACTGGAATCTGAGAATTCCAGAATCTTAGGATGACAGAATCTTAGGCTACCAGAAACTTAAGTCTTGTCGAATCTTAGACTAGACTCCTGGATCCATGAAATTCTAGAATCTCAGGATCAGATCATTATGTCCAGGAAAGAGATGGGTTCCACTGCTTCCCAGTTATGTAACTGCGGCTGCATTATTTAACATTGCTGTGTCTCGCATTTCCTCCTCTGTAAAATGGCAGTAATAATCGTACCTACTTTCTAGAGTTACTGTATGGTTTGAATGAGTGAAAATATATAAAACACTCATAAAAGTGCTGGCACATGGAAAGCCCCACAGAAGCGATGGCTGTAGTTCTAAGATCACACAGCAAGGTGACAGGAAAGTTGGTGCTACATCCCAGGTCTCCAGTCTCCCTGAATATAATTTCCCCCCATTCAGCCATGCCACCTCTCAAGATAATTATGAGAAAACCAGCCTTGAGGCCAAATAAATTCTTCCCTGCTTTGGAGAATTTCTATGCAAGGAACAGGTTTCTTGTCATCCAGAAATATAATAGCCAGAACCATATTTCCTTCCAGAACAAAAAGCAGATGGGGTCAGTGAAAGATTCTGAGCTCTCAAGGCGCTGACAGGGCTCAGCTGGATGGTTCTTCTTCCCCACATGCAGCTAAGGCTGCAGTCTTCAGGAAGTTTAACTCGGTTGGAATACTCAAGATGGCTCACTCATGTATATGGCACCTTGGCAGGGATGGCTGGAAGACTGGACTTAGCTGGGACACTGGGGCATCCGGGCCTGTCCCTCCCCAAGTAACTTCTCAACATAGTTTCTCCATCCAGGATAGCAGGACTTCTTACATACATCTTAGATCTCCCAAAACGACACGGAGGGAAGTTGTTGGGTCTTCTTAAAGTTTGGGCCAGTGTGATAAGCAAAATCCTAAGATTCCCACCCCCTTGTGTGCATGTCCTATATAATCCCTATTCCTTAAGTAATATCTGGAAACATGATGGAAAAAGCACTCCCTTGATTAGGTTATATTATATAGCAAAGTGGTAGCCTAGATAACATGATACTATGTAAGACTCCATTGTAGCAGACTGGAGAGACAGTCTCCTGCTGGCCTTGAAGAAGTTGCCATGTTGAGAGAGAGGCATGCCACTAGGACCTGAGGGCAGCCCTCAGGAGCTGGCAGAGACCCCTGGTCAACAGTCAGCAAGAAAATGGGGGACTCAGTCTGATAAGCTAAAAAGAATTGAATTCTTCCAACAACCTGAATGACCTTGGAAGAGAACCACAAACCTCAGATGAGACTGCAGTCTCAGCCAACATCCAGATTTCAGCCCACTGAGACTCTGAACAGAGAACCAGGCATGCCATGCCTGGGCTTACAGAACTATGAGCTAATAAATGGGTGTTGTTTTAAGCCTCTATGTCTTAATAATTTGTTACGCAGCAGTAGAAAAACTTAAAGCCAGAACTGAGAGGGCATCATGTCTACTACATTCTATTGACTAAAGAAGTCACAGGGCCAGCCCACATTCAACATGAATGGGGACCACACAAGGGCCTGAGGTCTGAGAGGCATGATTCATCATGGGCCATCTTTGGCTATAAGCAAGTACAATCAATTCCCTGAGGCCTCAGATCCCACCTGGACCCAGAACAGACCCCTGTGTTGGGCTGCCAAGTTTCTAGAAGGCAAAATATACTCTGATGGAAAGCAAACTGTTTTGCTATAAGTTGCATTTGATATCTAACTTGACTCTCACTTGCTGAAATTCTAGCTTATTTTATCTCAACTCAAACCAAGTATGTTCTAACTAGAAAGATTCCTAAGAGTCATCTAGTTTAAATCCCTTAATTTACAGTGAATGAAACTGAGCTCTCAAGAGGGGAAGGGATTTTCCAAGGACTCACAGTGTCTTAGTTCATTTTGTGTTGTGCTAACAGAATACCTGAGGACTGAGTAATTTATAAAGAAAATGGGCTTGTTTAGCCTATAGTGCTTCAAACTGGGAAATGCAAGAAGCATGACACCACTGGCATCTGCTCGGCTTCTGGTTCCTGTCATGGACTATCGCAAAACATGGCGAAGAAGACCAACAGGAAGCTGACACTTGTGAAAAGAGAAAACCCAAAGGACATCCTGGCTGGGTAACAACCCACTCTTGAGGGAACTAATCCATTCCGCAAGAACCACACTATTCATGAAGGACGCACCCCCACAACCCAAACACTTCCCACACGGCCCACCTCCCAGCACCACCACACTGGTGATTGAATTTCAGCATGAATTTTGGTGGGGACAAACAAGCCATAGCACACAGCGAGCCAGATACTGGGGTTAGAAGCCAGGTATCTGAACTCCTAATTTAGAACCCAATCCATTCCACTCTTGTTTTTACGTGCCCACCTCTGTCCACAAAGACCAGGCACTCATTTTGTCTTGGCCCTCTGCCTCTCCAGAGTTCCCCTCTTCCGGGCAGATGGGAGTCAGGTTAGATGTCAAATGCAACTTCCAGCAAAACAGTTTGCTTCTCATTGGAGCACATTTTGCCTTCCAGAAACTTGGCTGCCAGATACAGGGGTATGCTCTGGGTCCAGGTCCTTGAAGGGTTCTGAGGCTCATCTTTTTACTCCCCTGGGTCTGAGAGAATAAGAAGAAAAACCAGGAGTCTTCAGGAACCGGACACCACTACACCTTCACCTCCAGAAAAGGATTGATGGGGGGGGGATCTTTACATGACACACAGCCTACCCAAGACCTAGAGTTTGGAAGACAGGGGTGCACCAGGAGCTGGGTTCCATCCTGTTCCCCGTGCAAGTCCTGGTCACCTAACACACCGAGTGCCTGCACCTTAGGTAAATCACACCTTATCCTATTTCCATTTCCTCACCATAAATGAGGAAAATGCCCTACCATGATGTAAATCAAGCAAGTGCACTTTGTAGCCCACAACGTGTTGATTTCCCAAGCAGAGTTCTCCAAGGGAAACCTCAGCTCCCGCTTGCTGTTGGACTATCCTTCTCTCTCCAGCGAAGGACACAAGTCTCTCATCATCTCAGTTCCCTGTTCATCTTTTTTCCTTTCTCCAGTGGATATGCCCAGAATTCCTATCTTGTCCAAATATCACCTTCTCAGGAAAGCCTTCTTGGCCTTCCTGTCTAAAATGACAGCTTCCTTTCTACCCTGTCACTTTCTGTTCTTTAAAAAAAAAAAAGAACCACGTATCACTATCTGAAATTATATGGGCATGTGTTTAGCATTCATTCCCCACCCTAGATGATAAGTTCACCAAGAGCAAGGATCTGTGTTATTTACTACCCTATCAGTCAGGACATAAGTCTCAAAAAATATCCGTTCAACAAATAAATGAATGAATGGCATCAAGACTAAGCACAGTGCAAAACACCCATGTTGGTGCAGGTGAGAGTATATCTCAGGTACCAGTTTGTAAAATGAAGAATATGACACACAGGAAGCCTGACCTGAACAGCCCACATCACACCAGCCCCTCACTCCTCTGGATCTTGACTGCACTTTGAGCCTAAACCTTTCACTGGATGATCGTTTACAAATTGCTGAGAAAGTTCCTAGAGTGTTGACACTTTGGAATAAGTAAGCTCTGTAGGTGTGAATGTGATTGATTTGTCTTTCCCAAGCTTACTGAGGGTGTACTCCTCTCTGTTTCTTTCCCCAGAGTGCCTAACAAGTACCATTTGAGTGGTTGTCCCTCAATGAATTAATAAATGAGTGCATAAGTGAGTAAATGGATGAATGAATGAATGAACAATGGGTGGATGATGGGTTCATAGATGCATAGAAAAAAGGAGAGAGGAGTGGAGGCACTGATGGATAGATGGATGATGAGTGGACAGTGAGTGAATGAGTAGATGGATATGGAGAGATGGATGGGTGCATGATTAATGGATGATGAAAGAGTAGACGGATAAAGAGATGGGTGGGAGGCTTGTTCAATGGGTGGGGGGGTGAATAAGTGAGTTGAAAGATTTGATTTACTGTGGCTCAAAATCTCCAAATTCACAGAACAGAAGTAGATTTGTTCTGTGGACCTGCAGAACGGAGTCAGGATCACTAAGCCAAAGCTACAGAAAAGTAGATTATAAAGTAGATGCTCCTTGTCACCAGAGATGTGCAAATACAAAGTGTTCCCCACCCAGTTGGAGGCTGGGAAAGGCAAGAATCCAGATCCTGGTTGAGAGACTGCACTATATGACTTTGGCCTTCAGATTCAGAAACCGGAGGATTCTATAGGAATCAGAAGCAAATCCCCCCATCATTTGGGTTTGGTGAAGTCTGGGCCCTTATTTTCCACCCTGAATCTTAGGGATTCTCTACCCCGATGCCCCTCCTGAGGCTGAGGACAGAGTCAATGACAATTGTGCTAATACTGTGAGAACGTACTGGGTGCACTCCTGACAACAGCCTGTGAGGCTGGGATTGTTCTCACCCATATCTGCCTACTTTTCTCACTTTGTCTTGGCTGTTGTATAAACAGGTATTCTAAAATCTCAGAATCTTCAGAGATCAACTGTGTCGCCTTGATCTTGTTATTACCCTCCCTGAACTTCAATGGTTCATGCATAAAATGGAGATAACAATGCCTCTCTCATAGGGTTGTTGGGAGAATGAAATGAAATAATTACGTAACAAGTCCAGTGCAATGCTGAGCTCACTGAAAGCTCTCAACAAATGATCACGTTAGAGCCGGTATTGGTTTTAGCTTTGATGTCTGTATTCAAATCCACATTTATATTTATATTTATATTTATTAGCAGTATTCCCATAGCATACCACAGTATTACATATGTTACACAGCATTATCATAGAATCATAAAATATAGGAACACAGATTCATATACAATTGAAATAACAGGCTATTCCAAACTGACCACCTCAGAAATTTAGAACTAGAACCAAACCTTAGAGACATGGATGGTTCTATCTGGCTACTCCCAGAGGCTACTCCCTCTGAGGTCATGAGTCCAACCACCCAACCAGCCTCTTCCCAGGGCAGAGGCTTCTGTCCACTGTCCTTCACATCACCAGGCCAAATCAACCTCTGTGCAGAGGCCATCTTGGGGAGCCTGGCTGGACCCCTTGGCCCTGTGTTCCTGTTCTCAGACAACCCAGAATCCCAAGAATTTGCGGCCACAGGAGTGGGGGTCTCAGATTGGGCCCGGGGGATGATGAAATATGGAAGCTCCCAGAGTTGGGCCTGGTGGGGAAGGCCACATTTTCTGTGTCATGTTCTATTGCACGCCAATCAATTACAGTGCGCCCTATATAAACACATCATGAGGGCTTTGACAGGGGGCCGGGGTGAAGTTGGGTGTCAGGGTAAAACAGGGGATAATAAAATCACTGGAGATTTATTTCTCTAAATTGGAAACTTCATGCTTACACCTGACTAAATCATCAGGCCGAAATCGGAGACGACTCCCACGGAAAACACATGTAACCTTATCCCATCTTTGTTTAACGGCGACCCATCAAGCCGCCTGATGGATTCTGCAGATGCGGCCGCGTCCTCCCTTGGCTCCCTGAGTTCTGGGGGTCTCAGTCAGACCCAGTTGCTCTTCCAGGGCTGGCCAAGGTGTCCATATGGGGCTCCTGTCCCCTAAACTATCTCCCCTTGTCTCCCGTGCCTGGAAGTACACCACTTGTGTACCTAAGATCCTCCTTTTCCACAAAACCATTCTACCTGAGAAAGGAAGCAATGTTGAATAACACGAGAGGCAGTTGTGACATCAAGAAAAGCACTCTAGGCTGGAAATGGACCAGCCTGGCTTAAAATCACAGCTCTGTGATAAAATCCCTTTATCTCTCTGGGTAAAATGATTTTGCTACTTCTTTTCATCCTGTCTCTTCTCTTATAGAACTTTTATGGGGATTTGATGAGCTAATGGGTTAAAAGTGCCTTATAAATTTACAGTATATATTAGAATATAGTTTTCCACTTAAATTATGAAGCCCTAAACCAGGCGCGATGGCTCACGCCTGTAATTCCAACACTTTGGGAGGCAGAGGCAGAGGTGAAAGAATTGTGTGAGCCCAGGAGTTCAAGATCAACCTGGGCAACTTAAGGAGGCCTCATCTCTACACTAAATCAAAAAATTAGTTGGGCATGGTGGTGGGTGCCTATAGTTTCTGCTACTTGGAAGGCTGAGGCAGAAGGATCGCCTGAGCCCAGCAGGTCAATGCTGTAGTGGTGGTGAGCATGCCACTGCATTCCAGCCTAGGCAACAGAGTGAGAATTCAACTGGAAAAAAAAAATGAAGCACTGCATGTAGCGGAGGAGGTAGTGTGAAGTCATCCACCCGCTGTGCTAAGGAGTTTCCCCTTTGCCAGAAGTGACCGGACAGAATTGGGAGGAAGATTTCCGAGGGAATTTAATCAGTAAGCGCCATCTGTGTGCTGGGCACTGAGTTAGTGTGGCTCCTTCCACACTTCATTCAATCCCTGCATCATATGTAAGAATTATACCCATTCCAAAGATGACAAATCAGGAATAAGAGAGGTTACCTAACTTTCCCAAATCACACAGCTGGGATAGTGAGCAGGATGTCAATCTAGATTGTCTGACCCTAAAGTTCATTAAACTATATGACAAGTGCTCTGTGGGGCCTCAGGGAGAAAAGAAGGGTGGTATGTGCCCTCTCCCAGCCCCTCCCTTCAGTTCCATAAATTCTTACACACACACACACACACACACACACACACACACACACACACACACGCCAGCACACACCACAGGTGGTCAGGGCCGAGGAGGCTGTGGACTGAGGCTCCCTCTTCAGAACAGGACTCCCAGCTCACACCTCCACCAGGGCCCTTTGGGTGGGGTGAGGTGGGAGGGGGGAAGCGCAGGAGGAGCCCCTGTGTGTCATTTTCGGCAGCAGTCAGCAGAGCCCTGCAAAGTGCAAGATGGCTTTTTTAGCCCAGCATAAGGATCTAGTTAAAAACCAATAAATCAGCAGTGAAATGTGCATAGCAGCCTTCTCCGTAAAGTCAACATGGCTTGTGCCTCTGCAGGGAGCCCTCTGACTGCCCGCTGAAGCCTGGGGCTCAGCAGAACCCTCCTCTGTCCCATGGAGATCTTAAGGGAGAGAGGTCTGCTCGGTCCCTGGAGAAGAACCGAGCCAGCAACCCGAGGCGCGCTCAGGAGGGGCCTACGCTGGAGACATCCGTGTTCTGGAGGCAAAGACGCCAAGAAACGTGCGAGCAAGGCCCAGACAGCTCTCGGCCTCCTCCGCACCACTCGCCCCGACACGGAATACAGAACCGCGAGATGAATGGGCTGGGGAGGGGATGAGACGGGAGAGGCCCGGGGTGTCTCGGCAGCACACTAGACAGAAAGTTCTCTGTAGAGAGGGGTCTGGGACCCACCCCTCGAGAAACGGTGCCTGGGGGGATGCCCTGCGAGCGCGGGTGGAACCGGCGTCCCGGGCCTCCGCGTGCCCAGTCCAGCCCCCAGGCGGGGCGGGGGTCGCGGGAGCCCGGCTCGCCCTCGGGTCGGTATTTAATATCTGTAAAACTGCCACTCGAGCGGCCAAGGTAAACAGCGTCCCTGGCAGTTCAAAGGTGAGCGAGTTTAAACGTTTCCCCTTCGCCTGGAAGGAATCCGCGCGGGCCTGCGGCCCCCCGCGCCGCCAGCCCGCGGCCTCTGCGCGCCGGGCCGCGTCTCCCACACAAATACTCCACATTTCTCATTAAAACTTATGGCTGTGTCAACAGCGCGCCCCGGCCCCCGAGCTGGAAAAGCCATCGCCCGCCCCGCCCCGCCGGCCGCGCGTCGGCCCCGCCCACGCCCCGCGGGCGGCCCCGCGGCCCGGAGGTGCCACCGCGCGTCCCCTGGGCCGGACGGGGCAGGGCGGGCGAGGCGGGCGGGACGGGCGTCCTCGGCTGGGGGCTCGGGCCCCACGGGGAATGGCGGCCGGGGGACGCCCGGCCGACCCCCAGGAGCGTGGGCACCCGGGCCACCGCGTGACCAGCCCAACTCCAGGCGGCGGGGGTCAAAAGCCCCTTATCATCCTCTCCCTCCAGATGAGGGCGCAGGGACCCGCCGGGCGCAGGAGGCAGTGGCGCTGCCGCGCGGCTGGGAAAGCGCCTTTCTCCTGGGTTGGCTGCACAACCCTGCCCGCTGCACCCCTGCAAACCTGTTCTCAGGGGCTCCTTTCTGCCCCTGCCGGGTAGGCCCAGCTCGGCCCGGCCTGATTCCACAGCCTGGCTGGCAGCTCGCTGAGACCCCGAGGCCCTCAGCCCACCTAAGCAGGGTGGCCGAGGTGGAGGACAGAGCAAAGCTGCCCTGAAGAGGACATGGACTCGACTTATAGTAGACTCCAGGGCAAGAGGGAAATCACGGTAGCTTGGGAGTAGAAAGAGTCCACCCTGGGTTCAAATCCCAGCTCTGACATTTGTTATATGTCCGGTTCCTCCTCTATAAAATGGGGACAATAATAGAAAGATAATGCTGTTTCCGCCTACTTCAGTTCCTGGCACAGAGTAAGTACTCCATACAGAGTAGTCACTCATTCAAGCAACCTATATTTATATATTAAGGTTCTGCTATGTAGGGCCATGAACAAAATAGCCCACAATCTGGGGGAAACTGGCAAGTAATTCAAACACTAGAGACTGAGTGTAATGAAAGAGGAAGTAGTGGGTGCTGAGTGGGTGCTCCATGCAAGGTGCCCAGAGGAAAGGATGGATACACTGTGACTGAAAGATGAAGCCCAGCAAAAGGAACAAAAAAAGACACTCCAGAAGGAACAGCCTGTGCAAAGGCCCTGAGGCAAAAGAGAGCGTTGATCACTGGCAAAAGCACAGAGATAGAAATGAGGCTGAGCTGATGAGGGGCTGGGAGTGCAAACACGGTGTGTGACTATCAGTGAGCACTTGTAGGCTTGATTTCTTGTTTGTGTGTGTGTATGTGTGTGTGTGCTTGCTTATACATATGTGAGCATACACTTAATGTATGTTCAACTGAATATGCCCAAACACGTGCAGTCACACATATGCATGTTTTAAAAGTGCATGTCTGGATGTGTATACATGTGCCTGATGTATGAATATGAGTGTATTTGTGTGTGTGCCTGTGTATGTGACTGTACAACCATACTGGTGAGTCTGAGTGAGGACTTGGGCATTTGCGTTTGTACAAACACTTACACTGTTGATGTGTGTCTATGTGTGTACCTGTGCTCATACACACTCTGACAAACACGAATTCCCCACTCCTCACACCCTTCCTGGAGTCTGCGATGTGGGAGTTGGGACAGCTGGGTTCTGAACACACCTTTACCTTGCATTGAGGTCAGACATTCCCACCAACAGGCCATGCCTAGAACTGGTACCCGGCGGCCTGATGGATCTGTTGCCTTTGATTGCTCCACTCCAGGAAAATAAGAAAAGCAAAGCATGTCAATATTTTCCTCCAGAAAACTGAAATCCAGGTGCCCATACCTCCCAGCCCTCCATCCTACCATAGTTGGGGTCTGTGGAGACACTGCCATGTGATGAGCAGGAATAACCCAGCACTGGAAGTGGGATGTGCTGCCCCCACCCATGACAGCTGCTCTACTGATGTGCTGTATGACCTGGGACAAGTCACTTTACCTTCCTGGGCTGGTGAAAATGAAGATGATGCACCCTTCATCTTGGGCCAAAACTGAACTCAAACAGAGATGTGGCAAGATGATGACCATCCTTCTAAATTTTTCACTAGACTGTGTTAGCCACCTTTACAATAATAATAACCTTCAAAAAAGCCTTGTGAAGTCCAGAAGTTCCAGTGTGCATGCTGCTTCCAAAGGGGCAAGAATTTTGCTCTGTATTCCCCTTCTAGAACAATCTTGGCATATAGTAAGTGCTTACTAAATTTTTGTTGAATTGATAAATGTACTCATTGAACTATTTGCTCATTCATTCACTCATCAAATCCCTGAACTCTTGTTCTGTGCCAGGCCTTAACTGTCCCCTACCCAAGAAGAAAGGACTCTCTTGCTTCTGCTTCACTAAAATACCAGATAAATCCATAGCACTTTGAATTCGTGGCTGCTCACCTCTAGCAACCCTCCAAACTGCCAGGAAACACAATGGTTTCCCTGCTCCTCATGTTCCGCATAACGGCTGTTCAAATCTTCCCCTCTCCACAGACCTTCCCACATTTCTCTTCCTTCTGCCCTTTCAACAGGTGACCTTCACACAGAGCACAAAAACCGCCTCACTTTCAGCCACAAAACCCTTACATTTACCTGTCCATGCCTTGTCTGTACCTCATCTCCTCCCTTCTAGTGACAAGTGGGATCCCTCCTCCCACAGGAAGCCAGCCCTCCCCTCTGGGCACTGAGAGCTCACCCCACAGTCCACCTCCTTTTGTCCATGTCCTCCACCTCGGGGTTGCCCTAACTGCCCGTTGTCAACAGGTCCAGTTTGGGTTGTTGTGATCAGCAGAGCAGAACAGCAGAGAAGACCTCAGAGTGTGTCACACACAGTAAAGGTGAATATGTGTCATGAAACTTTTGTTGCAGGTGTGTGTCAGTGTGTCGCTATCCTGTGTCTGCAAGGATGTGTCTGTCTGACTGGGTTGAGTCAGGAAAGTGTGGAAAATGTTCTCCCTTTCTTTTTCTGCTGCCTCCCTCACATCAGTGGGGAAACTCCTTAAGAATCCCACAGACAAGGGCTCCCTCAAGCCGTCATCTCTTACAACCCCTGTCTCTTCACAGCCAATCTGCTTTCAAGAATTGTCTACACTAGGTACCTACATCCTCACCTCTTGTTCCCCTGAAGCCTCGTGAGCAAGGCCACCACCTGCCTGCTGCTAAATCCAGAGGAAGCTTCCCTGACTTGGCCTGTGGGGCCCTCTGAGCACTCACTGTCCCCAGGCTCTCATGACCTCGTCTTCTTTCGGCTTCCTCCTACCTCTGTGGCCTGCCATTTTAATCTCTTCTGTGGGCTCTTCTGCCCCTGCCCAGTGCCCAGTGCTGGCATTTCTTAGGGCTCACTGCTAGACTCTTTTCTCCCCTCAGTAACAGTGGTTTTGAAGTCCACAGGCTGATGTCCACAGGCTGATGTCACCCAGCACGGCATCTCCACCCCAGTGGTCTCGAAGTCCATAGACTGATGTCCATAGACTGATGTCCATAGGCTGATGTCACCCAGCCTGGCGTCTCCACCCCAGATTTCTTCCCTGGTTCACACCTTCCCAGGTCCACACCTTCCTCTGGCTTCCCTGCTGGCCATACTGCAAGCCCTTCCTTCTCAGCATGCCCCAAAGGCAGCTAGCTTCTCCCTGCACCTTCTCTATATCAGCACCTCCGCCCACCATACCACAGAGAGCTGAGAGCCGACATCATCCTGACTCCTCTAAGTGCCAGCTGACCAGCCGCTACCTCCTGACATCTCCCTGCTGCCCCTCCACTTCTCTCCCTCCTGCCACCCCTCTCAAAGTCAGAACTGCAATCGTCCTTCTTGAATTGCTTCCAGAGTCATCTCACTCAGGGGTCTCCACTCTGTCTTTCTAAAAGGACCATGTTGCTTTCTTCCGTAGACCTCCAGTATCTTTCCTCAGCTGCTGGAATAAAGTCTAGGTTCTGCGTTCACATGAAAGGTGCATCCAAGCTGACCCTCTGTCTTCAGTCCCTCAGATTTGACTGCTGCTTCCTGGACTGGGTGGCCCGTGACAGGCTGGCCCCTTGACTTGCTTAGCCTTCCTGAATGCCCTCACTCTCAGGTTCCTCTGGCCAAGACTAGGCTGACCCAGGGTACCCCAAGCTCACGTTCAAAGACTCAGACCAGGCCCAGCTGCTCAGCTCCATAAATGAGGATTAGGCACCCCCCTTTGAGGCAGGCGGGTGGGCTGTGAGAAGAGTTGGTTTGGTATAGATTTTATGGCAGGATCACATTTCGTCATCAGACCCCCTTCTGAAGCCAGCCAAGGGCAGGTCAGGGGCAAGGGAGTGGGAACCTGAGCCTCTCCATCAGCCCAGAGCACAGAGCTGCGGGCACAGGAGGGAGCCCTGGCTGGGAATCTGGGGCCTCGAGTTCCAGCCTCCCCTCTGCCACCCCCCTGCTGTGTGAACTTGGGCACATTCTTCCATTCTCTGGTCTGTGAAATGCGGGTCTTAGACTAGATGACCTCTCAGGCCAACTCCACATCCAGGCTCCCAGACCCTCTCCCAGTCTCAGCCGTAACAAAAGCATCACCCCTCCCAGAAGGCTGTGGAGCTATTCAAAGCTTACAAATCTGTGGATTAGGGTTGCCATCTCAAGTACAGGCGCCCAGGTAAACGTGAATTTCAGATGCATAACAAATCATTTTCAGTATAAGTATGTCCCAAACATTGTGCAGATGTACTTATATTAAAAACTATTTGTTGCCGGGCATGGTGGCTCACGCCTGTAATCCCAGCACTTTGGGAGGCAGAGGCAAGAGGATTGCCTGAGCCCAGGGTTCAAGACAAGCCTGGGCAACTTGGCAAGATCTCACCTCTACAATAAAAAAAAAAAATTGGCTGAGTGTGGTGGCACATGCCTGTAGTTTCAACTACTTGGAAGGCTGAGGCAGAATTGCCTGAGCCCAGCAGGTTGAGGCTGTGGTGGCCGTGAGCGTGCCACTGCACTCCAGCCTGGGTGACAGAGTAAGATTCTGACTCAAAAAAAAAAAGTTATTTGTTGTGATTAGACACCCGATTTGTATTTTTATTTGCTAAGTCTGGCTCCCCTACCTTGGATGCATAGCATCATGGTCCATCTAGGCAAAACAGGTCAGGTTCTGACAGGTTTAAGTGGTCTTGGTAAAATTACCAAATTGGACAGAGATCTGTGGTCAAGAGCCAGCAGAGATTTGGTGGAAGGATATTCCAGGCAAAGGGAACAGCATAGGCAGAAGCCTAGGGGCAGAATGGTGTTAGACATGTCCCAGGAAAAGCTCTGAGGAACCAGTGTGTGGGATGTAGACGGAAGAGGCAGGAAGCCGGGCTCGGTGGCTCAGCCTGTAATCCCGCACCTTTGTGAGGCTGAGGTGAGCGGATTGCCTGAGCCCGTGGGTTTGAGACCCGCCTGGGCAGCGAGACCTCATCTCTACAGTAAATCAAAAAATCATCCGGGCGTGGTAGCACATGCCTGTAATTCCGGCTACTCGGAAGGCTGAGGCGGAAGGATCGCCGGAGCCCAGCAGGTCGAGGCTGCGGTGGCCGGGAGCGGCCACTGCACTCCAGTCTGGGCGACAGAGTGAGACTCCAACTCAAAAAAAAAAAAAAAAGAGGTGGGAAATGCAGATGTAAACATGAGTTGGAGTCAAATCATGTCATATCCAACCTATACTGTTGCTGATATTAGGGGAAGGGGCCTAGAGGAGGGTCTGAGTTGAACAGGAACAGAGCCAGCGATGGAGTGCAGGGAACAGGATCCAGCTGCTTAGAGATTAGAGGAAGGAAAGCAGACATGGCCTGGGGAGAGAAACTTTCAGGGACCAGCCAGGGAATTTGGACTCAGATTTGTTCTATGAGCAGAATAAACAATAAACAGCAGTCAGTAGATGATAGCTGCCGGGGTGTCATTATGATCAGGTGCTCAGTCAGTGCTGTGTTTTATTAGCAGCTGACCTCATCCCGACTGTCCCCATGGGGCCAGGACCATTTCTTACCTGCTGGGAGCCCAGAGATGATGAAACAATGGCACTTGGCGGATTCCCACACTCTCCCCACCTATGCCACCCTTCTCTTGCTCCTTTGTCCAACAGCAGTGGGAGGTAAACCACCAGGGAGCATACTGTGGAAATAAGGGCACCCCTGAAAACTATCTAAGGCAGGAGATGCTTTATAAGAGCCCTTGCAAGACTACTTACCTGAATCTCTCATGTCATTCTCACAGTGACTCTAGGAGTGGGTATTTATGCCCCACTTTAGGGATGTGAAAGCCAAGGCGTAAAGGAAGTCCTCTGCCCAAGGTCCTTGACTAATAACAGGAAGTGGTCAGTTTTAAAATACAAGAACTCTAGCTGGGCTCGGTGGCTCAGCCTGTAATCCCGCGTCTTTGGGAGGTTGAGGTGAGTGGATTGCCTGAGCCCGCGGGTTTGAGACCCGCCTGGGCAGGCGAGACCTATCTCTACAATAAATCAAAAAATTAGCCGGGCGTGGTAGTGCACACCTGTAATTCCGGCTACTCGGAAGGCTGAAGCGGAAGGATCGCCGGAGCCCAGCAGGTCGAGGCTGCGGTGGCCGGGAGCGGCCACTGCACTCCAGTCTGGGCGTCAGAGTGAGACTCCAACTCAAAAAATAAAAATAAAAATAAATAAAATGCAAGAACTTTTTTCCTTATATAAGACATGTCTATGGATCTGAGCAACAAAGCCTGAGTTCAGTGCCTACTTCAGCCTGTGCAAACACCCTCACCCCTAATGGGCCCATCCAGCTTAGTGGATGCCAAACCTCCCAACACCCGGTCCATGAGGCCTTGGAACCCAACTTGCCTCCAGGACACACACTTACTTCTTTCCATGGTGCTGAGAAAATCTTGAATCTAGTCTCAAATTATTTCGTTCTTGGCTACATGGTTTCAACTTTTGGAGCTTGTGCTTCCTCATCTGGAAAATGAGGATTACAAAGCCTTCTTCTCAGGAATGAGGGGAAGGTCCAATGTGGTCATGTCTAGAAAAGTGCTTTCTAAACCAGAAAGCATGGTGCAGACTTGCCTCACTGTCCAAATCACAGACAAACAACCCCTTCTTACAGACTTACAACCTTTTGCTAGTTCAAATCTCCCAGATTTATGGGGAGGCCTCTCTGGTCTAAGAGCCGAATCTAGTTCACAGGTGACTTGCAAAACAGAGTGATTGGTTATATTTCATTTATTCATTTGTCAAACATGCACTAATATCTTCTATGTTGGGCTCTGTACTGAATTCTAGTGAATAAAGGCATAGTCCTTGCCCTTGGGCAGGTGGTCAGTGGAGGCGACAGAGATAGACAATACTAATACAGTTACAATCAATGATCCAGTATATGCAAGTACAAAAACAGTATAAACAAGTGAGGCAAACTTGTTTGAGAATTATAGAAAACTGCCAGGTAAGACATGAGGCGGGATTATTTGCACAGGGTGTTAAATAACTGCTAATTCTTTCATTCAACAAATATGTATGGGGCTCTTCTAAAGTACTAGAATACAGGCCATATGTGGTGACTCACACCTGTAATCCCAGCACTTTGGGAGGCCGAGGCAGGAGGATTGCTTGAGCCCAGGAGTTCAAGACCAGCCTAGGCAAATCTCCCAGGAGGTCGAGGTTGCAGTGAACCATGATTGGGCCACTGAACTCCAGCCTAAGTGACAGAGTGAGACCTCAATTTTAAAACAACTTAAAAATAAAAATAAAGTGCTAGAATACCTCAGTGAACAAAATAAATGGTCCCTGTCTCCACGAAGCTTAGTGGAAAAGACATAATAAAACGATGAACAAATAAATTATGACATACCATAATACTGTATCATATGTATAATACAATATATAAATATATTATAACAATATAATATTAGATGTTATGAAAAATAAGTCAGAGTACAGGGATAAAGATTGGTAGGAGTAAAGAGGCTGTTCTATGTCAATTAATCAAGGAAAGACGAAGAAACTGACAGCTGAGCACAGATCTGAAGGAAATAAGAGCATGTGAGTATTGAATAATAATGAAAACACAACATAAAATTTGTGGGAACTAAAGTCGTGTTTAGGACAATTTTATAACCTCAAATGTTTCTATGAAACGATAAGAATGATTTAAAATCAGTAATCTAAATTGCCATCTTTTGCTTGCTTGGTTTTTTTGTTTGTTTATTTGTTTTTTGAGTTGAGGTCTCACTGTCACCCAGGCTGGAGTGCAGTGGCACACTCACAGCTCACCACAGCCTCGGCCTCCTGGGCTCAGGCAATCCTTCACCCCCAGTCTCCTGAGTAGCTGGGGATATAGGCGTGCACTACCACACCCAGCTAACTTTTTTTATCTTTTAAAATAGAAACAAGG
Organism: Cephalopachus bancanus; assembly: GCA_027257055.1. Lineage (NCBI taxonomy): Eukaryota > Metazoa > Chordata > Mammalia > Primates > Tarsiidae > Cephalopachus > Cephalopachus bancanus. The sequence continues at coordinate 850,368 of JAPVLO010000396.1, forward strand.
TCTCACTATGTTGCCTAGGCTGGTCTCAAACTTATGGGCTCAAGCAATCTTTCTGCCTTGGCCTCCTAAAGTGCTGGGATTACAGGCATGAGCCACCATATCCGGCCTTAAATTGCCATTTTAAGAACCTAGAAAAAGAAGAACAAAGTAGAAGGAAGAAATGTTAGCGAGTAGAACTCATTGAAATAGAAAATAAACAGGGAGGCCAAGGCGGGGAGATCACTTGAGGCCAGGAGTTTGAGACTAGCCTAGGCAACATAGCAAGACCCTATTTCTGCAGCAGGGGGTGGGGGGGTGGAGCAGGGGAGGGAGGGAGAGAGAGAGAGAGAGAAAGAGAGGAAACAGGGCATGGTAGTTCACATCTGTAGTCCTAGCTACTTGGGATGCTGAGGCAGGAAGATCACTTGGGCACAGGAGTTCAAGGTTACAGTGAGCTATGATCATGCTACTACAATCCAGCCTGGACTACAGAGCAAGACTCTAACGGAAGGAAGGAAGAAGGAAGGAAGGAAGGAAGGAAGGAAGGAAGGAAGGAAGGAAGGAAGGAAGGAAGGAAGGAAGACAATAAAGAAAAAACAATAAAACTAAAACTGGTTCTTGGAAGAGATTAATAAAATTGATGGGCCTCTAGTTGGACTGATCAAGAAGAAAAAAGAGAAGACACAAAATTGCCAATATCAGAAATAAAACAAAAAACATCGCTACAGATCCTACAAACATTAAAATTATATGAGTGAATACTGTGAACACTTTTATGCTAGTTAATTTAACAACTTAGGTGAAATGAACAAATTCCTTAGAAAATGCAAATTGCCAGTACTGACACAAAAAAAGAAAATCTGAATAGCCCTACATATTTAAATAAATTGCATTCACAATTTTTTAAATCCCCACAAATAAAACTTCAGGTGTAGATATTTGCAATGGTGAATTTTTTCAAACATTTAATGAATAAGTCATATAAAACTATATAAACTCTTTTGGAAGATATAGGAGGAAGGAATACTTTACCACTCTCTATATGAAATTGATATAACCCTAATACCAAAACCAGACAAGAGCATTATAAAAAATAAAATTACAGACTAATTTTCCTCACAAACATAAACACAAAAATCCTCAAAAAATTATTGTTAAATCAAATTCAGCTACATAACAAATATAGCTATATACATGATGTATCTAGATAGATAGATAGAGGGAGGGAGAGAGCTAGATAATGACCAAGTGAGGTTTATCTCTGGAATGCAAGGTTGGTTTGTGTGATTTTTCTAAATTAACACAATAAAGGAGAAAAATCAAATGATCTCAAAAGATGCTGAAAAATAATTTGCTGAAATTGAACACCCATTCATAATCCAAACTCTCAGCAATCTAAGAGTAGGAGAAAACTTTCTCAGTCTGATACAAAAGATATCTCCAAAAAACATAAAACTAGCAACATAATAATGAAATGTTAAACCCTTTTCCCCCGAAGATCAGGAGCAAGACAATGATGACATTCTCATCATTTTAATTCATATTGTATTGGTGATCCTAGCTGGTGCAGTAAGGCAAGAAAGAGAAACAAAGGTATAACAATTGCAAAGGCAGAAGTACAGTTTTCTTTACTTGCAGGCAATATGATTCTGAGCACAGAAAATCCTAAGGAGTCTATCTAAAAAAATTATTATAACTAATAAGTGAATTTAACAAGAGGGCAAGATACGAGGTCAATATTAAAACTCAATTACATATAATACAAGGGGGGACCCCAAACAAAATTTATTTATAAAAAATTGCATAAACAATTTATTTATAAAAAATTGCATATTTATTCTTACATGTTTAAGTTTCAGTCACCTTCACAGTACATCTATCAAGATGCTTTTTCCATTACTCAAAACAGTTTTTGAACTCATCATTTTTTATGCCTTTTAGTGCTTCTGCTGTTTTTTGCTTCACCTCCTCCATATTGGCAAAATACTTCCCTTTGAGGGCATTTTTCATCCAGAGAAATAAGCAGAGTTGCTCTGGGTAAGATCAGGAGAATAGTGAAGGTGGGGCACAGAGGTCATGCCGCTTTGGGTCAAAAGCTGCTAAGCATTCAGCATGGTGTGGGTAGGTACGTTGTCATGGTGGAAGGACCAGTCACCTGTTTGCCACAAGTGGGGATGTTTCTTCCACACATTATGACACACAACAGTGCTTGCTGGTGCACTGATGCCAGTGGGTTCCTAGAACACTCTCCTAGTGGGGGAAGCCCATACTACAAGAGGTCTACCCTCCAAAAAGATAATTCCAGGTGTTTTTGTGGGGGGGTGGATAGGTCATCCCTCGTATACATATGCAATGAACAGTTAGAAAATGAAAATAGAGCCGGGCTTGGTGGCTCAGCCTGTAATCCCGCGCCCTGGGAGGCTGAGGTGAGTGGATTGCCTGAGCCCGCGGGTTCAAGACCCGCCTGGGCAACTTGGCGAGACCTCATCTCTACAATAAATCAAAAACTAGCCAGGCATGGTAGCGCACGCCTGTATTTCCAGCTACTTGGAAGGCTGAGGCGGAAGGATTGCCGGAGCCCAGCAGGTCGAGGCTGCGGTGGCCGGGAGCAGCCACTGCACTCCAGTCTGGGAGACTGAGTGAGACTCCAACTCCAATTAAAAAAGAAAATGAAAATATTTAAATATCATTTAAGATGGTATCAAAAATATAACAACTTAGGGATAAATTTAGCAAAATATATGCAAGACACCTAAAATATATTGCTAAAAGAAATTAACCATTTTCAGTTTGCCCTGAGAACACTCACTGGTGGCGCTTGTGGCTGCAGTGTTTACCTTGCGATACCTCGCAGATTACAGGCCTAACCTTACCCCCAAAGTTTGCCACAAAATATCTCACTTTTATTATCATTTTCACATCACTCTAGTGTATCTATAGTCTTTGGAAATAAACATCATTCTATATATTGCATTCTGTTTTTAGTAGTAGTATTTCCATGTGCAAAATATAGTAATTCTCTCTCTCTCTTTTTTTAAAGTAATTCTCATTAGAATTAGAGACAAGTTCTGTTTAGAAATAACTCCAAGAAGAGTTATTATATTTTATTTTCACATTGAAACGCAGTCAGATTGGCTTCAATCTCAAAGAATGTGTTTATATAAAATTAAATGAATGTGGCAGCGAGCTGCACTTTTTTTTTCTAAATGGTAAATGGGTTGAAGAAGTCCTAAATAAATGGAGAGATACACCATTTTCATGGATTGATATGCACAGTATTGTTAAGATGTCAATTCTCCCTGAATAAATTGATATCTGCAATATAACCCCAATCAAGATCATAACAGCCTTTTTGAAAGAATTAATATGAAAATGCAAATGACCTAGAATAGCCAAACATTCTTGTAAAAGAACAGAGTGAGAGAACTTAACAACTGCTTGATTTCAAAGATTACAATAAAGTTACTGTTATCAAGAAAACTTCACACTGGTCAGAATGGCTATCATTAAGAAAAGAAAAAGAAAGAAAAGGAAACTTGGAACTGACATAAGTGTAGACAGATAGACCAACAGGAAAAATAGAGTCTGGATCCACACACACTGATTTTTGACAAAGTCAGTTCAATAGGAAAAGGAAAGTCTCTTCAACAAATAAGTGCTAGAATAATTAGATAACCATATAAGGGAAAGTGAGCCTCAACCTCTACCTCACCTCAAACCAAAAGGAATCAATTCAAAATTGACTGCAGACCTAAGCTTAAAGGCAATAACTATAAAACTTATAGAAGAAAACGTAGAAGGATGTGTTTATAATTTTAGACTCAACAAAAATCCTTAGAGCATGAAAAAAGCACCGATCATACAGTAAAAAATTGATAATTTGGACCTGATCAAATGTTACACTTTTGTTCATCAAAAGATATTAAGCTTTCAGTCAGAAACTCCATCTTCCACTAATTCACCAAAATGACCAACATAAAGGAAAAGAGGAGAGGCACGTGTTCTCTAGATCATCTGGAAAACATGAAGTTGCTCCTTTGGCCACCTACATGCAAGAAAGGTGACATTGCAGACATCAAGGGAACAGGTACGGTTCAAACAACAATGTCCCACAAATGTTACCATAGCAAAACCTGGAGTGTCTACAGCGTTACCCAGCCTGCTGTTGGCATTGTTGCAAACGAACAAGCTAAGGACGAGATTCTTGCCAAGAGAATTAATGGGTTAAGCATATTAAGTACTCTAGAAGCCGAAATAATTTCCTCAAACGTGTGAAGGAAAATGTACAAAAAAGCAGAAAGCCAAAGAGAGGGACTTGGGCTCAAGTGAAGTACCTGTCTGCTCCACCCAAGGAAGCACACTTTGTGAGAACCCATAGAAAGGAGCCTGAGCTGCTGGAACCTATTCCCTAAGAATTCATGGCATAATAGGTATCAAAGAAAAAAAAAGACCACTGGACTGTGAAACGTGTGTGTGTGTGTGTGTGTGTGTGTGGTGTGTGTGTGTGTGTGTGTGTGTTTAAGAAAATCATATGGCTGTCTTATATTACATATTACTTATATTTAGAATCTATAAGGAATTATTATACAGCAACAAACAATCCAATAAAAACTAGGCAAATACTCGAATAATAGTCACTTCACAAAAGATATACAAGCAGGGCACAGTGGCTCACACCTCCAGTCTCAACACTTTGGGAGGCCAAGGCAAGAGGACTGCTTGAGCCCGGGAGTTTGAGGCCAGCCTGAGCAACATAATGAGATCGTGTCTCTACAAAAAATAAAATGATTAGCTTGGTGCATTGGCTCATGCCTATAATCCCAGTACTTTGGCAGGCTAACTCGGGAGGATTGCTTGAGCCCAGAAACTTAAGATCAGCCTGGGTAACACAATGAGACCTCATCTCTACAAAAATCAAAAAATTAGCCAGGTGTGGTGGTAAGTGTATGTGATCTCAGTGGCTCAGGAGGCTGAGGAGGAAGGATCGCCTGGGTCAAGCAGCTCAAGCCTGCAGTAAACTGTGAGTGTGCCCCAGAACACTCTACTCAAAGAAAAAAAAAAGATATACAAATAGCCAAGGAGTGCATTAAAAGGTACTCAATATCATTAATCATCTATAAATGCAAATTGAAATTACAAAGTTATATAACTACATGCCCACCAGAATAGCTAAAATGGAAAAAAGCTAACAACAGCAAATGTTGGCAAGGATGTGGAGCAACAAAAATACCCACATACTGATGGTGAAGTGTAAAAGGGTGGGAGTACAGCCATTTTGGAAAACATTTTGGGAATTTATACAGAATTAACAGTACAGCTACTCTGTGACCCGGCAACTCTGCTCCACAAGATTTCAAAATGAAGACATGTGTCTACTTCTCTTATATGAGAAATGTTTATTGCAACTTTATTCATCACAGCCCAAAACAATACATAACCCAAATAAACAAAATGCAGTATATCTATATATAACTCAGCCATCATAAAGAACAACCTACTAATTCACCAACAATATGGATGACGCTCTAAAACATAATTCCGAGTAAAAGAAACTAGACACAGGAGTTTGGCAGGCAAAAACTAATCTCTAATGTTAGAAGTCAGAACAGTAGTTGTCTCTGGAGGGTGGAATTGTCTGGGGAGGGTTACGAAGGCACTTGCTGGGTGACAGAAATGTTCTGGCTTGAGAGGGGTCATGGTTACATAGGTGTACACGTTTGTCCAAACTCATTGAACCACACTTTAGACCCCTAAGTTTCACTGTATGAAAAATATACCTTAATAAAACTGGTTTTAGGCCAGGTGCAGTGGCTCACGCCCGTGATCCCAACACTTTGGGAGGTCGAGGCAGGAGGATTGCTGCAAACAAGGTGAGATCTTGTCACTACAAAATAAAATAAAAAAATTAGTCAGGTGATGTGGTGCATACCTGCAGTCCCAGCTACTCAGGAGGCTGAGGTAGAAGAATCACCTGAGCCCAGGAGGTTGAGGCTGTGGTGAATTGTGATCAGGCCACTGTACTCAAGCCTGGGCATCAGAATGAGATGCTGACTCAAAAAAAAAAAAAAAAAGGTTTTGAAACGTGATGAGACCCATGAAAAGAGGGCAAAGGGAACACCAAGGGATCTATGGGAATGTGTGACCGGAAATGCTGCCCTGCGGAGGTGGCATTGGCACAGGGCCGGGAGGAGCGGGCAGGATCTGGATGGGAGTGTTGCAGGAATCAGAGCTGTCAGACATGAGAAAACCTGGGGAATTGCTAGATATAAGGGATTGCTTAGCTGAATCACTGATGCCTCCTCAGAGCCAAAGACCAGAGTAAGCATTTGGGGTGATCCCATGGAGCTACGTGTTGCAGGAGAGATACTGGTCAGGGTTAGGTCCTGAATGCTAGGGTGTGTGTACTCCTGGGGACATGCCGCAATGTGGACTTGGCACCTAGCCCACTGCTGGGCACAGAGGAAATACTCAATGAATGTTTTTCGAATGAAACATACATAAAGGCGCCGCTAACAGATCTGAGCCTTAGCAGTGACTGGAGCCCTAAAGAGGACCCGGCTGGCTCTGGTTCTCTCTGCAGAGAAGCTGAGCATCGGAGTGCTGAACCTAGACACATTCTATCACGCAGCTCAAGCTGCCCTGGGGCGCTATATAACTTTACTGTAAGCTCGTACAATAACACAGGCCAATGGAATAACAATGTAAAGTTGGCTTTAATTAAAACGAAGGGTGTTTGCCTCTCCCTCCTTTTCGTCCTCAGCCAGGGCAGCCTGCTGAGCTGTGCAGAGCAATGGGAGGAATGTTTCCAATGCAGGAGGCAACCCCGGCCCCCCTGCGAGGCTCACGACATTGGAGCAACTCCTCCCCCTCCCCGGCCCACACCACACTCCCTCTTATATGATCCACGTGGCAGAAGGGCGTGAAGAAGGAAAACAGGATTGGTGACGCCCCTCTAAGAGGCACCAGGAGAGGAGAGAGTGTTGCCAGCCAGTGCGGGAAGGGAAAGGGTTTCGGACTCATCCCCAGAGCCATCCGGCACATGCCTCCTGGACACGTGTGCCAGCCTTTGTGTCTGATGCGGGGCCTGCTCTCAGAGGACTCACTGATGCTAGGAATTCATCACTACCAAAGAGGCTTCCACCAAGGAAACCATGAAAAATCCATGAATCCAGTGGTTCCTCCATGTGCTCTGACATATGGAAAACAAGATTGATGCCAAGAACTTGTTAACTAGAGAAGGACCCCACGCAAAAGGACCAAGAGGGGTGACATGGTGCTAGGCACTTTAGAGACTTCATACCCTGAAAGACTGGTAGGTTACAAGTGAGGGAAGAGAATCCACAAGACATCGGGCAGTAGGAACAGTATGAGTAGAGGTGTGGAGGCTGCTGGGATGAGCATGGTGTGAAGGGGAAAGAGGAAAGCCCTTAGGCGAAGTGGACAGCGTGTGAAGAATTAGAAGGAACAAGTGCAAAAAGTCTGAGAATGTTATCCACCTGTTCACCAGTGTTTACTGGGTACCCTCTCTGTGTCAGGTGCTGTGCTACAGAGACAGTTTCCCTCATGGGCCTTATGACCCAGCAGGGAAGCCAATGGGCTCAACAAAGAAGGACCAGTTAGTTCATGAGGTGCAGTTCAGCTGTGTTTTGTCAACACAAAGTTCTGGGAGCCATATGAGATCCAGGAGAGAGGAGTAAGACCTGAAAAAGAAGTCAAAGAAGGCTTCCCTGAGGGAGTGACATTTCAACTGAAACCTGAAGAATAATAGTAAACGAGACAATGAAAGAGTATTCCAAGCAAAGACCAGCACGTGGCAGGGTCCTGAGACGGTGAAGAGCTCATCACACACCGGGAACTGCAAGAAAGCAATGATATTGCTATGAGCTGAGAGAAACAGGGCCAGGGACACAGAGAACACAGAGGGTGAGTCAGGAGGAAGACCCAGGAGCCGTGCTACAAGGGCCTGATGGTGTGTTGAGGCATTTGGGTTTTAGCAAGAGCCATGAGAGGTGACATAATCTGTCCTGTATCATCTTAACAGTCACTCGGGCCACTTTGGGGAGAATGAGTTTGAGGGAACAAGGGTGAAGGGAGCCCTGTGAGGAAACCTTTGGAGTGATTCAAGGGATCAGTGAAGGCAGCTTGGGTGAGGCCAGGCAGGGGAGAAGGATGGATGTGGAGTATTCTGGGTGGATTCCAAGTTCACTGACTCCATGAAGCAGTATAGTGCAGGGTTATGTGATGTAACCTCCCCTTCCTCAGTTTCCTCATCTGTAAAATGGGGCAGGAGCGGGACCTTACCCATAAGGCTTGAAAGTACTGAAGTGAGTTGACACACTAGAAAGTGTGTGAAATGGTGAAAATTAGCTGTGATTGGCTGACCTGGTGGATCTGAGAGGAGGATGGGAGGCCCATTTAGATGCATCTAGTTGGAAAGGTCTATGGTCATTGAGGTAGAGATGTCAGGTAGACCGTCAGGTGGACTCAGGGAGGAGTCAAGAAGTATGGGGACTACTGGTGTGCAGATGGCATCCAACACTACGGGAAACGGGGACACATCCCAGGGAGAGAGCACAGGGTGAGCCAAGCTGCTGCCCAGCAGAGCCAGGGGGCCTTACTCAGACTTGCATGCCAGGCTAGGGCACTGGGGCCTCCTCCTAGACCCAGGAAGAATATTGGGAACAACAATGACTTTGGCAGTCCCCTGGAGACACTGGGCAGTTCGTCCTGACTCTGACCCCCAGTGGTCTCAGCTGGTGGCCTTTCCTTGATTCCTGGGGGAGCCAGGCCTGAGTCAGCTCCTCCGGGCCCTGAACCTGTCTGAGCCTTCAGACCCAAGGCTTAGGCTGCTAAGCCCCAGCTCGTGCTGACAAATCCCTTCTAATGGGGAGATCAACCTTTCAATACTACTGCTGCTGCTCAAGAGACATCCCAGGGCCTCAGACAGCCGACTGGGCACAGGCCCAGAGGCCACGGGAGATGGGCATCCCAGAGCGGCCACGGGAGATGGGCATCCCAGAGCGACGGGCTCTCATGGGCCTCTCTGGCTGTCACCACCCACTCCAGTAGCTGCAGGGACTCTCTGTGCCCTGACTTAGCGAAGTCACACGCTGGGAGCCCTGTGGGCATGCAGAAAGCAGATGAGGAAAGGATCTTGTCCTTGAGTGACTAAGATGACTGAAATCCCATAGAAGAGAATCTCACACCCTCGGGAAACACAGTGGCTTCTGCATGTTACCACCTCAGGGCTTCTGAACTTGCTCTTCCTCCTGCCTGGACCATTCTTCCTCCGGATACCTGCAAGGCTGGCTCTATTTCCTCCTTTAAGTCTTCTTCCAAAGTCATCTCAAAGAGACAGCCCCTACTAGTCCCATTAAAACTTCAGTTGGGCACCGTGGCTAACACCTATAATCCCAGCACTTTGGGAGGCTGAGGCAGGAGGATTGCTTGAGCCCAGGAGCTCAAGACCTCAGCTCTAAAAAAAATTTTTTTAATTAGCCAAGCATGGTGGTGCGAGACTATAGTCCCAGCTACTCAGGAGGCTGAAGCGGAAGGATCGCCTGAGCCCAGAAGGTCAAGGCTACAGTAAGCCATGATTGTGCCACTACACTGCAGCCTGGGCAACAGAATGAGATCCCCAACTTAGAAAAAAAAACTGCAAACACAACCCCTCAGTGTTCCCTATGCCTCTCGCCGCTTTATTTTTCTCCATAATATGTTCACCATCAACTATAATACTGTATATTATTTCTTATCTTTATTCATCTCTCTCACCTCCACCCCCAACTGCAACTAAAGAGAAAGTTCCACAAAGGCAGAGATTCAGGCTCTGTTGCCCACTGATGAATCCCCAAAGCCTAGGATAAAGCCTGGCACACAGTAGACAGTCAATAAATATTTGTGTGTTGATTGATCAATTGATTGATTGAGTAAAAATTTGCCTGGTGTCTCAGGCAGGTCTCTGGACCCAGAATCAGAGTTCAGGGTTTGAGTTCTAAGTCTTCCCAAGTCCTTTGTCAAAACACTCCCTCTCTCAAAGCCTTTCTCTCTAGTCAGGCACAGTGGCTCATGCTCGTAATCCAGCACTTTGGGAGACTGAGGTGGGATTGCTTGAGTCTAGGAGTTCGAGATCAGCCTAGGCAACATAGCGAGACCTCATCTCTACAGTAAAATTAACCAGCCAAGGTGGTGTATGCCTGTAGTCCCAGCTACTCAGGAGGCTGAGACAGAAGAATCTCCTGAGCCCAGGAGACTACGGCTACAGAGAGCCTGGATCATGCCACTGCACTCCAACCTGCATGACAGAGTGAGACTTCAACTCAAAAAAAAAAGCCTGTGTCCACATCCTTAAGATGGGAATCATGACACTGGTCCAGGCTTTAACAGCCACAGCAAAACATGGGAGCAGGAACTGAGAGGAGGAGAGGGCATTAGGAGCTGGGATCAGGGATTGTAAGGGCAGAGTGTTGCAGTAGAAGGGCTTGGGGGGCTGGCATTGTCAGCCAGGAAGTGGATCGGCCTCTAAGTCGACATCCGGAGGGATTGTCAAACTAGGAGTTTGGGGAGGAGAGGAAGCACTGACTCATTTCTGAAGCTCCCACCTCCAACACCGGGAGATCCCTTCCTGGGCCCGAGCCTGCTCTGAACAGCGTGCTCAAGCAGGCCTGAGTCCTTCTCCAGGAGGGGCCCCTTCTTTTCCTGAAAGGAGGACTTCTTAGGGAGCTGAGGACCCAGTTGCCACATCCAAACGGCTCCGAGCACCTCGGGGAAGAGGAGAGCTTCGGGACAACGGCTTGGATTCTGAGTATAGGACAGAAGAGCCAACTGCAGCTGTGTGGCGAAGCAAGCACCTCACCCACTCCCCCACCATCCATCTGGCAAACACCCACTGATCTGAAGACGAAACGCCAGCTTCACCTCCCTTGGGAAGCCTTCCTTGGCAGTCCTTCCCCACCTCGTTGTACCCCAGACAGAACCATCAGGGGCTCAGTTGGGGCCCTGTGCCCTATTCAGTCATTCTTTCCCTGAAAAAAATATTTAAAAATGGCTGGACCAGCGACTCATACCTGCAATCCCAGCACCTTGGAGAACGAGGTAGGAGGATTGCTTGAGTCTAGGTGTTCAAGACCAGCTTGGGCAACGTGGCAAGACCTCGTCTATGTAATAAATCAAAAAATTAGCCAGATGTGGTTGTGCATGCTTGTAGTTCCAGCTACATGGAAGGCTGAAGCGGAAGGATTGCCTGAGTCCAGCAGGTTGAAGCTATGGTGGCCGTGAGTGTGCCACTGCACTCCAGCCTAACAGAGTGAGACTCAAAAAAAGCAAAAATCAGTCAGGTGTGGTGGCACACACCTGCAGCCCCAGCTACTTGGAAGGCTGAGGCAGAAGGATCACCTGAGCCTAAGAGGTCAAGGCCGTTGTAAGCTATGATTGTGTCACTGCACTCTAGCCTGGACAATGGATATATATAAACACACATATGTATACACATTTACAGAGAAAGGGAGACCAAAAAAATGTATATACATTTTAAGAAAAAAAACTATTAAAATCACAATACTCAACATATACCACCAACAAAAGATGAATACAAATCACAGTTGCCTTTGCAATTACAAGAGGTGCTCAGAGTTGTCACCATCAGTGTCCAGACACTTCTGATTATGGCAAACTACTACAGAACTTGTTGCTGTGCAAGGCCTCCCAGATCTTTCCGTGCAACGTACCAGACAGTACCACGCATCTCAAACTTATCACGCATGTGTGAAACTGTTAGGCGTGTTGGAGGTTCTGTTGCATACTCATACCTCCATTGTTGTTGTACTTCTACAATGTTCTAGAATTTCAAATACCCCTTCAAAATGGTCTTGTGCTCCTTGAAAAACAATTGTGCTTCCGCCATTTTCTTAGACTGTCCTGCCTGTCTCATAGTGACACTAGCATTCATTTGATTAATGCCATCTTTTGCGCAAATGTCATACTACACACTGCTACCATAATTCAATTCAACTTCAAAAAGTAATACATAGAGAACATCTCTTAAAATGTGTATACAGTTTTTGCCACCCCCAATGTATATTTTTGTGGAGTGTCCATGATGCACCAGGCACGTCAAGCACAGGGGTACAGCAGCAAAGAGGACAGATGCATGCGATGGCTGGCTCTCGTGGCGCTTACAGATGCCACCTGAAGTCTACGGAAGGCTCTTTGGTCCACGTCTGTTTCTCCCACTGCACTGTGAATTGGCCAAAGCCAGAAGCTCTGCCTAAGACAACCTCTGTGCCCAGGGCTCTTAAGCAAATAGTACCAAATATCGAGAGACTTGTGACCGAGACCTCCTGGACATCCCCCAACTTCCCCTGGGGAAGTTTGGCCACTCATACTGTTCCCTGGGACCTCTGGACCATCCTCCTTCGATCACTGAAGTGTTAATGCCCTAGCTAATGCCATAGCTAGTGTCTTACCCTGTTATTAAATATATTTAATGTCACTCATGCCTGCACCTAGAGCCACATCTAGCACATGGTAAGCACTTGGTTGGTGTTTGTGGAAGGAGGAAAGGTACGAGAGAAGGAAAGGAAAGAAGAATGGAAGAAATTCTGGCGCTGACACCGTTTTTCTGCGCATACTTAGAAAAGTCACTTAGCCTTTCTGAGCTGGAGCATTCGGAGTTTTTCATCCTCATGACTTAAGCATGGTCCTTGGACTCACAACACCATCTTCTCCACCCCCACCTGGGATCGCCTGAGAAATGCAAGAGTCTCAGGTCAACCTCAGATCCCCTAAATCAGGACTTGCAGGATCTAACAAGATCCCTGGATGATCTATCTGCACATGAACGTTTGAGAAACACAGTTCTAAACTATGAGAAGGTAATACCAGCCCTCTCGACATCCCAGGAGAGGCACAAGTGTCAAATGAGATGACTAATGTGAAAATGTTTTCAATATTGGGCCAGGCTGGGCAGATGAGATAGATTGCTATGGTTATTCTTGTGATTAATAATAGTCCTTGCAGAAAAACCACTTTATAGTTCTGTTTTAAAACCTCATTAAACTCTGTTCAAATGTGCTATTAAAAGTTATGTTCTAGTCCACTTAGCTTTGTAAACCTCAAGTCTTTTCAACGGAATGGCGTCTGGACTTGAGGACAGGAACACAGGCCCAGCTCATGGTCGTTGCCGTCGGCATGAGTGCATGCAAATTCATTTCCCGCAACGCCCTGCCAACTGATTGATCCCAGGGAAGAAGGAGATGTTGGGAACCCGGCTCCTCAGAGAAAGGAAAAACTAAGTAGAGGCAGAGGGTGGAAAAAGACAAGTATGGGGTTTCACGCTGGTTTGCGGGGTTGTACTGCATGCCTATAATCTTCTGTCTTTCAGCCTCTGCCAAACCACGTGGAAGGAAAGCAGGCAGCTGAAGAGAAGGGAGCCGACTCCGGCGGGAAGGCCCCCGGCCACAGGCAGGGCGGTGGGCTGCTGCGGAGAGACGCCTTCAGCTGCGGCAACCGCAGTCACAGCTGCGAGGGACTGCGAGGGCTTTTGATGCTGGCCGGGCCCGCCGCCCACGGCCACGCCAACAGCCCTATCAGCTTTTGGCCCCAAGATGAAGGCTAAGAGTGAGTTGGGAAGACGCATCTTGGATTTAGGTTTTGGGCAGGGGCAGGAGGAGGTGAAAACCATGATGCAATGAAGAGGAGATTGGTAGCTGCTCAGGACGGCGAGCAAAGCAATCATCCCGTGTGTCCGCAGCAGCCGTGCCTCTGTCTGCTCTCGGGTACGTCTAGGTGTTAGACCGATGCTCAAACCAGGCCTGGCTCCTCCAACAGAGACAGTAAGCGAGAGGCCCAAAGTTGGGGACTCTCCCGCTGGGTCTTACGGTGCCTAGGCCTGTGCACTCTGAATCTAGCTTTACAGCCTCGTGTTCTGCATCTGTCTTGTCATCTCCAGTCGTAAATCTCCCAGGCCTCTGCCTGGCTCGCACTGCCTCCTGCCAGCATGACCCCTCTGGCCCTCAAAGCCACAACACCGATTCTGAGTCGTGATCTGTTCTCATTTGTCTCACTGCACATTCATTCTCTCAGTCAGTGACTCGTCAAACAGTCCCCTGCCACTTTCACTGGGCCAGGCCCTGTGCTGAGCTCCAGAGACACGGAGAGGAATTAGACCTGGATGTGACCCTCAGAGCCCCACAGTCTAGAGGGGAAGACAGACAATGATACCACGAGTAGGATATGTTCTATTACCATGGGGAGTGCAGGGGGTTCAGGAGAACAAAGAGGAGGCAGGACACACAGCCAGGGTATTCGTGGAAGGCTTCCAGGGGGAGGTGCACCTGTGCTGAGACATGCAGGACCAAGAAGACTTAACCCAGATAAAGAGGGATAAGGAAAGCCAAAAGGGCAAACAAGTATAGGAGTGGCACTCAGCCTCATTAGCATTAGATGTGCAAATTGATGAGATACCACTTCATACCCATTAGATTATAAATGTAAAAGATGAGTAATACCAAATACTGGCAAGGACTTAGGGAAACCTGAACCCTTGTGCATTGCTGGGGGACAATCGGCAGGACTCAGGGAAATTAAACCCAGGTGTGTATGTGCCTCCGTGGGTATTCACACCAAAGAAGCTCACGCCCTGATCCCCAAGGGGAAAGGTACAAGGATGTTCTTAGGGTGCTCTTTGTGGTGCTGAGGAGTTGGGTGTCACCAGGGAGAGGGTAAGGAAAATGCAGGGTGTCCGCACAGCACATATGCCCTCGGAGGTGGTGAAGCAGATTCTAGAAGGATGCATGATATGGGTGGATCTTAAAAACACATGTTAAGTGGGGAAAAATAAGAAACAGAGGTGCTCTAAAGCAAAATACCATTTATGAAAGTGAAAGACACACATAAAGGAAAGACCACCATAGAGTGTTCAAAGAAATCCCCCAGCCGGGCTCGGTGGCTCAGCCTGTAATCCCGCGCCTTTGGGAGGCTGAGGTGAGTGGATTGCCTGAGCCCGCGGGTTCGAGACCCGCCTGGGCAGCGAGACCTCATCTCTACAATAAATCAAAAAATCAGCTGGGCGTGGTAGCTCATGCCTGTAATTCCAGCTACTTGGAAGGCTGAGGCGGAAGGATCGCCGGAGCCCAGCAGGTCGAGGTTGTGGTGGCCGGAAGCGGCCACTGCACTCCAGTCTGGGCGACAGAGTGAGACTCCAACTCAAAAAAAAAAAAAAAAAGAAATCCCCAAGGCCAAACACCAAGTATATTAGAGTGGGGACCCATAAGGAGGAGGGAATGG
This sequence comes from Cephalopachus bancanus, assembly GCA_027257055.1. Lineage (NCBI taxonomy): Eukaryota > Metazoa > Chordata > Mammalia > Primates > Tarsiidae > Cephalopachus > Cephalopachus bancanus. Next base: position 865,632 of record JAPVLO010000396.1, read on the forward strand.
TGGGAGTGGGAATGAATAGGGTAGGAAAACCATAGAATACAACAAAACGAGACAGAGACTGGCAGGAAAGGAGAGGATGGTGGTTTGCCACAAGGAGGAGATTAACTGAACTTGAGGCACCTGAGATCAGAAAAGGAAACGAGAGAAGGACTTGGAGTGTAGACAGAGAGAAGCACAGGGGTAGAGAGCCAGAGGCCCCAGAGAGGAAAGAAGGTAAGAGAAAGGAAATAGGATTGCAAGCGCTTCCGCCAGAGCTGAGCACAGAGATCCAGGGAGAAAGTGAGGAGAGAGGAGGCTGCGGCGGATGGGAAGCCAGATGCACAAGGGCCTTGTGGACCATGGTGAGGACTTTTGTCTTAGATCCACTGGGCATCCCTGGAAGGGTTTCAAACTGGGAGGAGCTTGCTCAGATTTAGGTCCTGGACATTCTCATTGAACCACAGGTTTGTGGAACGTCCATGAATGGAAGTGACCATGGAGGTCATATGCCTTCCCCTGCCTCCCCCTCGCTCACACAACTCCCAGGACAAGAAGGGCACTCCAGCACTTTAGAGTCTATGAAGCACTTTCACACAGTCATGCTTGATCCCCACAACACCCACAAAAGAGACAGATGTTACTGTTCCCATTTTAGAGATGAGTTCAATGAGGCTAAGGAAAGTTAAGAGACTCTTGTAATCTTCAGATCATAGAATTGCAGCCTTCTTTCCAAGGTTCCAAAAAAGTCTTGTCAAAGTTGAGCTGAATTCAAACATGTTGGGTTTATTTTTTTTAACTTTTAAATTTTTTATTTTAAAATTGTGGGGTACAATTCAGGGTTAGGTATATAAATATTCATTATGCAGGTACCCTTGTTGATAAGGTGTGCCCCCACTTCCCCAGGCAGATTCCAACTACTGCCAATCCCACCTCTCGGCCTCTCCACCCCCCCCCACAGTTTCCCACTACGGTCAATCCTTTTCTTATAGTATTACGATAGTTGTTCAAGGTCCACTTATGAGTGAGAACATGCAATACTCAGTTCTTTGTTTCTGTGAAAGATCACTCAGTATTATAGACTCTAAGCTCAACTCTATTATAGGCTCTAGGTTGATGTGAAGTTCATGATTTTGTTCTTTATGGCTGTGTCATATTCCATTGTGTATATGGACCACATTTTTTTATCCAGTCCTCTTTTGATGGGCAGCACAGTTGAACCATATACACATGTTCTTGCTATTGTGAACAATGTTGCAATAAACATATGTGTGCAGGTATCTTTTTTATAGAGTGATTTGAGTTCTTCTGGGTATATTCCCAGAAGGGGATTGCAGGGTCATATGGAAGGTCAATTTTTAGAACTTTTAGGAATCGCCACACTGCTTTCCATGGAGGTTGCACTAGTTTACACTCCCACCAACAGTGTAAAAGTGTTCCCTTTTCACCACATCCTCTCCAGCATCTGTTGTTTTTTGAGTTATTGATGATGGCCATTCTGACTGGAGTTAGGTGGTATCTCAGTGTAGTTTTAATTTGCATTTCCTTGATGACTGGTGAGGCTGAACATTTTTTCATGTATCTGTTGGCTGCTCATACATCTTCTTTTGAGAAGTGTCTATTCATATATTTTGCCCACCTTGGAATGAGGCTGTTTGATTTTTTTCTTTTCAGCACGTTTGAGTTCCTTGCAGATACTAGAGGTTAGGCCTTTGTCAGACATACAGCTGGCAAATATTTTTTCCCAGTCAGGGGGCTGTCTCCCCACTCTCTTGATGGTTTATTTGACTTTGCAGAAGTTTGTCAGTTTGATGAGGTCCCACTTGTCTATCTTGTTTCTTATGACATGGGCACTTGGGATTTTGATCAGGAATTGGTTGCCAGGTCCAATTTCCATAAGGATGTCTCCTGTATTTTCTAAGGTTCTTTTAGTTTGAGGTTTTGCATTTAGGTCTCTGATCCATTTAGAGTTGATTTTTCTGTATGGGGATATGTAGGGGTCCTGTTTCAATCTTCTGCATGTGGTCAGCCAGTTTTCCCAGCACCATTTACTGAATAGGTTCTCCTCTCCCCAGTGGTTGGTGATAGAGGCTTTGTCAATGTTGAATTGGTTGAGAAATTGAGGTTTTACTTCTGGAATCTCAATTTGATTCCATTAGTCTATATGCCTGTTCTTGCACCAATAGCAGGCTGTTTTGATTATTGTAGCTTTATAATAAAGTTTAAAGTTTGGGAGTGTGATACCTCCTGCTTTGTTTTTGTTTTGTTTTGTTTGCTGAGGATTTTTTTTTTCTATTCGTGGTCGTTTATGTTTCCATATGAATTCCTGTATTGTTGTTTATAGGTCTGAGAAGAATGTTGCTGGTAATTTGATGGACATTGTGTTAAATCTGTAGATTACCTTAGGTAGAATGGACATCTTAACAATGTTGATTCTTCCAATCCATGAGCATGGAATATTTTTCCACTTGTTTGTGTCATCTTTGATTTCTTTGAGCAGTACTTTGTAGTTTTCATTGTAAAGGTCTCTCACGTCTCTGGTTAGGAAGATGCCAAGGTATTTCTTTTCTTTTTTTTTTTTTTTGTGGCTATTGTGAATGAGATTGTGCTTTTTATTTGGGTTTCTGTTTGTTTATTATTGGTGTCTAGAAATGTGATCGTCTTTTGCACATTAATTTTATACCCTGAGACTTTGCCAAAGTCCTTTATCAGTGCAAGGAAGTTTCTGACAGATTCTCTTAGGTTCTTGAGGTATAGAATCATGTTGTCTGCAAAGAGGGATAACTTGATTTCCTCTTTTCCTATTTGGATACTTCCAATCACCTTCTCTCTCTAATTACTCTAGCTAGGACTTCCAAAACTATGTTGAACAGGAGGGGTGAGAGGTGAGCTGAATTCAAATATGTTGGGTTTAATTAAACTAACTAGGTTTAAATCAACCTGCATTATGCTCAGTTAAATCCATTCATTCTTTCATTCATAAAACAGTCTTTAAGTGCCTGCTGTATCATGCAGCCATGTACAAGACAGTGCTGACCTCTCAAACCAACAGAACAGCTGGAGAGAACAACCTGAATCACGTCTCTTGGATTTCACACTTTCTTGCTGCACTGGCCTTCCGATCCTTTGAACACACCTGCTTCATTCCTGCCTCAGGGCCTTTGCACTCGCTGTATCTACTCCTGGAAAGCACTTGCCCCAGATATCCAGAGAGCTCGCTCCTTCCCTTTACTCAGGTCTCTGCTCAGACACCACCTCCTCAGAGAGACTTTCTTTTCGTTGTTGTTTATGTTTTCTTAGCGGCTAGATCATACCTATCCTGATCTATCTTTACTAATTAATATTTAATTTCAATAGCTTTAGGGGATACGAACAGTTATTGGTTACATGGTTGTATACTGTATAGTGGTGAAGAAGTCTGGGCTTTAATTGTACCCCACCCCCACCTGTGCACATTGTACTCAATAGGTGATTTTTTTAATCCCTTCACCCCTTCCCCCTCCCCATTCTGAGTCTCCAGTATCCATTGTATCATCCTTCAGAGACTTTCTGTGACTGCCAGATTTCTTAGGGGCCACCAGCACCGCTACTCCCCCCGCCCCTTGAGGCTCTCTCTGCCTTTGCTCTGCTGGACCTGTCTTCACTGCACTTAGCCCCGCCTAAGATTATACTGTGCACACCATGTGTATGTGTGTTTGTATATTTTTAGTTCATTTCTGTCTCTCCCTCTAATGTAAGCCCGAGGAGGGTAGAGACTTTGCCAGCCTTTTACTGCAATATTCCCAGCACCAGAATTCCTGGCACGTGGTTGAATAAATATATGAAAGTTTTACACGTTAGATGGTTGATATAAGAAACTATAGAATTCAAGCAAAGTAAGAACTATGCATTGAGTTAAATAGAGTTGGGTTATGTTGTGCCAGGAAGGGTTCATTCCACAATTCGTGTGATAAATATTGACTGAGCATCTACTATGTGTCAGGCCCTGTTCAGTGCATTTGGGATACACGGGTGGCTAAAACGATCAAAACTCTCTGCCCTCATAGATTTCATACTCTAAGGAAAGTTGCGGAAGGGTTGAGATACATTAAATCAAATCTAGAAAACTTCAGTTGAGCCTGCTTGTATCAAGCTAGGCGGTTTCAAGTTGGACTGAGTTGTTTGGTACTGGGCTGGAATAACCTGGGCAATGCAGGACTAGTCAAGATGACTTAGACTAGATAAAACTGAGCTCAGCTGAGATTGGGTATATTGAGTTATGCTGGGCTGAATTAGGTTAGGTTGTATTGATTTAAGTCAGATTGAGTTGAGGCAAGAAGGAGTGAGTTAAGTTGAAAGTGTCACTTGTGGCCAAATGTGGTGACTCATGCCTGTAATCTCAGCACTTTGAGAGGCCAAGGAGTTCAAGACCATCCCGGGCAACACAGTGATACCTGGTCTCTATGAAAAAACAAAAAATTAGCTGGGCATGGCAGCGTGTACCTATAGTCCCAGCTACTCAGGAGGCTGAGGCAGAAAAATTGCCTAAGCCCAGAAGTTTGAGGCTGCAGTGAGCCATAATTGAGCCACTGCACCTCAGGATGACAGAGTGAGACCCCATCTCAAAAAAAAAGTGTCATTCGTGCTGTAAAAGTGTCTTGTTCTGAATTAATTGAATACATGTGGGGCAGGCTGAGTCGAGTTGAGTTTGGTGGGCTGGGCTGGACTTCATGGAGTTGGGTTGAAGGGAGAGAGTTTGTGCTGAGTTTTTGAGCCGTGTCAAGTTAGGCCCAAGTTTCCTCAGGCAGAGCTAGGTAGAGTCCAGATGAGATGAGGTATGTGTAGCTGGGCTGAGTGGAGCTGATCTATTGCATTGAATGACTCTGTACTGAGTCAGGCTGCCTAGACCTATAAGGACCCGAAATAGCACAGCCACCAACAGAGAACAGACTTGAGCTCCTTGGAGGAAAAGTCACCACCCTCTCCATCCAGCATGCTCCAGGCCTGCCCACTTCCTGGGAGGACCCCCGCCCTTCCCACCAGGCTAGGGGAGCCCTAGTCTTCTAGCTCCTCATCCTCAAACCATTCTGACAACTTTTTCACACATTCATTTCAGACAAGTCCCTTAGAGGTCCCCAAGCCCAGGTCCGTGGACCATCTTCTCCCAGGATCCTCCCTCTCTGTAGACTTGGGCCAACGATGGCTAACTGTACTGTACACAGCCACCTCTCTCCCTTTCAGCTTCCTGGATGAGCCCCTGATGGTTGTTCCCTCACAGCCTGGAGCTGCAGGGACACTCTGCTGAGTGCTCAGTCTTCTTGGTCGTGTGTAGCAGGCCCAGTCCCTCGGGTGCCACCAGGGACCTACTACAGCAGTTGGCCCTCAGTGTCCCACTCCCAGGGCACCGGCAGCAGCACCTTGTAACCAGCCAGCTGGAGACAATGTCCTTCCTGCTCCCCGTCCAGCCAAACCCTGAGCAAGGTTATAGCCACACCTGCCCAAAGGGGACATCCAGGTCAGGAGGGCCTCTCCAAACCCCAATTCTCCTGCCCTCCACACACCATCCCCAACGCCAGAGCAGGGCTGAGGGCTGGGTTCTCCAACCTCCAGCCTCCTGACTGTGACCACCACCACCCCCTCTTGTCACTGCCTTTCACCCCACCCCCAGTCTTTGCCGGGTACCCCCATCAACTCTTAAAACCAGGTAGGATTTCCTTGGGGCCTTGTAGAAGACCCCCCCATACACACCCACTCCCCATTTTTAGTTTTCCAAAGGGGCAGGAGGAGTCGCCTACACTGAGATATGTAGTTTGACACAGATTACGTCAAAAAAGTGTTTTTGAAAATTAACAGCAAGCAAAAAAAGTGAAGTTTTTCTCCTCCCAACATTGGTAGGAAGAAGGAAACAAGAGCTAGGAGGAGAAGAGGATAAAGAGAAAATAAGAAAATCCCAACTATGGTAAGACATGTGCCACGATAAGAGTGGGAACGTGGAAGAGAGGACCCAAAATACAAGGTCTGTCTTGATAGGGTTTTAAGAGGGAGCAGAACCTCCCCCTCTAGCTTCCTCCTGTCCCTCCCACTCTTTGAGGCCACAGAGAGCAAGGAAAGAAGTCTGGGCCTGAGTATCCCACCTACTGTGAGAGGCACATCCCATGAACCATGAGATTGAGGGGAGGGAGTTATGTGGGACCCTCAGGTGGCAGAGCCTTGCAAATCATTTGCATTCTCTCTGCCCCAGGACCTTTGTCCATATGGTTTCCTCTGCCTAGAGCTCTTTCCTGCCCTATGTATGCAGCCATTTCTTCCCTTTGCATAACCAGCTCCAACGTATCCTTCAGGCCCCACTCAGGTGTCACCTTCCCAGGAATGCTTCCCGCCTCTCCCCCACCATCACCAGTCAACCTCAGAGCATTGTGCCCTTCTCCTTTGCAGCCCTCATCCCAGTTCTCCTATTAGAATGTAAGTTCTGCAAAGGTTGGGACTTTGCCTCTATTGTTCATCACTGTATCCAGCACCTAGCACACTGTAGGTACTCAGACTAGTTTTGATGAATGAGTAAATGAATTTTACACACACACACACACACACACACACACACACACACACACACACACACAACTTACAGATGAACGAGTAGTCTGGAAAGCAGGGAGTGATGCCCCGGTTCACATGCAGAGTCAGTTGTGAAGCCCGGACTAGAACTCAGATCCCCCCACCCCCAGCGGCTAAGCCATGAGACCAATTCCTCTCGCACATCTGGACAAGATGCCGTGGTCTTCAAGCATGGAGTGAGGTAAGCACCGAGGTGGAGGCTGGTGTGAATTAGGGTTCCTCGCCTCCCTGTTCCCGCACTCAGCTCTGAAATTCTCTCCTCCCCGAAGGCACTGCCAAGGGCTGGGCTGGAAACTCCTCCCAGCCTTAATCCACTGCATCCGCCATCAAAACCCACTTGATTAGCCACTGCAGAATGACAGGCCTGGATGGAAAGTAGCAAGGCTCCTGTGTATCAAAAACAACTGTGCTGACAATCTGCTCCTGAGCCTCAACCTGCTGGATGGGGCAGGGCAGTGTCCCAGCCTTTGGAAGCCCCTCCCGCCTCTCCTTACTCCATGTGAAAGCATTCATCCACTATGTATCAGGCCTTCAAGGGTGTTATTGCATTTCATCTTCACAAGGATGTATGGAAGTAGACCCTATTATCCTCATTTCACAGATTAGGAAACTGTGGAGAGAGGTTAAGTACTTGCCCAGAACCACACAGCAGAAAGATCTATCTGACTACAAACCCAGTGTGCTGTGCCATTGCACTACCTACCTCCATCCTATCCCTCCTCCCCTTGACCTAGCACCAGGACTGCATGCAACAAGTCTCATGGGTGTCTGTCGGGTTCAGCTTCTTTGGATCTGTGGGGTCCCAAGAGCCCTATGAAAACCTCCACAGGACACCATGGAGCAGTTCGTGGCTGGAGTTTCAAAACTCAAGCCCAAGAACAAGTCTGCCTATGAACACAAGCATGTACACACACGTGCATACATACACACAGTAAGAGCAGGGCCGGTCTCCATGGTTTTCCGATGTAAGAGGCATTTGAACAGAAGCCTCAGCTGCTGGAAGCCATCTGAGAGACAAACCATTGGCCCCAGAGCCTCTCCAGATGAAGAGTCATCTCGTGTCTTCCTCACAGGTAGGGCAAGGCAGCCTCCCCAACTCCTCCCAGTCCCTTCCCTGGATGGCAGTGCAAGACTCCTCACTAACTTGGCAGGTGAGGCTGGCCATGGGTGGGAAGCCCCAAAGGATCTGATGGGGACAAAGGGTGGAGCACAAGGCAGCGTGTGAGTGGGATGATCCCAGGGAGTGAGGGGCTGGGAGACAGGGAGGAGAACATTCCTGCCAAAAATGGCTAACTGAAACTCATCATGGAGACATGCTCACACAAATCCAAGTCAGGGGACATTTTGCTAGATGGTATCTAGATTCCTCAGAAATGTCCATATCAAGAAAGGTGATTTTTTAAAAGACTGGGAAACTGTTCAGAGCTAATGGTGGCTAAAGAGTCAGGACAACCACTATAAAATGTGCTAGAGGACATTACTTAGAAAATTGGGAACATCTGAATGTGGGCTAAGTATTAGATGATAACATAGCATCAAAGTTAAAAATTTTAGGACGAAAATTGTACTGTGATAACAAAGGAGAGCGTCCTTTTTTTAAAAGCGCTGTGTGCTGAAGTTGGAAGGGCAAGGTCTGTTATTTACTCTCAATGCAAGAGAGAGGTGAGGAGGAAGGAGGGAGGGAGGGAGGGAAAGAAGAGGGAGAAAGTATGTCAGTGACTGGCGAATCTAGAGAATAGGTATAGGAATGTTTGTTGTACAATTCTCACAACTTTTCTGGTTTTCAAAAGTTTTCAAAATAAAAGGCGGGGGGAAGGTGATTGGCTAGACTGAGAAAATAGGAGACGGTATCCCAAAAACAGCTGTAGGAATGACAACAGGGTTGGTGGGGGAAACAGTGGAACCAGCCTGCACTAAGAGAGAAGGGACTGGGGTGGGGGGAGTCTGCTGTAGCCAGATCACACATGGCTTTCAAATCCAGGGGGGAGATTCGCCCTGGTCCCATGGAGTTATGGGCAAAAGAGAAGATGGAGACGGGGTCCTAGGGTGATACATGGGGCAGCAGTGGGGTGGGAGAAGACAGAGAGAGGGAAAGAGGGAGGGAGGGAGGGAGGGAGAGAGGAAGATGGGGAGGGAGGGAGAAAGAGAGAGAGAGACACTGAAAGCAGGGAGGAACTGAAAGAGAAGAGGGCTGGCCAAATGCTATGGGACCAGATGGACCGCAAGTCTAAGCACATGCACTGGTGAGTCCCAGTGACAGGTAGGGATGCCAGGAGGTGAAGTGGAGGGTGGAGGTTCATGGGCTTGGACGCCAGCTCACCGCACCACTGGCACTTTGTAGCCCACACACACCAGGTTGGACATCAGCATGGCGAGGCAGAGAGAGGGACTTTGGGTGCAGTCCAGCCGGGCCAGTTCCTACACCTCCACTCGCTGCCTCAGCTTCTTCATCTGTGAAAGAGGATAATGGCCTGCACACCGTACGGGCTGGCTGTTGTGAGCCTTGGGCAAGCTTATGTATGCGAGTGCCAGAAAGTGTGTGAAGAATATTAGCCATTCCACTAATAATCCTGCTAACTCTCATCTGTGAAATGGGTATCCACACATCCCCTGCTCCAGACGCCCACCATGCCCACCATGCAGCTGGGAGGGAGAGACTGAGAAGAAGATGAGGGAGGAGGGGAAGGGGGTGCTGCAGTGAGGGAGGTCACAGAGGTCGGGCTCCTCGTGAGACCTGTTGTCTGGGAAAGGCTCCCTGAAAGCGTGACATTTGGGCAAAAACATTTTAGGAAGAGGTGAGGGAGAGGGTCTGCCAGATCCTAGGGAAGCCATTCCAGGCAGCGAGAACAGCAAGGGCAAGGTTTCTACGGAGGAGAGGACAAACATGGCGAGCAACTGCCAGGAGGCCAGGAGGGAGCGAGGGGCAGGGAGGGGAAGGTCCAGGCCAGCTGACCCACATTTTTGCGGATCACTCTGGCTCCAAAGTTGACAATAGACTGAAGGGGAAAAGGACAGAACTGAGGACGCTAACTTAATAGTCCAGCAGTGAATGATGTTGGCTGGGACAGAAGCAGATGGTTTTATGACAAAAGCGGAGACTGGGCCGTCCACGTGGAACCCCAGTGGAGGCTGAGAAGTGGGTGGATGATGAATAAACGTTTGCAGGTTAACTCAGCAGGGCTTCCTTAAAAAGGCCCTGCCACTACCCTGCTTGGTTATTGCAGAGTCTAGAGAATGGTGGCTGACAGATCTCAGTGCTCATGCCCTGGGCCAGGGGCCTGACCCACAGCAGTAGACACCCCAGAAATAAGCTGTCAGGACCCACGCAGGCTGACGTGGAAAGCAGCTGATGGGCCCCCAGCATTCCACGGACAGCCTCTATGTTGCAGCCGAGCAGGAAAGGGGTATCCCCAGAGCCTGCGAGCCCCTCCCCACCACTCCCTGCCCAGATAGGACCGCAGAGGCCACAGGTTACCGAGAGGGAGCTCACACCCCAGCAAAGATTGATGCCTTTTAAACAGACCCAGAGTGAGAAGGACAGAGAAAGTCAATATTTGTCCGAGCAAGCCAAACAGGCCGGCTCGCCCAGGAATGTGAGGGAGGGAGGGAGGCCCAGTGCCCAGAGAACATTATTTCAACAGACAGATATTTGGAAATCGTCGCTGTCCTGTGGGTCGGGGGAGGGGGCACAGTTCATCTAGCCCTGATTTCTGCCCAGGGATGGATGGGCAGGCCCAGTGTCGAGGGGAAGGCTGAGAGGGAAAGGTCAGGCTCACATCATTAGGGCAGAGGAACCAGACCCCCCACATCCTTCGACTGGTAATCAAGGCAGCAAGGGGAAGGGATTTGACCCGGGACATGCTGGTGAAGCCTTCCGGTGGTCTTTTGCAACGTTCAGGTGGACTTGCAAACACCTCAGCCTGCCCTGCCCGGATCTCCACACCCAGGCCCTGCTCACCTGTCTCTTCTCACCTCCTGGCGCCCTCCAGTTAACCTGGGCAATTTAAGGCCCCAAAACACAACTGGTGCCAAGCTTGTTTTCCCCACGCTGCTTTTGTACACACCATTCCCCTACCTGACACACTTTCTGTTAACTCCGATTTGTTCTTCAGACCCTGGTTCAAAGTTCATTATGCCCGTAGCTTTCGAGCTTTGAGGTCAAGAACTGGGGGCTCTGATGCAGGCAATGCTGGATGTACTGGTCACTGCCCTGATGGTCGGCAAGCTCCTTAACCTCTGCGAGCCCCGTCTTCTTACCTGCAAGATGGTGAGGTCTGCTGAACAATGCTCCCCACATCCTCATCCACAGGGCCTGTGAACATCAGGTATCAGGTCCAAGCACTTTGCACCATGTCTGGCACACAGTGGAGGCCACTGCATGACCATCTACTTCACCATCACCATGAGCCATGCCTGAAGCCACTGGCCAGGTGTCCTGCCCTTACTTGAGGCAGCAGCCCAATGTGGGAACTCGTGTCCAGAGGTTGTGAACCCTCTCTCTGGGCACTTCCCAGAAGCCTCTGCTTCTCCCAGTGCCACCCAGGAGAAGCCACCTGGAAGCCTGCTATGGAGACAATCCCAGCTGGGTGATGTACCTGCCTGTCTGCCCTGCAGGCCCTGACTACTTCCAGAGATCTCTGACATTGTCAATGGGACTTTGCAGATGTGATTCATGTTGAGCTGGGTGATCTTCATGAATTATCCAGGTTGGCCCTCTGTAATCACAAAGATCCTTATAAAAGGGAGGCAGGGAGGTCACAGTGAGAGGAGGAGATGGGATGACAGAAGCAGACTGGAACGAGGCAGGGGCCATGAACTGAGGAATGCAGGTGGCCCCTAGAAGCTAAAAAAGGTCAACAAAATGGAATCCCCCCGCCCAGAACCTCCAGAAGCAACAGCCGAGCCAACAACTTGTGAAGCTTGCTAGGGCCTTCTGATCTCCAAGCTGAAAGATGATACATTTGTGTAGTTTTAAACCACTAAGTTTATAGTAATTTGTTACAGCAGCAACAGGAAACTAATTCAGTTCAGTACAACCTCCAGGTTTCTTGTAAGAAATAAATAATAGTGATACATAAATATCTCTTAGCCAGTGCTTAACCTGATACCGAGGAAGGCTCGGGGGCTGCTGGGTGTCCCTGCTGGTGCTACCACATCCCTGACCACCCCACAGTCCCTTCCAACTTGGTCTTTAGTTGCCTGTTTACATCTCTGCCAGTCCCTCGAGATTGCAAGCAACTGGGGGACAGGCACACAGTATCCTGTTAGTCTTGATATCACCAACGCCAGTCTCTTAGCAAGTGGGCAATAAATGCCGAGTGAACGGATCCTGGCATCTGTCCATACACAGTGCAGCTTTATTCATACAAATCCTACCATATCAGGGACCAAACCTGAGAATCCAGATGCCAGAGGAGAGGTCTGGAAATGATCGGGGCGCCTGCAGGGCAGACAGGCAGGTGTCAATCACTGGGCTGAGTTGTCTCCAGGGCAGATTTCCAGGTGGCTTCTCCTGGTGGAACTGTGAGAAGCTGAGGCTCAGGGACATGTCCAGACAGATGGCTCACAACCTCTGGACATGAGTTCCCACTTCGGGCTGCTGCCTCAGGTAAGGGCAGCACACGTGACCAGCAACCTCAGCCATGGCTCACAGTGATGGGGAGGTTGATGTGCACCGTCCAGGGGCCTCCACTGTGTGCCAGACACGGTGCAAGGTGTTTTATGTCGATGCTCAAGTGTCTGTTGTCCTCCCTGTCTACCAGGGAAGAAGTGGAAGCTCCAACAGGTTATGCAGTCTATCCAAAGCCACACAGCTCATGAGCAGCTGGGCCAAGATGCAACCCCCAGCTGTTTGCCTCCAGAGCCTGTTCTTGTCCTCACCACCCTCCACTGCCTGTCAGGCCAGCCTGTTCTCAGATTCGCGTCATCTCTCCCACACAAGTTGGAGAGGACCTCAGGACAGACAGCTTGGTGTACTTGCCTGTGCCCCTCTATATTCATTCAACAAACATTCAGCAAACCTCCTCTGGGGATTGGGAACAGAGACGGCGTCCAGCCCAGTGGGGGAGACAGACCCTGGGCAGTCACAACACAGTGCTCAGTACTGGAATAGTGGGACACTGAAGGCCATGAGGATCCGGGGGTGGGCATCAGTGTCTAAGGGGTATAAGATATACAGCTCCCACAATAACAGCCAAATACATGGCGAGGGGGCACCCTTAGGAAGAGGGAATTCCAGGCCAAAGGAACAGCATACGCAAAGGCCTAGAGTATGGTACATTCAGGAAAGCCCAGGTTGTTTGGGGTGACTGAAGGGTAGTGGGTCAGAGAAAGATAAAGCCGGAGCCTGAGCAGGGGCTAGACATAGGCCACAGCACGGAGAGTGCACTCAAGCCCAAGGGTACCAGGACACCGTGGAAAGGGTTTAAGCAAGATAAGGACTTGGTCAAATTTCACCATCTTCGTAAAATAATAAAAACAACTATCGTGTATCTGTGCTTGTTATATCCCAGCCACTCTTCTAAACACACTACATGAATTCATTCACTTAACCCTCACTACAGCATCATTACCATCATAAAACATCCCTGGTTTACAGTTGAGGAAACGGTAGCACAGAGAGGTTGAGTCACAGCTAGTAAATGGCAGAAATGAGATTTGAACCCAGTTGATCTGGCACCAGAGCCCATGTCCTCACTCCAGCTGAACTCTTTTCCTGGGAGGCAGGATTTAGATGTGTCTGGGTGACACCAGAACCTGGCACTGGGCAAAGCAAAGAGGAAGTGTCAGGGAATTCTGGGCTAGGCTGCCCAGCAAGTGGGCCTGGCTCAAGGAAAGAGATTCTGCTCTCTAAGATACTCTGGCCCAAGGCAGCTGGTTAACCACACATACACACTCCTTCCTCCCATAGTCTTGGGTCCCCTGGGACTGGCTGATGTTTCAGGAACCCTCTCTGCCCTAGTGCCTACCCACCCACAGCGCTGCTGTAGTTCTGGGGCTTGCCTTATCATCTTCCCAGATTTCCCAGCTGGGTCTCTCCAGCTCTGATTTTTCTGAAAGGTCTTCCGCTTTCTGCAGATCCTATCTCCCCGTGTGTTTCCCATTAGCTAAGCGATTAGCACTCACTCATTTACATAAGCACAGAGGCCCCCAGACCCACAGGATCCATAGCCTCTACTTGACTGGAAAGGAGCTCCCTCCGCAAACCCTTCCGGGTGCCTTCTGTAGCCACTTGTCCTCTCGGTGCCTCCGTTTCCTCATCTTTAAAGTGGGAATAATGATACATGTAGTTCCTGGGGCTGTTGCAATAATGACATACTTAAGCAATAGCTAGTCAATAACTAATCCCTAGCTATTATTGATGCTATTACTGCCATCCAGAAAATCACTACAGTTAAAGAAAAACAGGAAGACAGAATCCAATTCTGTCATAGCCATTCTTTTTTAAAAGATGAATAATACTTTTTTGTCACATAGATTTAAGGTATACAATGTGGTGTTTTGATTTACATATACAATGCGAAACGATTACCACAATCAAGCTCATTGCCATGCCCATCCTTCATATGGTTACTTTTGTTGTTGTGTGTGGTGAAAACATTCAAGGTTACTCTCCTGGCAAACTTCAAGTAGATAGTATTATTACTGTAGTCACTACGTTGTACAATAGATCTGCTGAGTATATTCCTCCCATTCAAATGTCAAATTTGTCCTTTGACATCTCCCCCATGCCGGCCCCCTCCACTGCACCCAGGCCCTGGTAACCACCACTCTACTCTCTGCTTCTATGAGTTCAGCTTTTTCAGATTCCACATATGAGTGAGAACATGTCATATTTGTCTCTCTGTGTCTGGCTTATTTCACTTAGTACAATGTCCTCCAAGTTTGTCCCTGTTGTCACAAATGGCAGGATTTCCTTCTTTTTTAAGGCTGAAGAGTATTTCACTGTATATGAGTGTGTGTGTGTGTGTGTGTGTGTGTGTGTGTGTGTGTGTGTGTTCTCCTTTATCCATTCATCCACTGACAGACACTTGGATTATTTCCATATCTTGGCTGTTGCGAACAATGCTGCAGTGAACATGGGTGTCCAAATAGCTCTCTGACATACTGACTCAATTTCCCTTGGCTGTATACCCAGAAGTGGAAATTGCTGGGGCTGTTGTAGCCATTCTGAACAGCAAAAAGAAACAAACCTACATGCATCACTGATTAGGATTCAGGAATCCCTGCTTCGCAGCGGGCAATGAGCCAGGAGCTTCCATAATGTTCTCTCATTTAATTCTCTCTACTTCTCTATGAGATAAGAATTGTCATCCCCATGTTACAGATGAGAAAACTAAGTGTGGAGACGCAATGTCATTTAACCAAGATCCACATGCCCTGTGAGTGGTTTTGAGCCCAGGTCTACCTGACTGCATAAGTCTGGCCTCACTCTATTGGACCGTGCTGCATTCCCAGGCCCAACCTACCTTACACCCAGGTTTCCTCTGAAATGCAGTGAGAGTAATGAGCCCTTGTGGAGCTGCTGCTGCTCTCAGTGCTATAAGACTCGTAAAACAGACCGGCAGGAAGTGTTCTTGTGCAAGATATCGCAAATAAGAGCCAGCATGTAGTAGACTCTTGCTACAGGTCAGCATGCTCGTGAATCTAATCCTTACAACAACCCCATGAAGCAGGTTATCCCCATTTTATAGATGAGAAAACTGAGGCACAGAGAGGTAGAGTGACTTGCCTAAAGTTATACAACTGGTAAATGGCACTTGAACCTGGTGGCCTGGCTCTAGCCCTTATGCCCTTAACCTGCTGAGAGGTCATTCATTCTCTCTCTCTCTGTCTCTCACTCTCTCTCTCAGCATTCCCAATGATCCAGGTCACCGCACCTGTTCTGGGCCAGCGCCACCATCTACTGTTTCTAAGATGTCCCTGGATGAAGAAACCTAGCAAAGTAGGGAAGGGAACCTCTCAGGTCCTAGGCCTGCCAGTTCCCAAGGCATCTGCTTTGGAATGAGCCACGCCCTGATGCACGGGAGCTCAGGCAGCCTCAGGGCCCACTTCCCTATCTGTACTTGCTGCTGTTTAAATACGGGCCTTAGATTGTGATCCCAATATGAGGCCATGTGGCTATTCCCTGGGCCCTCACCGTGGCCCATCTGTTACCCTTTAGCAGGACTGAGAGGTCTTGGCTAAATGGCAGGGACATGGATCTGTGGATACATGCATAAGCTCTTATGCCACCCAGCAGGCATGTGTCCTCAGTTCCAGCCTGGCTTTGAGAAGAGAAAAGCACGTCATGCCTTTCTGTGTCCTCCTTTCCCCACGGTCCCTGGGTGTCTGGGCCCTGCTCCTCCTCCAGGGACAATCTAGGGAAGATGCTCTCGAGCCTCCTGGGGGTCCAGCACTCTACCCATGCAGCACCCAGACTCAGAGCCACCCACTCCCATCCTCAGAATCCCAGGATCTGCTCTTCCTGAACTCTGGGAATCACCTGGGAACCCCGACACAGCAGCTCAAATAACAAAGGTCTTTGTAGATTACTAAGCCTTTCGAAGCTCTCCTTCCAGCAGCTTGACTAGCTGACAGGTACGAACAACAGACAGGACAGGCAAAGGTTCTGTCTACACAAGCAATCCATTGAGAAAAGAGGAGGAAAAGAAACTTGTCTGCAGGTGTGAACACAACTGTCTACTGGGAAAATGGCCTCCTAAGTGCTAAGCCCTAGGCCCAGTCTGCCATCATGTCATTTATCCATTTTTTCCTCAGATTAAGGCCACTGGACAAAGAAGCCAGCAAGCTAATCTCAACAGGAGAGCAGTCTGTCACTGGCTTTCTGTGTGACCTTAAGAAAAGTCCTCCCATCCCCCAGATTCCTATAAAATAAGGATTTGACCACTGCACCCTCCTGGAGCTGAATGATACAGATTTCTAGGGCTCTGGTCCAGACTGACTCTGCACTTATCAGCTCCAGATTCTCAGGGAAACACTCGCTAATGCCCAGATGTGATCATGGAAGGTGTTTCCACACCACCCACCCCAATGTCTCATTCCAGTTTGCCCCACACCTTGTCCCCTTGGGAAGAGAAGGACACACCTAGAAAAGATTCTCAGGACATCTTGGATCTGCCAGAGGGTGGACCTGTTGGCTGGAAGCCCCAGCCATTGAGCCAAGCAATTGTCCCCCTAATTAAAGACATACCCTGGACTATGGAGAGAGCCAGTGGGGACTGACTCATTTACGCTTGGCCCAGGAGCCAGACTGTGCTGAGGAGCCCTGCTCTCTGGCTCATAGGAGGAGGTGACCCTCTTTTTTGGAAATGAGTTGAGCTGTTCCCCCTCAGGAAAAACAATCTCTTTTTTTCTATGTAAATAAAACATCTCAGCCAAGATAGGAGTTCTACTATAAACTCTACCCAAGAATTCCAAGTCCTATTCCAGGTGCCTTCTCTGGGTTTCCTCCCTCTGTGGAAAACAGATTTCCTCAGATAAGGCTGCGGCTTCCATAACCAGAAACCCATGAGATGCTCTGGAGAATGGTGGATCTAGATGGACAGGGACCAGAGTCCCAAGGCCCACCACCTCAGACATCCCGGCTGCTGCAGCTACATTCTCCTCTGCCCCTTCCAACTCTATCTCTTGTCTAGAGAGGCCCAGAAGAGGTCTCTTGGGCCCCCCTCCCACTTGTTTCACAAACACCTTAAGCTCAGCATATTAACACTGAACCTATCCTCCCCCTCAGGATTCCTCACTGTCCTGTAGATCACCCCAGCCAGAAACCCAACTCCTCCCACTCTCTTACACCCCACACCAGTGGGTGGCCAAGCCCTAGCAATGCCCATTCCAAGGAGTTCCCAAATGCCTCCATGGCCTCACCTCCACAGTGCCACCCTAGCCCATGCACTGTCCCTTCTGCCTGGGGCACTATAATCCGCTCTTCACATGGCAGCTAAGGTGATGGTCTAAGCCCAAGTCTGACCATCTCGCCCCTTCTTAATCACCAGTACTCCCCTCCTAGACCAGGAAGAGGAAGATGAAGTGGGTTCCGTGACTGTACAGGCCCCTGAGGACAGTCTGCATCTCCCGACACACACCATCTGCTCGATGCCCTGATAACACCTTCTGTTCTGCCGTCCTCACATTCTGGGCCGCTTCCCACCTTTGTGCCTTCCTACATGCTGTTCCCTCAGCCAGGAATGCCTTTCCCCCTCCTCCCCATTTGGATAGCTCCCATACATCTTCCAGATTCAGCTCAAGGCACTGCCTCCCTCAGGAGACCACCCCAATGCCCAGGTTGGGGCACACCTCCCACGTGTCCTAGCAGAGTCTGAGGTGACTCTGTAGGGACTCGTGGTCTCAACCTCCTCTGACTGTGTCTCATTCCTCAGTGTCTCTCCAGAGCTCATTAGAGCCTGGCACATAGTAGGTATTCAGAAAAGGTTGGCTAAACTGAGCTGAACATTTTCAGATCAAAAAAAAAATGAAGAAGTTAATGGGTTTATATGTTGAGTAAGAAATGCCCAAGGAGCTCTGTGTGCCAGGCTCTGCATCATGTGTATAGAAATCAGTCACGTTACCAGAATTACAGAGTGGCCAAAGAGTGAGGCGGCGATATCTGGTACCTAGCAATGTGACTGAAACAGACTGTGTATTCAAAAAGAACTCAAACTGGATGCAGTGGCTCTTACCTGTAATCCTAGCACTTTGAGAAGTGGAGGCAAGAGGATTGCCTGAGTCCAGGAGTTTGAGACCAGCCCAGGCAACTTGGCAAGACCTTTTCCTTACAATAAACAAAAAAATTAGTCAGGCATTGTGGCATGCACCTGTAGTTCCAGCTACTTGGAAGGCTGAGGCAGAAGGATCACCTGAGCCCAGCAAGTCAAGGCTGTGGTGGCCATGAGCATGCCACTGCACTCCAGCCTGGGTGACAGAGTGAGACTCCAACTCAAAACAAAACAAAACAAAATAAAAAACAAAAAGAACTCAAGTGAGCTGAGCACAATGGTGCATAACTGTAATCCCAGCACTTTGGGAGGCCAAGGTGGAAGGATCGCTTGAGCCCAGGAGTTCAAGACTAGCCTGGACCTCACTTCTATAACAAATATAGTGAAACCTCACTTCTATAAGAAATCCAAAAATTAACGGGGCATGGTGGTGTGTGCTTGTAATCCCAACTACTTGGGAGGCTGAGGTGGAAGGACTGCTGGTACCCAGGAGTTTGAGGTTTCAGTGAGCCATGATCATGCCACTGCACTCCAGCCTGGGTGGGTGATAGAGTGAGACCCTGACTCAAAAAAAAAAAAAAAGAACCTGGGCTCGGTGGCTCAGCCTGTAATCCCGCGCCTTTGGGAGGCTGAGGTGAGTGGGTTGCCTGAGCCCACAGGTTCGAGACCCGCCTGGGCAGGCGAGACCTCATCTCTACAATAAATTAAAAAATTAGCTGGGTGTGGTAGCGCGCGCCTGTAGTTCCAGCTACTTGGAAGGCTGAATGGAAGGATCGCCAGAGCCCAGCAGGTCGAGGCTGCGGTGGCCGGGAGTGGCCACTACACTCCAGTCTGGGCGACAGAGTAAGACTCCAACTCAAAAAAAAAAAAGAACTTCAATGAAAGAATAGAGTACAAAAGGTAAACTCCAGTTTACCCCAGTGAGCCACGAACCACCCAGAAGTGACCAATTTTTAATTTCATTTAAAAAGTCATGATTATAAACTCCACCGCCTACTGTTCTTCTTGACTATAATTTATTCTCCTAACATTAAAGATGGCCTTTCTGTGTAACCAGAATCCCTCCTGCTCTCTTGGATGCCCAGTTCATCTTATTCTTTCTAGGGGTGTGGACACTCCTCCCTGCCCAGCCCCCAGTCCCTCACCTCCCTGCTCCACACAGCTGGATCCCTGGCCTGAAAGTGGCCTTGCTGAGACAACCACGGAGAAGGAATGGCTGCCTCTCTTCCTATATATCCCCTCAAGGGACTCGCTAGGGTGGCGATAAACCTCTCTCAGTTTTCCTACCCCCACTTTCCCCCAGGGAGCCGCAGGCTGATGGGGAGACACAAGCCACCTCCACCTCAGAGGAGAGGATGCTAGGAAACCCTGGCCCCACCTACTCACTGCAGAAGCAGTGGCTGGTGGCTGCAGAAGCAGTGGCTGGTGGCTGTGGCTGCAGTCACAAATCAAGATAATGGGCCTCGCAGGAGTGGGGGCTGAGATGGGGGGGCCTGCTTATTGTGTTCCCAGCAATGCGGGCAAGAGGCTTGCCAAGGACCCCCCTCAAAGAAGCAATCAGGAGAACCACATGTGTATCTGCATAATATTTGCATTCAATTTGCTTCTGATTTACATAAGTCCCCTAGCCAGGGCCCATCTTCTTGGGCAGTTCACTAGGTAAACTTGTCCCTCCTCTCCTGGAAATGGCCAGCCTTTTCTCGGGGCTTCTGAAAACTCCGCTCTTAGCTTGCCTAGGTCACCTGGGGCATGGGCTGGGGGCTGGATTCCCAAAGACCAAGCATCCCAGGCTGGCCAGGTCCTGCATCAGGATACACAGCTATGACGGAGCCCAGGGAGAAGCACCCATCAGTCTCCACGTGCTACCTGTTCCCAGTTCCCCTCACGATCTTCCCTTCAACGAAGCACAGGGAAAATTAAAACTGGAAGTGGGAAGTTCTGACTAGGACAGAGAAATCTAGGACACTTTATGAAGCAAGTACTTGAGCAAAGTTTCGAGGAAGAATGGGATGTGAACAGGTCATGGGGACCACAGTGATAAGAGAAGCATTCATCCACAGCATGATTCAAATATTCAGTCAATAAATTAGATGGGTAGGTGGATGATAAGTGATCGGCAGATAATAAATATAGAGATTGCATTGGTAGATGACAAGTGACTGATAGGTAATAGACATATAGATTGCAAGGTTAGAGGGGAGATGATAAATAATTGATAGATTGATAAAATAAAGAAGGAAAGGAAGAAAGAAAAGATAGACATAGATAGACAGACAGACTGACCGATAAATGATACTTCTAGCTTAGCTCTGTGCCAGGTGCCAGAGATGCAGGGATGGGTTAGGTTGCTCCCTTTAGCCTGCAAGACAGACAAGCAAGCAGTTAATTAAAATTCAGCAGGGTGTGTGCTATGCCAGAGAGATGTACAAATTGTTGTGGAAGCACAGAGAAGAAGATTATTGATTCAGCTGGGAAAGAGATAGGGAAAGATGTGGAAGAGAGTGACATGTGAACTGAATTCCTGAAGAACAAAAAGAAGGCCATCAGGCCGGGTTCGGTGGCTCAGCCTGTAATCCCAGCACTTTGGAGGCACAGGCAAGTGGATTGCCTGAGCCCACAGGTTCAAGATCAGCCCAGGCAAATTGGCAAGACCTCGTCTCTACAATACTTATTCAAAAACTAGCCAGGTGTGGTAGTGCAAGCCGGTAGTTCCAGCTACTTGGAAGGCTGAGGTGGAAGGAGCCCAGCAGGTCGACGCTGGGGTGGCCATGAGTGTGCCACTGTACTCCAGCCTGGGCGATGGAGTGAGACTCCAACTCAAAAATAAAAATAAATAAAAAGAAGGTCACCAACAGAACAGGGAGCAGAGAAGAGCATTCCAGATAGAGGAAATAGTCTGAGACAAGACATTAAGGTATGTTTGAAATACAAAGGGGCCAGGCAGAGAGGGAGAATTCCAATACAAGACAATCAGACTAAAGCAAACAAGGTAAAGGATGTTCCCAGTAGAAGGACAACTGCAGAGTCTAGAAAAACCCTCTGAGCTAAAAAAAGAAAAAAGGTAGTTATGGACCTGGCGTTGTGGCTCATGCCTGTAGTTCTAGTACTTTAGGAGGCTGAGGTAGGAGAAATGCTTGCCCAGGAGTTGAAGACCAGCCTGGGCAACACAAAAAGACCTTGTCTCTACAAGAATCAAAAAATAAGCTAGATATGGTGGTGGGTGCCCATAGTTCCAGCTACTCAGAAGGCTGAGACCAGACAATCGCCTGAGCCCATGAAATCAAGGCTACAGTGAATCGTGATTGTGCCACTGCATACAGCTTGGGTGGCAGTGAGACCCTGCCTCATAAAAACGATAATAGATAATAAATGTAAAAGGTGGTTATAGATGCTTTGCAGAAAGTACCTATAGTTTCAAAGGGACAGTTACAAATTGCAAGGCTGAGAGATTGGGGATAAATTGGACAGCTAAGGTGAAGAAATGCTATAGAAAGGAGATGGTGAAGGGTAGAGGGATGGGTGGAAGGAAAATCAGATTCGCCATCTAGCTTGTCATTTTTATAAATACTGGGAGAACTAAATGGGCAAATGAGGAGGTTGCTGGTGAATGGATCAGCATGTATGATGGAGGAAAAGAAGAGAGGGCAGGATGGAGGGAGGGAGAGAAACAGGCAGGCCTATTGAGGAGTAAATGTAGATGAGTGGCTGACTCTCGTGTGGGAGAGGAACCTACTCACCTGTAAGGAGATATGGGAAGAGAAGACCTCTAGATTGAAAGAGAAGATAATTTCTCATCTTGAAGGAGATAGAGAGACCCTATTAATAATAGTAATGGTGACAGTAAATGTTTACATTTGAAGATAACTCACATTTACAAAAGAATGACTACATACGTGTTTATTTCACTGAAAATTTTCAAAGATGAAACTCGGGTTTGGCACCCTACAACTACCTCAGCTGGAAGCTACACAGCCATAGTGACAGGGTTTTCCTACCTGCCATTCAGCACACCTGCTAACTCTCGCTCTAGGGAACAGAGTGACAACAGAATGGAGCATGTGACATAGGTATTGTCCCGAAGAATCTGGGAGCCGTGGTGGCTGTCAGTGTGGGTCCGGTCCACAGCCACCAATGACAGCCGGGGTGTAACCCACAGACACGCATCGGGTCAGGGGGTGGGCAGGGGGAGGAAGGAATGTGGCGAGAAATGAGGGTATTTGAAAGGACAAATGTAGGCACACACACCCTAGACCAAGGCCACACAGAAGTGCCAGTCCATGTGAGTCTGACATGACCAGAGCTTGGCAGAAGGAACCAAGAAGACTTCCTGGATGAGGCAGCACCTAGGCTTAGGTGAAGGGCAGTTGGTGGATGGGAGAGGTAGGAAGGCTGAAGGGACACAGAGTTGGGAAATTATCAATTCAATTAGCCCCCATCTTTCAATCTACTCCATCAACAGTTTTTGAACTCATCAATTTTGATGTCTTTCAGTGCTTCTGCTATTTATGTGTCACCTCTTCCACACTGGCAAAACATTTCTCTTTGACAAAAAGGAAGTCGCTCGGGGAGCAATCAGTTGAATGTGGAGGGTGGAGCATGGGGGTCATGCTGTTTTTGGTCAAAAACTGCTGAACACTCAGTGTGGTGTGGGAAGCTGCACTCGTAAATCACCCATCATGAAATGGGCAAATGCGTTGAAAGAATCTCCAAAAAAAAAAAAAAAATCACTGAAGCCAAAAGCAGCCTCTCTCACTACAACGCTAGCTGGTACATTGATGCCAGTGGGTTCCTAAGAACACTTACCTAGCAGGAGAAACCTGCACTACAAGGGGCCCACCATTCAAAAGATAATTCTGGGTTTTTTTTAACTTCTTAGTCAGGACATACAGAAAGTACTGGGGGCCTTCTATGAGTGGATTGCCTGAGTCCGCGGGTTCGAGACCCACCTGGGCAACTTGGCGAGACCTTGTCTCTACAATAAATCAAAATTAGCTGGGTGTGGTAGCACGCACCTGTAGTTCTGACACTTGGAAGGCTGAGGCGGAAGGATCACCGGAGCCCAGCAGGGCAAGACTGCAGTGGCCGGGAGCGTGCCGCTGCACTCCAGTCTGGGAGACAGAGTGAGACTCCACTCAAAAAAAAAAAGGGAGGCCATTCTAGTCCCAGCTCAGCCTGCTTGCATGTAATCTCATCATACCTCTTCCTTCTCTGACCTCCGCTTTCTCAATAATAACAACCAACATGTACTGTGTGGTTACCATGTGCCTTGTTCTAAGCAAGCATTAGCTCATGTAATTGTCCTAAGCCCTGGCAGGTGGATGTCATTACTCCTGTTTTATAGACAAGTAGGGGAGGCACCAGGAGGTTAAATGGCTTGTTCAAGGTCACAGAGCTAGCAGGCCACAGAGTCAGGGTTTGAACAGGCAGTGCAGCTTTGGTCATGGGGCCGGGTGCTTCCAGCTCTGGCACCTAGGGCCTTATTTGCCCAGCCTGAAGAGGGTTTTAATGGGCACAGATGCCTACCCCCAGGGGAGCCAAGGCTTCCCCAAGAGAAAGCACACACCCTCCTCCAGAAACTCCACAGAGCCTTCCACAGGCCACAGCTGGATGCTCATGGAAATTCTACTTTTTTTCCCCAGCTCCCAACGGTTGCCACAGTTTACAAAACTCAAAGATCCTTAGCCCTTCCCCTGTCTGCCCTTCAGCCCTGCCAGTTGTGAACTTTATACCTTCAGCTTTTTTCTGGCTCTTGACAAATGGAAAACGAATCATTCTCAGGATTGGTGTGTGTGTGTGTGTGTGTGTGTGTGTGTGTGTGTGTGTGTGTGTGTGTGTGTTTGTGTCTGTCTGTCTATTTCCCTGCCCATAGAGGAAAAGGACACTTGGGGCCCTTCCCCGAACTCCCAATTTTACAACACCAGAAGAGACAAGGAGCTGGACAAAAATTCACAGAGGTGGCCACCGCTCCTACCCACCCACCCCCATGCTGCCATGGGCCACACAGTCAACCCCTCTGCGGCCCAACCCTTCCCCCTTCCCTTCTGCAGGGAATTACTGCTGTGGCCTCAACTCCAACCTGGAAAATGTAGCATTCCTGCCCACCTTCCAACCCCATCGCCCACAGCTCCCTGGCACAAACCCTTTTTTCCAGACAAACCAGGCTCCTCATTGATCCCCACACATGTTTCATGCTTTCCTACCTCTGTGCCTTCGCCCACATGTTTTTCTCCTCCAGGAATGCCCTCCCTCCTCCTCTGCCTTTATCCAGATCCTACCACTCTTCAAGGCCCTGCAGAGACTAGCACTGACTGAGAACTTGCTAGGTGCCAGAGATACAGTGGGAAGCAGATAGGGTCCCTACTCCCAAAACAGTCACGAAAAAGGAGCTACCCAACTGCAAAGGGTACAAGCGCCTTTCCCATCACCCCTTTTCTGATCTTTCCCCTTCCTGGGTGGTGGCACCATCACCTAGAGCCATGCTCAGTAACCATTCCCACCACCATCTCCATTTAGGAAAATTATCTTAAAACCCCTTTGAGTCAGGGTCTCATTCTGTTGCCCAGGCTGGAGTGCAGTGGCACAATCATGATTCCACCACAGCCTCAACTCCTGGGCTCAGGCATTCCTCTCGCCTCAGCCTCCCAAGTAGCTGGAACTACAGGCATGTGCCACCACACCCAGCTAATTTTCTTATTTCTGTAGAGATGAGGTCTCACTCTGTTGTCCAGGCTGGTGTCAAACTCCTGGCTCAAGGGATCCTCCTGCTTTGGCCTCCCAAAGTTCTGGGATTATAGGCATGAGCTACCACACCCAGCCTTTCTCTTAAATCTTTAAGGACTTCAGCCAGTGCCCACCTCCTCCAAGGAAACTTACATAATCTTCCAGTCCTCTAGACCAGGAACCTGGCCACACAGCAGGAGGTAAGCCGTGGGCGAGCAAGCGAAGCGTAATCTGTATTTATATCCTTTCCCCATCACTTGGGTTACTGTGCTGAGCTCTGTCTTCTGTCAGATCAGTGGCAGCATTAGAGTCTCATAGGAGCTCAAACCCTATTGTGAACTGTGTACACGAGGGATCTAGGTTGCACGCTTCTTATGAGAATTGAGTGCCAAATGATCTGAGGTGGAGCTGAGGCGGTGATGCTAGCACTGGGGAGTGACTACAAATACAGATTGACATTAGCAGTGATGTGTGACTGCACAGAGTCCATAATAAATCAACTGCTTGCAGACTCATATCAAAACCTTATCAGTGAATGACAAGTGAGTTGATGTATTTCAGTTATACAGACCCTTATTTTAGTCCGTGCATGGCCCGCCCATTATTTTATTTCCCACTTCTGTCCACGCCTCTTTTTTTCATGGTGACTTGTATAATTATTTCATGGTATATTACAATGTAATAGTAAAAACAAAGTACACAATAAATGTTATGCACTTGAATCATCCTGAAACCATTTCCACCCCCCGGCCTTGAAAATAAATTGTCTTCCAGGAAACTGGTCCTCAATGCCAAAAAGGTTAGGGATCACTGCTCTAGACTATTCCTCACTGGGGTAGGTGGGCTTCTCTGTGAGCAGCCCTGCACTGAGTCTCAACCTTGCACCTACCACAGTGGGTGTCTTCGCTGACCCCACATCCTCGGGGCCTCTGATCTGCACTTCCCCTCCACTTGGCCCAGTGTGCCACACGAAGACCATCACATCCACCGTGTGCCACACTGCAGCAAAGCTGAGAGCCCTTCAGTAAAGCCCCACATTCACAGGGCACTTCTGATGCGGCATACCTCTGTGTCAACTTTACGGATCCAGAAGCTTGTGCTGAGTGCCATTCTTATGGTGAAAGTCAGATCATTTGTAACCGTTTTACTTTGCTCAAAATTATGATCTTGGGTGGTCTTTTGAGATCATTTGAGTAGTTTGCAAATGGGTTGCTTGACGGACAAAACACAGTATGGCAAACAGGTACAGCCTCAGTCAGCAAAAACCATCTCTCCATTTACTGCTCCCTAAATTGTTCAGGAATTGGAGCAACAGAATTTTTTCAGTAATGACTTCTGGTCAAAATAATTTGGTGAGACAAAGAAATTTAGTGTGGAAAAGGGCCAAATCAGTATAAGGCAGTGTTCTTTGTAGAGTGCATTTAAAAGGAGGTGTTCTTTGTATTGTGCATTTAGAAGCCAAATCAAATGCTGTAATTTCAACAAGCACTGAGGAGGGGACAGTATCACACAAGGATAATAAGAAACCAGTCAGAGAAGCAACTGTGTCTCCAAACTCTTGGACAAATGATTCAGCTTTCCTGAAGTGTCAACTCCTCAGGGGAAGTTACTGCCAGACCTTTTTTTTTTCCTGAATCAGGGGTCTCACTCTGTTGCCCAGGCTGGAATGCATGATCCTGGCTCACTGCAGCCCCAAACTCCTGGGCTCTGGTTATCCTTCAGCCTCAGCCTCGCAAGTAGCTGGGACTACAGTCATTCACTACCACATCCAGCAATTTTTTTGTTTTGTTTTATGTAGTGACGAGGTCTTGCTATGTTGCCCAGGCTGCTCTCGAACTCCTGGACTCAAGGGATCCCCCCACCTCAGCCTCCCAAAATGCTGGGATTACAGGCATGAGTCACTGTGCCTGGCCCTGCTAGGCCTATTTTTTAAAGGATGGGCAGGTCTCTGTGCTGGTGGGAAATAGGAGAGGTTGCACTACTGGGTGAAGTGGTGACATAGTTTACAAGATGTAGTGTGACTTTGCCCCACCCACTAGGCTCCTACAATGATTCCACGAGATGTACACTCAGGCTGCTTCGGAGAGGTCCACCCTGTGCACGGGAGCCATCCACCACACTGAGATGATCCTCTCTGCTCAGCCAACTGCTTTAAGCCACAGTCCCAGGTGGCCAAGCACTTGACCCCACAGCAGAAAGGCAAGTATCATGGTATGAGGACTCACCTCTCTGTAAACGTGGGCTTAGAACTCCCAGCACCCACAACCACCTGCAGAGAGTGCTCAAGACCCACCCAGCAGACCTGAGACCAATGGTTCAGATGTCATGAAGAAGCGAAACACCCCTGGAAGTCGTGGTTTACTTCGAGATGGAAGAACGCTCCCCTGCTGCTTCTAGGCACATACCTGTCCAAGGCACCATCCCTGCAGGCAGGACTTCACATGGGTGACTTCAACATCCAAAAGCCAATCACTGGAAGAGAAGCAGGACACTCACTAGAGCATTAAGAAAGGGGTCCTTGCGGAGAATGGAAAGTTGCAGAGGGTCATATGATTATGCCTAACTATTATCACAATTATGAGCTTGAGGAGAAGAAGCAGAGAGATTCACTGCATCCTTACAATAGGAAGTAAATGCTCTGATGATCATGGAATGACTCAAGCCATGGAGAACGGGGCTGCTGGAGAACTTAGTCCCTTCCACTTGATAGGGACCTCCTTCCTCAAAAGGGTCTGATCAGGAACACTGAGCGCAGTGCATGAGGGAGCCAGCAATAACCCAGCAAGACCTAGAAGGATCTTGCAGTGACTTCCCACAGAAATGTAGGAAAAGACATTTTCCTACATATATATCAAGTTCTACTGAAGAAAAGCAAAACACCTCCATGGGTTTCGTTCAATGGATGATCAGAATACCAGTGCAAATGATGTAACTCTCCCTATCTTATGAAATTAAAATGGGATCTCAAAAAAGGTAAAAGATACATGAGTGAAATCTCCATAATAGTTTAATCTAAGTGGTAGGTATGCAAGGGGTTCATTGTGCTGTTCTCTGTACTTCTGCATGTGTTAGAAAATGTTCATAAGAAGAAAATTTCTAACAAGTGGTCTCAAAAATTCAGAGGTACTGCTCCTACTTTTTAAATACCACCGAAGTCTTTGTGGTTTAGGTGACTATTGATTACAATAGCCTTAAAACTATCCTTTTTTTTTTTTTTTTTTGGTAGAGACAAGTTATTGCTATGTTGTCCAGGCTGTTCTCCTAGGCTTGAGCAATTCTCTTGCCTCAGACTCCCAAAGTGCTGAGAGCTACCCTCTTTGTAGCATATGCAAAATAGATTCCTATGTGCTTGTGGAAAAAAGCAGATGGGGAAGTTCAGGGCAAGGGGAGGCACAGCTGAAAGAGCCTGGGCTTCCACATGAGCTGGACGAGTGTCCCATCCCAGCTCTGTCACACTCAAGCTGTGCAATGGTGGGCGGTGTGTGCCACTCTGTGCATCTATTACTTCTTCTGGAAAATTCAAATACTGCCCCCCAGGTTTGTTTGGGGGCTATCATTAAATAATGGATGCTGGATACTTGGCACATAGTAAGCACTCAAGAAATCCTGACTATTACTACTTTCTAAATATCTGTACTTTACAAAATAGATATATTGAGGAGATTCTTTGCTTTACAAAAGAATTCACCACAGGGTCCCTTTAAGCCCTCAGCCCTGCGAGTGCATTTTAAATGGGATTGAGTTTGCAAAAATCCATTTACACATGACTTTTTCAGAACGCAGCCAAGGTACTAATGAAGGCGGGCAGATCGACAGTGAGAGCTCCCGGGCACACTCTCTCAGTCTCAGATCCTGTCCAGCAGGATTCTCTGAGAGACTGGAGACTAAAGCCATCATCTCTGAAAGCCCACAAAGACCCACTGGCTGCCCTCTGGGAAGTCTTTTTTTCCATGCATATTTGGAAGGGCTGTGGTATCTCCAGCTCTAGGTTCAGGCTTATGAGGACAAAAGCAATAGCAATAGGCTAACAACATTAGCTAACATTTACGGAGGGTTTCCAGCGTGAAAGGCACTGTTAATTCCCACGCATTATCCTGCACAAGGCAATAAAAGCTAATGTCTGTATAACCTCAACAAGTGCTTCAGATGAAACAAGTTCCTGTCATTCCTCACAAAAGTCTCGTGGGGTATTATGAGACTTGCTGTTTTTCAGATAGAGAAACTGAGGCACAGATCTCGTGAGGTATTATGATCCTTGCTGTTATTTTTCAGATAGAGAAACTGAGGCACAGATTAAGCCATTTGCCCAAGGTTATTCAGCTGTAAATGATGGATTATTTGGAACTGGTCTGGCTCTGAAGCCCACCCCATTACAGACCCGCGCTCCCCACCCCCTAACCCCTTCCCACCAGCACCAGATCCAGTAGAGATAGGACTGCAGTGCAAAGGGTCCCTGTGGGAGGCGCTACCCCTCCCTCTGCCCCCTCCCCAGCTCACTTAGCCCTCCACAAGCTGTTGTCAATTGCACTGAAGTATTTACAGCAACCAGCAACCGCTGACACCTCTGACCACGTGGGCTATAATTTGATGCTCAAGTTGTTAAACAGCCGCTTTGGAGCGCTGAGCTCTTCATACATGAGTGTCTCTCCCAAGAGCCAGGCTGGCTGCCTCTCCACTACTTCTGAGGCTTGCACACCTCTCCTGCTGGCTGCAGGCATGCACATGTGTGCACACGCACACCAATACACCATGACACACAGACACCTCCACACACAGCCACCATCACAGAACAATCCCGGCTTGCTGTTTCAAACACATCCACCAACACACATGAAGTGTGTCACAGACCCCCAGCCTCCCCCAGTTTGCAATGCCTCTTGTCATCAGCATACAAGACACTAGGAGATAATGGCTGCAGACACGGTATTCACAAGTGACTGATTGTTAGGCATGCCCACCCCAAACATAGTCCCAGAAAATATGCTCTCCCCACATCATTATTTGTTGGAAAATTATCCACACGCTCAACTCTGCATTAGGGTAACCAGATAAACACCAAACACATTTGTTCATTTGCTTGTGCTAAGTGCAATTTTCTCTTGGGTGTACTGGGATGTGTGTGTGTTTACCTCCCAGAGTATTCACCTCAGCCCCTGACTCTGCGTCTATGTTCCAGCCTGTGGGTGTCGTGGGGTGGGGTGGGGGTGGGGGCTGAGGAGTGCATGTACTCACCCACTAGCATGTCTGACTCTATATGTCTATTGCACCGAGCAGACCAGCACTTCGGCTCTGTTGCCAGCCCTCTCCCCAGGGACCCTTTGCAGAGTGGGGCTGCCCTCTGCAAGCTATCCAAGAGCACACACATCAGAACAGATCCCCATGCCACTCCCTATTAATTAATATAGCCATGGCCATGGTCAGAAAGAAGAGAGGGAGCTGAGGAAGGGAGAGGAATGAGATAGGGTAAAGGCTGTGATGGCAGAGGAAGAAACCAAGCCTGTTGGCCAGGAGAGAATATTTTCGGGAACATGTGCTCGTCTGCAACCATCACAAAGATGACCAGAGCATCAGAAGCTGACCAGCAGAGGGCCTGAGGAGATGCAGGTTGCCAGCCCCTCTGGGGCCCTCCTGGATCCCCTAGTCTGTGAGGTGCTGAGGTAAGTGTACCTAGGATGCTCCATGGAGCGCTGGCAACAGAGTGAGCCCGAACTGAGAAGGCGCCCTGCAGAGCTGCCCTCCCATGGAGGTTTGGCCCTGCACCAGACAGGGAGACTTAGGCTAGGCACGGAAATAGGCCAGAAAGATACCTGGGGAAAGAAATAACAAGGGAAGAGAAAGAACGTCTGGGTAGGATGAACGGAAAGGCCGAGGCCCAAAACGGAGACCTGGGGCTGTGCTCAGAAATAAACGACGGGAGTGTCTCTTGCAGCAGGAGCCACCCACAAAGGGTCTCAGGACAGAGGAGTCCCTCCTGCAGCTTTAGCCACCACTGATGAAAGGCAGTTCCTGCCCTGTGCCTCTGTCCGAAGCTTTGGAAGAGGAAGTGCCCCCTGGGCCTAGAGCAGCAGAGCAGGGGAGGGTTGAAAATGCCTTCCCATCTGACCACAAAAGGACCTGACTAAGGTGAGGAGGAGGGAGCAGCAAACCTTTGAGTTGGGGCAGGGAAGCACGCAGACCCAGGGTTTCAGAAGATCCAATTCAAGTTCTGAAGCTGCTATCTCTGGTGCAACCCAGCAGTAGCCACAGAATATCACTGAGTCTCATCTGGAAAATAATGGCTCCAAATGCCCATCCTGAGACACTGTAGAGACTAAATAAGGCAGTGGGCATAAAAATGTCTTCCAGCAATGTCTGTGCGCCTCTATGCTGATCAAGATCGCCAGCAGGGAGAAGGCACAAGACATCAGGTGGACATGGCCATGAGTAGCTATCTATCAACATGGAGATTTTATTATTATGAATACTTGCATGTGCTTGTGTGTCCTGACTTTTTCTACAGAGAATTTCACTCCACATATGAGTGAGATCATGCGGTGTTTGTCTTTCTGTGCCTGGTTTATGTCACTTAACATAATGTCCGATTGCAAAAGGATTGTATTCTTTCCTATGACTGAATACTATTCTGTCATGTATATATACCACAATTTCTTTATCCATTCATCTGCTGATGGACATTTGGGTTGATCTGTATCTTGGTTATAATGAATAATGATGCGATAAACATGGCAGTGCAGATACCTCTTCCACACACTGATTTCATTTCCTTTGGCTATACATACACCCAATAGTGGAATTGCTGGATCATGTGGTAGTTCTATTTTTAATTTTTTGAGGCACCTCCAAAATGTTTTCCATAATGGCTATATTACACAAAGGATTTGAGTTGGCTGAGGGGGGAAGATGACTGACTGAGAGACAGGTGTCTGGACAGAGGAATGAGGACAAAGGCAATAAGAGGGCAAGACACCTTTGGGGAAAGAGGGTCATTCATTCAATCAACTCAACATTTATTTACTGAGCACTTGTTACATGTCAGGTGCTTTTGACTGACGTCTTGGTTATCATCAGTGACCCCAGGTGACTTTACCCAGGGACAAAGCTATGGCAAGTGTGATCTGATTGCTCTCCCTTCCACACATACTCCTGGGAGTCTTCTTCATGCACTCTTGTACCCCAATTTTCTTTCTTTCTTTTTTGTTTTTGATTTGGAGTCTCACTCTTGTTGCCCAGGCTGGAGTGCAATGGCCACTCATGGCCACTACAGCCTCGACCCGCTGGGCTCAGGTGAGGCTTCCGCCTCAGCCTCCCAAGTAGCTGGAACTACAGGCGCATGCCACCACACCCGGCTAGTTTTTGTGATTTATTGTAGAGATGAAGTCTCACCAAGTTGCCCAGGTTGGTCTCAAACCCCGGGCTCAGGCAATCCTCTCACCTTGGCCTCCCAAAGTGCTGAGATTACAGGCTGAGCCACCACCCCCAACCTCTACCCCCATTTTCAAAGAAGAATCATCTCCAGTGGAATCTGGTGATGAGAAAGAGGTGCAGATGGAAGAGTGTTGTCCGCAGGGCAGGTCTCCATCTGGGATCTCATGACTTGCTGGGAGCCAAGGCTGCTCTGAGTAACCTCTCTGCATAGGGTGGAATGTGGTGCGGGAGAAAGAGAACCAGGAGTGAGGAGGGGGTACTTGGCTCTAGGAGCCACTCAGCACAGCTTGGAGCCCAGACATATCTGTGCCTCCTGAACTGTACATACCAGACTTGGAATCTCTGTCTTCCTCTCTCTGCTTTCCAAGCTACAGACATGCCCTCTGTGTTTCCCAAAAAAGCTAGTCAAAGACTCACATCTGGATCTTTAAAACACTGAATGGAGGCCAGATGTGGTGGCTCACACCTATGATCCCAGCACTTGGGGAGGCCAAGGTGGGAGAATCACTTTAGTCCAGGAGTTCAAGACCAGCCTGGGCAATATAGCAAGGCCTCATCTCTACAAAAAAATCAAAAACTTAGTCAGGTGTGGTGGTATGTGCCTGCAGTCCCGGCTACTTGGGAGGTTGAGGCAGAAGGATAGCCTGCACCCAAGAAGTCGAGGTTGCAGTGAGCGATGATAGAGCCACTGCACTCCAGCCTGGGTGACAGAGTGAGACCCTGACTCAAGACCCTGACTCAAAAAACAAAAAGAAAAAAAAAAACACTGAATGGAACAGAAAACTCAAGAAGGAGACTCTACAGGGCCAAGTCAATGTTGTGTAGTTGCCAAACCCCATTTCCCCTTCCTCCAGTACTCACAACTAGACTCCATTTCCCAGTCTCCTTTGCAGTTAGGTGGAGCCACATGACTGGCTTCTGGCCAAAGGATGTGGTCAGAAGTGACACTTGCCACCTGCAGACCTGACCCTTACAAAAAAATCTCCCCCAGAATCCTCTGTTCTCTCTCTCCCTCTTTGGCTTACTGAACTTAGACTAATGGAGGAGGTCAAGGGCCTAAAGCTGGGGTCCACAACATCCAAGGACTCAATGGATAGAATTTGTTGAGTGGAAGTTCCATAAATTTGGATGGAAAAAAAGTTTTATCTTTATTTTCCCAAACCTCTAAACTCAAATTCTGCATTTTATTCAATTATGAAGGAAGGCAACAGACCACAGCAGTGTTCCCCATATCTGTGGTTTTGTATAGACAAAATCATAGACACTGCAGGGTTTTTTAAAAATATATATATATATATATATACACACCATGTTAGGCTTAGCAGAAATATCAAAAGGTCATTTATGCTGAACACACTTTGAAACTGCAATTAATCCCACTGCTATATGTTAACCTGGTATATTATTATTATGTCCCAAATGTACTCAATCATTTCAACACAAATATTATAGCACAAAATTTTAAAATTATTTTGATACTTGAATCTCAATATAATTGGCTTCTTTTATAATTCTGTAAATTTGATTTCATGCATTTAAAGATCTTTATTTTTTATTTTATTTTATTTATTTATTTATTTTGAGGCAAGGTCTCACTCTGTTGCCCAGGCTGGAGTGCAGTGGCATGATTAAACATTGCTCACCACAGCCTCAACCTCCTGGCTCAAATGATCCTCCCACCTCAGCCTCCCAAGTAGCTGGAACTATAGGTGCATAGCACCACATCTGGTTTACTTTTTTATGTTTTTGTCAGGACAAAGTCTATGTTGCCACTCTGTCACCCAGGTTACAGTGCAGTGGCATGATTGATCATGGCTCACCGCAGCCTTGATCTCTTGAACTCAAGCAGTCCTCCTGCCTTGGCCTCCCAAAGTGCTAGATTACAGGAGTGAGCCATTGTGCCTGGCCATTAAAAATCTTTATTCTGGGTTGGGCGCGGTGGCTCAAGACTGTAATCCCAGCACTTTGGGAGGTCAACACAAGGGAATTACCTCAGCCCATGGGTTCGAGAACAGCCTGGGCAACTTGACGAGACCTCATCTCTACAATAAATCAAAAAATTAGCCAGGCATGGTAGCACACAACTGTAGTTTTGGCTACTTGGAAGGCTGAGGCGGAAGGATCTCCTGCACTCAGCAGGTTGACGCTGGGGTGGCTGTGAGTGTGCTACTGCCCTCCAGCCTGGATGACAGTGAGACTCCAACTCAAAAAAAGAAAATCTTTATTCTTAGAGATCCATAGTCTTCACTAATCTGCCCAAGGTGGTCTATGGCACAAAAAAGGATAGAAACTCCTCCCCTAGAGAATGATGACGCCCCTAGATGGAAAGCCCATGGGCCCTGAATGACTGTATGGAACACAATGCCCCCCACCAACTACCACCACCACTGATTCAACATTTGGACTCTAAGATGAGTGAAAAATAACCTTCATTTGTTCAACAACTGAGACCTTGAGGACTATTTAAAATGCAGAGTCTGTGTGACTGCAGGGAGAGTGTAGGGTAGACCCTTCAGCTTAAGTTAACTTAGGACTCACACTTAGCTCCCCTAAATGCCTTCGCTCATAAAGGAAGGATGCCTAGATGCCTCCTCTCACACCCAAACTTTCCGTCCAAGTTTTCCCTTCAGGGCCCAACTCAAATGCTCCTTCCTCCAAAAAGTCTCCTGTGCCTCCTCCTCGCTCACAAAATTTATTGCCCCTGACCTGAAGCACCAAATTAGGTAAATTCCCTTCTTGACCCCTAACTTATACCCCACTCCTACAGTGGGGGCCTAGTCCAACGATACCCAGTCTTAGTAAGACCAGTAAATGTCTACTGCCTGGGAGGCAGGGAGGTGGTCAAGGAACTATCTGACTCAGCCTAGCCCAAATCCACATAGAGTTTGCTTAAGGAAAATGTATGATCCAAGGGGAAAAAATACTCGTACTTTCTGATATGGGGGCCTCAATTTCCCTTCTCTAAAACTATTTCTGTCCAGTCTGGATTTCCAACCAATGTATATTGTCCTCTAGGTCTCTAGTTTAGATAGCCATATAAGACTAGAAGTCATGAAAGGGTTAAAAGCAAGATGGGTCCTTTCCAACGAAGTGAATGATACCTCCTGGTGGGTCCCAGGCTGAGTCAGCCTCTTTGTCCCACACCCTTGAAAGCCACTCCCTCTACCCACTCCCTCCCTTCTCCTCCCACCCTCCCCACCCCCAACAAGCACTTGGAGCCTCTGTCCTTGGGCTGGGAGCATTCATCTTCTCTGCGCTGCTCTGGAGAGCTGAGGCCTGCTCCCTGGACAGCTGCTGCTCTGTGGCGACGTGGGGGTGGTGGGAGCAGCTCTCTGGCCCCCTCCCTCAGGGTATGACTCCGCCAGCCCAAGCTCCTTTTGTCTGGAGGACAGAGATGTGCTGAGTAAAGACCCCCTCTCTCCCTTCACGTTATCTTGCAACACTGGGGCGCAGGGGTCCCCACTCCCTCTTCCCTACCACACCAAGCACCAGAGATCATTAATGCTCTATCCAGAATCCTGCTTCTGAATAACATCAACTCCACTTGTCTCTGGGCAATGCGACAAGCTTTTGGAGCCCTTCTACACATGAAGTTGATTCATTCACTTGTGTAGCAGGCCCTGTGCTATGCGCCGGATTCAGCTCCTGCCCTCAAGAAGCTCCCAGCCTGGTGAGGAAGGTGGATCTAACCAGAAAATGCATCATAAGTTCCTTTTTGTTTGTTTTGGGTATGTTGTTGTTGTTGTTGTTGTTGTTGTTGTTGGAGTCTCACTCTATCACCCAGACTGGAGTGCAGTGACATGATCATAGTTCATCGTAGCCTTGACCTCCTGGGCTCAGGTATTTTTATCTCAGCCTCCCGAATTAGCTGGGACTACAAGTGCACACCACCATGCCAGGCTAATTGTTTGACTTTTTTGTGGAGATGAGGTTTCATTATGCTGCCAAATTTCTCAAATTCCTGGGCTCAAGCAATCCTCCCACCTCAGCCTCCCAAAGTGCTAGGATTACAGGTGTGAGCCACCATGCCTGGCAACTTCTTTAAAAGCATTAAGTCTTAGGAGCCCCGGGAACAGGACCAAATCCTAGGCTAAGGGGAGGGAGAGACGGTAGTGAAGGCAAGGAGGTGGATGACACTTGAGTAGGGAGTAAACCAGGTAGAAAGGGGAAGAAGGAACAGTCAGACCCACAAACCATAGAAGCATTGGCTCTTGACCTCATTAAAGGGTAGACTTACAGACTCCTAGCATTATTTTTTAAGTCAGCAGCCATTTATTGTGCCAGACACCATGCTGGGTAGAGAGATCTCAGAACGGAATAGATCTCATATCCCAAAGCCAGCCGGTTTCCACACCCAGCTTCCACACCCTTCCACACTTGAGGGACAGACTGCCTCCTCCACAGCCAAGGACCTGGGGAGAGGGAAAGGGGTTTACAGATGCTTTGGATGTCTGAGTAAAGGGTGAATCCTCCTTGAGATATTCAAGGAGGGCTTTTTTTTATTGTTTTGTTTTGGTTTGGGTTATTTTGTGCCAGAAAGCAGGATTTATTGAGAGGACAGGAAAGCTCCCACAGCAGGAGGGGACCTGAGGGGGTTGCCCATAGGGCTGTTTCAGTTGGGATCCCTGGGACAGACAATGACACTGGGAGGGGCTCCCAGCTTCCTGTAGCTGCAGTGACTGTTGAACTCAGTGGTCAGAGCTCTGTTGACTGAAGTCAGAGTTTAACAAGATGGAGTTTGGGGTAACGATCTCCCCCGCCCACAGGCTCCAGCCTATCAGAACTGGGGAGCAAATCCCCCTCAACCACATCCTCCAGCTCCTCTCTCTCAAAGCCCTGGGTGCTCTTCCTTCAAGTCTATATCACTGTTTTAGTTGCATATGCATTTGTGCATTTTTCTCTCCTCCACTAGACTGTCACCATCCCAGGGAAAGAAATATCTGTTTTGTTCACCACTGTATCCTCAGTATGGGACAGAGAACAGGGCACAAAATGGGCAATAAAAGACTGTTGAAATTAATTGTGACTGAGGGTGGATGTGGAAGGTCATCCCAGCAGGTGAGACAGCTCGTTTCATCTTACAGAGTGGGAGACTGGACCCCAGAGAGGTGCAAGGACAAAGCTGCCTGTGTAGACTGAGAGGGTGGGGTGTGGTGAGGCCTGGTGCTGGGGCAGGGACACAGGCACAGAAAGGCACTCCTGGTGCCCGCCCAAGATGCCCAGCCTCCTTAGCGCCAGTTCCTTCCCTGCACTTGGCCACCTTCTTGCAGATGTAAACACCTTGTCCCAGAGCTGTAGGATGGGCCCAGTCATGGCAGTCTTCTCTCTCCAAACAAGTGCCCCCAGAACGGCCCCAGAGGACCAGAGGGGAGAGCAAAGAAGCAGCCACCAGTGTGGGGGTGGAGCCCGGCAGGCTTGCTCTGGTGTGAGAGCTGCGGGACTAGGACAAGGCCTTAGACCTCATCTGTGCAGGGTAATTACGCCTTGAGAAGGAGAGCCTGGAGCCAGTCCGGGGAGCCCAGGCATATCCCAGTTAGCAGGGATCTGGATCTGCCCCGGTCAGTTTAGGGTCATCCCTGTTAGCACAGGGTCAGGCCCACTCAGAGAAGGGTCACCCCCGTTGGCACAGGGTCATCCCTTTTCAGCGCTACGTTGTCCGCTCTGGAGCAAGACCGTCCTGGTCTGCAGAGTCAGCCTCTAAAGGCGGGTCAGCCCGGGGTGGGGCGGGGTCACCTCGGGGAGCGCAGGGTTATCTCTGTTAGCTCAGGGGAAGTCCTGGTGAGCTGAGGGGAGGCACCCGGTGCTTTGGGGGCCAGCGGCGCCCCCAAGTGGCTGTGCCCCGCAGGCGCTCAGGATCCGTGGCCGGGAGGGTCTCGGGAACCCGGGCCTGAGCTCGCCCTCCCGCTCCTCTCGCCCTGGGGCGGGGAACCGCGCCGCTCAGGTGCCGGGCCTCGCCCTCAGGTGTGCTTCTGCCGCCGAATAGGCTTTGCGCGCGTGTCTGAGACTCCAGCTCGTGGAATGCAACCGGCTGCGCGAGCGCATCCGAGACCCAGAACCCGAGATGAAAGCAGAAAGGAGAATTTAACGGGAGACTCCAGCCCCAGCTCCAGGGCAAGCGGCGACAGGCCCGGCCCTGTCCCTCTCCACGGCCCTCTGGGTCTCGGTCAGCGGACGCCCACCCGGTGGACTTGTCTCTGAGAGCTCCGGTCCCGCCCACCCGGGCTTTGAGTACTTCCAGCTACAACCCCACAAAATCTGTACTTCTCAAGTTTGGTCTGAGAGGGGACATTTCGGGAGGAAGCAAGGCCACAGCCCCCTCCTCACTCAGGCTTTGGGACTGTTCTGCCCCCTCCCCCACCTAGGCAGACTTCAGTTCTCCGCCCCAGTGAGGTGCCTGCTCCCGTCTCAGTCTCCAGCACTCATGTCCAGGCTGGGTTTCCCAGAAAAGGGGATGGGGGTCAGAGTGAACAGAGATCGGAGCAAAAGGGAGCCGACTTAGAGGCTCTTGTTCCCTATCTCAGTGCCACCGCGAATGGTCAGGGCTGAGAGCTCTGGACACTCACCAACCTCACCAACACTCCTCCTCCCCCCAAGAAGCAGGCTCCTGCAGAACCAGGGACCCCGGCGACACAGAGACTCGGCTACCCCTCTAGGCTCTGCCAGGAAAGAAGAAAGCCCCAGGTCCCATCTGGAAGCCCCTTGGATCCAGAAAGGGAGTGAGCCCAGCTCCCAGGCTTGCCGCCTAGAAGCCCCTAAGCACTGCCCGGCTGTGACTCCAGAGGCCAGCACTGTCCATCCAGCACCCTCACTGCTGAAGGAGAGCTGAGGAGGAGTTGAGGACTCTTCAGCAGACTGAAGGAAGGAGCCCACCACTGACGCCAGACCCAGAGTCCAGGCTAACTTGCTCCAGGTCCATTTCTGAGACAGAAACTGATCAGCTGTGGCCGAAGGTCACAGAGAATCAGCAATCTTCTCACCTCCTCTACATCTCTACTACCCATCTTAGAGGATTATCTTCAGGGTAGGTACTAAGGTGAAGATCCAGGAGGAGGAGAAAGTGACACCAAAGCCATGGTACCTCCCAGAGGTAAGTGCAATTCAGAATCCCTAGTGCTGCACTTGCGTGTTTGCACACAAACACACACACCCATCAAAGACCGGAAGCGCGGACAGCACATCGGACTCAAGAAGGAATAGCTGCAACCAAGGCTGCCTGGGACCTGGAAAGCCAAATCTTCTTCCTTTAGTCTCTACTTTGTGAAGGGCCTGGAGTCGGGTGGATGCAGGCGACAGCTTCTCCAACAGACTCAGGGAAGGTGGGAGAGAAAACTGGAAGGAAGAGGTGATTGACTGGCAAACTCTGTCCATTCCCGTACCTGTCTTCTCCTTCAAGTGGGTGGTAGGTGCTGGACCTTCTTCACTGCCTGGAGTTGGGGGAGAATTTGGTTGCCCCACCCAGCCCAGGACCCTAGGCAGAGTGGGGCACCAGACGCTCTTGCAATCTATTTCATGCACTGATTTATCCAGGTAATCTTCTGCTATCCCCACACCTTGATCTTGACTTTACTCCCATCCTGCCTCCGTAAAGGAAGGGGAATTCAGAAGCACTGACAGCCCATATGACATGTGAGATTTCCTTAGAAACAAGAGGACATGCTGGTGCTGGGTTTTGAGTTTCCACAAAATATTTGGACCTTAGTAGATACAAAATTACAGCCAGACTAGAGGAATCCGTTCTAATATTCTATAGCACTGTAGGGTAGATATGGTTAGCAATAAATCATTTAATGTTTTCAAAAACCTAGAAGAGAGAATTCTGAACATAAAATGATTTATTGCAAACCATTCTTCAGGCAGGAATACTGTTCCTCAAACAAGATAAATGTTTGAGGTGATGGATATGCTAATTATCCTGGCTTGATAATTACATATTGTATGCATGTACCAAATGTCACTCTGTATCCTGACAATTATGTAAAATTATTTTGCACATCAACTAAAAATGAAAGGAAAAAATATCAGGACCAGTGTCTTCTTGTCTGTGTTAGTGCACAGAGACTGCAGGGTTCAACTCTACATCCGGGATCCAGCTGAGCAATGTGGGCCACCCCATGTTCACCCCTCTCCAGACCTCTTTTCCACACAATGTTAGCCTTGGGTACTTTGCAAGCTCTAGTGTCACAGGCTCTGCAGTCTGCACCCACCCCCTGGACGTAGGGGACAGTTTTCTGGAAATGGAAGTGAAGTCTCCAAAGCCACCTGGGACCAGTAGCCACGTCCCTCTGTGCAGCTGGGGGGAAGGAGGAGGGGTTCGCAGCAAAGGCCAGAGTACAGGTCCGAGATCAGACAATGGAACCTCTCAGGTACTCCAGAGCAGCCTGGATCCTGAGCTCCAGGCAGACTGCAGGGGCTGGACACCGTGGGACAGGTAAGAAGTCGCGAGAGCCTGGGGGGAGGGTGCCTGCTCTACCCCTGGTTAAGTCACTGCACCCCTCAGCACCTGCACTTCTGCTGCATGTTCCCAGCCTAGTCTGCAGTGGGGGAGGAAGTTGGAAGGAGACAGATCCCAGTCTTTGCTGAGGAACAAAGGATGTGGCAGGGAACTTGGGGGCCCTTCCCCCCCACTCCCACAGGGATTCATTCCTAACCCTTCCACCCCAATCCTCTCCACCCACATCCCTCCCAACTCTGCCCAAGTCAGCCAAGAAGACACGCAGACTTACACGGATACAGTCACAGATACACATTAGCACACATTCACAAATATTCACCCAAGCACAGTCTCCTGTGCACACTGATACTTACCCAGACACACAGTCATGGACCCCA
Source organism: Cephalopachus bancanus (assembly GCA_027257055.1). NCBI lineage: Eukaryota > Metazoa > Chordata > Mammalia > Primates > Tarsiidae > Cephalopachus > Cephalopachus bancanus. The sequence continues at coordinate 906,890 of JAPVLO010000396.1, forward strand.
AATACCCAAAAGATACATACACACCTCCGGGCTGTGGAGCCATCCGCATCAGGTGAAAATCTACAAAGTTCTTTTTTTTAATTCTTCAACTATGGTGACAATCGATTGTTTTGCCTTTCCTTGGGTTCTCAACTACCGAATTAGGCTGTTTGTAATGATGCTAGGCAGATGTTCACTGCTTGCACCTCCAGGACAATGCCCAGCACACAGTAGGTACTCAATAAATATTTGAGTTAGGAAGGAGCCAGACGGGTAAAGATCTCTAGGGCTGGGTGCAAATCAACTCGCCTGTGTTGGAGCTTCACCAGGTAACTCTTCAGGCAGGAAAACTTCCTAGCCACAGGCTGTGAGCCCTGATTCTGCCTCACACTGTTCAAGTGGTCAGCGGAGGGGGCCGGGGGACCGAGAAGCGCGGTGCGCAGACTGCAGGCCACAGAGGCCGTCCCACACATAGGAACCCGGAAGCAGCTTGGTAGCTCGTTGGGCCCCCTCTTTGCCGCACCGAAGACCCAAGGGTTTGCCATGTACACTCGCAACCATCCTGAGCCTCGTACCCGCCTGAAGCTCCACGAAGCGCGGCTGGCTGGAGTGGGTGGGACCTAGTGAACTGGGGGCGTCATGGCCCTGGGATCCGAATTCCCACACGGGGCGTCCGGGTCCCGGGCTCCCTTTCCCAGCTCCGCTGTGGCCCGCGAGCAGGACCTCCGCCGGGTCTTTTGCGCTCCGAAGCCGAAGGTGGAGCCGGCGGTCACCTGGACCCTTCAACTCCTGCCGTCGGGGTCCGAGGCTAATGCAAGGGACAGCCTCTTTCACTGTGGTGAGTCGTGGGGAAGCGGGACCCATTTCAAAAAGACTGGGACATCTGCATGCAACTCGAAGTTGAGAAGAGCCCAAAGGCCTCCCGGAGAAGAGGCGTCCGGAGAGCAGGCGGGGACCGGTGGGGGTGGGGAGGAGGACCCGGCATATTTGCATCTGAATGGGATGGGGCATCCAAGCCCCGGAGTCCGTACTGCCCTGACACCTGCTGGGGGAGGGGGCGCAAAGCGAGGGTCCTCTGTGCGTGGCGGTGAATTAACGTGAACAATGCGGTCCACTCCCGTACTCCCAGCGCTGCGCCTGCCCTCGATTCCCCCCCACCACACACATATACACACACAGTTTGGTAGTGTCTACACAGAAAACTTGAAATTTACTTTTCAGGTCCGCAGTGACTTTTAGGAGTGGAAGGGACAGATTTAAATTTGTTGTTTCCCCCAATAATTCGCCCTTTCCGGTCCTAAGGTCCGTGCAACCACAATTCCAAAGATACTCCTGCCTGTGCAAGATAGAAATGCCCCAGAGATGAGAACAGCCTGAGGCAGTTTCCAGCATCTGGGGGAGCGCACACAGCCCTCCAGCGCCCCGGCTTCGCGTGGTGAAGCGCGCTGGATCCCTGCCGCTGCGGCCCGAGAGCATCCTTCCGAGCCGAGCGCACGCGCGGGGGCCGCGTGTCTCCACACAACTGCGCGGGGGGGTGGCTTGGAGGGGCGTAAAGACGGGGGCTCCGCCACCCTCTCCCGGAAAGTGAATTCGGCGAGGAGGCTGGCGTGCCGGGAGGTCGGCACCGGGCAAAGACCCCTGCCGCAGAGAGAAACGCCAAGTCCAGGACTGCGAGAGACTTCCGCTCGGAGTCCGCGTGGAGCGAAAACACGGCGCTCCACAGGGACCCAGGACCAGGGCTGCGAGCGGAGGAAAGATCCGGGGAAGCCCAGGAGTGTCGGCGCAGGGTGCGGCAGCCGGGTGCACCAGAGGAAGCCGCCCTCCCTTCCCGCATTACGAAGCCTCCGGCCGCAGCCCCCGCTGCAGCGCCCGCTCTGCTACGGAAGGAGGCGGTGCCCGCTCCGCCCCGCGCCGCGCCCACCAACCCGCGGAAAAATTCGTTCCCCGAAACGAGAGCCGGGAACCTCTATCCTCCCTACCGACTTCTCCGTTGGTACGCGTCTACGCCGCCCTTAAAGAACACAGTGACTCCGCTCCAAAAATCCCGATCAATCAATGCTTGTTTTGCTCTCGAATACCCCGATAGACTAAACGCTTAAGAGAACGCATGATCCTGTCCGACCACTGCCCACCTTTAGTTCTCTTTCAGTGCTCGTCAGAGTGCCAGCCCCGAGGGACGAACGTGGGCTGGGTCTCATCCAGGTGGGTCCCCCCCCCCCGGGCCCCAGCCTAGACAACCTTTTGACCCACGTATCGGAATAATTTAGGCGCAACCCCAAACTCGCCTCGTTTCTCTTTGGCGCGACGCACAAGGCTCGAAATAAACTCCGAATTCAGTCCGTAGAGACTCGAGGCGAGCTGCCTCCTCCCTCCTCCCCCTAAGCACGAAACCTTGCGAGGCACGCTCCACACTCAAAACCTTTTCTCTCTTTCTCTCGCAGGGTCCCTCGTTTAAACAGCGTCGGCGCCTTTATTCGCCTGACCCTGCGCGCAGGAAAACCCGCCTGGTCGGTCATTGTCTGGTCCGCGGCTGCCCCCGCCCCCGCCCCAATCAGTGTCACAAAACGGCCCTTTCAACAGATTCCAAACCCTCTTCACCCGGGCTCACCGAGCCTTCAACTTCATTAAGTGCGCGCTGCGGCGGCGATGCTGGAGGAGGCGAAGTTTAAATAAACCGGAGCGGAGAGGGAGGAGGGGTGGGCCTGGGAGGGTCGCTAGTTGAAGGGGGGAGAGAAAGAAGTGTTTTTGAAAAGGGGAAAAAAGTCATCAGGGAAAAAGCGCTTTGTAACCACGAAGACGCGCCCGCTGTGGCGAGAACAAATTGGATATGGAGGGGAAGTGTCCGCCCCCACCTCAACTCCGGCTCCTGGGTGGTCCGGGGAGCCCCAGGAGAAAGAAAGATGGGGAGGAATACGCGGTGAAAAATTAACCGCTTTAATTGGGCTGCAAGAGCAAAGTGCGGAGAGGTTCGCTGATGTACTCCGATCACCCATACCAAATACCCTTCAATAAAATAAAATGCCAGCTCTTAGCCGCGGGGCGAAAAGCGTATGTCAAAGTTTGAGAATCAAGGTTGTTCTTCACAGCCCTCGAAAGTAAATCTGCAAGTTGGGGGAAATTCTGCCCGGAAAGACCCCCCCCCCTTCCTTGTGGCCTCGGGCCTCCCGGCGCCGGATGAAAAGGAATGAAATTGAACGAAATTGAACGAAATGAAGTGAAATTGACCAGTGAAATTTGCCAATTTTCTTCCCCTTTAAACTGGCCGCTCTCAGCAGCACTCTCCCAACCCCAGGCCGATTTCTTACCGTGTTTTTTTCTCACCTCGGAGAGATGAAGGTGTGCCCTGGATATTTTCTTATTATTGTCACTGATTGTTGCGGCCTGCGGCGCAGCAGAAACTCAACCTTCTTCCACTCAAACAAGAAGGGGACCCACAGGAGCTCTCGCTCCAGATAGGATGGCCCATTTCTCCTCCCAGGAGGACAGGGCGCCTGAGATTCCTTAAGCTGAACACCCATCCTATGCACCTACAAGTTGGGAGGAAGACACCAACTGAGCCTCTCCAGTATTGGGGGGGGAGCCAGGTGGATACTACCACACAAATTCTGCAACTCAGCATCCTCCTTCCAGTCCAGTTCACAGCGGGCCCTTCCCAGCTCCTAACAGTTTCCCTACAAAGACCACCTAAAGGAACCCCAAATACCCTCCCTTTTCCCCTGTCTTCACCATCTGGAGCCTCCAGGGTTCCTTCAGCACTTCTCTTTCTGGGTATTTTTCAAGGCCAGTTGAGCATCAGTGGTTTCTCTCTGACCCCCAGTCCTTGGCCACAGAGGGATCTGGCCTGGGTATGGCCGTCTTGATCCACTGGGAAATGGGAGATCTGGGTCATGGGTTGGAGGCCCCAAGGCTCTTCTTCCCCAATCCTCTTATTTCTACTTTTCCTGAAACGGACCCTCCAACACAGAGAGATGCCAGATAAATTCACACACTTTCATTCAAAAAGACACGTGGAAGCATCCTGAAGGATCTGCTGCTTCTCTAATAAACAGCAGTTATGGAAGTATCTCATCTAACTGTCCACCATCAGATATGAATTCTGACTGACTTAATTTTCTCTCTTCTAGAGAGAGGAATAACAGATCAATACATCTTTTACTCAACACTCCAAACTGGAAGCGACATATTTGTGGTAAATGATACCATGTAGCCACAAAGTGCTTTACTGAGAGCAAACACACATCTACACACACAATCACCTTTCCTCAAGTGAAAAGAAACTAAATCAGAGCCAGAGCAATGGAAGGCAACGAAGCAGCTAGCTGGAGACCGTTATTCCAGTATCAGCAGACATTTCCCCCCTTGGACCTGTCCTTACTTGTCCTGGACGATTTGATAAAATAGTGGGAAGGTGAGTCATTGCATACAGCCGTCCTCTACTCATTACCTCCCTCCACTCACTCGCAAGATGGAGAAGGGAACGCCTGCATATACCATATGCACCTTGAAGGAACCCAAAGGGCCCTGGAGAAGAGGCATCAGGAGGGAAGGGGGGCGTTGGGTGGGGGTGGGAAGCAGACTCTCCCACCCAGCCTGACCCAGCACATTTGCATCTGAATGGGATGGGGATCTAAGCCCCCGAGTCTGTACTGCCCATCACCTCTGTTGGCGACAAGGATGAGAGACTTGGGAGTGTCCCAACATCCCTTTCCTGTGTTCTGCTGTGTTCTTCCCACACTCATCCTGATTCTGACCCTCTTTCTATAGGGGCTTCACTCCTCCACCCGCTCCTTCTTTTCTACTACGGTTAGCTGAGGGATCTCAGCTGAAAAGGCCTGTATGGCCCACCCCTCTCAAATTCTCTGCATCTGGGTCTCTGACCCTGTCTTCCTCCTTCTCTGTTGCCTCGCCTCCCACTCCTTGGCCTCAGCATGTGTGTTTTCTGTGAAGGCTGAACCGCCTCCTCCTGCACCTCTGTTTCTCCTCTCTGATGATCTCACTGGAATGTACAGAGCAAACAGCTGAGCACCCATCTTTGCTGCATCCAAAGCATCACCTCTCACTCCACACGCCTTTGAGTCTGGCCACTGGGAGTCCCAGGCACAAGCAGAAAGCTTCAAGGCTCCTGAGCTTATGGAAGAATCCAGCCAGACCAATGGATTTGCACCCAGGGAGTGGCTTCCGACTCATGGGATGGAGGTTTCACCCTAACAGAGTGAAACTCCACTGATTGTCCTTCAGCTCATAGTGCACCTCTGACCTTCTCGGACTGGAAGAAAGTAAGGTTCACAGTCCCCCATTCGAGCCTTTTGCTCTGACTCTTTCACATGCAGGAAAGAGAGAGAGCCAAAGAAGGCCCCACAGTGGCCAGGGAGACACTGCTCTCCTCTTAGAGACAGTGACTGAGAATCACAAGCACACAGATACTTGTTCATCGACACACATAGGAATAAAAGCACAGATATCCTGAAATACAATTCACACACAAAAAAGACAAAAAGCAAGGATACATGCCAGCCCAGACAAACACAAGATATCCCAAGCTCTGTGAAAGCCCGGCACGCAGGAACACACGGAGGCACATGGAATACGGAGACATATCCACTTCAAACCGTACTTAGTGGGTATAGTGTTCACGAGCACCTGGCACCCAGATCTGCCCAGGCCCTGCTCAGGTCCAACTAGGAGGTGAGAACCTTCAGGTGCATTTGAAACACAACCCTTCTGCCGAACTCTGGGGGGAAACCTTCTTAGGACCAGAGCGAAAATGAAAGTAGTGGAGGGGCCACTGGCTTCCCAGAGACCTGGCCTCCTCAGCAGCAAGACCGAAGTGCCCCCCTATATCCTGTCAGCCCAAGCCCTCCTCTGCCTGCCTGGGCTGCCCCCGGGGCCTTTTCTCACTCCCCCTCTGCTGGGGAGCTAGGGGTCTCCTGGGAGAGCCCAGTCAGAGGCAAGGAGTGCAGGCAAGCAGACAGAGCTGGTGACCGAAGCAGTTCACATCCATTTATTCAATTGACACCAATGGGGAGTGGGGGGTGGGACAGATTTTTCTCTTCTTCCACACAAACCATCAGACGATTTCACAGTCTCCCCACAGTGGAGAAGTCTAAACCAACGCACACCCAGTGGACAGATAATGCAGAGAGCAGCCCGCTGTACAGATATTTACACATAATTACAGGACCCCCTACCACAGGGCCTGCCCTCGCCCACCCCACCCCCACCTCTCCAGTTCCTGGCACAGACCCTTCTCTCCCACCCAACCCAACCACACCGCCTTTAGCTACAATAAATACCGCAGGGCCTGGGACAGAGCAGAACGCTGAGAGGGGTGCTGGCCCCGGATGGCTGGACCCAGCCAGCCACGGAAAAGGGGAAAAGTTCCTTTAAAAGCACCCAAACACAAAAGAGAAAGGATTTTCCTCAGTAAAGTGGGATTCGGGGTTGCTGCGGGGATTGTGAAAACCCCTCGCTTCACCTCTCTGCTCGGCTCCGCCTGTGCAGACACTGGCTTAGGCTTCAGAGGGAACGAACCTTCTCGGAGAACAGAAAAAAAAAAACCAAAAACGGTTGAATTTTTTCTTTTAAGCACAAAGCGGATAATAGATGTCTTTAAATTATAATATTGGACAAGCAGGGCCTCAAAGTTGGGAAAGAGTGGAGAGGCGGAAAGGGAGACCTCTCGGCGCAGTTGGCGTTTCTGGCGGATCCGCGGGGCCGGGGCAGCCGTCTCCGGGAATGGACTCTTCCGGGGAGGCCGAGAGACGCGGTGGCAGGGAAGAAACGTAGGCTCCCCCCTCCCTCTTTTGCTGCTCTAGCTGGAGTGGGATCTTCGCTGGCGGCCTCTTCGCGTAGACCCGGGCCTCGCCCTGAGCGACAGAGCCCGCGTCGTCCCAGCTTTCTGCGGGGTTCTGCGCGTGGAGCCTGGAGGGCCGAGTCACGCGCGACGGGCCACGGGCTGGGGACTTCATAAATAGACTCCCTGAGTTCCGCTGGGACCGCAGGAGCTCCCGGGAGAGGCTGAGGGGAGCGGGCCTCGCCGGCCCTGAGCCCGCTGCGGTCAGAAGTGGCAGCCGCTGAGCCCGGCGACCTTGCTGGCAAACGGGGACCCCGAGGACAAGAGCGCGTCCCCGGGATGCGAGAGGCGAATGTGGCCGGCCACGGGAGCCAAGGCCGGGGCAGTCAGCATGGCCAAGACCTGGGCTTGACCCCCAGGGCCCGCGGCGGCGGCGAACGGCGGCCCCGGGGAGCCCTCGCCGCCGCCCGGGGGGGCCGCCCCGCCGCCGTGGCCCATGATGTGGTCTATGGAGAACGAGGGCCTCTGCCCGGCCCCGGCGCCCCCGCCGCCGCCCGCGTCCGTCTTGAGGCCCTGGCGCAGCAGGGCGGTGGACAGGCCGGCCGCGGTGCCGGCCGCGGGAGGGCTCAGGGACGCGGGATAGAAGGCTTTGGCGCAGCCCAGCTCCGCGCCCAGGAAGGCGGGCAGGCCGGCGGGGCCCGCGCCCGCGCCTGGGGCGGGCGCCGGGGCCGGGGCCGGGGCCGCCGCGGCGCCCGCGAACGCCGAGGCCGTCGGAGGTCCGGGTGGGGGCGCGGCGGCGCGGCCTGGGGGCACCGACAGCTGGCAAGGGGCGGCGGCGGCCGCGGCGGCGAAGGCGAAGGCGTGCGGGTGCGGGTGCGGGGCCGGCCCGGGCGGGGGCGCGCCGTAGGCCGGGAGCGCCAGCCCGTAGCCGTAGCCGTAGGCGCCGTACGCCGCGAAGCCGGGCAGGAAGGCGCCGGGGTCCCCCGCCGCCGCGGCCCCGCCGCGCAGCAGCAGCTCCGGGTGCGGGTGCGGGTGCGGGTGCGGCGGCGGCAGCGGCTGCCGCTTGAAGCGCTTGCGGCGCCGCAGGAAGCTGCCGTTGTCGAACATGTCGGCCGACTCCGGGTCGAGCGTCCAGTAGTTGCCCTTGCCCGGGTTGCCCGGCTCGCGGGGGATCTTCACGAAGCAGTCGTTGAGCGAGAGGTTGTGGCGGATGCTGTTCTGCCAGGCGGGGAACTTCTCCCGGTAGTAGGGGAAGCGGCCGCTGATGAACTCGCAGATCTCGCTCAGCGTCAGCCGCTTCTTGGGGCTCTGCAGGATGGCCATGGTGATGAGCGCGATGTACGAGTAGGGCGGCTTCACCAGCGGGCTCCGCGTCGCCGCGCCCCCCGACGGCGGTCCCGGCCCGGGCCCCGCCGCGCCCCGGGCCGCCGCCGCGCCCGGCCCTGGGCTTCCCGCTGCGGCCGCCGCCCCCCGGGGCGCTAGAGCGCGGGGCTCGCCGTCCGAGCAGCCGCCCGACTCCTCCTCGTCCTCGGCGACGTCTGCCTCGGCTTCCTCCGGGGGAGGCTCGTGGCCGTGGGGGAGCACGTCCCGGGGGGCGCGGGGCCCGGAGCGGACTGGGAGCTCCCCCCCACCGCTGCCGCCGCCCACCACGTCTATGTCTGCGTCGGCCTCGGACAGCGCGGCCGGGGAGCTCTCGGAGGACATGATCTCGCAGCAGCAGCTGCCCAGGGTCATGGTGCCGCCGCCGCCGCCACTCTCCGGCTCCGCTCCGGCCGCGGCTCCGGCTCGGCCGCGCTGCCTCTGGGGCGAGTGTTTTGCGCGCGGGCGGGGAGGGGGCGGGGGACTGAGGCGGGCAGGGAGGGGTGTCCCCCAGCTCCGCAGCGCCCCCTGGTGGCCCAACTGCGCCGCTCTCACCTTCCCGTGCGCCGCCGGCTGGCTGCTCCCTCCGCGGCCCCAGGAGCCCGAGCGGGGACCTGCACCCGGGGCGCGGGCGAAAGGAGCCGAGGCCGCTCTTTACCCAGAGGGGTCTCGGCCCCTCGGGCCCCGGGTGGGAGTGGGGCACTGGAGGACCAGCCCCTCCCGCCTGGCGGCTGCCTAAGGCGGAAGAGCCGGCGGCCCGGGGCGGAGCTCCCTGGGAGGGGTGGGGCGGGGCGGGAGGGGCGGCGCAGTGCCTCCGCGGAGGGCCCGGCGGGAACGAGCCGCCGCCGCGGCGGGAGCTCGGCCGGGGTGGCCGGAGGCGGGTCCTCCTCCCTGCAACTCCCGCGGACTCTCCGGCCTAGAGCTGCCGCCTTCGGTGCGCTCAGCCCCCGAATGCCAAGGCTCACGCGGAGCGCCAGCCGGGGTCTGGAGAAGTGACGACTGTCCCCACCCATCATCTCCCCGAAGCGGCGCCCCGGGCCCCCGAGACCGAAACGCAGCCGGAGCGCGAGCGGGAGCCTGAGACGCCAGCACCGACGCCGCCGAGCGGGGCCCGCCGAGCCCGAGAGGCTTCCGGTCCACGGGGAGCCGCACTGAGCGATCTCGAGGAGCAAACTTGGCGCGCACAGCCTCGGGCCCCGGAGAGGTGAGAGATTCTGGCCGCGCCCTTCCTCTCTTCCAAGGCCAGGTCCCGCCACCCACTCCCCCTCGGGAGACCCGGGGAGTGCGCCGCCCGCTCGTCGTCCCTCTCCGGAGCTTCCCGGTGGCGCTGCGGCCGCACCCCCGGGCGTGGGCCCGTCCGTCGTTCCCACTGTGCCTGCACTCCGACCTTTTCCTGTCTTGGTGTCCGTTGGTCTCAGTCTCTGCGACTTGTCTTTCTCTCCCTCCGTGAATCTCTGTCGAAACTACGTTTGTCGAGGGCTCTATTCGTGGGCCTAGGAACCCTTCGCTCAATTTCCCCCTCCCCTGTCCCCCATTCTAGTCACACTGAGGACTGCCCCTGCCCCCACCCCCGTCCCCGCCTTTCTGGCTGCCAGAATTGTAGGCCGTACGGACAGGCTACAGGATACTCCCTCCGCCCCCCGTCCGACCTCCCTTAATGAACCCTGACCTCAACCCCGGGCCCGAGCTGCCTTTATCTCTCAGGATCTTCTTTGTCACCAGCCAGGTTCCTGCCCACCCTATTAGGCCTCTTTCTCTCCTTGGCCTCTCTCTAGGACCCAGAGACGAGTAGCTTCAACGTAGACTGGGCCGATTTCAATCTCCGGGACGTGGAAGGGGAGGTGAGGGCAGGACGCAGGCAAGAGCTGAGCGGGTGGCTGGGCTGTTGCCCCGACAGCGCCGCGCGGTGGCCAAAACTCGGGCCTGCGAGGCCTGAGTCCCAGCTGCGATTCACTGCCACAAGGCTGTGTGACCCTTAGTTACCTTCCCCTTCCGAGCCTGTTTCCTGATCTGCATAGTAGGGACTCAAGAGTCAGGCTACTGGGGGTCCAATCTTGGTTTAACTACTTAGCTATCAACCTTGGGCAAGTTCTTAAACTTTGTGCCTTGTTTTCCACCTCTGCAAAAATGAGATAAAAAACACCTATCTCATGACTAATATATGAGTAGCCATATGCCAGGTTATTTATGAAGCGGGCGCTGAGCCATTCATTCTCGGGGCTCTGTTCTCTGAGAGAAGGGTTAGGGGCAGTGTTGTCTCCCACTTGGATCTCAAGCCCCCAGTTGCCTTGTTGGTGTCCTCATTGTGATGAATGAAGTAGTTCTCTTGTAGATCAGCGCTGGGAGCAGGGTGAGAGGAAATTTACAGCCCCACTGGGCTGTATCTCAGCAGAACGGATGAACTCTCTTTCATGTAACAGCAGCCTTCAATCTATGCAATAGTCTAGTGTTAATCCACCTCTCCCATTCCATAGATGGGGCCACAGAGGCCCAGAGAAGAAGAAAGGACTCACCCAGGGGCTCCTTCAGCAAGACAGAGCAGGGCTGGGTTGCAGCCCTTGTCATGAAATCCTCACAATAGAGTCTTTCTTTTTTTTTTTTTTTTGAGTTGGAGTCTCACTCTGTCACCCAGACTGGAATGCAGTGGCTGCTCCCGGCCACCGCAGCCTCGACCTGCTGGGCTCCGGTGATCCTTCCGCCTCAGCCATTCAAGCAGCCGGAATTACAGGCATGCGCTACCACACCCGGCTGATTTTTTGATTTATTGTAGAGATGAGGTCTCGCTGCCCAGGCGGGTCTCGAACCCGCGGCCTCAGGCAATCCACTCACCTCAGCCTCCCAAAGGTGTGGGATTACAGGCTGAGCCACAAAGCAGGACACAATAGAGTTTTTCATTCTCCCAAGCTAAGAGTAGAATAGGGGAAGGCAGGTCTGGCTGCTCATGTCCCTTGGGCCCCCTCTGGGACATGAGGATCTCTGACTACGGGGATGCACTTAGTGCGCTGGGCCAGTGTAAACAGACTGTCCTTGGAAAAAAGAGAAGAGTTCTAGTCTTCACACCATGGACAGCAAATTGGACCGGGACTAATGGTCCTGGAATTGAAATTTACTGGGTGATCGAGCCCTCCAGGAAAAAAATGTCTTGGAGAGAAGTTTCTTGCATGAATCCAGGTATACTTATATATAGGATTCCTAGATTTCATAGAATGATTACATCTGGCAACCCAGCCCTCATGCTTGCTCTTGACTCCATGGATCTCTCTCACACACAGTCTTGGGACCTCACTTACAGATACACCACCCTGTGGACACACACCAACTCCAACCCAGCTCGTCTCTGCTAGAGTTTAAATCAGTGGAGAGAAGAACAGTATTGACACCATCCTTCTCAGTTCCACCTCCTGAATGTCTTCATTTCTAAAATGGCAGGTGGGAACCAGCAGCCTCCTTCCCTGCCAGCAACCTCTCGCTTTCCCAGGCTTCAGCCCCCTGCCAGTTTCAGAGATAGACTGACTGGGGCGTGTGCTGCTCACATGCGTTGGTTCTAATACTTGGGACAAGCAGCTATACCAAGCAGCAGCCAGTGCCTACATCTACCTGGCCCTTCAGCTCGTCACTGCTACTGACACCCTCCTTGAGGAAAGGGATACAGAAACCCCAGCCTCTGTTCTGTGGGAGGGCTGGTCTTAAAGAGTCGTTTACAGCCTGGGCAACATAGCAAGTCCTCGTTTCCACAAAAAAAATTTAAAAAATAAATAAGCCAGGCGTGGTAGTGTGTGCCTGTAGTCCCGGCTGCACAGGAGACTGAGGTGGAAGGATTGCCTGAGCCCAGGAGGTGGAGACAGTGGTGAGCCGTGATGGTTCTTTTTTTTTTTTTATTTTCATTTTCATTTTTATTGAGTTGGAGTCTCACTCTGTCGCCCAGACTGGAGTGCAGTGGCCGCTCCTGGCCACCGCAGCCTCGACCTGCTGGGCTCCGGCGATCCTTCTGTCTCAGCCTTCCAAGTAGCTGGAACTACAGGCGCGTGCTGCCACGCCCAGCTAATTTTCGTTGTATTGTAGAGATGAGGTCTCACCAAGTTGCCCAGGCGGGTCTTGCACCCGCAGGCTCAGGCAATCCTCTCACCTCAGCCTCCCAAAGGCGCGGGATTACAGGCTGAGCCACCGAGCCCGGCTCCGTGATGGTTCTACTGAACTCCAGCCTAGGCGATAGAGTAAAACCCCAGTTCACACACACACACACACAAAGGAGTCATCCAGATCCTTAACACACTATTTTACAGGAATAGAAACTGAGGCCCAGGAGGTCATGTTACTCGTCAGGTTTTCAAAGGGCCCGAAGTTGGGGTGGGCCCCGGTGTTCGTGCTCCCCGCCCTGAACACGTCTATTTATAAGTAACTCTGCTTCCTTGACTGCACTCTACCCTGGAAGAGGATTTCTTTTTCTTTCTTTCTTTTCTTTTCTTTTTTTTTTTATTTACTGTAGAGATGAGGTCTCCACAAGATGTCCAGGCTGGTCTCGAACCCCTGTACTCAGGCAGTCCTCTCGCCTCCACCTCCCAAAGTGCTTGGATTACAGGCGTGAGCCACGGCGCCTGGCAGAAAGGAGGATTTTGGTAGCCTCTCATCCCTTCTAAGATTCTGAGCCAATTTGTTTTAAATGGTATCAGGAGTGAATGAACTGGGGGCTGGGAGAGCAGCCCCAGGATTCGGGATTTGTTTGGTTTTCTTCGCCTCTCCGGGGGGCCCGCACCTTTCCTGCGGGTTCAGCCACTTCGGTGTCTTCGAGCAGCGTCTGCGGCCGCGCGCGCGAGTGTGGCTCCCTGTGTGGAAGCCTGAGCACGTTCCAGAAGCCCGGGCCCCAGCGCCCACGCCTCCGGCAGCCTCCCAGGAGCAAGAGGCCACTGGGCTCTGCGGGTCGTACCCAGCCTCCTCCCTCATCTGCCTCACCGCCTGGCCATCTCCCTCGAGCAGCCCACAACAATCGGGAGGAAGAGTCTGGGAGAGAGCCTGTTGGGGTCTTCCACTCCAAAACGTTCGGATAACCAGGGAGGGGTTGACGCGAGTTTTTTGAGAAGTCAATGTTGCTATCCATGGCGTCCCGGCCGTCTCTCTCCCTTTCTTCTGGTCCCTGTAAAAGGAGCTGCTCTTGGCTGGGGAAAGCTGAGCCCTCGGGCGATTGCGCGGATACAATTAAGTCCGTCGGGAAAGTGGCGGAGAGCGGCCCTAACCAGAGGCGGAGCGTCTCGAGGCGCGGAGCCGTCACGCGCGGCCTCCGGATGGTTCGGTGGTTCGAGCTTTGCAAAGCGCCGGGCCTGCCCTCCGCACGGTCGGGCTGCAAAGAGAGTCCTGGGCCGGGCTGGGCAGGGGACCACTTCCCGGATCGTATTCACACGAGGCCGGCGCGAGCAGGCGGCTGTGACCCCCTTTCTCCGCCCGATCGTCGCCTGCTCGGGAGCAATCGCTCCATTGACCCGAGTGGGAGAGGCGGTAGACACCAGATCCTGTGACCGACAGGGCCGGACCTCAGGCGGCGCGGCTGCCCCTGCACAGGAAGGACAAGGACTCCGGGCGTGTGCGCCTTCACCGCGCAGCCCATTTGCCCGCGCCCAGGCGCCTCTGCCATCGCCCCCACGCCTCGCAAGTCAGGGGCGTCAGAAGACCTTCTGGCTTCCTCTCCTTCCCTTATACGTCCCCTCCCAGCCTCATCCACCCGCGGGCTACACGGTGGGGGACTCGCTGGAGCACCCTGCGGCTGGATCGCCGAGGCTGAGCGCGGAGCGAGCCGTGGCGCCCGTCGACTCTGGTTCGTGGGAAGAGGGTTGAGGGCTCAGGAGAGGGTGAAATCAGCGCTGTTTCAAAGCTGACCTCGGCGCCTGCTGCGCGCATCCGCGGGGTGCGCGGCAGCTAGGTAGGACGGGGTCCCCAGGCTTGAGGCGGAGGCGTGGCCGGGTCTGGGCGGTGGGGACGCGTTCAGGTGTGCCAGAGCGGGAGCTTCCGGGCCAAACGCGCTGTCGTGGGCTTTTTGGTCCCCAGGCCAAGGCGTTCTTTCCCCGTCTGCGTTGGTGGAGTATGGTGATGGCGCCTGTCTTGCGTCCTCCCCTCCCGACCTCTGTGTGTGTGTGTTCCACAGAATGTTCGGGACTGCCCTGAAGGGCTCACTATGCAGGACCAACGCTTTCCCCCAGAGCCTGAAGCAGCGATTGCAAACTCGCTCGGGGCCAGCAGCGACACCTGGCCAGGGAAGGAGCATATGTGAAGGCGCACCCCTAGGACCTGGCCTGTGGCCATGGCAGGGGGAGGAAGGAGTACCCTGGCTGCGGGACAGCCAAAAAGGCTGGAGCGGTGACCCGCTTCCGAAGTTACGCACCACCAGCTAGAGCAGCCACACCTCGGAAACCCGACGCCCTTCCCTGGCCCTGAATTGGGGCAGGGAGGAAGAAGGGTGCATAGCAGTGGGGATCCAGTCCCCTGTGAACCCCCAACACCCATGCATGCTGTCGCATTTAACCTTTCCAAGTCCCAGGCAAGGTAACTAGCGGGGCCGTAAGTCCCCGCGTGGGCGGGGAAATATTACCACGTCCTGGCCTCGTCTGGGGCAGATGCGAAGCCGCTTAAGCTTCGCAGAAAGAGTGAGGGTACCAGCGGGAGTTCTGGCCCTGCCGCGCAGACCCTAAGTGATGGATTCCTGGGGAACAGCGACCTCTGGAGGAGCCTGGCATCCACGCAGAGTCAGGAACTGGAGGACAAGTTCTGAGTCCAAAGCACTCTTTCCCCACCCCACTCCCATGCATCCTCTTTGGCAAAGTCATCCAGAGATTCAGCCTCCCGACCCCACTCATTATTCACGTCGCCTCCTTTTCCAAACTGAACCTATCCTTCAAATCCTGCCTCTTCTAGAAAGATGTCTTCTCAAGGACCCAACCCATCTTCCCCTCTTCGTGCTCTGAGCTTCTCAAAACCTAAAACCTGATCCCTGGACTCCAGTGCTTGCACACTGCAATGCCCAGCTGAACTGCTTCCTGCCTTGCTAGTCTCCAAAGAGGCCATCTGTCCAATCCACCCACCCCTGGCATTGCATACTGGGTGTGCTGCTGTTCCCCACCCCAAGTAAATAAAGCCAACATCTTTTTTCCTCAAAACTGGACTGTATCTTTTCAAAGCTCGTTTCTCAGATGAGGAAATTGAGACCCAACGAGAAGACTGACTTGCCCAATGTCACATAGCAAGTTGGTAGCAGAGGTGGTACTGGAACCCCAGTATCCCTTCTCCCAGGCCAGAGCTTCTCCATCTCACCTGGAACAGGTAATTTGGGAAGAACTCATTTTGATGGAGGAGTTTTGACCCAGGATAGCAGAAGTGCAGGAGGGAGCTGGGAGAATGGTCACGCTCCACCATAGGGCAGTAAGGAAGGCAGGGAGGGCAAAGCTGTGCTGGAGATTGTGGAGAACTGATTATACTAGTAACTGATTATATCTCCCCTTTTCCCCATACTCTGCCCAGATCTAGTTACTTCAAGGGGCTCCAAATTTCAGGAGCTGGGTGAGTATCTTACATCAACAGCTGGGCAAGGCTGAAGGTTGGGAACAGACTTAACTCTGGCAAGGAGCCAGGCTCAGTGGCTCACGCCTATAATCCCAGTACTTCGGGAGGCGGAGGTGAGAGAATTGCCTGAGCCCAGGGGTTCAAGACTAGCCTGGGCAACTTGGCGAGACCTTGTCTCTACAATTAAAAGAAAAAGTAGCTGGGCACGGTGGCACACGCCTATAGTCCCAGCTATTTGGAAGGCTGAGGCTGGAGGATTGCCTGAGCCCAGCAAGTCGAGGCTGCAGTGGCCATAAGCATGAAACTCCGACTCAAAAAACAAAAACTCTAGTAAATACCACTTTCCCTATCCACTGCCACCCTCCTCCATCCATCACCACTCCCCCCAAGGGAGGGAGGGACTGAAAAGCCTCTCCTGTTAAGACACACCCAAAAGGAGGAGTCCTTCTGGTGTTGGCAATTGTAGAGTTAAAGGAGAAACTGGGAGGGTGATTTGCATGTAATTTGCATGAGACCCCAGTGATACCTGCTGGGCAGCCTGAGGCCTTCTCAGGACTGCTTCCCTTTCTGGGTATAGCATGGTTGTCTGCACAAGACACCTGGCAACCTGGCCCCGGCCTGCTTGTCCAACCTTACCTCCAGCTCTGTACCCCACTCACATCTGAATTGCTCTTCCTCACTTATTCACCTTTGCACGTGGCCCAGTCCTGACAATGCCCCACACTCACCTGGTGGTGAGGGGCTCCCACCTCCCACCTCTATGCTGCCTCTGTTGTCATGATTTGTTCTTTCAGGGCCTCTCACTGGTTTTTGTCTCAAGGAGACAAAACTTTTTGTCTCAAGGAAACAAAACTCAGTCTCCTTGGCATGATGAGCTAAACATGCTTACAGTTTTGCGTGTTCCAACCCTCTACTAAAGGACACACCTCTCCTGTGTTCCCTGTGGTCCTGATGGCTGTCCAATTTCTGTCCTCCTCACACCTATCCCAGGAGCAGACAGACAACCAGCTGAGTCAAACATAGCATTGCAAGACCAAGGTCCAGTGATTGGTCCAGGCAGTGGTAAGTGACCTAAGCCAAGCCAGTCACTCCTTCTATATGATTTGACACATGGACTCTGCAATTTGGGGATATATAGACTAGGAGACTCTGGGCTATAGGCACTCTGCGCCCTGGCAGGAGTGCTTCTCCTTGTGGATCAGAAGACAAGCACGCAGGCTTAGCTGCCAGAAGCCATCTTTCCTGCCACATGGAGAGTGCTGTTTGACATTGAAGCCCACACACAGAGGGAAACAGCCTAAAGAGAGACGGAGGCTTAATAAAAGTGTTTGAGTCCCTGGATCCAGCTTTGCCTGAAACTAGAACCTTAAACTTTCCAGACATTCAAAAGAAGGAAGTCTCCCCTTTGGCTAAGCCGAGTTGAGTTGAATTTCACAAACAGCAGAGCCACAAAGGAAAATAATTCTGGGCCGCTAAGACTGCTGAACTGCGTGCCATTCCACCCTGAACTGCCTGCACAGACTTTTACATGAAAGGAAATAAACTTCAGTTGTGTTTTAAGCCACTGGTGTGGGATGGGGGTGGGGGGCAGCCTGTCACTCACAACTGAACCTAGCCCTAATTAATGCAGGAGAGAATGGAAAAATGTCCTGTAGATACAAAGGAGAGGTCAGAGTAGTTAGCCTGCAGAATAACGGCTTAACACAGCCACCATCTCCAAATCTCTACAGGGTTGGTATGGGGCAGAGACCAAGGCAAAAGGGACCAAGACGAGAAAGTGGTAAAGAGACTTACTTTCTGTGACTCCATGCAAGAACACTCCATGGGGGCTGTCCCTCAGAGATGGGATAGGTCACCTTAGTGGCAGTGAGTTTCCTGTCACTAGAAGTGCTTGAGTAGAGGCTGGGTAGTCACTGAGCAGGAATCTTAGAGGCATCCAGGTACAGCAAGAAAGAGTTCGGGTCTTAGAGCCAGGTTCAAATTATGCTTCTATTACTTATGAGTATCAGATAATCCCTCTAAACCTCCATTTCCTAATTTGTAAAGTATCCAGATAACTGGGTTGAAGACTGGGATCGAGGAAATTCCTTAGCCTGCTACCTCCCAGGGTTTCCTGAGACCTAGTGCTCTAGCTGGGTCAGGATGTTTCAGTGAGGTTCCTTGCCCTCCTTTGCAGCCTTGACATGCTGGGGGTGCCTGCTCCATCCTGCCAGGAGACTGCACCTCCCACTGGATTCTTCCTGCAACTGGAGAGGAGTAGTGAAGCCTGAGTCAAGAGGCTTGGGCTTTTCTTGCAGCCCTGCCCCTGCCTTCCTCTATGACCTCCAGGCATGCCCCTCCCTCTTCCAGGGCCTCAGTTTCCTCCTCCAACAAATTAGAAATGCATTCCTTGTCAAGGACAATCATGCTGTAGGATCAAGACTCATAACTACTGTGCCCTAGCTATAATTTTACATAGGAACAATTTCCTTTCACAGCAATAATAATCCTGTTACCACACAGTCTTATCATGCCCAGCCCTCTCAGAGCCTGCTGAAACAGGCTCCTTCTCAGCCCCCACCTAGGTCAACCCTGAGTGGTGCCAGCTGCTGCATGAACTGACATCACAGGTCTAGACCAACCCAGAGGTTCCCAGTCTACTGAGGGCCTTGTTTCCAGCCATGAAATTCGGCTCCCTGTTTATTACAAGAACTCATATCTGAGGGGCTAGAGGCAATGAAATGGGAAAACCAAGGCAGTGGTGGAGCAGATCTTAGAACATGATCCTGTGTTTAGAAGAAAGGGTTTCTCCCATTTGGGAACCCAGATGGGGAAACAGCAGAGTTTGGCAGGAAGCCTGGAGGCCTGCACGGTGGAGGTCTGAAAAACTGTTCCCTATACCTGTCAATGATGCCCAGGATTCAAGGGCTAGAAGGAAAAAGGAGGCATCACCCCACACAGATTGACAGGACACAGACCCTATCCCAGATGGGGGTGCCAGGTACACAAGCTCCCCAAATCCAGTGGCCAAGACTCTTGGTGGGAGGCTCTGGTGACAGATTCTGCTGGGAATGCCCTGACAAAGAGAGCAGTGGGGTTTGAGAAGGTGAAATACTGACCACAGTCATCAAAGATCCCTTTGAGAAATAAAAGGGGACAGTTACCAAAAGGAGCTGGTGTAATCACACAGGGAGCCTGGTGCCCTGACAAGGACTGCATGGAAACCCACTTCTAGGGACTTCTCCTGCAGATGCACCTGCACACATGTGGTGGACATATGGACAAGGTCACGTTTCAGTGCCATTGGAATGTTCAAGGGCTGGAAGGAATGTACATGTCCATCTGTAGGGACTGGTTAAGCAAATGGTAGCATGTTCAAAGAAGGGAATAGTATGCTGTATAAAGCAGAACAAAGAAGTTCTGTATGGACTGATCCGCACAGAGCTCCAAGATACATTGTTGAGTGAAAAAAATGAAGATATAGAACAGTGTAAACATTATGCTTCCAAATGTAGTTTTTAAGGAGAAAATAATGTACATGGAGGGACTAAAAAAAAACTTGGAATTATCTTCTTTTGGAGGGCGGGCCCCTTGTAGTACATACAGGCTTTTCCCATTAATAAGTGTTCTAGGAACTCATCAGCATCAGTGAACCATCTAGCCTTGTTGTGAGAGGCAGTGTGAGGCTTCAGTGAATTTTTTTTTTTTTTTTGGAGATTCTTTCCACACATTTGACCATTTCATGATGGGTGACTTACGAGCACACCTGCCCACACCATGCTGAATGTTCAGCAGTTTGTGTCCAAAAACAGCATGACCCCCATGCCCCACCTTCCCTATTCATCTGATCTTGCCCCTGAGTGACTTTCTTTTGTTTCCCTGGATGAAAGAAGTCCTCAAAGGGAAATATTTTGCTGATGTGGAAGAGGTGAAACAAAAAAACAGCAGAAGCACTAAAAGGCATAAAAAATTAATAAGTTCAAAAACTGTTTTGTTTTTAGTTTTGAGTTGGAGTCTCACTCTGTCGCCCAGGCTGGAGTGCAGTGGCACGCTCACAACCACCGCAGCCTTGACCAGCTGGGCTCAGGAGATCCTTCTGCCTCAGTCTTCCAAGTAGCTGGAACTACAGGCATGTGCACCACCCACCCGGCTAGTTTTTTTTATTTATTGTAAAGTTGCAGTCTCACCAAGTCGCCCAGGGTGAGTTCGAACCCCTGGACTCAGGCAATCCTCTTGCCTCAACCTCCCAAAGTGCTGGGATTACAGGCTTGAGCCATTGCGCCTGATCAAAAACTGTTTTGAGCAGTGGAAAAAGCATCTTGATAGATGTGTTGCACCAAACGAAGAGTACTTTGTAACAAAATATCTAAAAGTATGAATAAAAAACTAGTAACTGAGTACTTGTGAGGGCAAATAGGGTACAAAATTGGGAGAGAGACCTTTCTTGGACTACGTTTGTATACTTTTAAAGCCAAATGGCTGTATTACCTATACAACAATTAAATTAAAATTTTAAAAGAAGCTCCCAGCCTAGAAGGGTAGAAAATCCTCACCCACCATCACAATACTTTAGTAGTTACAAAAGCCATCCCCAGGCTGGGCAAGGTGACTCATGCCTGTAGTCCCAGCACTTTGGGAGGCTGAGGCAAGAGGACTGCTTGAACCCAGGAGTTCAAGACCAGCCTAGCATAGCAAGACCTCATCTCTACAAAAAATCAGAAAATTAGCTGGGTGTGGTTGCATGTGCCTGTAGTCCCAGCTACTTGAGAGGCTAAAATGGAAGGATCGCCCGAACCCAGGAGGTTGAGGCTGCAGTGAGCCATGGTCATGCCGCTGCACTCCAGCCTGCGCAACAGAGTGAGACCCTGACTCAAAAAGAAAAAAAGTCATCCCTACCCAGGCAGAAAGTATAGGGCACATTCTCTGGTTTTCAGAGGAGACTGAGGCTGAGGTCAGGATAGAAGCTGGAATTGGTGAATGACCAAGATGATCTAACAGCCCCTCATTTCATAAAGCACTCTACATACTGTTGTCATCTGCCAATATTTGATTTCTCTGAACAGGGACAGTGCTAATGCATCTCTGAGTCCTTAGAAGGGGAGGGAAACAGGGCCTGGCACAATCAAGGGAAGAGGCAATTGTTACTATGAAGGGCAGAGAATGAACAAGATTTGCCCAAGTGTTCGACCTGGAACTACACCTCAGGTTTCTGCCCCCAGCTGAGCATTTTTTTCTCTGTTTCCCTCTTACAGTAGATCCGTTCTCTGCATCTAGGACCACTCACCCCCACTTCCACTCCAAGTCCCTTTGCAGTGGGGCAGCTTCCAAGTGTTGCCAAGAATAAATGAGGAGGATGAAAGATCTGAGAGAGCTTCCCAGAGGAGGTGGAACTGCAGCCAGTTTTCCCCTTCTACACAAAAACTATTGTGTTCCCCCTGGAGCAAGTGCCTTTCAGCCACCAGAGGCCCCTGCCAACCCACAATAGCATCCAAATGGTCTTGGCTTCATTCTGATGACTTCCTGCTCATATCAGGTGCATACAAGGTGACCAATAGGTGGCGCTTTTGTCTCCACAAAATTGATGGACGTGAGGAAGGAAATCAGCATCCGGAAAGAGGGGGAAGAGAGGGGAATGGGAAGGAGAGAAGTGGAAAATAGAGGCAAGAAAAAAGACCAAAGACCTGCTACTTGCCTTGGAAAGGCTCCTTTCAAGATCAAAACTGTGGGTGTGGGTGTAGGTGTAGAGGGAGATGTTAGGTGAACTAAGGAATGTGATTGGTGCCTCAGACTTTTCATCCAAGTTTCCACCTCCATTGCCTCTTCCTCTGAGGAAGGAGAATGACTTTGGGGCAGGCAGACATGGAGTCAGGTCCTGGATCAGTCACTTTGAAGCTTGACCTAGATCAGTCACTTAACCTTTATAAGCTGCGTTTTCATCATCTATAAAGGTGATGATCTACAGGTTCTATAAAGGAAAACTAACAATCCTAATAATGCCACCTCTACATCCCAGGAATAAACTGCCCTGATTTTTGTATTACACTACTGGATTCAGTTTGCTGACATTTTATTGAGCTTTGTATCATCCTTCATGTGTGAGATTAGGCTATATTTTGTATATTCACTTCTTTGCCAAGTTTTGATAACATAATTAAATAGATAGAATTGGGACTTCCATTTTTCTGTGTTCTGCAGCAATTTATATAACTAGAAAACTAGATTCCTTGGTGGTTTAGAAGAATTCACAGGTAAAGCCTGCTAGCCTAAGGGCCCTCTGGTAGGAGCAGTGGAGGAACCTTATCCGACAATGTTTTCTGCTTCCTCTGTGCTAATAAGTCTATTAAGATTAGTTATTCCTTAAATCACTCAAGCCAGACCAGGACTGTCAGCCAGCCAAATGACCACCTCAAGCTTTCAGGGTTGTCATGCAGCTACGATTAAAGAGGAGCGTTTTGGTCTTTGGTGGGTTAGAATCCAACAAAGGTGGATTCTTTCTATAGCTTTGTTTACCTACTTTTCTCCACCTACCAAGCCACCATCCTTTCCTGCCTGGACACTGCAGTAGCCTTTTAACTGGTCTCCCTACCCCACCCCAGATCCCCTCTAACTTCATCTCCATGGCATATTTGAGGCTATGAAATTTCCTCTGAGTGCAAGTTTGGATACATCCTATGAATTTTAATACATACCGTTCTCACCTTTATTAGTTTATAAATAATCTGTAATGGCAACTTTCTTCTAACCAAAGAGTGATTTGTTTAGGTGTTTTAAATTTTTCAATTGCTTGAAGTATGGTCCAAGAATATCTTCTTATACATGCAGCAATTTATGAAAAATGTTTAATGTTTTTACTGCAATCATAATCTTAAACCCATGCTTATATGAATATATTCATATAAACATATTTTGGGTCACCTAGATGACTTCCTCATAACAAATGTCTGTTAATCATTAAGGTTTTCATTTATATTTATTCTGAAATATTACTACTTTCATCTTGAGATGAGGTCAAAAAGAAATTATAGATTGTATAAATAAATGCTGTATGCAGGCCAGTTGGTGGCATGGCCTACTACATGAAGGAATGCTTGCAGTTCATTCAAAAGAAAAGATAGTTGATGAACGTAGTCATGACTTGGCTCAAGGAACACCAAACCCAAAAGATGCTATGGAGAGTCAGAGCCACGTTCATGGTGCAAGAGATTTAGTTTCAGCAAAACATCTTTTACATTTGATTAATGTTGTGAACTTAAATTTTTATTTTGTTGCTGTTTTAATTTAATTTATAAAAAAATGAAACAGTGACCAAGGAAATATAAACCTAAGGAATTTACACCTATACATACTGACATAATAAAAAAATTAAAGTCAATACTGGAGGTCCATAGAATTCTTTTCCTTTAGAAGTAAACCACATTAACCTCCTATATCTTAGAAACTGCCCCCACCACCATACTTCTAGGATCTCCCAGAAAGATGCTTCACTTGGTCTCAAAACTAACCTAGTCACTACAGTGAAGGACCTTCCAAGTTGCTCATTTTTCTTTCCCACGTAATTACTGCTTTTCCAGTAATGCCCATAGCTCTGAAAATTGCCCGAAGGAGGCTTTCTGTTGTCATGCTTGCCAGTGTTCCTGCCAAGGGTGTCACTTTCCTATGTACCCAATTTTCTATGTGTCAGGGTAATGTTGGCTGCTTTCTTGTGCTAAATTCAGGAGATTCTCAAACCAGCTCAGCACCATCCTGGGTCCAAAGCTACTCTTCCTGTTCCAAGTACCCCAAGTCAAGAAGCTGTCCCCTCCCAGAGCATCTCTCTCAGGTCTCCTTCTCCTATAAGGAACTCTCAAGAGCCTCCCTGCCTTCATCCTCCTGCCAACACTCTAACTTCTCGTTTCCATAATCCTGAGCCTCCTCCCCAGCTTTCCTGGAGGTAAAGCATACTAAACTGAGAAAACCTCTCTCACTCTCCAATTCCCTCCAAAAAAAAATCTACAGAAACACAGCTTTGACTCAACTACTTCACTGTCATAATGCATGCTTAGCTTCCCACGCTAAAACAATCATCTTAATTTCAGATATGAAAAGTTTTCAAAAAAAAAAAAAAGCTGAAACAAGGAATAAACCAAGAAAAAGGATGATATGGACTTCAGGAAGTAGGAGATCCAACACAGGAAAGAGATGGAGGGAATTCCCAAGATAATGGTGAAAGGAAATTCTAGGTCCACCTCTGTGCAACAGACAGAGAGCCATCAGTGCAGACAGGAGCTGGAGAATGGAAGGCCCTGAGAGAGACGCCCCCAGGAAGGGAAAAACAATCACCAAAAGCAATGATGGATTTCCTGATAAGTTTGGCTTCAGAAAAAATTGTACCACAGTGCTACTGGAAGGTATGGGAAGGTTTAGCTATAGGTACAAAGGAAGCTGAGCAAATGAAAATATAAAGCATTATTATCTCCAGAAAAAATAAAAAGTTGCATACACACAGAAAAGGAACTGTAATCATAGTACACTAGTAGCTTATCATAGAACAACATTTATATAGTAACAATAATAATGAAACTAAAAATAATAGCAAAAATGCTAAAAGCTGATTTAACAAAAAGTTAAAGGAGGAGATGGAGATTTTATAGAGGTAAGTGATCATCTATCATAATAGGAAGTTCCAAGAGGAGTATAAGCTTGGAAATTTTGAAGCATATTTCAAAAGAAACAATTATGAATTGAAAGTAAATGTTTGTATGGGATAAAGCAGGGATTATAAGAGTGGGACAAAATACCATTATGAACCTTTGATTGCTATTTGACTTGTTAGATTATGTGCTTGTTTCAATTTAATAAAAATAAAAATTAAGCATTAAAAAATGCGGCCAGCCGGGCTCGGTGGCTCAGCCTGTAATCCCGCACCTTTGGGAGGCTGAGGTGAGTGGATTGCCTGAGCCCACGGGTTCGAGACCCACCTGGGCAACTTGGTGAGACCTCATCTCTAAAATAAATTTTAAAAAATTAGCCGGGTGTGGTAGCGCGCGCCTGTAGTTCCAGCTACTTGGAAGGCTGAGGCGGAAGGATCGCCGGAGCCCAGCAAGTCGAGGCTGCAGTGGCCGGAAGCGGCCACTGCACTCCAGTCTAGGCGACAGCGTGAGACTCCAACTCAAAAAAAATTTTTTAAATGCAGCCAAGTGTGATGGTTCACGCCTGTAATCTCAGCACTTTGGGAGACCGAGTTTGAGACCAGCCTGGGCAATATAACTAAGATCCCATCTCTAAAAAAAGACATTTAAAAAAAAATTAGCCAGACATAGTGATACACACCTGTAGCCCCAGCTACTTGGGAGGCTGAGACAGACGACTGCAGTGAACTATGATCATGCCACTGCAGACCCAGCCTGGGTGACAGCATAAGACCCTGTCACTGGAAAAAAAAATTTAAATGTTTAAAATATGTCTTCAGATTAAAAAAGACTTCTAATTTTCTACTAGAATGAAGGGGGAACTGTTTGCTTAACATTTCTGGTGTTTCCACTCAGATTATTTTCTCCCAAAAAGTTGGGGGTAATATTGAAGTCTCACTTCTGGATAAAAAATGCTTGGTGCTTTTTAAAGATAGAATTGATTAGAGTTTTTTTGTTTGTTTTTTGTTTTTCCAATATCTACCAAAGTGTCCAAACTCTTAGGGCACTCTGTGGTATATAGCCTTCCAGACTATAGACTCTTTGAGGGCATGACTAGTCTCTGGATCTGGATCTGTTTTGGCTGCAGCGTCCAGCACAGGGCCTGGCACACAGTAAGCTCTGAATGTGGCTGGAAAAAGGAAACCTAAGGAGGTGCTTTAAAAATTAAAATCTTTCCGATTTTCCAGTCAGTAGTGACCCTCCTAGTATTTCCCTGCAGATATTCTCCACCTTGTCCCCCAAGTGGTCCAAGATCCTGGAACCGAAACCTGCAGGGTCCAAGATCCTGGAACCAAGAACTGCAAGAATGGAATTCGGAGCTCAAAAAGTACTTCCTGGCTTCAGGGGAGTGAGAAGAGTCGTTTCCTTCCCTGAAAATGTCTTGGATTACGAAGGAATTTATCAGCAGGTCCTCTGGGGCAGGAGTGGGGGCTGTAACACCGTTTAGAGCAGAAGAAAGCTTGTGATCTTTGTGGAATTTGCTTCTTAGGGAACTGAGGGCTGGATCTTCTGCTACCTGCTGGGCCCAGGGAAGGAGAGTTTCTAAGCCTACAAGTGGGGAAATAGCTTCTGCTTCCACCTCTTTCATCTCTTCCACATTTTTCACAAGACTCTATGAGAACTGCAAGTGAGCTTGACTAAGAAGGTGTCAAAGTACCACCCACTCAGTCATTATTCCACAAGTCAGCCACAGTATTAGACCCCAGGGACTCATGCCTTCGGTCAATCAGTCAACAAATATTAATTGACAGGCTGCTGTGCATCAGGCAAATTAAACCTGGCCCTTGCTCAAAGGAGCTAGTAGCTGGGGGAGGGGGTATATTCAGGTCATTTCCTGCCATACTGTGCATGCCTACTGTCTCACCCCCAAGAGAGCCTCATAGCCTTCTCAGATTTCCTGCACTTTCTCCTCTATGAGCGACCCTCCACCATCACCCTCCATCACCACCCCAGAGCTTCAGTCTCTAAGACAGGTGCTTCAGGTACTTCTCACCTGCAAACCCCATTCACCCTGGGTTCAAGGCACAGTGATCCCCTCCCCTACACTTCCTACCCCTCATCCAGGCACAAGTAGACTGGGAGCCCTGGGGTGGGAGGAACTTGGACTAGCTTGATACTTAGTGCTTGGGTCAGCACCAGAGAGCAGGACAGGGTAAAGGCTGACTCCCTCCTTCATACCCCTGAGTCTGTGTTCAGTGCCACCCTGACTGTTCTTGGTGCTGCGGACAGTCATGAGTCAGCTCAGGACCCTGCCAGCCTTTTTTTTTTTTTTTTTTTTTTGCGTCAGAGTCTCACTCTGTCACCCATGCTGGAGTGCAGTGGCATGGTCATGGCCACCACGGCCTCGACCTGCTGGGCTCAAGCCATCCTTCTGCTTCAGCCTTCCAAGTAGCTGGAACTATAGGCATGCGCCACCACACCCAGCTAATTTTTAAATTTATTTTAGAGATGCGGTCTCGCCAATTGCCCAGGTTGGTCTTGAATCCATGGGCTCAGACAATCTCTCACCTCCACCTCCCAAAGTGCTGGGATTACAGGCGTGAGCCACTACACCCAGCTCCTACCTGCCCATCTTAAATCCAGCAGAGGAGGTAAGACCCAGGCACAGCGGATGGTGCAGTGTCCAGCTCCAGAAGTCCAGAGGGGCCTGGCCTCACCCTTTAATCTTTTAGGCCAGGCCCCCAACCTGGGGTCAGTGCCTTTCCTCCAGAATACTATGCATACTAATCACCAGGGAGTTTTATTAAAATGCAGGATCTGATGATTCAGTGGGTCTGAGATCTGCATTTTTTTTAAAGTCGGAGTCTTACTGTCACCCATACTGGAGTGCAGTGGCACACTCAAAGCCATCGCAGCCTTGACCTGCTGGACTCAGGTGACCCTTCTACCTCAGACTTCCAAGTAGCTGAAACTACAGGCGTGCGCCACCACACTTGGCTATTTTTTTCTATTTATTGTAGAGACGAGGTCTCACCAATTTGCCCAGGCTGGTCTTGAACCCTGGACTCAGGCAATCCTCTCTCCTCAGCCTCCCAAAGTGCTGGGATTACAGGCGTGAGCCACTGCGCTCAGCTGAGATCTGCATTTCTAACAAGCTCCCAAGCTCCTTGGTCTATGGACCACACTTAGTGCCCTATCTAAGCAATGATGATTGGACTAATGTCTCTTCCCCACTGGTCCATAGCTCCACGAGGCAGGGCTTTTGCCCATACGTTCAGTGATGTAGCTATCCCCAGCGCCTAGCACAGTGCTTGGCACATTAACTAAGCACTTGTCGGAAGAATGACTCAAGAGCCAATGCAGGTCACCCGCTGCCCAGGTCCACTCACGTGAGCATGTGGGCGCACATAGGCACACCCCAGCTCACCTCTGCCAGACTCTGAGATGCAGGTGTCGGCGTTTGACTGGGCCTACTACGTGAGCGGCCATGGCTGAGTCACCCCCTAATCCCACGTCATGAACCTCTGCCTGATGACTTACCGGGGGGTTCACCCATGTGGCAACCCAAGATCTCCAACAAAGTCTCCCAGACCCTCCCCAAGTCACCAGCCAGCACGCCAAGCCCAGACGAGGGTTTCTTTCTTTTTAATTAAACCAGCTTTAATTAAAAAATAATAATAACCCACGAAGTCCTAAGTTCTCCAGGAGGTAGGGCAGACGTGAAGGCCCATCATCTCCCCTGTCATTCAGGGACCCTGGTGCTGCCTGTCTCAGAAATTTCCAAGAGCTGTCCTCAGGTCCTGGGAGTGGGCAGCCAGGCGCATCCACGCGGAAGGGGAGCTCTCTCCCAGCAAGAGACTGGGGGGCAGACGGGAGGTGGGGACAGACGTGGGGAAATGAAGGGAAGACAGAAGTCAGAGACCCGGGAGCCTGATATCTGACGCGTTGGAAAACGTGAGAGGAGGTTGACGAAATAGAGTCCGTTGAGGAGGCGGCTTGAGCTCGCAGGTCTGGCTTCCAAAGGCTTGAACTAGCCAGGAAGCCGGAGGGGGGGTTCCTGGTGGCGGCCCAGCTTCGGGGCAAGGGGCCCACAGACGGCGCCAAGGGGGCTGGGGCAAAGCTGGGGGCTCGGAGTGGGGGCAGAAGCGACGGGGGCCCACAAGTCCGAGGGGGCGCTTCCGTCGGGTGGCGAGAGAGCGCGAGCCCCCCCGGGGCTGGGGCCAGGATTCCGCAGGTGTGCCGAGTCCGGGAGGCCGCGATGGGAGGCCCGCAGGCGCTCCGTGCCGGGCGGGGGCTCACAGGTAGCGCTCCAGCCCCGGCGCGAAGCCTGGCTGCCGCAGGTAGGCCTCCCCGGGGCTGAGCGGGCCGAGCGCGGCGGCGGGCCC
Source organism: Cephalopachus bancanus (assembly GCA_027257055.1). Classification (NCBI taxonomy): domain Eukaryota; kingdom Metazoa; phylum Chordata; class Mammalia; order Primates; family Tarsiidae; genus Cephalopachus; species Cephalopachus bancanus. The sequence continues at coordinate 935,539 of JAPVLO010000396.1, forward strand.
GGCCAGGGCCAGGAGGGGCTCGGCGGGCAGCGGGCCGGGGCCGGGGCGCGCGGGGGGCAGCCCCAGGCGCTCGGGGGCCTGAGAGTAGAGCGGCGGGGAGGCGGCGGCGCAGGGCGGGAAGGCGGCGTCGGGCGCGGCGCAGCAGGGCGGCTCGGTCGCGCCCAGCCCCGCCAGCTCGGGCTGCAGGCTCACCAGGCTGTCGACGCTGAAGAGGCGCGCGGGCGGCGCGGGCCCGGGGGCGGGGGGCGCCAGCAGCGGGCCGGGCGCGGGCGCGTAGGGCGCGTAGGGGAAGGGCAGCGCGGGCGCGTGCGCGGGCGCGGGCGGCGCGGGCAGCTCGGCGCGCTTGAAGCGCTTGCGGCGCCGCAGGAAGCTGCCGTTGTCGAACATGTCGGCGGCCGCGGGGTCCAGCGTCCAGTAGTTACCCTTGCCCGGGTTGCCCGGCTCGCGGGGCACCTTGACGAAGCAGTCGTTGAGCGTGAGGTTGTGGCGGATGCTGTTCTGCCACTTGCGCGGGCTGTCGCGGTAGAAGGCGAAGCGTTCGGTAATGAAACGGTAGATGGCGGCCAGCGTGAGGCGGCGGCCGGGGGCGTGCGCCAGCGCCATGGCGATGAGCGCGATGTACGAGTAGGGCGGCTTCCCGCGCTGCAGGGGGCGCCGCCGCCGCCGCCCCGGGCCTGGCGCGGGCGCGGGGTCCGCCTCCCCGCGGCCCGCTGCCGCCGCCTCCTCGGGCTCCCGCCCCGGCTCGGCTCCCGCGAGCGGCGACGGCGGCGGCCCCGACGGCGCGACCGAGGGCAGCGCCGGGAAACCCGAGAAGGCGGCGGACGGGTCCATGTCGCTGCGCCCGGTCATGGGATGCGGCCGCCCCTGCCCGCGCGGCTCGGGGAGAGCAGGGGCCGCCGACCCGCCTTATATGGACGCAGCCCCCCCACCCCCACCAGGGGAGAGGGCTCAGGCCTTCCCCGCTGGCCAGCGCCTCCCCTCTGGTTTCCTTTCCCAGCCCCCTTACTGTGCTCACAGTAACCCCCCCCATTTCGCCCCTCCCTCTGTCCCTTTGGGTCAGTTTTTCCCAGACCCAGGCTCATCCCTTCACCATCTCCATTGGGTCAGTCCCTGGCCCTGGCCCCAACCCACTGTATTTGATCAGCCCTCTTCCCTTCCCATCCCTCCCTCTGCCCCCTCCCCTTTGGGTCATTCCCAATCACAAATCCACCCATTCAGCGCACTCCCCCCCCCATTTTGCTCCTCCCAGTAGTAGGGTCACCTCCAAACTCCTGGTCCTTCCATCCCCAGCTGGAACAGAGACGGGGCCACCTTGCCAGCCCCAGTGTCTTGATGCTGTAGGCTGGTCAGGGAGGCATCGGGCCCAACCTGGGCCTAGGTAAAGGAGAAGGGGCAGAGGGCAGAGCCAGGTCAGCTTCATACCAGGGAAGACCTTTAGCCTCTCCAAATCAGGGTCACCAGCTCCTCTCTCTGCTACCTCTTGCACACCCCTGTTCCACCATCCCTCCAGGCCTTTTGAGGATTCTTTGAAACAAAACCAAGATCTTGAAAAGTGGGCCAACTATTTCAACAAGAGCCCCCAGAAAATCCACAACTTGGAGTTACTCTTCTGACTGCCTCCTCTCCACACCCCTCCTATTCTAGAAAGCTGCTTTACACACACACATGCACACAGCACCCACACAGGGAAGATGCACAAAACACAAACTTCCACAGACTGAAGATCTGAGACAACCACTTTCTGATCTAGAAACATCACACTCACATCTCACTGGGAATGAGAGTTTTTATTAAAAACCCAATCTGGGAAATACCACCTACAACCACTCCCCCAGAGGGGTGTGACCCTGAGCCTATTTCAGAAAACCTCCAGAGTGACAGGAGAGACCCAGCTATGACTCAGAAGAAACCAAAGGGTGAAGGAGGTTTGCCTTAAAAGCATCTTGTCCTGGGGACAAGCAGGATCAAGGGACTTGGACAGGAGCAGGGCTAGGAGTACAGTGAGCCAAGTGGGGTACCCAAGGTGCTGAATTTAAGGGGCACTTGCTCCGAAGGCTTGCAAGCACAGGCTCAGCACTTGAGAGCCAGGGCCCCCTTAAATCTGGGGCCCTAGGTGCCTCACTTGCTCCACCCTAGTCCCCAGTCCTGATATAGAGTGCTCCCAAGTACTGATGACAAAAGCTGGCTACAGCAGGCCTTGTAAAATCCAAACTCAAAATCCAGTTCAAAGTTCAAACTCAAAGCCTGGAGTTCAAGGGCCCGCTCTCAGCTCCAGTCTCGGCTGATTATATCACAGCCACCATTACTGAGCATTTTGAATGTAGTAAACACTTTATGCACATTATTTCACTAAGACTGAGCAATCATCAGGTCCTGTCAATTCCACAGGGATCCCAAATCCATCCTCCTTCACTTCTGGCCTCAGGTCAGCCTGTATCATTCACCAGGGACTTCTGGGTCAAGCCCTTTGCCAGTGCTCAGGGCAAGGCAAAGATGAAGATACCCACAGTCTGGTGGAGACATGGGTAACTGCAAGCTTTGAGAGAGGTGGGTAGGGGTGCTGTGGAAGCAGAGGGGAAGGGGAAGGTGACACTTGGAGATCTAGAGACAGTCCCTCCCCCAATACAGTGAAGAATCAGCCTAGTTTATATTAGAACAAGTCCTGCCTCACTACCCTCTCCAGCCTCTACCCTGCGGTCTACTGCCCAAGCACAGGTTGTCCATTGAACACTAGACAGGTGCAATTACAATGCCCTGCTGACCAAAGAAGACAAGACAACTGCAGCAGTAGGGAATCGAGCTCCCAAGAGCGGTGTGACCAGTGTGACTCTCATTTGAGTCTCAGTCTCCTCCCCAGCCAAATGGAAGCAACAGTGTTCCCCCTCAACACTGTTAAGAGATTCAAATGGGGTCATGTATGAAAATGCCTGACCCACCTGGGCACTTGGTATGAAGTGCTTTTCATTCCCACTGTACACAATTGGCATTTTCAGTATTAAACCAGGAGGGGAAGGTGAGCGGCAGGGCCAGAGAAGTGATGCCTGCATACTTGCAACCAGGTCCAGCATAATCTTGCAGCTAGACTCAGGCACAGACTAGAGTGGATCTCAGCCACTGCCTTTCCCACCTTCCCTTAGGGACGAAGCCCCTCCAAAGTCCCCCACCATAGCTTTTGTCTCACACCTACAGGGAACTTGGGGGTCAAGGGGAAAATGGCTCTTACTGCTTCCCTTGGTAACTACAGTCTCCTTGAACCTTCAGTTTCCCAGTTCACATGTATAGCCTGGGACATAGTATATGTTCAATAAATGATACTGAATGTGCAGTTGGCTGTGCTAATGCTGGGAAATGTGGGGGTGGGGAGCTGGGCCAAAGGGGTGAGAACCCAGACTTTTCCAGTTCTTTGTGCCTGTCTGGCCCCCACCATTGGGCCTGCTTCCCGGAGCTGGAGCCCAGCAGGCCGGTGTCAGGGGGCGGCCCAAGGGCTAATCCGTGTTTTCAGCGTGGCTGGGCCCTCTTTTCACAGGCCCTGGGCCGGACGTGATGCGGCTGAGCATCCGGGCATAAGATGGCCAGTGAAGGCGGCCCCTTTCTCATGGGCCTGGATTCCAGGCGGCCCAGCGTCTGAGTGGAGCCCCTGGGGCGGGAGGAACACAGTGGCTGGGCTGGGCAGTCCTTTGTCTGACCACACTGGGTGGATATTCGGGCTGGCAGGAGGGATTAATGGCCAGGGATTGGCCCTGGGGCCGGCCTTCCCACTGCCCTTTGGAGGCCAAAGGCCCAGGTCAGGGCACACAGCGTTGATGGCTCTCTAGATAGGAGTGGAAATTCCCACCCTTGTCCAAAGCTGTTAGCACTAGCCCCCAAGACTCCCTGCCCCCAGTCCCAGCTCTGCAGAGGCACCACTAGCCAAGACAGACCCGGAGGCAAGGAACAGAGGGTGGGGGCCAGAGCTTCCCAACTCCTCTGCCTAGGAGAGGGCTGAGATGACAAGCTGTTCCAGGTCCTCTCCCAAGATTCCTCCCCTCTAAGAGGGCTCCATGGTTGTCCTCCAGAGCTCTGGGGAGAGAGTGATATCAACTCAGTGAGCATCCACGGGCCAGCCTAAGTCCCCTTAGAGCTTCCTGAAATGTTCTTCAAACACCTCTAGTTTGAGTTCATCCAGAGTCATTTATCCCTAAAGCCCCCCATCACAGCATTCACAAATCCCAGCACCCAGAGGCTGCAGAAGAGGCTCAGGAGTCAAAGGAAATTCTAGAGATTCCCCCGCCACCATTTCTTGCCACTCAGGGATCCCTGAGGGCTGCTGCAGGGCTTCTTCCCTCTCACTCCCCAAACTAGAGCTGCCATTTACTCCTCAGGAGCCTGAGACAGGCAGTTCTCATGTGACTGGGGCTGTCCTGGGGCCCCACTCTGGCAAGACCTTTTCTGACCAGGATGATCTTGAACTAGGGATGAAAGCAACAGCCCCATCCTTACCCGCAGGGCCTGACTCCAGAGGGCCTGAGCCAGGCTCAGGAAAGGGAGCAAGTCCAGGCCTGACTCTGGAGAGAGCATCAGGGAACAACCCAGGAGGAGGATGCCCCTCTTTGTGATGCTTCACTCCTCACGCTCCTTCATTCAGCAGGTGCTCAGGGTCCACATCCAGGGTGCCATGGGTGCTGGACCACATGATGAGTAAGGCTGTGCTCAGGAGAATGCGGTCAGTAAATGGTGTGGGCAGAGTAGGGACTGCAGGAGAACAGAGGAGGGACTTCACCCAGCCTGCAGAGTCAGGAAGGAACCGTAGAAGGGGTTAAGCTGCAGATGGCCAGGTGAGGAAACCTGGATTAGGGGCTCATTCTCTGTGCCCTGTAACACCTCCGTTACTGCACTTCGTTTATTGTATCATCATTGTCCTTGCATGTGTCTATCACCCCCATAGACTTTGTAGGCATTGAGAGCACATACCATGCCTCACTTATTTTTGGATTCTTGGCACTTACAGTGTCTGGCACAAGTTGGTGATCGATAAATATGTATCAGATGGGTGGAAGGTTGGTGGCTGGATACCAGTTTGAGAAAGCTGTGGGTGCAAAGATCCAAAGAGCTTATGGGTCATGCTGGGAGGAGCAAGACTTCCTGGGAAGTGTTTTTCTGAGATACATGCGATTATATGTATAAAGTTCTTGGAACACTGCCTGGCACATGTCCATGCTGCATAACTGCTAGCTGTTGTCTTTACTACTATTATTCACTGTGTCTAGTGTAGAGTGCCAAGGGACTGTGACAAGGAAGGTAGATAGGCTCAGACTGTAGACGATTTTATGTGCCAGGCTAAGGAGCTGGGAAGTTTCTAGAGAAACTTTGAAACATTTTTCAGCAGGAGAATGACACATCAGATCGCTCATTTAGATCACTCAATCCATCAGGGGAAGGGCTGGAGAGGGAAGGGGCTAGAGACTAAAAGACCAGATGGAAGGTTGCCCATGTGTTGAGCTGCGAGCCAAGGCTGTGGCTCTGGGGGCATTTGGCACTTATTCCTACTCATTCCAGACTGGATGGAGGGAGAACCTTCAGCCGTCCATCTCAGGTGGTGGCTAAAACAGACCTTGTCACACTATCAAGAAAACCAGCCATCACCCTCTACTCCTTTCTCTCCTTCTCCAACTACCTCCAGTCACTAAGACCGGTCCAGTCTCACAAATTTTTCTCAAAGTCATTATCTTTTCTTGAATTTTTATCTCAGTCTTTGTTCAGGCCAGGGTCAGTTCTTCCACTGCCGACTATAGTAGCCTCCTAACTGGTCTCCCTGCCTCCTCTTCCAAGTCTTTCTCTGTGCTCTGCTCCCCATGCTCTCAGGAGCCAGGCCACATCATGAGTATGGCTGGCAGGTGCCACACAACTGGCCTCTGGGCCCTTCCTGCCTCACTTCTCACCAATCTCCCTGTGCCCTGATTCCCCACAACACACACATCCTGTACCGAGCCAAATGGAGCCACTTTGAGCTCAAGCGTCAAGTCCCCTCCCACTCTGAGCCTTCACTAATCAAAATCAGGGTAACCAATTGGCCAGCTTGCTTTCTTTCTCTATTTGAGTCAGGGTCTCACTATGTCACCCAGGCTGGAGTGCAATGGCACGATCACAGCTTACTGCAGCCTCAAACTCCTGGGCTCAAGTGATCCTCCCAAGTAGCTAGAATTATAGGCACATGCCATATGCCAGGCTAATTTTTTTTATTTTTTATTTTGTAGAGACATGGTCTCCCTATGTTGCCCAGGCTGGTCTCGAACTCCTGGGTTTAAGCGATCCTCTCTCCTTGGCCTTCCAAAGTGCTGGGATTACAGGCGTGAGCACCATGCCCAGCCCTATCGGCTAGCTTTAGATATAGATCCAGTCTCATTTACTTTTCCACCCAGCTTCTCGATCTCCTAACACCTTTATTATTAATAGCAATAAGTCCCATCTGTCCCTCTTGAAAAACTCCATTTCTTACAGTGCACAAATAAAAAACAAGCAAGCACACAAAATCCCCAAGAGTTTTCCCATCCAAGGGCAGAGAGAGAATGAATGAGAATGAATTTTTTCTCCCACTGGCTCCTCTGCCAGGCAGTCCCTCTCTTCCCTGACCTGCCTGGTGCATCCCTGACCACTCACAGAAGAACCATTTTATCTTCCAGAAAACATTTTCCAATTTCTCCTCTCTAAGCAAAAGGCCCATTGACACCTCTGGCCTGACCGTACCCAGAGACTGGATTACATGCTACACATCAGCCTCCCACAACATAATGGGAGCAGTTCCTCTTGGACCCTATGGCAGGAGGCAGAGCTGCATGGCTCAGTGAGCACTTGTTGAGTGCCTGACTGACTACCTTACTGAATGAATGAATGAATAAATGAGTGACACGCCTGCCTGGAAAAGCAAAAGGTCTCTGTGCCTGGTTTCTAGCTAGGAATCTGCTGCCTGCCCTCTCTGCCTCTCTGCTCAGCTCTGTGGCCCTGGGCCTAGACCCCCCACGTGGTCCTTGCCTCAGCAGGGTCCAGGCTCTGTTCAGACGATATTGGCTCAGCCCTGAGGGTGTAATTCCAGCCGCTCCTAAACCACACACAAGGCATCTGAAGTATGTTCCGTGTCATTTCGGGCTGTCAGCATTCTGACATCTACCTCGCCCCCGCACCCTAGGCAATCTCAGGGCTCTCGGGCCTCCCTGCCTCTCGTTTCCAGGGAAGCCAAGGGGGAGTGGTGCTGTCAGCAGGCTGCCTGAGCCATGGGAGCCCAGACCAGAGAAGCCTGACTTTGAATCCACCATGTGCCCTGTCATCTGATGCAGGCTGCATACTCCCCCAGCCCACGTTAGACACATAAGTCCCTAGTGCCTAAAGAACTCTGAGATGATCTTGGCCAGTGATCCCCAGCCTATGGGCCCCTTAGCCAAAGGCATCTGGAAACCATGTGGTGTCTATAAACTGCATGCACAATGTGTGTCACACACATAAGTATGAATGTTTTTCAAATGGATGTAGATGCTGCTGTGATTGATAAATACAACCACATTTAAACACTATGCAGTCATTTGTATTTTTGTCATGGTTTTAAATCCACCAGTGAATACTAAAGGTACAACTACTATCACACGGGCTAGCTGAGAGGTGTTTTTGTGATTCTCATTTTTAACCTGATGCTAGAGTTCAATATGCCTTCTTTACAATTTTGGACTTTGAGGTCCAGAATGGGGGAGAGGCTTATTTAAAGGCCCGAAGCAAGTTAGTGCAAAGCCAAAAATGGAGCCTGTGGCTCTGACCACCACCTCCACCCCTACACCAATTCCTTTTTCTCTGCTTTTATTTGACTGGTTATTTAGCACCTGCTTTGCAGAAGACTCTGTGGTAGGCGCCAGGGGACCAAAAATGAAGACCAGGAGTCTATTCTCAGGGGTTGACACTGGGGGGAGGATGATGATTATTCAGGGAGAGACGCTGAACAAAGACTTCATCCTAACTGTTAAAAGAAGCTGTTGAAGGACTTGAATCAGAAAGTGGTATAAGACTCCTTGTTGCCGGGCTCGGTGGCTCAGCCTGTAATCCCAGCACTTTGGGAGGCCGAGGTGAGTGGATTGCCTGAGCCCGCGGGTTCGAGACCCACCTGGGCAACTTGGCGAGACCTCATCCCTACAATAAATCAAAAATTAGCCGGGCATGGTAGCACACGCCTGTAGTTCCAGCTACTTGGAAGGCTGAAGCGGAAGGATCGCCGGAGCCCAGCAGGTCGAGGCTGCGGTGGACGGAGTGGCCACTGCACTCCAGTCTGGGCAACAGAGTGAGACTCCAACTCAAAAAAAAAAAAAAAAGACTCCTGTGTATAATAACCCCTATACCACTCATGTGTGTCTGGCTCCCCCATTTGGCTCTCGGCACCTGAGGAAAAGGCCTGGGACTCATCTCCTGTGGACCCAGGACAGAGGTCACTGAAGAGAAAGAGGAGTGGCTAGAAAAGAGGCACTGCCTCCTACCCAAGAATTGTCCCAAGCAGGGATCAGGTAATAATACCCCATGCAAGATCATCTGACTGGGTGACCTGGGGTGGCCATCTTGACCATCATGAGCCTCGTTTCTCCCCTTAGAGAACTGGGAAGGATGTTCTTGGGCAGCATTCGCCTCCCACAAAATGTGAAGTCCATCATCTTGGAAGAGACCCAGGGAGGGGGCTGAATGTTAAGAAGAAAGAGGAAGGTAAGCCTGCGCTTGCCTGCCCCTTCATGATGCCGTGGAGCAGACCACCACCCAATCACCTTAATGATCTTCCTCTATCAAGGGGAATGGTTAAAAGGACTCAACCACAAGCAACCAGCGACCATTGCCTTGCTAGACTCTGGTGTGGCCATGTGCTCTTTCAGCTATGGCTGTCATCATGCTTCCTGGCTTTGGCCTCCTCCCCCACCTTAGGGATGTGACTCTTCTCTCTCCCTCCTGTTTCTCTCTCTAATTTACTTTTAAATAAACTTTTCTTTCTGAAAAAAAAAGACAAGAACTGGTGGCTGGAGCCAGCTCTGACTAGCTCGTGTGTGCATTGCATCCCAAACTGTTTTGGTGACATCATGCTGATAGTTTGAAATTGGCCACAGTGGGAGTATTTACACCACAGAAATTGGCAAATGCTACAAATCAGGATGCCCCCCCCACCGGCCGGAGATCCAGCTGTTAAACATTCACCAGCCCACCACTTGGCATGTCTCCACCCATGAAAATAATGAAGATCAGATGAGACTGGGACTTCCATCTGGCTCAGTCAAGAGGCTCCAGGAAAGGAAGGCCAAGGGGGTGGAGAGACTAGGGGAGGGGTCTAGACACTTACCTGTAAGCTCTCTGGCACTCCTTAGACTCACACTCATGGAGCTCTGTGGCGGTACCCAGCACAGACCCTCACCTTCCATCACTTCTCTAATCCTTTCAGCAGCTCTATGAATCAGGCCTAACCCTCCCTATTTTATCCTGAGTTCTAAAGGAGACATATGATTTGATCTAGTAATTCCCCTTCTAGAAATTCATCTTGAGGGATGTGCTTAATGATGCATGTCCAAAGAAGGTCATCGCTGCATTATTTTTATCTCAGAGGAAAAATTGAACCAAATATCTTGCAGTCAGGTTGAATCCAAACACTAAAGAATGCTTTAAAGAACTATTTCACTAAAAGAACTATTTTTGAGGAATTTTTAATGAAATGAGGAAATATTCATGCTATAATGTTAAGTATTTTAAAAGGGTATAAAAGTTATAAAGCAATAGTTCCAATGTTTACATTCATATACATATGTGTGTGTGCATATACACACACATACATGCATAGTAAAATACTGGGAAGAAAATACATCAAGATAGCAACAGTTTTATTTCTAGGTGATGAATTTGGGATGATTTTTATTTATTTATTTTTAGGAATCAAAATTATGAACATGACTCACCATGTTATGCTTTTTTGATATATTCACTTTCCTATATGTATGTTACTACTTCAGCCAAAAGTTCTTAACATTTAGCCATATTTAATACAACAAAAACAAATAACAATTGTGGCTTCAGGAGATGAGAACTGTGTGGTTATGAAGCAGGAGTGAGTGGGAGTCTCTAACACTATACTATTTGCATCTTTTGAATTTGGAATCACATGAGTATATAACCTGCTCAAAAAGTTTGATTACATTTTCAAAAATAAACAATAAGCATGCATGAATTCTTTAACTAGAAAAACTGTTGATTTCCAGAACAATCCCCAATTCACAGATGAGAGAATGGAGAAGTGGAGGGTGCTGCCTGGAGCCACCCAGCTAGAAGACAGCCCCAGTTCCAGTGCATGTCTTGAGGCAGCAGTCCCAGGGATGGCGGGGAGAGGGTGGGGCGGAGTTAGTATGCAAATTACTGCTTCCTTTACAGGCCCTTGACTGTTTGAGAGATGCAGAAACTGAAAACATCAGAGTTCAGACCCACCTCCCTCACCATCCCACCCTGTCACCTAGAGTACTGACTGACTCATGGCTCCCCACCAGGCCAGCAGGCATCTCTACAACAGTCTGTTAAGACAGGGACCCACCCCCCACACACTCTCCCTAGGAAGTCCAAGACCCTCAGTGGGAAGCATATTTCCCAAAAGGCTAGAACCTAAAAAGGGTCCAGAACCTTGGGCTGAAGACAGAAGGGCTCTCCCAGAGGCAGGGGGCAGCCTCTGGAACAGTGAATGCCTCTGGAGCAGGCGTCAGTCATTAGCAGAACTCTGGCATGTTCAGGGCAATAACTACATATTGTCTCCAGGGTGCATTGTGAAATGTAATGAGCATGTTTCCTACTAGGAGGGGAGATGTTGAGGCTCCTCCCGGAGCCAGAGACGCTGCTCTTTCACCGTCTGGTTGGCCTTAGGCTTGCCCGCCTTCCTATTTTTAGAGGTGTCAGACAGCCCTAGGGCCAGCCACTGGATGTGACTATAAGTGCAGCTTCCCTGACGGGACTGAGGGCCAGTGGGGCAGCTTAATCAGGGAAAGGATCATTTGCTTCAGTGCTCTTCTGCGTCAAGAGTCACTTCTTTTCATCTCCACTCAAAGATGAAAAGAGTGGAGAAGTGGAAGGTGCTGCCCAGAGTTTCTGAGCTTAAAAAATGCAAAGGTTTGGGGTTGCTTTTTTTTCCCTCCCAGAAGTTTCAAGGGTGAAAAATACAAACAAGTTCACAGAGAGTAGAGATGTATCTGCAGCCTTGTCCCTGTGTCCCTTCCCCTCCTGCCCAGGCTGCTGCTTTCTCTCATTCCCCTTTGGGTCCTTACACAGGTAGGTTCTTCTGCTTATAATACCCTTCCTTTTCTCCTTGCACTCACCCACATCTGAAAAACTCAGCTACCTCTTCTAGGAAGCCTTCTAAGCAGGGATAATTCTCCTTCTCTGACTTCCCCACAGGGGCTATGCTTCCCTCTGTCCCAGCCATTATCACACTTGGTACTGAATGTTTTCTTAGCTCACTCCCCCACTTAAATGTGGGAGTCTTGAGAGCTGGGGAATCGCGTTGTTCCCCTAGCAAGATTCCCAGTGTCTGACATAGGGCCAGGGACAGAAAGAACACAGTGAATGTTGACTAATTGAATAAATGGACGAGTATAGTAATAGAGCATCAGAGATGAAAGGAGACAGGACAAGACCCCATCAACTCACAGGTAAGGGCACTGAGACGTAGAGAGGAAGGGAGGAACTATCATCAGGAATTATTGGTAGCAAGTGACCAATTCAGTTGAGCTTAAGAAAAATGAGCTGAGGAGATGTACTGGCTCATAAATCAGGGAAAGGCTAAAACCAGACTTAGGGCTGTCTGGAACCCAGTGCTCACGGTTCTCTCCATGGAGCTTCACGCTCACGGGCCACTTTCTTCACAAGGCCGGGGCACAGCTTTGGCAGCTCCATGACCCTCTCCTTACAGCTCTGCAAACGAAGATACAAGAGTGCCACTGGAACAAAGCCCCAGAGAAGGACTCTGTGTGGTCCATCATGGGACCCGTGCTCATCCCTGACAAGTCACTGTGGAGGACTCATCTCCCAACTAGAGAAGGAGCAGTTCTCTCAAACACATGGGGAATAGTGGCTACAACCCTTGGGGGAAATAAGTGTGAGAAGGCAGCCACCCTGATGTAAATTAGCTGGAGTCACAGACATTTCTTAACAATCTGTGCTCAACCTGCGTTAGATATTTATATACCTATTGTCTTAAAGTGGATATCATTACTCTCATGTACAGACGAGAAAACTGAGGTTCAGAGAGGGTAAGTAATTGGCCCAAAGTCCCAGAGAGCTATGGGGCCCAACAGAACACTTAGTCCCACGCTCCTTTGTGTACAGATGAAGAAACTGCAGCCCCAGGGGGGTAGGGACTGGGTTGAAGTCACAGAGTGGGTCAGTAGAATATTGTGGAACTGGAAGTCATATGAGCACTTACTCATATTATATTACAGGTATGTAATAGGCATCTTTGGGACACCTGCTCTGCCATGACAATTTCCCTTCTCTCAGAACAGGCCACTCAGCAATCCACCGGACTATGAGAAATCCCTCCCAGAAGTGCAGCCTAGCAGCCGCTTCTTCTGTGTGACCCCAACCCCCTACCCAAAGCTGACTGGGCTGGAGTTGGACACCTGGTTTGACTGAGCCAATCACCTTCTCTTTTGGGAATTTGGAGATTCTTTTTACATGGCTGGAACTCTGGGTCCTGTGAGTGGTCATGATTTTCTCCATGGGATGTGATTGGCAGAGAAGGCCAATCTGGGAAAAGAAAAGAGCACAGAGGCAGAGACAGTCCTCCACCCCCTGGGTTCTTGACAGCTTTCCAAACCTGGGTCATGTCCTTTTCTGTGTAGGTCCCTTTAGGCTTCCAGTTCCCTTGTAACCACTTCCTCTCTCTTTGTTTAAACTGCCTGTCATAGATTTCTTACTGTGAAAATAGCATCCTAATACAGCCTGTAGCCAAGTACCTTTACTGAAAGGGGTGCTGTCGCAGGAAATCATGGGTATTTCAGCCACTTTAGGGGATCAGGTGAGGAGGCCAGTGCAGGCTGGAGTGACCAGGATGGCTTCTCCAGAGCAAGCAGGAATCCTGTCAAGGTGACACAAGGGAAGCTGATCTAAAGGAGCTGAATGAACAGTCAAGCAGGGAGGTGAAGCAGTAAACAGGAAAGACATGGGCTTTCTGGCCTCCTGGGGCACACGCAAAGCCATCCAAGCCATCGGTGGGTACCAGGAGGGATTGGAGGCTTTCACTCCTGGAAAGGATTCTCAGTGGTGGTTATGAACCAGATCATTACAGTGAAAGCGTTATTTCCCGCCCGCGCCCCCCCACCCCAGCTGTAGCCTGCCAGCAGTGTGTCATTTCCCAAGCTGCCCTGCATGGCCCCACCTCTGTGCCATCGTAGATGTAGCTCCACCTGCCTAGGAGCCCTTCCATCCTTTCTCAGCCCAGCTCACAGGCTGCCTTGTCCCTGGAGCCTTTTCTATCACCCTTCTCCCATCTCAAAGGGAAACCCAGGCTCTCTCTCTGGGGACTTCCACTTGGCCCCTCTACCGTATAGTGTGTGTGTGTGTGTGTGTGTGTGTGTGTGTGTGTGTTTTGAGTTAGAGTCTCACTCTGTCACCCAGGCTGGAGTGCAGTGGCACGCTCCTGGCCACTGCAGCCTCGACCTGCTGGGCTCAGGTGATCCTTCCACTTCAGCCTTCCAAGTAGCCGGAACTACAGGTGTCCACACCACACCCAGCTAATTTTTTGATTTATTGTAGAGACGAGGTCTCACCACGTTGCCCAGGTTGGTCTCGAACCTGCGGGCTCAGGCAATCCTCTTGCCTCAGCCTCCCAAAGTGCTGGCATTATAGGTTTGAGCCACCACCCCTGGCCATAGTTTATAATTACCTGTGAAAGTACCTGTTTCTCCCACTAGAACGTGAGCCCTGAGCCCAGAACTCAGATCTAACGTATCTGCTTCTCCACTGCCCAATGCTAGACCAGAGCCCACAGATGAATCTTTGTGAAATGCCTAAGTGTATCCTCTGTCTGTGCTACCCATGAGAAGAAGTAATATGTCTGCTGTCTCCTTATCAAACCCTCAACCCCCACTTTACCAATCAGTAAAGAAAGAAAGATTGGAGGGGCCGGGAATGCATCCTTCTGTGGAGAGGAGAGTGGAGTTGGGAGCTGTGTGTGGCTCTGCGTGTGTGTTGCGCGTGTGGCTCTGCGTGTGTGTCTGGGCACATATGGGCATATGCAGGGAGCTCTGTCTAGGTTGTAAGTCAAGGAGGGCTTTCTCCAGAGCAAGACCATGGGCAGCACCACAGGGCCTAGCTGTGTCGGTCACCTGGCTCCAACTCTTCATTCTAGTGCCATGGTCCTATGGGCCAACAGACATCAGGTCTGGAGGCTGATGGGAGATTTAGTTAATTGTGCCTAAGCCAACTGTGCTGGGGCACAGCAGAGAGCAGCCTAATCTGTTAAATTATGTCCCTGAAAGATCCTGTTAACCTGCAGTTTTACATTCAGGATGATTAGACATGTCCCTTCCTCCCACGTCTCCCCACACTCACACAAGGCCAGGAGAGAGCATGGAGTGGCCAGGTGGAAGGAGACTGGAGGTTAAAAGTTTTGGCTGGGCTCGGTGGCTCAGCCTGTAATCCCAGTACTTTGGGAGGCCAAGGCGAGAGGATTACCTGATCCCAGGTTTCGAGACCAGCCTGGGCAACTTGGTGAGACCTCGTCTACCCGATAAACAGAAAATTAGCTGGGCTTGGTGGCACACGCCTGTAGTTCCAGCTATTTGGAAGGCTGAAGCAGAAGGATCGCCTGAGCCCAGCGAGTCGACACAGCCACCGCACTCCAACCTGGGCAACGGAGTGAGACTCTGATTCAAAAAAGAAAAAATTTTGACAAAGAAGAGAGGAACAGGAGATGAGCTAGCCCTTACAGAGTGTCTACAGGTTCCAGCTCTGGCAAATGTCACCTACACCCCCAACACACCTAGGAGCTAGTTATCTCTTCTTCATTTTCTAGATAGGGAAACCAGTGCTCTGGTTCTGAGGTGGCTTGGCTTGGGAGGGCAGACTGGGAACTCGAACCCCATTTGCAAATGTCTGCCCTCTGCCTAGAGTCCATTGGCTTCTGGCTGGATCCAGAGGTAGCAGCCTGAGCTGCTCCCACATGTTTTCCTCTCAAAGTTTTGTGGTCCCAAACCCTCATTGCCCTAAATTCCAACTCACAAACAGCTCTCCAGAGTAACTTACAATGGAGTCCCTGGTTACTATCAGACCCCTCTCCTCACACCCGCCACTTCCCCACCCAGCAGTTATCACAGGTGTGCCTGCATATGTGGGTGACTGTCAGTGGGATGTCTGCTTCTACCATCAGGCTGGAAGTTCCCTGAGGGTACATGCTTTATCTTTTTCACTCCTCTTCCCCATTGGTTCATTCACTCAACAAATATGCATTGCACACTATGTGACAGGCACTGTACTGTGCTAGGAGTTTGGGATTTAACAGAGAGAAAAAGAAGTCCCTGCCCCCACTAGTGGAGGGGGATAGACATTAAGCAAAGTAAAGAAGCACATCTCAGCCGGGCTCGGTGGCTCAGCCTGTGATCCCGCGCCTTGGGAGGCTGAGTTGAGTGGATAGCGTGAGCCCGAGGGTTTGAGACCCACCTGGGCAACTTGGTGAGACCTCATCTCTACAATAAATCAAAAAATTAGCCGGGTGTGGTAGTGCGCACCTTAGTTCCAGCTACTGGGAAGGCTGAGGCGGAAGGACCCCCGGAGCCCAGCAGGTCAAGGCTGCGGTGGCCGGGAGCGGCCACTGCACTCCAGTCTGGGCGACAGAGTGAGACTCCAACTCAAAAAAAAAAGCACCTCACTGCATATGGTCTTGGATGATCATAGCAACAGAACAGAAATAAAGTAGGGGAGGGTAGTAGAGAGGGTGGAGGACCCAATGTTCCGTAGAAAGGTCAGGAAGGACCTTGGAGGAGGTCAGGTAGGGAACCATGTGACTGTGCAGGGAAAAACACCCCAGGCAGTGGGAATGGCCAGTACAAGGGTGTGGAGGCGGGAGAGGGGCTGGTGCTTTCCAGGAACAGCAAGAAGTCCAGTGTGGCTGAAGCAGAGTAAGCAAAGGGCAGGGTGTGAGAGCTCTGCAGGGCACTGTAAGGGTTCTGCCTTGCTCTGATTTGGGAAGATACTGGAGAGTGACAGAGGAGTGACATGATCTGCTGTAGGTTTTCAAAAGATCAGTGCCTACCAGGTTAAGAACTGATAGTCTCCGAGGCACATGAGGGATTTAGTAGATAGTCTTGAATGAATGAATGAATGAATGACACATAGGACAATGAGAGGGAAGAAAACCAGGAGCTGCTATGGAGGGAGAAGCTGGAGAGACAAGCCCAGAACACAGTTCTAACCTTCAGACCCAGTGATCTGAGTTCAGTTGTAAGGAACTGAAAGGAAACAGATTTCTGCTTCTTGCTGTTTGTGTATCTTACTAAACATCCTGGGAGGTCGAAACTTCTTGTCACGGGAGATGTGCAAGTCAGGACAGAATGGCCTCAGGAAAACCTATGAGCTGTGGCTTTCTGTGGGCAGGGAGGGTCTACATGGCCCCCAACCTCCCCCGCTATCTTTTAGCTCAGCTGTGGCAAGTGGGCTCAGAGAACTTCCGTCTCCCCCTAAAGGACCTCCATGGGAACTTCAGGATGTTGAGTCTTCTTGGTACATGATGACAGAGGAGACTGGGAGGAAGCCTGAGAGGAAACACTGGCCTCAGAGCACTCGGACCAGTATTTGGCTGGGGCCAGAGCCTGTCCAGGGTGGAAGACCCTCTGGACAGAGTCCTGGATTCCAGGAACCACCACCAAGGCAGGCTAGAAACTCCTTTTCTCAGTTTTTGCCTTTAATTCCTCCCAGAAATGAGGCACGTCAGTCTTCAAACTCCCAGGTTTTTATGAGGCCATTATGGTGATTACTATAAATCTCCCGTGTGTTGTTTTCAAAGGGGCAATTAAGTGGAGGAACCAGACACCATTTTCATTTCCCATTAAGTGATTAGGGTTTGTTTGGCAAATCCCAACATCTGTGGCCAGAGGCAGGCCCTGCTGAGCTTGATGTGGGCAATTCACAGCCTCCACCCAAGTCAGGCATCCAGCACTTCCCTTCTGCCTTGGCTTCTCCTGGCCCGAAGGAACTGGAAGGAATCCCTTCATTGTACAGGTGAGGAAACAGAGGCACAGAAGGGGAAACTGACTCACCAATTTTACACCACAGCAGAACCAGGTTCTGCCCTCCAGAGCAGGACTGCAGTCATCACGCTGTGCTTTCCATCTGAAGAAGTTTTCAGTCAACTTGTTGCCACTGAGGCAGTTTTGCTTCTGGAAGGAGTAGTGGAGGCTCTTGCTTTTTAGCCTTGGGTCATTTTCCCACTCAACTCCTCTTTCTCCTAGAACCACTACATCAACAAGCATGGTAGACACTGTTGGACTCCCACTCCACAGTCATTTCCTGCCATTTCCTTTGCCATTTCCCACTAAAGAGACTCTACCAGCCTCTCTTGGTTATGGGAGGCTACACGACACAGTTCTAGCCAATGAGGCATGTGATAATAAGGCTAGGGGACTTCTGGGTAAGATTTTCCTCCTTTTTAAAGTCATTCGAGGAACTAGCCTTTGCTTAGATGCACTCCCTTACTTCTGCTTTTAGATGCGGTTGTTTGATGCATGCTTGGAGCTGAAGCAGCCATCTTGTAACTTGAGGCAACAGGCTAGAAGAAGAAAACCAACTGCTCCAATCATCTATTGCCACTTTAGAAATCACCCCCAATATTTGGTATCTTAAGACAATTTATTAGCCGGGCTCGGTGGCTCAGCCTATAATCCCGCACCTCTGGGAGGCTGAGGTGAGTGGATTGCCTGAGCCCGCGGGTTCGAGACCCGCCTGGGCAGCGAGACCTCATCTCTACAATAAAATAAAAAAATCACCCAGGCGTGGTAGCACATGCCTGTAATTCCGGCTACTTGGAAGGCTTAGGCGGAAGGATCGCCGGAGCCAGCAGGTCGAGGCTGCGGTGGCTGCACTCCAGTCTGGGCAAAAGAGTAAGACTCCAACTTAAAAAAAGAGGCAATTTATTATTATCTTTCACCAGTCTGTTGGCTGACTGGGCTCGGCTGCATGGGTCTCACTTGAGGTGTCTCACATGGCTACAGTCTCACAGAGGCTGGTACAGTAGTCATCCCCAGGATCACCTGGACTGACAGCAGATGCTACATATCCCCTGGGAGTTCCTCTGGGGCACCTGACCAGGACACCAGCATATGGCCTCTCTATTTGGCTAAGGTGTGTCACAGCATGGCAGCTGTTTCCAAAGGTAAGTGTCTTAAGACTAAATTTTTTGTTTGTTTTTGTTTTTTGTTGTTGTTGCTGTTGTTGGGGTCTCACTCTGTTGCCCAGGCTGAAGTGCGGTGGCGCCATCACAACTCACCACAGCCTCAACCTCACAGGCTTAGGCAAACCTTCTGCCTCAGCCTCCTGAGTAGCTGGGACAATGGGCAAGAGCTACTATGCCTGGCTAATTTTAAAATTTTTTTTGTAGAGACACATTCTTGCTATGTTGCCTAGGCTTGTCTTAAACTCCTAGACTCAAACAATTCTCTCATCTCAGCCTCCCAAAGTGCTGGGATGAGCCACCACACCTAGCCAAGACTAAGGATTTTAAGAGGTGCAGACAGATGCTGCAGGGTTACGACCTCACCTTGAAAGTTCTAAATGTCATTTCCACCACATTCTACTTACTGAGCTAGTCACCAAGGCCAGCCCAGATTCAGGTGGAAGAGAACTAGATGCCGTCTGTTGATGAGGGAATGCAAGACCACACTGTAGAAGTACAAGTGGCAAGGGAGGTTTTGTTGCATCCAAATATTATATTTGAGGCCGGGCATGGTGACTCATGCCTATAATCCCAGCACTTTGGAGGGCCTAGGTGAGAGGATTGCCTGAGCCCATGGGTTCAAGACCAGCCAGAGCAATTTGGCAAGACCTCATCTCTGCAACAAATAAAAAATTTAGCTGGACATGGTGGCGCATGCCTATAGTTCCAGCTACTTGGAAACCTGAGGCAGAAGGATCACCAGAGCCCAGCAGGTCGAGGCTGCAGTGACTGTGAGCGTGCCGCTGCACTCCAGCCTGGGTGACAGAGTGAGACTCCTACTCAAAAAAAAATTATGTTTGAAAAATAGACTCTGCCATCCCTACCCCCTTGCGATATGATAGGGTATGGATGTGGCGAGATAGAAAGAGTCGTGATCCTTGATATCTCTAACCAACTGCGCCAGCTCTGGGACAACCTCCCTCTGTTCATCTTAAGTAAACAAATAATGCCCTAAAAGTTTAAGCAAACATTGTGAGTTGAGTTTTCTGTGAAAATTTGAAGCTGGGGGCAAACATGATCAGAGAAATCTTCCTGAAGGAGGTGGGACTTAAACTACACATTTCAGGAACATTTCAAATTCTTAGACTTTGCCAACAGATAATCCTAAGTTTGAGTTCTGTTTCTGCAATTACCACTAGCTGTGTGACTCTGAGCAGGTTAGCCTCTCTGAGCTTTCTGTTTCTTCATTTGGAAAACAGAAATAATAGTATGTACATATATTGTTGTTCTGAGGATTAAATGATACATAGAAAAGCTTAGCATGAGACCTGTCATACAATAAGTGAGCTGTAAGTGCTTTATCACTTTTTTTTTTTTTTTGAGCTGGTGTCTCACTCTGTCTCCCAGGCCGGAGTTCAGTGGCATGCTCATGGTCACTACAACCTTAACCTGCTGGGCTCAGGCGATCCTTCCGCCTCAGCCTTCCAAGTAGCTGGAACTACAGGTGTGCGCTACCATGCCCGGCTAATTTTTTGATTTGTTGTAGAGACGAGGTCTCACCAAGTTGCACAGGCAGGTCTCAACACTGTGGGCTCAGGCAATCCTCTTGCCTCGGCCTCCCAAAGTGCTGGGTCTACAGGCCTGAGCCACCATGCCCGGCCTATCACAATATTAGTTGAGATGAAGAAAAGGAGCCCAACTTGTTCTGTGTGATTTTTGAAGTCATTTCTGGGACCATGGAGAGGACGTGTGACGTGTCAGGAAAGCACTCTGTGAGGGCCCAGCTCCCACCTCTGGGGGTACAGGCAGGACCAGGGGCAGGGGCCGTGAAGGAGGCTGTCAAGGGGCTTTGGCCCAGGGAGAAGCTGAACTGCCCTCTATAGCCCAACGATGGGGTAGAGGTGGGAGTGTGCCTGTAATTTGGAGGCTGGTGAGAAGGGTCTAGTTGGGACCCTGTGAAATTCGCTTAGAGCAGCCAATGAGGTCCACACCTTCCTCTGTGGAAGCCAGCTTGAGGTGGGAGGGAGGGAGAGACAGGGGAGCTGTCTTCTTCAGGAAGGCTGAGCCACTCATCCCCACGTGCTAGAACTTTCCAAGTTTAGCATGAAAAATCTAATGTCCCAGGAAGCCCCTCAGTCCTGGGCTGACCAGGCTAGTTTGTCATATCCTATCTGAAGGAGACCTACTAGGTAGAGACCTCTAGGACCCAAGGAGGCCTGGAGCCTGGTCTGACAGAGAGCACCCAGACTCTGTGAGTCTGTCCCACGGAGGCCCGGGATGCAGAGCTGCCTCCAGGGCAACCAGGCTTTACATCTCCTGGGTCAGGGCAGCAATGGGTCCTGATCACAGGCCACTTGTCTGTCTGGGGACAAGTGTGGCGCCAAGTAGCCGCGGACACTTTCCGGCACAGCGGGCCTGTCTCAGCCCTTGGGAAGAGAGTCAGTCTTGGTTGTCAACACCAGTGAGGGTACAATGATGGGGCTCAAAACATGTGGAACTGTACTCGTGCCTGAGACCTGTCTTCCCCAAACCAAGCCCTGCAACTGAAATCCACTATTCACACTTTATTTGTTAGGCTTGAATCAGTAGGGACTGTGTTCTGGAAGCTTTCACCGGCATGCACCCTCAGGGAAAAGGATTCTATAGTCCTTTATGGTTGTTTCCTGAGGAGGAACCTGGAAAGGTGAGGAGGACATGCCTGGGGCTAGGGGAGAAGGGAGTGAGCATGCATGGGGACCCTGAAACACACCTGAGGACCTTGCAGTTGGGCCAGAGTGATACTGAAAGGGAGAGAAGAGCGAGCTTGGGCTGACATGTCGCGACTGGTGATAATAAACTGACAACGTTTCATCCCCCTTTCTCTTGAGAGTTTTCTAAAATGTCTGTTTAAAAGGGGCGGGCTTGGTGGTTCAGCCTGTAATCCTGCGCCTTGGGAGGCTGAGGTGAGTGGATTGCCTGAGCCCACGGGTTCGAGACCCACCTGGACAACTTGGTGAGACCTCATCTCTACAGTAAATTTTTTTTTAAAAAATTAGCTGGGCGTAGTAGTGCACACTTGTAGTTCCAGCTACTTGGAAGGCTGAGGCGGAAGGATCTCCGGAGCCCAGCAGGTTGAGTCTGCGGTGGCCAGGAGCGGCCACTGCACTCCAGTCTGGGTGACAGAGTGAGACTCCAACTCAAAAAAATAAAATAAAATAAATAAAAAAATAAGGAAGGCTGGATGCAGTGGCTCAAGCCTGTAATCACAGCACTTTGGGAGGTTGAGGTGAGAGGATTACCTGAGCTCAGGGGTTCGAGACCAGCCTGGGCAACTTAGTGAGGCATCACCGCTACAATAAATCAAAAAATTAGCTGGGCGCAGTGGCACATGCCTGTAGTTCCAGCTACTTGGAAGGATGAGGCAGAAGGATGACCTAAGGCTAGAAGGTTAAGGCTGCAGTGGCCGTGAGCATGCCACTGCACTCCAACCTGGGCAACAGAATGCAACTCTGACTCAAAAATAAAATAAAATAAAATAAAAAGGATATAAATCCACAACAATAAAGATAATGGGGGAGGTAACCTTAGTAGACAAGATATTTTGACATGGAAACCAAATAGGGGAATGGTAACGGTGCAGCAGGGCAGAGGAAACCTCAGGGTGCAGAAGGGAAGAGGCAGGTGAGGAAAGAGGTAGACCCCAGCGGCACCAGCAGGACACAAAGCTTAAAATGGGGGATCAACGGACAGTCTGTCCACTGGGCAGTCTCTCCCACCCCTGTCTGTGCACGGAGCACCAGGAGGGCTGGCATCTGCTCTCCAGGTGGGAGATCAGGGGTTTCTGGAGAAATCTAATGTCCCCAGAGGACATGCTCTGGCACTGGGGCAGAAGTGGAGAGAGGAAGTCCTCTGCTCTAGTGAATGACTGAAGCCCAGTCACCCTAAGGCATACCAGCGAGTCAGCGAGCTTGTTAGTTCTTCATTCTTAAATATGAACGGACAGTCAAAGATTACCACACATTTGAGGAAAGCCTCCAAACTGAGAGAAAGACAAACACATAAAGTGGCCTCAGAGGAAACAGAAATAATGCAAGAAACAGAAAATAACTAAAGAGTCTGTTACACTCTATTAATATCCTCACAGGGATTCAGGGAGGTATTGCATCCATCAAATAAAAACTGAATGGTACAAAGGAAAAAGAAATAGAGAACAAGATAGAGCTCTTAAAAGTTCAAAAAAAGATGCTTTTATACTTAAAAGAATATTTTAAAGTTAGGGAAGTTTCAAGAGAGTGAAATAAAAATACAAGGAGGTAGAAAATGTGAGAGAAAATAAGAGACATAAAGAGTTAATCTTAGACTGGGTTCAGTGGCTCAGCCTGTAATCCCAGCATTTTGGGAGGCCAAGAGGAGTGGATTGCCCAAGCCTGAGAGTTTGACACCAACCTTGGCAACTTGGCAAGACCTTGTCTCTACAATAAATCAAAAATTAGCCAGGTGCAGTAGTGTGCATCTGTAGTTCTGGCTACTTGGAAGGCTGAGGTGGAAGGATCGCCAGAGCCCAGCAGATTGACGCTGGGGTGGCCGTGAGCATGCCACTGCATTCCACCTGGGCAGCTCCAACTCAAAAAAAAAAAAAAATCAATCCTGGAAGTAAAAAAAAAAATCCAACAAATGTGAATTCCAGTAGAAACAGATTAAAATAGAGCAGAGAGACCGGGTGTGGTGGCTCACGCCTGTAATCCCAGCACTTTGGGAAGCGGAGGCAGAGGATTTCCTGAGCCTGGGCAACTTGGCGAGACTTTGTCTCTGCAATAAATAAAATAATTAGCTGGGTGTTGTGGCACACGCCTATAGTTCCAGCTACCTGGAAGGCTTAAGGCCTGAGCCCAGCAGGTCAAGGCTGCGGTGGCCGTGAGACTGCACTCCAGTCTGAGCGACAGAGTGAGACTTCCATATGGAGCAGAGGAATTATTTCAAACTTCCCATGAACAAAATTCATAAAGTCTCCGTATTAAAAGAGTGTGTGCCTAAAAAAATGAATGAAACATAATCCACACTCGGGTACAGCATCCTAACATTTTTGAACACAGGAATCCAGAGATCTAAAGCTTTCAGAGGGGAGAAACATGAAAGTAAAGAAAAGGGGAGAACCGAATACCACATGTTCTCACTCCTAAGTGGGACCTGATCATGAATCACGATAGCACAAGGGCGGGATGGGCAGCTGTGGGACCATGCCATGGGACTGAGAGAGAATGCCAGCCACCAAACAATACTCCCATTCCTGTCTCCCCGAAGCCCCTGGTAACCACCATTCTGTTTTCTGTCTCTATGAATCTGACTACTCATATATCAGACAGGATTTGTATTTTTGTGGCTGGCTCATCCCACTTGGCATGTCTTCACGGTTCATTGCGTGGGGGGGAGGGGGCACATAACAACACAAAGCGTACCTGATCCTAAACCAAGGGAAGTGAGGATCAATCGGAGGCCCAGACACATATATGCACATATATGACTTATGTACCTAATCCTGACTTTTACCCCACATCTTTATGATGAAATAAAGTAAAAGAAAAGAAAAAACAATCACAAAGGAATAGAATCGGAATGACTTCAAACTTCTCAGCAACAACACTGGATGCTAGAAGAAAATGGAGAAATATTTCAGAATGCTGAGAGCTTAGTTTTCAAGTTAGAATTCTACATAGGGTGAACTACCAACTGTAGTATGTAATAAAAACATAAGGAGACATAGGGAATCAGGATACTTACATCTTTTTTTTTTTGAGTTGGAGTCTCACTCTGTCGCCCAGACTGGAGTGCAGTGGCCGCTCCCCGCCACCGCAGCCTCGACCTGCTGGGCTCCGGCGATCCTTCCGCCTCAGCCTTCCGAGTAGCCAGAATTACAGGCATGCGCTACCACGCCTGGCTAATTTTTGATTTATTGTAGAGATGAGGTCTCGTCAAGTTGCCCAGGCGGGTCTCGAACCCTTGGGTTCAGGCAATCCACTCACCTCGGCCTCCCAAAGCGCTGGGATTACAGACTGAGCCACTGAGCCTGGCCAGGATACTTGCATCTTATGTGCCATTCCTTCAGTGATTACTGGCAGGGTGTGCTCCAGATAGACAAGAAGATAAACCACAGAGGAGGAGTTTCAGAAAAGAATGGACCTCATGCAGAAAGCTGTGAAAGGAAGTCTGAGTGATAGCTGTCCAGCAGTCACGAACATGAGGGGACCAGACTGGAGTAGGAGGAAGCCTCTGGGGGAAGGAGGAGACTGGGCGAGAGAAACTAGATAAACATGACAGAATGATAAAGGCAGTTGGAAACACAAGGAAAAGAAAAAGGCATGTGAGCAAGAAAATGCAATCTAGCAACCAGCAGCTCTGCAAGAAATGATGCTAACACAGTTGCACGAAAAACAGCTTCTCCGTTTCTAAGTTTTAAGATGCATCTATAGACAAAGCATAGATGACTTAATTGTCATCTGTGAAGAGGAGAACTTAAACATTATCAACCCTGACAACGCAAAAGTAAAACCACCAATGACAAAGACTGGGGAAGAGGTGGGAGAGGCGAGACAAGGAAGGGGCCTTTAGTCTTATCTCACAAAGTAAAAGTCAGAAATAAAGTCTTTAGTGATGGAACAAGAAATAAATGGTTAGCGTATTACTTAAAACTTAAAAGGTACCCAAATAGCAATTTAAAACAGTTGTATAACTCTATTAGGAGGATGGGGGAAGGAAGGAGATGATCAAAGTGAACTGATTCTCATCTAACATTTTTTTACAAGTTTAAATTATATTTACAGATGGGATCTCCCTCCAACCAGTGTTGCTCAGACTGGTTGAACTCCCGGCCTCAAGCAATCCTCCCACCTCGGCCTCCCAAGGTGCTGGGATCACAGGTGTGCACCACTGTGCCCAGTGGTCATCTAGCATATTGAGGAGTCAGTAGAATCTAAAATGAATAAGAACTAGAAATAGGGTTACTTACTCCTGACTACACAGACCCATGAACTGGGATACTACCACAGCACTGCTTATGGTAGCAAAAGACTGAAAGCAACCTGACTGTTTATCACTAAAGGATTGATTAAATATAGTAAAAATGCTCAAGGGAGCTGGGCGTGGCAGCTCACAACTGTAATCCCAGCACTTTGGGAGGCGGAGGCAAGAGGATTGCCTAAGCTCAGGGGTCTGAGACTAGCCTAGGCAACATGGCGAGACCTTGTCTCTACAATAAAATCATAAAATTGGCCAGGTGTGGTGGTGCACGCCTGTAGTTCCAGCTACTTGGAAGGCTGAGGCAGAAGGATCACCTGAGCCCAGCAAGTCAAGGCTGCAGTAGTAGCGCCCAGCACTCCAGCCTGGGCGACAGAGTGAGACTCTGACTCAAAGAAAAAAAATACTCAAGGAGTCACTATACAGCTAGTAAAGAGGGAGGCAGAGCTGTACACACAGGTATGAAGTGATCATAATATGATGTGTGAAAAAGGAAAGCGTAAAACAGTACACGTGTGTTGTCATTGCACAAAAAGCAAGGAGAAAGGGAGCTATACACACAATTTTGTACATGCATAAAATATACTTCTGCACTGAGTATTTTGGAGAAAATATATCGGAAACCAGTACCTGGCACTGCTTTTGTGTGTGGGGCTTATGGTTAGGGAGAATGGGGGTTTGATGGAGACATAATTTTCACTGTTTGAAATCTCTGCCATGTGTTTTGCCAACATTTATAGGAGATGCATGCTATGTAAACATATGGGGGCAAGTCCTGGAAGAAGCAGCTGAATGTCTGAAGTCGTTCACGTTCACAGAAGGTGTGGGGCAGAGGGAGGCTGTTGCTCCTTTATACTTTCCTGTGTGTGTGTGTGTGTGTGTGTGTGTGTGTGTGTGTGTGTGTGTGTGTGTTGGAGTCTCACTCCATCGCACAGGTTGGAGTGCAGTGGCACACACACGGCCACCCCAGTGTCGACACTGCTGGGCTCCAGCAATCCTTCTGCCTCAGCCTTCCAAGCTGCCAGAACTACAGGTGTGTACTACCATGCACGGCTCATTTTTGGTTTGTTGTAGAGTTGAGGTCTCGCCAAGTTACCCAGACTGGTCTCGAACCTGCAGGCTCAGGCAATCCACTTGCCTTAGCCTCCCAAAGTGCTGGGATTACAGGCTGAGCCGCCGAGCCCGGCCTATACTTTCCATATTTTTTTTTTTTTTTTTTTTTTTTTGAGTTGGAGTCTCACTCTGTCGCCCAGACTGGAGTGCAGTGGCCGCTCCCGGCCACCGCAGCCTCGACCTGCTGGGCTCCGGCGATCCTTCCGCCTCAGCCTTCCGAGTAGCCGGAATTACAGGAGTGCACTACCACGCCCGGCTGGTTTTTTGATTTATTGTAGAGATGAGGTCTCGCTGCCCAGGCGGGTCTCGAACCCACGGGCTCAGGCAATCCACTCACCTCAGCCTCCCAAAGGCGAGGGATTACAGGCTGAGCCACCAAGCCCGGCTTACTTTCCATATTTTAACTGCAATATGCATTACCTTGATAAGACTGTTTTTGAAAAACTGCTTTTATTGTGGTAGAATAAATATAACACAAAATTTACCATTTAACCATTTTAATTGTAAAATGCAACGGTATCAAGTCCCTTCACATTGCTGTGCTAGCATTAGCACCATTTAACTCCAGAACTTTCCATCTTCCCAAACTGAAGCTCCACACCCATCGACAATACTCCCATTCCTGTCTCCCCCAGGCTCCCGGCAACCACCATTCTGCTTTCTATGGCTATGACTCTGACTACTCATATATCAGACAGGATTTGTATTTTTGTGACTGGCTCGTTTCACTTAGCATAATGTCTTCA
Source organism: Cephalopachus bancanus (assembly GCA_027257055.1). NCBI lineage: Eukaryota > Metazoa > Chordata > Mammalia > Primates > Tarsiidae > Cephalopachus > Cephalopachus bancanus. Next base: position 962,773 of record JAPVLO010000396.1, read on the forward strand.
CGGTTCATCCATGTTGTAGCATGTGTTAGAATCAGCCTTTTTATGCCTGAATAATATCCAGATGAAACTATTTTTTAAAAAGAGTAGATGGAGGAGGAGAACAAGAGGAGAATGCAGGTGAGTAGTCAGAGATGACCCAGGTCTAGCGGATGCTAGACATGCTAGTTTTCTATTACTGCCTAACAAATTACCACAAGCCTATGAGTTCAAACAACACCATGTGTTACCTCACAGGCATGTAGGTCATGTATTTGGGTAGGTTCAACTGACTGGGATCTCTGCTCACAATATTACAACACCAGAATCAAAATATCATTTGGGCTGGGCTTCTATCTGGAAACTCTGGAAAGGAGTCCATATCCAGCCTCATTCACTCTGCTGGCAGAATGTTCCTTCCAGCTGTAGAACTGAGGCACTTGTTTCCTTGCGGCCTGCTCAGCTCCTAGAAATCGTTTTCCCTTCCCTGCACATGTCCCCCACCCCATCTTCAAAGCAAGCAATAACAGGTCAAGTGCTTCTCATGTCTCAGTCCTCTCTGACTTCCTTGTCTCCTACCAGCCTGGGAAAACTCACTTTTACTGACTTGATTGGGCCCACCCAGATAATCTCCCTCTGGCCATAATGCATAGCATCAACACAGGTTGACCCACACTCAAAGAGGAGGGGACTATACCCAGCAGGCAGAGTTCTACAATGAGCCAGTGACCCTCACCCTTGGATAATTCCCTCTTATACAAATATGTTATGTTACATGGGAAAAGCAATTTTGCAGATGCAATTAAGGTTACTAACCATTTTACTTAAGACAGGGAGATTACTCAGGTGGGCCTAATGTAAGCACATGAGCCCTTTAAAAGCAGAGAGTGTTGTCCTGCTGTTGACAGAAGAGGAAGTTGGAGATTCAAAGCATGAGGACGACTTTATCTGCCTGTGCTGTCTTGAAAATGGAGCGGGCATGTGGAGAGGACCTGTGAGCAGTCTCTAGTGCCAAGACCACCCCAAGGCCAACAGTGACCAAGGAAATGGGAGCCTCAGCCCTACCATCACAAGAAACTGGATTCTGCCAACAATTCTTCCCCAGAGCCTCTCAATAAGAGCCAGTTCTGGCTGGCGTCTTGATTTCAGACTTGTGATAGTATGATGAGAACCCAGTCAAGCCTTATGAGAACCCAGTCAAGCCTGTGACTTCTGACCTGCAGAACTGTGAGATAAGAAACGGCTATTGTTCCAAGGCGCTGTTTATGGCGGTTTGCTATGCAGCAACAGAAAATTAGCACACCTGGCATGCCCTTCCTCTCCGTCTGCCCTCAAACTCTTATTTTGTTTATGTCACGAGAGGCGTTTTAGGCCAGACTAGACAGGTAGACCTGGATGAGAACGTTTCCTCTATGAGGATTCGCAGTCGTGATCACGGTAAACATTCACTAAACAGTAACTGTAAGGATTCTTTTTTTTTTTTTGAGTCGGAGTCTCACTTTGTCACCCAGACTGGAGTGCAGTGGCCGCTCCCAGCCATCACAGCCTCGACCTGCTGGGCTCCGGCGATCCTTCCGCCTCAGCCTTCCAAGTAGCCGGAATTACAGGCACACACTACCACGCCCGGCTGATTTTCTGATTTATTGTAGAGATGAGGTCTCGCTGCCCAGGCGGGTCTCGAACCCGCAGACTCAGGCAATCCACTCACCTCAGCCTCCCAAAGGCGCAGGATTACAGGCTGAGCCACTAAGCCCGGCTGCCGTAAGGATTCTTATTCTCTCGCTGCTCACCCCGCTCTCTGGGAAGTTCACCACACCCTCCTCTGTATTCTGCACGTACTCTCCTACTGCGTGCCTCACACTGTTCTGGTCGCATGCCTGTAGCAGACCGCTAACTTGTGGGAGGGCAGAGATCCTGGCTTTCCAGAGTTTGCCACAGCTCCTGTCATGAGGAAGATGCTTGGAGAATGTAGAAGAAGCACATAGGGGACTTTCTGGAAGTCTGAGCTACCCAGTGAGGAGGGTAGCTACTTGTCAGGGATGCTGGAAGGGATTGACGTCATGATGTTTCCCTGCCCTATGTGTGTTTTGGAGCTGGCGTTTGTTTTACTAAAGCACACACCAAAAAAAAAGCCAGGAGGCAAGTGCTAGTGGGCGAGAGACCTCTCGGGTTGGGGTGGGAGGGGAAGGCAGAATCAGGAATTGGAGCTGGGCAATCATTCATTCATTCAACTACTTTAACATGTATTGTTGACTTTGGCAGTCTTGCATTGGGAGTTGTGAAACAAACTGAAAAATAGGTCAGTTTGACAGCTCCCAGGGAGGAAGCATGAGGTAGAAGATGATCAAGACCTGACAGACCCAGTTATCCAAGGAGCAGCCACAGGATGAACAGGTTGCTCTGAAGCATTCCTTCCACAAGGAGGGAAGATGGATGGAGAGTTTGGTTGTTTCAGTGGTGTGGGGCAGGAAAAAGATGAGAATGAGTACAGTGGATCCCGGAAGGCTGGGGATAGGAGCGAGAAGCCTCCCAGCTCTGTGCGGGAATCTCGAACTGGATGGTGCAGGCTTATGGGTATAGAAGCAATTGACCAGCAGACACAACTCATGAGAGGTGGATGCAGGATGGATCCTGAGCGCCCCTTGGTGACCATACTGATAACTACACCTGATAACACCTAGACATGGCTGGTGCCCTGCTGATGGGGTGCTTCACTTATCTCCACACTGAGAGGATCCACTCACCCAGGACACTATCTCATTGCAGGAAGGATTTGTGGGAATGCATCTGTGTCTGGGGTTGTGTGCCTGGTTGCCCAAAGCTGAAGGTGTATATATGTGTATCACTGTATGTGTGTTCGTTTGTGTCTGTGTCTAAGAGTTCTTGGTGCTGGTGACTGGGCACGTGTGTGTCAGTTGTGCACACACATATGTATTAAGTACCAGCATGCAAGCCCCATTTGGTATACTTGTGTGTACTGGTGCCAAAATGTGCATCTGTATGTTTGTGTATGTGTGTATCTGTTGATGTGATCACTTGTGTCTGAGTGCGTGTGTGTTAATGTAACCATTTCGGGCTTGGCTTTCTTTTCTGTTACACATTGAAATAATTAAGCTCCGTAATCTTGTTGTTTGTTTAAAGTTTGCTCTTGGATGCAGGCCTGTTCCAGAATAACTAGCAGATGCGAAAAGCATCCATTATGTATTTTTGCAATTAGCCGAAAACCCAGAAACTTTTCTTAAATAACAGGCACAATTCTGTGGGTTGCTTATTGCTGGGAGCCACCTCCTCTCCCAGGCTCACCCTGGGCCCAGCCCCAACCCAGGCCAAGCCAGCAATGGTTTGCAAACTGTCCCTAGTGAGATGGAAAAACCATTAAGGGTTTCAGAATAGAACTCAAGGGACAGCTTACAGCAAGGAGGAGGGGGAAGAGGAGAGAAACAGGAGGGGAGCTGCCCCTAAATCTGAAAAGCCCTTGTCAGACAGCCTCATCCGGCCTAGCAGTTACCCAGCTTTCTAGTCTGGACTCAGCCAAACAGATAACGGATGAAATTCACTCTCCATTAGCTGTTATGAAGGGTTTTTCTGTAACTTTTCTTCGAGTTATCTTTGCGTAGTCTTACCTCCCATTATCTGGTATATGGACCCTCACGCCCTCCAGCTAGGTGAGTCTCTCCCTCCCTCTGCCATCTTTTCACTAGTGCTATTTCTCTCCTGGAATGCGCTGTTCCTCTCCTCCAATACAAACCAGTTGCCTCTGGCCCACCAGCAGCATTAATGCCAGCAATCTTTGCTAAGTACCCATCCCAGGCACTGGGGAGGACACCGGGGGGGACAGAAACAGAGGCTCAGACATTTCTCAGATTTGGGTTCACCCTCATGATGTCCCTTGGCCTTTCCTTCCTGCTCATATGGACAGGGAACCTTGATGTCCTGGGTCTCAAAAGGACCCAGAGAATATGTCTGGGGTTCCAGGTGGATTTCAGACCTAGGTAACTACAACTTGGAGAAGATGGTCCCTGAACCACAGAACCCGAGCTGGAAGACTAAAACACCCTGGTGAACAGGCATCAGACCCTGCTTGCACACTTCCAGTGACGGGGAACTCACTATAGCCGTAAGCAACCCAGTTCACTGTTGGGAGGCTCTAACCTTAGCTGGTCATCCTTACATTGCTTCCATTGCCCTTAGCTCTGCCCTCATGCCCACAGTGAACACATCTACTCCCCCATCTCCCCACAGAGGAGTGGTGATCTTGTGGGCCCTCCTCGCCTGCGAAGACAGTGGCAGCCGCTAAGTAAGAAGACGGGAGGCCTGTGTCCAGCTGATAGCATTTCACAACTCCCTTAGGAAGAACATTTGTAACACTCTTGCAGCACTTCTCCCCTCTCGATCCATGAGCTTCAGGCATGGCAGTAGACTAGGGAACCGTTTGTGAGCTTTCCCTATGGTTGTCACCAACTGTCAATTCTTCAAATACTAAGTACCTACTCAGTGCTAGGCACTGTGGGTTCCAAGACCAGGAAGGGCCAGGTGCAGCGGCTCACACCTGTAATCCTAGCACTTTCGGAGGCTAAGCCGAGAGGATTGCCTGAGCCCAGGAGTTCAAGACCAGCCTGGGCAACTTGGCAAGACCTTGTCTCTACAGTAAATGAAATAGTTAGCTGGGCATGGTGGTGCGCACCTGTGGTTCTAGTTACCTGGAAGGCTGAGGCAGAAGGATCGCCTGAGCGCAGTAGGTCGAGGCTGTGATGGCCGTGAGCATGCCACTGCACTCCAGACTGGGCAGCACAGTGAGACTCCAACTCAAAAAAAAAAAAGCAAGAAGACTCAATCCCTTGCCCACAAAGATACAAGACTGTGAGTTTCCATTATTTGCTCTGGTCACTTTACTATAGTGGTCCTCAAAGTACCAACATCAGGCCATTGCTTTGCTAAACTCGTGTGCCCGTGTAGCTCTCTGAGCTACTGCCAACAAGTTTCTTAGCTTTGGCCCTCTCCTCTACCTTGGGAAGACAAATCTATCTCTCTCTCTCCTATTTTCTAAATAAACCATATTTTCTAATCTAAAAAAAAAGTACCAACATCAGTATCACCTGAAACAAAAGAAATGAATATTCTTGAACCATACCCCAAAAGAGCTACTGAATCAGAAACTCTGGGGAGGGGGCAGCAACCTGGATTTAACAAGCCCTTCAAATGATTCTGATTCACTCTAAGCTTTGAGAACCATTGATTTGGATCCACCCAGGGGGGCCTTTAAAATCAAATTAGAATTTTTGAGGGTAGGACCTGAGGAATTGGTTTTCATTAAATATGGGGTTTAAAAGACATTCAATACACGCTCAGCACACGGAATGAAATCCTGTTACAGGGCGGGTGGGCGGGGGAGACACATCAATAAGGGTACCTGGTCTCAAACCAGGCAAAGTGGGGACCAAAGGAAGGCCCAAACCTTACCTGTACAGTATCCACTTGTATACCTAATCCTGAATTGTACCCCACACTTTAAAATAAAATACATATTAAAAAAAAAAAGAAATCCTGTTACATTGTAAGTATCATAGTGATTCTGGAGCATCACAAGGTACTGCTTTGCCTTTCCAAGTCCTTGATGGGAAGGACTGAGGCAAAAGCATATTGGTGTTGAGGAATAAGAGCTGGGAGAAAAGAGAGCTGGGTTCTAGGCAATGTTCTGATCCTAATGGGAAGGCTCTGAAGAGGACCCTTTCTTTCTTTCAATATACAAACCTGCATTAATCTACTTTGTGCCAGTTCAGTAAGAGGATAGAGAAGTACAACTAAGACCTCCAAAATCTCTGCCACTCAAAGACTCCATTGGTCAAGAACCACAGCGCACAGCTACAAGAGAGAAAGCAAGCTGAAAGCATTTCACTTCATTCTTTCCCAAGCAGGTATTAAAGCACTGAGGATGTACTATAATCTTATCAGACTTCAAGTAGAAATTTATATTAAGGCCAGGCACAGTGGCTTATGCCTGTACAGTAATCCTAGCACTTTGGGAGGTCGAGGCAGGAGGATTGCTTGAGCCCAGGAGTTTGAGACAAGCCTAGACACCATAGCAAAACCTTGTCTCTACAAAAAATAAGAAAAAAAAAAAATAGTCAGGCATGTTATCATGTACCTCTGGTCCCATCTGGTAGGGAGACTGAGGTGGAAGGACTGACTGCCTGTGCCCAGGAGGTCGAGGCTATGGTGAGCCGTGATCGTGCCACTGAACTCCAGCCTTGGTGACAGAATAAGACCTCAACTCAAAATAAACAAAAATAGAAAAATAATAAAAAATGGCGAAAGTATTATTAAAGGTACTAAAAATATAAATAGATATATTTAAAAGATATTTATATTAAGTGGCTTCAAATCTGTAACATGAACCAGAAATGGTCGAAAGTCTTCACAAAGCAGAGATGTTCCATGTTGTTTTTGTTTTTGTTTTTTTGAGTCAGAATCTCATTCTTTGTTGCCTAGGCTGAAGTGCAGTGGCACGCTCGTGGCCACCGCAGCCTCTATCTGCTGGGCTTAGGTGATCTTTGCGCCTCAACCTTCCAAGTAGCTGGAACTACAGACATATGTCACCATGCCCGGCTAGTTTTTGTGATTTACTGTAGAGATGAGGTCTCACCATATTGCCCAGGCTGGTCTCGAACACCGGGGCTCAGGCAATCCTCTCGTCTCGGCCTCCCAAAGTACTGGGATTATAGGCTGAGCCACCGCATGCAGCCTCCATGCTTTAAATAGTACCACTGAAATAGAGGTACAATAGGTCAAAAATCTATCAACATAGATTGAACTATATTTTTGCCAAAATATTATTTTCTGGTTCCAGTCTTTCTTTTTTCTCTCAGAGATAGTCACATTTTAAGTCTTTCTATTAGTTGTGTGTTGAAAACAGAGGGAGGCTAATGGGGTCCAAAACCCATTTCTCCTCCCATACCCAGTGCTTTATGATAATCAGCTCCCAACCTTCAGGGAGAATGAAAATAGAATCACAAGCAGAGCCTATTGGGATTCAGAGTTTAGTGATATACCCTGTAGCTGCAGCTACAGCCAAAAATATTTCCTTTTTCCTTTCAGTGTTTTTTTTTTCTTTCAATAAATATGTACTGAGTACCAACTTTGTGCAGGCACTGAGAAACACATGAACAAGACAAGTGCTCTTCTGGCACTTAAAATTGAGTGGAGGAAATCAACTATAGTAAAAGTAACTTCACAGGGTGATCTATGCAGTGAGGAAAATAAACAAGGGTAGTAGGCTACTGACTGAGGAAGAAGCGTGGTGGGGTAGTAGAGGTCACACTTAGGTAGCAGGGGTTACTAGGAAGACGGGAGGCAGAGCTAGTAAGGCCCAGAGGTCTGGGTTCCAGCTTCATACCCACAACTATCTAGCTGTAAAGATTACAGCAACTGACTTGGACTCTTTGGATCTTAGTTTAATCATCCATGAAACAGGAAAATCACCATTCCAACCTGCCTCAAAATTGCTGGGAAAATACAATGAAATGACAGAGGTAAAAAAGTTTTCCAGCATTAAAAGCGCTATACAGAAACACAATACAGTTAAGAAGTCACTAGATTAGAGCTTATCTAGTAAACTTGTTGAGGATAGTGGTTGTATCCCTAATGTCTTAAACATGTTTCTAATAAATGGCCAACCAATATTTGTAATGTGAACACATTGGTGCTACTGTCATGTGACAGACACGCTGCCTAAGGAAGATGTGGACTACCTTTTACAAATCTCTCATCCCTTTGGGCCTCACCTGGAGCACCAAAAAACAAAAACAAAAACAAAACAAAACAAAACTTCCCCCCTCTCCCCCCAAAAAAATCTCTCATCCCAGTCACAGGGGTCAACATCTTTGAAAATTGGCTTGCCGGTGACCAGTTAGCTAAATTAAGATAACAGTCCCTTACATGAATATGATTATAGATTGTAATAATACCTCCTATATATATCTAGCTATTAGTTCACCAACTAGCCGTAGTCTAGGTCAGTGTCTAAAACAATGAGTATAAACTGAACAGTTACTTTCTTAAGTCAAATACACAAAACTAAACTCAGAAATACCCATTAAAATTACTCATACCACAAGTTAAAGATAAATTAAGATAGATGGTGTTAAGGAAGTCACATTCCTGAATGCCTCTTTTGTCAACAAAATACTCATGGAAAAAAGTGGGAATATGGTCTGTAAGCATGAAGACTCGGAAACAGATTAAGAAATAGTATTTTGTGGGAGTGATTATTGGTAGATAACAAAAACTTCTGCGAAAACCGTCACATATGAACTAGAACTGAACAAAATCCTGCTTCTCTGAACAAATGATTTTATACTCCCTATCCCCTCCCATCTCATTACCTGTATTTCAGAATTTCCATGAGCACATAGTAGCAGCGACTTCAAGTCCTGTAGCCAGTTACATTCCTTACCTAGATAGCACTTACCTAGACTTAAGTAAAAGCCCTAAACAGAGGAAGAAATACAGACACAGTCTCTACTCAGTCATGTTTGATACTGGATATGATACAGATAATCTGACACAGATATTTCAGGACCAGAGGGATTTTGAGGTAGTTGTTTCAAGTTGGTCATTTTTTTTTTTGGAGTTGGAGTTGGAGTCTCACTCTGTTGCCCAGGCTGGAGTGCAGTGGCACACTCACGTCAGCCCAGCATCGACCTGCTGGGCTTGGGTGATCCTCCCGTCTCAGCCTTCCAAGTAGCCAGAACTACAGGCACACACTACCATACCTGGCTAATTTTTTTTTATTTATTGTAGAGTCGAGGTCTCGCCAAATTGCCTAGACTGGTCTTGAGCATGCGGGTTCAGGCAATCCATTCGCCTCAGCCTCCCAAAGTGCTGGGATTACAGGCTGAGCCACCGAACCCAGCAACTTGGTCATTTTAATGCGGGAATATTTTGACCCAATCTAAAAGTTCCAATAAACTTTAGCATTTTTTCCCTCTCCAAATAATGAAAATAATGTGTCACCTTGACCACAATCTCAGTTGAGGATAGGACACAGTATTGCTTATTGTGCACCTGGTAATTAAAAAGCAGAAAGGCTGACACTTTGGCAGGGTCATTTTGATGTAGTCTAATCATGATCATAGATGTGTAAAAACTGTAGATACAAGCAGCTGCTTTGGAACCACTTGCAAAAATGCTTCTTAGTAAAATAATAAACAACTAAGAGTGAGGTATGCACATAGCTTGGTCCTTTTAAATACTGGCTAAGGAACCTTTTCAAAGTCTTTCCCCTCTGGCTCTGGATGCCCTTGGAGCCAAGGAGCTGTGGGAAGGCCTGTTCAACCCAGAGTCCTCAAAGGGTTCCAAGTGCTTAGAAACTTGCAAGGAAACTTAATTTAGGACTTTTCTTGGAAGTTAATCTTGAGACCATGTATCAATTTTTTCCCCCTAATTTCATAGAAGTAGCTACTGGAAACCTTTTCTTCCAGGAAACCTTGAAAAAAGTATATGAGAGCATTCTCTAAGCTCACATACATGTCTTTTTGAAAATTTTACTTTCTCTTTTTAAATGTGGTTATTCCATCAAATGAGGATGCATATGTGGTATTGAAACAGCCTACATAAAATTAATACAGGGCCATGGGGTAAAAAAACTGTGGAAGAAGCTGGGCTCAGTGGCTCAGCCTGTAATCCCGCGCCTTGGGAGGCTGAGATGAGTGGATTGCCTGAGCCTGTGGGTTCGAGACCCGCCTGGGCAACTTGGCGAGACCTCATCTCTACAATAAATCAAAATACTAGCTGGGTGTGGTAGCGCGCACCTGTAGTTCCAGCTACTTGGAAGGCTGAGGCGGAAGGATCGCCAGAGCCCAGCAGGTCGAGGCTGTGGTGGCCAGGAGCAGCCACTGCACTCCAGTCTGGGCGACAGAGTGAGACTCCAACTCAAAAAAAAAAAAAGAGAGAGAGGAATCTTTTTTGTTAAATGTGCCGACTGATTTTCAAATATGTAAATATGAAAGGAAAATACTTTGCTTAGAAATGACATCCCTGGCCGGGCTCGGTGGCTCAGCCTGTAATACTGCGCTTTGGGAGGCCGAGGTGAGTGGATTGCATGAGCCTGCGGGTTCGAGACCGGCCGGGGCAACTTGGCGAGACCTCGTCTCTACAATAAATCAAAAACAAGCCAGGTGCGGTAGCGTGCCCCTGTAGTTCCAGCTACTTGGAAGGCTGAGGTGGAAGGATCACCAGAGCCCAGCAGGTCGAGGCTGCGGTGGCCGGGAGCGGCCACTGCACTCCAGTCTGGGCAACAGAATGAGACTCCAACTCAAAAAATAAAAAAATAAAAAATGAGCCCGCGGGTTCATGACCCGCCTGGGCAACTTGGTGAGACCTCATCTCTACAGTAAATCAAAAATTAGCCGGGCATGGTAGCGCGTGCCTGTAGTTCCAGCTACCTGGAAGGCTGAGGCGGAAGGATCGCCGGAGCCCAGCAGGTCGAGGCTGTGGTGGCCGGGAGCGGCCACTGCACTCCAGTCTGGGTAACAGAGTGAGACTCCAACTCAAACAAACAAACAAACAAACAAACAAACAAACAAAAACTGTGGAAGAGACCAGAGCCCTGCAAAGTTTCAGTTATCTCCTAGAAGAAATGATAAAGACTGGGGGAAAACAGTTCAGCTATGGTTAGAAATTAACAAGTCTGCTATTTCTAAATTTGTTTCTACTTCAATGGAGAGTAATTGATTTTCTTCATGTCCTGATCCTTGGACATGAAGTTGATAAACATATTGTTCCTTAAACAATGAGCCTGAAGGTCATACAGCTCTCCTTGATGGCATCCTGAAGTTTGATCAGCTGAAGTGCACAAGCAGTTTTAATCTCTGGGAACCCACCTCGCTGCAAATCTTCTCTATGATGGCTTACTGGTCACTGAACTTGCTTTATAGATAGCCTCTCTATTGTAAAAGCTAAAAATGATATTTAAGATGTTTTTCAGGCTCTGCATTATGATGAACCCTTGAGCCCACCCAGACCCAGGATATACACCAAGAAGCTGATTCCATGGGTCCTGTGACTCCCGACGAAACTGGCTCTGCATTCGAAGAGTTTTGACGCCCCATGACTTCATCCCCAACCAATCAGTAGCTCCCATTCCTAGTTCCCCCAACTGCCAAATTACTCCTTAAAATATCTAGCCTAAAATTCTTGGAGAGACAGATTTGAGAAATAGCTCCTGTCCTCACTCAGCTGCTTTGCAATCATTAAACTCCTCTATGGCAACGACTGCTGTCACTGTATTGGCTTTTCTGTGTAGCAGGCAAAAGAATCCGGTCAGGCTGTTACAGTATGCTGCTTAACTGCTTGATTCCACTGTGTAGAAGACAATTCTTTAAAGTGTGTCTTTGCTTATCTAACATTAGCACCAGGTTGCTGTACCTGGTAACCCATTTCTGCAGATGCTTTTACTCTGGTTGGGTATGATGTCAAAGGCCAATGTTCAGAAGTTGCATAGTTACTTCAAAATATATCATAAATACAAAATAATCTTCTATGGCTGAAAGAAAGTCACCGAGAGAAATGTTCTGATTTATTATCCTTGTCTCCCTAATTAAGACAAAACAGGCCGGGCTCAGTGGCTCAGTGTGTAATCCCAGCACTTTGAGAGGCCAAGGCGAGTGGACTGCCTGAGCCCACGGGTTAGAGACCTGCCTGAGCAGCTTGGTGAGAGCTCATCTCTACAACAAATCAAAAATTAGCCAGGTATGGTAGCGCTCGCCTGTAATTCCAGCTACTTGGAAGGCTGAGGCGGAAGGATCGCCGGAGACCAGCAGGTAGAGGCTGCGGTGGCTGGGAGCTTGCCACTGCACTCCAGCCTGGGCATCAGGAGTGAAACTCCAACTCAAAAAAAAAAGACAAAACAACTAAACCTTTTCTTCCCCTCTTTGTCTTAGAAGGACAAGCCATGAAAGAAAAGCCTTTTGGAAGCAGGTTTGTTCTGATGAACTCCCATAAAGGTCTGAGGCTGATGATAGCTTGGAGATGGTAAGGTTGACATCAAGTTTTAATCAATTTCGTCCTTCAGCTCTTGCCCAAACAGGAAAGACGGTGACATTCAGGGCTTAACTGAGGTCCATGATTAACATCACAATCACAGTAATTACACCTAGCCAAAGAAAAGTACACCTGGATCCAAGAGAGTACTCACATTGGTCCCAGGGAAGAGGAAGTAAAGGAATAAGGTTAGGACCATTGTTTTCCTGTCTCTTTGATACACAATAAACAAGCTTCCTTTAGTTAAAAAAAAAAAAGCTTAGAGTACTTAATGTAGCTGAAGTATGCATGTGGGCTAGGAAGAATTGAAATAGAATAAGAATGATTAAAGTTAATCAATACAGGTGGGCTTGGTGGCTCAGCCTGTTATCCCACGCTTTGGGAGGCCAAGGTGAGTGAATTGCCTGAGCCCGCGGGTTCAAGACCCGCCTGGGCAACTTGGCGAGACCTCATCTCTACAATAAATCAAAAATTAGCCGGGCGTGGTAGCACGCGCCTGTAGTTCCAGCTACTTGGAAGGCTGAGGTGGAAGGATCGCCTGAGCCTAGCAGATCGAGGCTGCGGTGGCCAGGAGCGGCCAATGCACTCCAGTCTGGGCGACAGAGTGAGACTCCAACTCAAAAAAAACAAAAGTTAATCAATACATCGGGAGGTTTATCCATATCAGAGTGCTTTTGGCAGAAAACCTCTGGAAGGCAGAAAATGTTTGTAGAACCAATACTTGTGCTACATGTTTGAAGATGAAAGCCTAAACTCCAGGGGAAAGATGCTGACCATGCTGAAACTTCCAGCCACTATTATCTCCAGGCACTACTGGAATGTCTGGCAACCACTTAAATTACAAAGGCAGAGCCATAAGTCCACAAAAAACTTGCATCCAGACATACGTTGCCTACTGTCAATGCCCCTTCTGGCAAAGACAGGTGTCTGATGCTGCTGGTAGGTAATGAAATAGGCTGGCTGTGTTTCAGATTACTTCTTGAAAGAATAGGTTGAAGTCATGCTTTCTGCTGAAGTGAAGATGCACAAACCACAGAGCAGAAAGTTCTCCTGGATCCTGAACTCTGCTTGTGACATGTGAGGACCCACATGTTAAACATGATACTTCTTGATCTTCAGTATACTTAAGAGAACAGAAATCCAGCAAATAGCAAAGGCCACAGCATAAACTTTATTAAGGTTATTTACTAAATAATTCATATACACCCAACATCACCAAATAGAAATAATGTTGTTTTTTTAAAATTAGCAAGGCTTAAATTATGGTCTTTCAAAAAAACACAAAAACTTTTTGGTGACTGTATCTTTAACAAATGGAATGACCAAACTAGTGAAGTCAGATGTATCTCAATCAATTCCAAAAACTCAAGACAGCCAACATGTTTTTCTAATTAAAAGCAAACAAAAAACAAAGTCTCATAATTTAGTAATTACTATGTTTCTTGGTTTCTGTTCTTAAATGTCACAGAACGGTATCTGATAATAGGAAGCAAAGCACCTAGTCTCAACAGTCTTCTTCCAAACTTTAAGGTTACTTTCACAATATCACTATATTTAGAGTCTCATCTAGCAGATTTCTTCACTTATGTTAGTAGGAATGCCCATCGCTTCTCAGCCTCTTGGTAGGAATGCTCTTAAAACCTTTATCTTTACTCTTGTTTCATACTAGAACTGTTAGATTAAACCACCTCTGTATTGGCTGGACTGAAACACTAGGTAAGAACTCATAACAATCTTTTCCAAGAAAACAAGATAATCTCAACACAAATTTTGGTGGCCGATATGTTACAGTACTTAGCAATATTTTATTTTCAAATGGCAAGTATGTTGAAAATTTATCATTAACAAATGACTTTCATAACAGAAATAGATGATTCTATTACAATATAAAAAATCCATTAACTTGTCCTATGACTATTCCCAATGCTCCCAATGACTTTACATATCAAACCTATGTACAAAGACAAAATTTCTTGTCCTATTTAACCCTGTGTACCAAATGATGTGAGTGCTGAAAATGAGAAACATTTTAAGAAATCTCTTATTAAGAACCTTGGATACCACTTAGCATTAGTGATAAAAGGAAAAAAAGAAAGGAGAAATTTCTCAGAGATTTTTAAAGGAAGAATGAATGTAAAAGAATATTCATTTGGACTGTATAGCCTTTTTAAAATTCTGCATATTTCAATGCTTCAACATGATGCCAAAAAATAAAGGGAATCAAACATTTATAAGATATATTTATTATTTTTCTGATCAAAGTGCAATAATTTTCAAATCTTCTTAAACAAATAACTATGAAAAAAGTATTCAAGAAAATAAAACACAAGTGGAAAACTTAACCATTAGATTGCTGCTTCTAATTTATCCTAGCCCTATATTTAGTCTAGAAAACAAACAAAAACTTTTCAGTGTTACTAAAATGTTGACTGACTAATTTTAGCATAAACCTAGCCACGTGCATTTCAAAGTTCCACTGCTAGGAATTTTAAGATCAGTTGAATCATGAATAACACTATATAAGAAAGTATAAGGAACATAGCATTAGATGTGATCCTTGCCCCATACCATCATATTACGTCAGAATAAAACTGACAGTTCTGCCAGGCTCTGAACCCCGAGTGCCTCCAACACAAACCTTGGAAGCAAAGAATATGCCCTGTCATACAACTTTGTACAAGTTGTAGTAAAACAAAGCCTAAATTTTATTTCTATAGGAAATGGTCAGTTATTTGATAAATACTAAAACACTGTTAGGAATCTATTTTATCAGTTTGTTTACCAAACACATTATGTAAGAATGATACACAAAAAGTTCCTTTGGAATTTGGTCCACAAATTCACTTTAGGTTGGAAATTTAAAACCTGCAGGACAAAGGGGAAGTAGGTATCCCTAAATCCCAACATGGTGTAATCACTAAAGGGATATACACGCATAATAAAAAGTGTTGCTCACAGAAGGCACAAACTATGAAAGAGATATTCTTTTTGAATAAAAACAAAAAACTAGCTTATACCCTTCTTTGTTTTGTGAGCACCATAACTAAGTTGAAGTTAACTGAACTCTACTGTCTATTCCTGTAACAAAAAATAAAAAATTTAATTTGTCTTACTATATACTTTCTAGCTATTAATTGAGATGTTGTTATGAAAGATTCAAATTGCCTTCAAAAGGGGTTGTGATAGCAGCTATCAAAGCAATATTCAAGCATGATTTCAAAGATGTTTTCAGGCTTAGAATTAGCCTTCCTGGTCAAAAATCTTCACAACTTCATCAAAAACCTATAAAGAAAAAATATAATAAGTTTAATAGCAGTCATTGTTGAAACACTATATAGTTACATTCCTGTTCGAAATAATCAATTTTATATTAATTTTCAAAATGAATCAATTTTTAAAATCACACTATAACTTATTAGTTCTATCTATTTTTCTTTAGACAATAATATAAATACAACATAAAAACTATGGACATGTTGCATTCAATTTTATTAGTGCTTTTAGGACAAAATATATTTTTTTTCTCTCTCTTTTCTTAATTTTTTTTTTTTTTTTTTGAGTTGGAGTCTCACTCTGTTGCCCAGACTGGAGTGCAGTGGCCGCACCCGGCCACCGCAGCCTCGACCTGCTGGGCTCTGGCGATCCTTCCACCTCAGCCTTCCAAGTAGCCGGAATTACAGGCATGCACTACCACGCCTGGCTGATTTTTTTATTTATTGTAGAGATGAGGTCTCGCTGCCCAGGCGGGTCTCGAACCCATAGGCTCAGGCAATCCACTCACCTCAGCCTCCCAAAGCGCAGGATTACAGGCTGAGCCACCGAGCCCGGCTTCTTTTTTTAATTTTAAAGATGTGGTGTACAATTCAGTGTTAGGTATACAAATGGTCATTGAACAGGTAAAGTTTGGGCCTTACTCTGGACTCCACTTCACCTGGTTTGAGATCAAGTACCCTTATTGATAAAGCGAGCCCCAACTCCACCCCTGGCAGTTTCCCACTACTGCCAATCCTTTCTTATAGTATTATGATAATTCCTCAGGGTCCACTTATGAGTGAGAACATGCAGTACTCAGTTCTTTGTTTCTGTGATAGATCACTGAGTATTATAGACTCTAAATCCATCCAAGTTGCTGTGAAGTTCATAATTTTGTCCTTCTTTATGGCTGCATAATATTCTATCGTGTATATGTATCACATTTTTAAAATTCCATCTACTTTCAATGTGCAGCATGATTGGTTCAAAATATACTTCTTGATATGCTACCAATAACTTGATAAAATGTGAACTGAAGTGGCTTATCTTCGAGTTCAGATTCTAAAATACCATGTTTTCTCATATATTGCCTCACTTCTATAGAAAGTGACAATGGATTAAAAAAAGATCCCCTGAATCTTCTTCCTCTGGACCTTTCTTTTTTATCTTATGAATATAAGAGGAAGAAGATTCAAGGAATCAGGGAAAGGAAGATTAGGTGAATTAAAAGACACTAGAAGTATTTGCTGGAAGCCGGGCTCGGTGGCTCAGCCTGTAATCCCGCGCCTTTGGGAGGCTGAGGTGAGTGGATTGTCTGAGCCCACGGGTTCAAGACCCGCCTGGGCAGCGAGACCTCATCTCTACAATAAAATCAAAAAATCAGCTGGGCGTGGTAGCGTATGCCTGTAATTCCAGCTACTTGGAAAGCTGAGGCGGAAGGATCGCCAGAGCCCAGGAGATCGAGGCTGCGGTGGCCCTGGCCACTGCACTCCAGTCTGGGCGACAGAGTGAGACTCCAACTCAAAAAAAAAAAAAGAAGTATTTGCTGGGCCGGGAGTGGTGACTCTAGTCTGTAATCCCAGCACTTTGGGAAGCTGAGGCAAGAGGAATGCCTGAGCTCAGGGGTTTGAGACCAGCCTGGGCAACTTGGTGAGACCTCATCTCTACAATAAATAATAATTAAAAAAAAAATAAGCCAGGCATGGTAGCGTGCACCTGTAGTTCCCACTACTTAGAAGGCTGAGGCAAAGGATCGCCTGAGCCCAGCAGGTCGAGGCTGCGGTGGCCATGAGCATGCTACTGTCCTCCAACCTAGGCGGCAGAGTGAGACTCCGACTCAAAAGAAAAAAGAAGGAAAATAAGTATTTTCTGGACATTGGGTATGCAAACTGCAACTCATGGATCGCTAACTTACAAAAAAAGAGAGGCATGGTAAATCATGGAAACCCTGCACCTCTGGAGCAATTTGTTCTGTGAGGGAATAGAAGAAAGCAGTCTGGGTCTCTTGAGCTAGCTGACTTCTGTTCATTTTATAGATTTTAAAAAAATGAACACCATCCAAATCACATTTCTCAAAATACCAATTTTCCAGTGCCTGGGAAGAGGTTTAGAATTAATAGACCACCCACTTCTCATGAAGAGTAAGTCTGAAGCTGTAAAACTCATTTTAGATTCGATTCAAAAAGGAGAAAAACCACCAAGCTCCATAGTTCACACCTATAATCCCAGTTACTTAAAAGGCTGAGGAGGGAGGATCACTTGAGGTCAGGAGCTCAAGACCAGCCTGGGCAACAGAGCAATAACCTGTCTCTAAGAAAAAAGATTAAAAGTTAGTTGGGCTTGGTGGCCCACGCCTGTAGTCCCAGCTACTCAGGAGACTGAAGTGGGAGGAATGCTTGAGCCCAGAAAGCTACAGTGAGCCATGAGCCATGATTGTGCCACTGTACTCCAGCCTGGGCAACAGAGCAAGATCCTGTCTCCTAATAAATAAACAAACAAATAAATAACAAGGAGATCATATTGAAGTCTTTGGGATTAAAATATACATATAAAGGAGAAAAATTCATATTTTTACTTAGTCCCCAACATTTTGAAAAACAAACTAATCTATAATAGTATGTATTTTCTCCTGCCTACCCCCACAAAATAATCACATTTTCACTTGACTCTTTTTTAAAAAGACAGACTAGGAACACTCACTTCATCAACAGATTTAGAAGCATCTATTTTCTTGACTTTTCCCATTTCTTCATATAAGTCAATAATGGGCTTTGTTGACTGAAGATAGGTCTGAATTCTGAAAAAGAAACAAATATTGTGGGGTTGCAGGTATCCATCTTTTCTCCTACATGTTATAAGACAGCTTAGAGGGCACCACTGGATCTGCCCCAACTGACTCACCTACCATCTCCTTAACCAGCCATTTTACATGTTTAAGAATAATATTTTCTTTTTCTGGACCAAAATGGGGCAGGACTAGAACTGAGGTGGTCATATGGAAAAACTGCAAGTTACCTCTTTTCCAAGCTCTCTCTGTTGTCATCACTTCTACCACTACTCTTTCCCCTCTCAAGACATCGTTCGATACAGATCTAAAAAGAGATACAAATGAAGTTATTTTAAAAATAGAAAGATATGCATTTGCCATTCTTTTCAACCTGAAATTTAAAAAAACCCTTGCATGAAACCCAATGTGTCTAATTCATTAATCAACATGCAAAGTCCTTTTAAACATGTGGTTCAATTTACACAAACTAGGTTAAATAAGTACAGAGCATAATAAAATTCATTCATGACTCAATTTTTCCTGTTTTTTTTTTTTCCCCCAAACCGCAATAAAAAGAAGATCTGTATGTGTATGGTTCCATCTCGGATATATTATTAACTTATTAGGTATGAATTACATGCCTCAAACTTTGTTCCATTTTTGCTTACTTTTCAATAAGTTCATAAATATCCAAATATTTAAGAGTCAACATATTTGCGTTTGAATAAAGCATCCCTTGTTAACCGTGAGTAAACATTCCTTAGTTATAAAGCTGTGGTAACATTCTAAAGTTAACTTTGAAGAATAAGTGAAAACACATTTTTGGGGGTTGGAAGAAGAGAGTTACATTTTACAACAACTCAAAGGCTGCAGCAAGTCTCTCCACCAGAAGCACATTTACAATTCTACCTAAGAATAGCCAACTTCCTTCAAGGCACTACTTCAGATTCTTAGTCTTTCAGGGTGTTGGCATTAATTTAATGACATTTATATCACAGCAGCTGTCAAACAGAGTCAGGCCTTTTAATTAAATGATTCTGAGACATTTATTTATTCAAAGGTATGTCTGGGTTTGTTATTACAAGTGCCAAAAGAAAAAGAATATTTTCCTGCTCTTTTCAAGATCACTTTACTCTTAAGAGTGAAATCCTATGTTTCTTTAAAATAGAAAGTTTTCCCAACTTCCCCAAAATGTGTTTCTTTTCCAATAAGCAACACCCTAAGGCAAGGTACTCTGATAATAGAGCCTACCTAATAAAGTAGTTCAGCTTTATTACCTAACATTATTGTACACATCAATTCTTCTCCTTTTTTTTTTTTTTTGAGTTGGAGTCTCACTCTGTCGCCCAGACTGGAGTGCAGCGGCCACTCCTGGCCACTGCAGACTCGACCTGCCGTGCTCCGGTGATCCTTCCGCCTCAGCCTTCTGAGAAGCTGGAATTACAGGCACGCGCTACCACACCTGGCTGATTTTTGATTTATTGTAGAGATGAAGTCTCGCCAGGTTTCCCAGGCGGGTCTCGAGCCCGCGGGCTCAGGCAATCCACTCACCTCAGCCTCCCAAGGCGTGGGATTACAGGCTAAGCCACTGAGCCTGGCAATTCTTCTTTTTTTAAATTGATTCTTATTATTTTGAAAATAAACTTTAGGTCTACAAGGCTGATGCCAAAAAGATTTTAATATTCCAACAGCAAGACAGGGCTGTTCTGACAATCCAATTGACCAATTAAAAAAAAAATACAGCCAGGCCTGATGGCTTACACCTGTAAACCCAGCACTTTGGAAGGCCAAGATGAGAGGACTGCCTGAGTTCAGGAGCTTGAGACCAGCTGGGCAACATGGTGAGACCCTGTCTCTACAATAAATCAAAAAATTAGTTGGATGTGGTGGTGCCTATGCCTGAGATTCCAGTTACTTGGAAGGTTGAGGCAGAAGGATCACCTGAGCTCAGCAGGTTGAGGCTGCAGTGGCCTTCAGCATGCCACTGCACTCCAGCCTGAGTGACAGAGTGAGACTCCCATTCAAAAATAAAATAAAATAAAATAATAAATAAATACTGCTGCCAATTTATAAAATTTAAATATAAGCGAAATATCACTTTTTTCCCTCTAATAGTTGACCCAAGTTGCTTAAAGCCCATGTGGACAGATGAAGATTTTTTTTTACCTCATTATTACAATCAAAAAACAGAACAAAAGATACATCTGCCTTCCCATCCATGGTCTTGTTCCAACCTTGAAGGTTGTCTTGATTTCTTGGAAACCCATCAATCAAGAATTTATTCTTCTGAGCATTGGCAGCCATTGTCTGATCTATTTCCTAAAGGAAAAAAAGATTTAGGATCAACACTACATTAACAAAATGCAATTTCTCAAGCAGACAAGTAGATATATTGGGGTTTGCTTTATTATTATTTTTTAAACCATAATAAAGAGTGGAGCGTGGCATAGAAAAAAAAAAACTAGAAGGAAATGAATCCATGCAATAATATTAACATGGGTTCCTCAAGCTGGTGGAGTTAAGGGTATGTGCTCCCCACCTCCTCATTATATTCACACACACGCATTTTTTCTGTAGTTTCCAAATTTTCTATAGTTTCCAAATTTTCTATAGTAAGCATATATTATTTTCACATATACAGTCACAAAGTTACAAATAAACAGTAAGAGCAGAAAAAAGAAGAAAATAGCCATTAACCATATTTTTTCTTCAGCAACTGGAGACCTTGTCTTATGTTCCCTTTGCCCTTCTCAAGTCATTTTGCTGTGGTAGAAAGTAAATTACTTCTACAGGTTCTCAATTCTTTGATGATTCAAGTCCAACAGCACAAAGCTTTGGACAAATACAAAAAGAAAGTATTAATTATTAGTGTAGGATTCAATACTTTTTTTTTAACTGAAGCTAATTAAACCTAAATGCCACTGGCTGCACCAAAACACAGAGAGCAAAACAAACAATACAATCAGAAAGATGGCAAGAACAACCCATTTCACCGTCTTCTTCCTAAGACTAAATGTAGGTAGAAGGTGAAAATATATGGATGGGAAATGCAGATCTCTCATCTCTAAATCCTTTCACTTCCAATCACCACAGGATAAGCACAGATGCAAGACTTTGACAAACCTTAGAGGAGCCTCTATTCCAAAGCAAACTGACATTTAGTACCCACCATGTTCAACTTAGTTCTTCAAGAAAAATGGCTGTTAGGACCTGTGATTCCTTTATCTGAGAATTGGCTTTATCCCAGCATCTAGTTGCTTCTTCAATATTCATAAAACTTCCACAAAACACTTTTGGGCCTCTGTTATAGCATTTCTACCCCAATTATGGAAGATATCTAAAGAAAGCATGTCAATGTTATACTTACTCAGCAAACATTTATTCAAAGTCTACTATAAGGAAACCTGATGAGCAGGGTCATGGCTCTTGTCTCCAGGGCACTGACAGTTGAGTGTGTGACAAATACATAGGCACAGATGTGCTAAGCTCGGTAATGAGGTATGCAAGGGATGCTTTGATTAAAAAAAGTATACACAAACTACCAAGGAAACTGCCAGAGAAAGCTTTACCAAAGAAGTGGCAGTGGAACTGAATCCTAAGTAACAAAACAACAGGCAGGTAGAATCAGTGTCCTCCAGATGGTAGACACTGGATGTATAAAGGCTCAGAAATGAGAAAGCAATCAGCTTTGATAAATCTGAAGTAAACTGGCACAAATGAATCTTAGGATATGTGTAGAGAGTGGTGGGAAATATGACTAGAAAGCAAGCAAGGGGTAAGATTAATATAAAACTTTTTACGTCACACTAAGGATTTGAGTTTTATTCTGGAAGCAATACAGGACCATTTAAGAATTTTAAGCAGTAGAAAAACAGGCTCATATTGTCTTTTAGAAAAAAATCACTGACTGCATCAAGTACAATGAATTAAAAGGAGATAAAGATGAATTAAAGGTAAAAAGACTAATTAGGAGGCTCTAGTGATTCAGGTAAGAAAAAAGAGGATATAAATTAAAGAGATAATGGTGATAGAGAAAAGAAGAAAATTAAAATAAAGATAATTGGAAAGATGTGCTCACTGAATGGATTTGGGAAAGTGAGGAAGAGGCAGAGAATACAGAATGGCTCCCAGATTTCTGCCTTGAGCAGCTGGGTAGATGGTAGAACCATTAACCAAGACAGTAAACAAAGGAGGATCACATTTTAGATGATTTTGAGATACTTATGAGACATTCAGATAGACTCCTAGTAGCTAGTTAAAACTACAGCTCTGGAATTCAGAACAAAGGCTTGCTCTAGGGCTATGGACTTTAGCATCATTAGCATCGTGGAAGCTTTAGGCATGACTAAAACCATTCAGCAAGAAATTCATAAAATGAGAGCTAAAGAGAACCAAGTATAAAAACCTGAGAAGCATCATGGTTTAGGAAACCTGCAAAAGAAGAAAAGCTATTAAAGAAGACTGAGAGATAGCAGTCACTGAATTAGGAAGAGACTCAACAGAAATGGTACCAATTTGGGAATGGCAATAAGGAGTTAAGAAAAAAAAAGAAATGATATTACAAAGAACAAACGAAGAATGTGTTTTACACAGTTATTAGAGTTAAATGCTACAAGAAAAAGAATGACTCAAAGTATTACCCAGAATTGATAGAGAAGATCATTGAGAACAAGCAAAAGAAGCTGTGATGGAGATGAAAACAGAATCTGAAAGCAAAGGCTTGAAAAGCAGAAACTGAAAAGGTAAAATGAATGTAAATACTCTTTCATAATACTTAGTTATAAAGCAGAGGAAGGACACTAGATCAAGCAAAATGGGAGAGAAGATAGATTTACTGTGGAATGGAAGTAGTTTATTTCAATCTCTGGGACAAGTGGTGAAAAAGTGTGTATGACTCATTCTTCCTCCTCTAGTGTCTTTAGTTCCGCCCAGAGGCTTACATTAGGCTGATGCATAAGTTCATGGCATTTGTTTTTGACATGGCAACACTGCAATATCGGGAGTTTATCATTTGTCATTTGGAGTGAAAATGTTATGCTTGGGAATATGCCTTGCATTTTGCAGATATGAAGAAAGTGAGTGCTATTTGTGGGCTAAGGAAAGATGGAGTGTCAGTGTCAAGTGGGGAAAAATGAATACTTCCGATATATTCTGTTTGAGTTCAACAGAGGAGTAAAGGGAGCAGCGGGGCTCAGGACATTTGTGCTGTGTATGAGGAGAACGCCTTTGGGGAAAGCACAGCAAGAAAATGCCTTTGTTGTTTTAAGGAGGGCCACTTTGATCTGAATGATTCTCCACATTCAGGAAGACCATCGGGCTTTAATCCACAATGATCCACATCAGTCAACATGAGAATTGGCAAATGTTATGTGACCAGTCAACCACTGAGTGATATTTACATTCCATGGGCAAGCCAAAAAAGAAAAAAATAACGCTATAAACTTATGCATCAATCCAATATGTCTCTTTTCCATCAGGTTTCACTTATTTCTTACTGGTTTCAATATTGCATTTTTCTTCTCCTTCATTATGTCTTACATGTGAAAATGCCTCTTAATGACTATAGTCATAGGAGTCTATGGTAAAGAGTTACCTAGTAAATACAAGGTGTCTGTTTTTCAGATGCAACATATTTTAGTTTGATAGCCATTAAGTCTTTGCATTTCACACTGAAGACATCAAGCAAAAGCAGACATCAAGACTGAAAGTCTATCAACAAGCAGGACATGGGTTAAAAAGGAAAGAAGAAACAACGGTTTACAAAAATATAGAAAAGAAGAGAAAAAAGAGAAGGGAAGAGAGGAGAAAAGAAGAAGTAACAAAAATGGAAGAATCACTGTCTGAATGTTGGGAAGAAAGGGTAAAGTGCACATATATTGAACAATAGCTGGTCCTAAACCAAGGCAGAAAATCCTCGTTACTAGCCAGTTTCTTCCCAGGTGAAAGTAGTTTCCAGGTCTGCCATTCTTTTTTTTTTTTTTTGAGTTGGAGTTTCACTCCATCACCCAGACTGGAGTGCAGTGGCCGCCATTCTTAAACAACCATGCCACCTTCCACAAGCAAGAAATTCCATACTCTGATTTTTTCACTAGTCATATAAAAGGTGGATTTAATGTCTTGTTTCCTTGCTAATTTGAATTGGTTGGCACTCACACTCCTTACCCTCTTTAATAAACTGATGGTTATCTCAACTGGAACGATCTTTCCTTCTGTAATACACTTTTCAATGAGTTCACCATACTGCGAATCTGGGTTCTTCCTTTCATCACGAAGAAGTTCTCCAGCAGAAAGGTGTGTGTAGCCATATTTCTGAAAGAAACAACATATAGGAAAAAAATCAAAATTCATTCAGCCCAGTGTAGGACTATACATTTTATTCCTTTGTGTTAATTTCTATATTCTAATTTTCTACAATAAATAATGTTTTGTGGTCGGGCTCGGTGGCTCAGCCTGTAATCTCAGTGCTTTGGGAGGCCGAGGTGAGTGGATTGCCTGAGCCCGCGGGTTCGAGACCCACCTGGGCAACTTGACAATATCTCATCTCTACAATAAATCAAAAAATATCCAGGCGTGGCAGCGCACGCCTGTAGTTCCAGCTACTTGGAAGGCTGAGGCGGAAGGATTGCCAGAGCCCAGCAGGTCGAGCTGCAGTGGCCGGGAGCTGCCACTGAACTCCAGTCTGGGTGACAGAGTGAGACTCCAACTCAAAAAAATAAATACATTAATTAAATAAAATAATGATTTGCTTGCATATTAATAATAAAATTTAAGAGATTTCATATAATCCAGTTTGCCTAATAAATATTCTTAGTTCTTCATAGCTATAATGTTCATACATCATGATATCATCCCCAAATCATCTAACTATTCAAGGCATTAACATCTTATTATATTCCTTCATAAACATGATCAAAATTCAAATGTTATTAATATTGTTCCAAAAAATTAACAAAAATCTATATAATTCGAGGTGATGACTGGGTACAGCAGCTCACACCTGTCATCCCAGCACTTTGGGGAGCCGAGGTGGGAGGACTGCTTGAACCTAGGAGGTTGAGGCTGCAGCGAGCCCTGATTGTGCCACTGCACTCCAGCCTGGGTGACAGAGACCCTGACTCAAAATAATAATAACAACAGCAATAATAATAATATAAAGGCAACAAAACAAAACCCCTAAAGACTTACCACTGATGTCTATATCTGCTTCTATAAAATGTCTACTTTTTAAACTCAATGTATGTTTAAATTGAATTCATCACTATTTACACAAAATCCACTCTTCCCTTTCTTAGTAAACAGTAGAAGTCCTACTTCCTCCATGACATCAGCTTTCCTGACCACTCTGATACTGGTATAATCAAATAATATCTTAAAGCATTACTGTCAGGGTGCCTGAACGAAGCATATTTGTATACTTAACCCTTAACTGTACCCCACAATATCATAATAAAAAATATTGATTAAAAAAAAAAGCATTACTATCTCTCTACCTAGACCAGTATCTTCATTACCACTGCCCAAAGTCTATTTCCTACCATTCTACTTGCAATGAGAAGTCTCATCTGTAAGATGGGAATAAAAATACCTATTTTATAAATTTGTGGTTATGATTATGTATTAAAATGCCTATCATAATGCCTACCACAAAACTTGACACATAGTAGGAATAATAACTACCAATTATCTCCTTTCCAAAATGAAGATACTTATTTATAATATATGTGTGTGTGTAGATTCACTTTAATGGTGTTGATAGGAAAACCAATGGGGCTTAAGTGAAATAGTATATATGAATATCCTATGAGAAAGGTCAATAGTATAGTATATATATGACTATAATGATAATTATTATTAAGGACTTGCAAATGAAATATTAGGTTGGGCTATAGAGTAATATTTAACCTAAGTCATCTAAGACACTATGGTATTGTACTGCCATTTCCCCTTTGGTGGAATGAGAAAACAAGACATATCTGAGAAATTATTCTGAATACTGAAAAACTTCTTCCACATGAACTTACAAGTCCCATTTTATTAAAAAAACTTTACAATCCATTTAAAAAATGTTTTTACTCTCACATATTAGAAAAATCAGAACTATATTCATTACTCAGTTACAAGAACCACCTCATCCCAAATCCTTCACTCAACAGATTTTTTTAATCTTATCTAAGTATACAATAAATATTTAGCTGGGCTCAGTGGCTCAGCCTGTAATCCCGCGCCTTTGGGAGGCTGAGGTGAGTAGATTACCTGAGCCCACGGGTTTGAGACCTGCCTGGGCAACTTGGCGAGACCTCATCTCTACAATAAATCAAAAATTAGCCGGGTGTGGTAGCGCGCGCCTGTAGCTCCAGCTACTTGGAAGGCTGAGGCGGAAGAATCACCGGAGCCCAGCAGGTCGAGGCTGCAGTGGCCAGGAGCGGCCACTGCACTCCAGTCTGGGCGACTGAGTGAGACTCCAACTCAAAAAAAAAAAATTTGATAACTTTAATTTCAACATTAAGATTTGAGGCAGCCTGCACTCCTAATCCCTTTTAATCAAAAAGTATTTCATTTTCACATTTTACAAAAATGAACTCTCTCTTTTTTTTTTTGAATTAGAGTCTCACTCTGTCGTCTAGGCCGCTACAGCCTTGACCTGCTGGGCTCAGGTGATCCTTCTGTCTCAGCTTTCCAGATAGCTGTAACTACAGGCATGTACCATCATGCCCAGTTAATTCTTCTTGATTTGTTGTAGAGATGAGGTCTCACCAAGTTGCCCAGGCTGGTCTCGAACCTGCAGTCTCAGGTAATCCTCTCACTTCAGCCTCCCAAAGTGCTGGGATTATAGGCGTGAGCCGCCATACCCAGCCTAAAAACTAACTCTTTCAATTACCCAGGCTATAGTGAGTTTTTTTGGGTTGAAGAAACCACATATTCTTCACTCTTCTATTTCCCAAAGTTGTTGGTTAAGCTTATTCTTACTTACCAAATGGTAAGCTAACAGTAAGGTAGTCAGTAAAGGAAAATAAAACTCTAAATAGTTTATTTGCTGACTAAAATTGGGCATAAACTTTGATGATAATAAACAAAAACCACAGTATTAATATCATCCATGTCTTTCTCTTAGTCATATAGGCCCTTCCATAGAAGAAATGATCAAAGTGTAATTACTGTATAAGCTTTAAAAAAAACTCTCATCATTTATAGAAAATAGAAAGAAAACACAATTGTTTAATTATTTAAATGTTATTTAAAAATTATTTCCATGCCATTTATAAATGCCTCTTTGATTTATAAATGTGTATATGTAAACTTTGATCACTGAATATATGTAAACTTCTGAAAGTTGGGTGCAGAAAAGACTTTATACAAAATGAAGTGTGAGCTACTTTCCAACTTACTCTGTACAATTTTCAAAAAGCATTTTGCAACTACTGTCCACAAATTTTTTTAGCAGCTTCATTTCCTACTGTTTACTTTGGCCCCTACTTGGAACTCTCTGCTTACCCGATGCTCTATTCCAGTCTAGCTATTATAGCATATGGTAATACTGAATAATGCAGAGATAAACAGTACTAAACAATGGTCGATACTCAGTGAAACACCAACAATACATATTACTCTATAACGCTCTGCTGTATGAACAACATAGACATGTATGAGCCCAGCTAGTAATTTAGAAATCAGTACATACAGCACTCAAATTTGCAACCTTTATATTGCATTAATGTGGGTTTTAGCATTATATATCACTTTTTTAAGAGAAACTAATTGTAAATTGTAGATATACATGAATAATACTTTTAAAAAATAATTATACAGTTTGCCAAAAAAAAGAAAACAGCCTTACCTGCAAAGTCCATAGAAACAAGGAATTTAAATAAATATAGCCATGTCAAACCTATACATGTGTCTTTTGTTTTCTCATTCATATTCCATTTTCTGAAATCCTCACTTACCAGTTAATTTTTTATACTACATTTTTCTTAAGGGATTTGTTGAAGCTTTTCTCGTACCACAGAGTTTCAGCAACAACCAAAAAGCAACTATCACTTACATACTAGTTATAGTAGTATTTTAACAATAGCTAGACTTTAAAGAACATATTTTCAAAGCATTCTGCTTTCACTAAGTAGTCATTGCAGCCCACATTGAGGAAAGCAAGAATGGATATTTTCCAGCCTTAACCAAAACCTTTTCACATTCTCTGAAATTTCCTAGCAATTAAAACCTAGTGGGTCACTAACAACAGTCTTAAGAACAACATTCAAAACCACAGCAGTTTATAAATACTATGAACTACAATAACTACGCTTACAAGCTACTATTCAAGTAAAAATAGTAATTTTCTAGTGACTTATTTAGAGTAACTGTCTAAGTGTTTTACTTTCATTTTCTACTTTAAGAAGCTGAAAAACAGCTCAATATCCTTTTATGGATCATACACAAAGATCTGGAGAGAGAAAAAAGCACCATGTTCTCAACAAGTACAAATGGTACTCCATGTTACTAGTATAAGTAGGCAAATGTTGACAATTTTATGGCATCTAATCTCAAACCATTTTGTTCAATTTCTCTCACTTTTTAGTGACTGTCTTTCCCTCCCAAATTTAGAAAACAATCAAATACCAAAAAAAGCACAGTTTTCAGAGTACAAATGGTAAGTCCTTGAAGGTAGGAAGAGATTCAAATGTCAGGCACTTCCTCTTGTTAATGCGGCAATTATAAAGTACCATTGGACGGCTATTGAGCCTCTCTTGCATTAAATAGAGGAAACAAAGCAGACATATTACATACAAATATATATATATATATATATATATATTTTTTTTTTTTTTTTTTTTTTTTTTTTTTTTTTTTTTTTGAGTTAGAGGCTCACTGTGTCGCCCAGGCTGGAGTGCAATTGCACACTCATGGCCACCACAGCCTAGACCTACTGGGTTCAGGTGATCCTTTTGCCCCAGCCTTCCAAGTAGCTGGAACTACAGGAGTGCACTACCACGCCCGGCTAATTTTTTTTTTTTTTTTTTGAGTTGGAGTCTCACTCTGTCGCCCAGACTGGAGTGCAGTGGCCGCTTCCGGCCACCGCAGCCTCGACCTGCTGGGCTCCGGTGATCCTTCCGCCTCAGCCTTCCAAGTAGCCGGAATTACAGGCATGCGCTACCACGCCCAGCTAATTTTTTGGTTTATTGTAGAGATGAGGTCTCGCTGCCCAGGCGGGTCTCGAGCCCGCGGGCTCAGGCAATCCACTCACCTCAGCCTCCCAAAGGCGCGGGATTACAGGCTGAGCCACCGAGCCCAGCTAATTTTTTTATTTATTGTAGAGATGAGGTCTCACCAAGTTTCCCAGGCTGGTCTCGAACCCCTGAGCTCAGGCAATCCTCTCTCCTTGGCCTCCCAAAGTGGTAGGATTACAAACTTGAGCCACTGCATCTGGTCGACAAATATACACATACATACATACACACACACACACACACACACACACACACACACACACACACACACACTTTTTTTTTGAGTTGGAGTCTCATTCTTGTTGCCCAGGCTGGAGTGCAGTGGTATGCTCACAGCCACCACAGTCTCGCCCTGCTGGGCTCAGGCGATCCTTCAGCCTCAGCCTTCCAAGTAGCTGGGACTACAGACGCATGCCACCATGTCCAGCTAATTTTTTGATGTATTGTAGAGATGAGGTCTTGCCAAGCTGCCCAGGCTGGTCTTGAACTCCTGGGCTCAGGCAATCTTGCCTCTATCTCCCAAAGTGTTGGGATTACAGGTATAAGCCACCACCCGCCCAGTCTCTGAAGCATTTATGACTAATGCATTCTCCATAAATCAGTCTTAATGTTTAAATGCTGGTTAGGTACTGTCAACAATCCACCTTCAGCAGAACACCCAGAAATGTGGCAGGTACTATACAGAATCATCCAGACTCACCAGTCAGGTTCCTGTTGCAAACAATAGCTTTAGGACCTACCACATTTCAGGAACAGTTTATGTACGGCTATCATCTGTTTCAAAGACATGTCTTTTCTTTTTTGGTTGCTAAAAGCTTGTTTAAAACAATAGTCGCTCAATGAAATCACCCTCTTCCCTTATGAAATCACCATTTTTGTTGTTGCCTGTAGCTGGAGTAATAACTGTCATAAAGCTATTTGGAATGGAGTGCAAATGTCCATTTGAATGCTTGTTTTGGTTGTCTCCCATTTTCCTTTTCTTTCAGATTTTTAAAAGTGTTGGCTCTGACAGACTGTCCAAGGGCAAGGAAGTCGGAGGCTGATCAGCTTCTCTCTCTCAGGTATGTTTTGCTCACCCAGAAGTTCACTTAGCAGAAATTCCACTTCAGCCAGGCTCATCTCTGACTGTGATTCCATTCCTTGGGGGCTCTAATAGCAGGTCCCCTCCTTTGTCTCCATCAGGCTTGTCTTGCCGATGGCTGGGTTCCAGTGACAAATCTCAAGTTATGACAGGTTTAACTCCATTTAGCTTTCTCAGCTTTTTCCAATCTGTGGTTATTAGCCAGATGAAGGTCAGCTATGATCTCCCCAGTGTTCTTGCCACCCAGGGTAATGGAAACCATGAACAGAGTATAACTGAGCTTAAACCTCTTCCAAGAGGAGGTCAAAGACATTTCTATTAGAACTCTTCCCAATTCCAGGGGTCCCTGACTTAAAATTTAGGATTTTTTGACTTTATAATGGTGTGAAAGTATACACATCAGTACACTCCTCACTTATGATAGGTTTACCTACAGTTTAACTCATTGTAAATTGAAAATACTGTAAGTCAAAGAACATCTGTAATTTATTTTTTATTTTTTATTTTTTTTTTGAGTTGGAGTCTCACTCGGTCGCCCAATCTGTGCAGTGGCTGCTCCCGGCCACCGCAGCCTCGACCTGCTGGGCTCCGGTGATCCTTCCGCCTCAGCCTTCCGAGTAGCTGGAATTACAGGCATGTGCTACCACGCCTGGCTGATTTTTTGATTTATTGTAGAGATGAGGTCTCGCTGCCCAGGTGGGTCTCGAACCCGCGGGCTCAGGCAATCCACTCACCTCAGCCTCCCAAAGGCGCGGGATTACAGGTTGAGCCACCGAGCCCGGCTAACATCTGTAATTTAAATAAGATGTCTGATAAAGACCTTCCAGGAAAAATACATGCCAGCTCTGGAGAACTTACTTTCCTTCAACTGTAAAGACACAATACCCAGATACTGATTGGCCAACTTTTTACGGTTCCTTCCAGTTCTATCCATTGAGGGTTGGAAAAAAGTTCTTCTCCCCCCAATAATCATCATTAAAGAAAGCTTATCATTAAAAAAATAACTAGTGGGAGAAAACTAAATTACACTGCTAGTAGATTTCCAATCTCATTTTTAGTCTACTCTTGTATTTCTGAACGTGTGCACTGCATTTGACCATGTATATTTCACTGCAAATCCACATATTAACTATAAAGTATGAAGTAAGAAAGCCAAATCTTTTTTTAAGCAAGAGGTTTTACAGACAGACTCCAAATTAACATGACGCATGTTTCTTCTAATTAAAGAGTGATATTTTAAAAGCTTACATTCTGCAAAGGAGAACAAGGAGGGAAATAATCCACTGAACTGCAGACAATTACAGCACCATTTCATTTTCTACAATGTTTTTGCTCTTGTGATCTGAGAGACCAAAATAGATACCTCTTTATCAACTAAGACAGACCCCAAGATTAAGAACATAAAAGTTGCCTGTGGGTTGGGGGTTCAGGGTCCAGCTGGCAAGGCAAACTTCTAAATCCCTACTGCTACAAGAAAAACCCTTGCAAATTATCAGACCCTTCCTAACTCTGATTTACAACCCAGGCTGCTATAACTCTGACTGGATAGAGGACCCACCTTACATTCTTTTTTGATAAGTGATTGCAGACCTTAAACCAGTTTCAGCCAGCTGATAGCAGCTGCGTAAAACACTGGCTTCTTGCCCCATACTTCACCTTTTGACTTAACAAGCCAAATTCTCCCTTATTTTAATGCTAAAACACTGCCCCAAAGTGAACATGGGATATATGTAACATATGTTTACCCACTGATCATGTGCTCGGCTCCCCTCATAAATATGTATAGCTTGCCCCCCAACCTGTTAAATATGTGTAACTCTGTTGTGTAATACAGGCCCGTGAGGCAAAAAAATCCAATATGCCCTTCCCTTCCTCTAAAATAGAGCACCTTTGTTCCATGCCAGAGACTCTTCTCAGTTTGCAAACTGGTATCATCAACAAAGTTCTCTTTTCTACTATTTAGCCATCCTGGTGTTGTTTTGGATGACACTGTTCATGTAAGAAATAATTCAGAGCCGGGCTCGGTGGCTCAGCCTGTAATCCTGTGCCTTTGGAAGGCTGAGGTGAGTGGATTGCCTGAGCCCACGAGTTCGAGACCCGCCTGGGCAGGCGAGACCTCATCTCTACAATAAATCAAAAAAAATTAGCCGGGTGTGGTAGCGTGCGCCTGTAGTTCCAGCTACTTGGACGACTGAGGCGGAAGGATTGCCAGAGCTCAGCAGGTCCAGGCTGCGGTGGCCGGGAATGGCCACTGCACTCCAGTCTGGGCGACAGTGAGACTCCAACTCAAAAAAAAAAGAAATAATTCAGGCAACACTTTGAACTTATTTTAAATCTATAAATATTTACTGAGTATCTACAAAGTGCCAAGCAATGTGCTGATTCAGAGGAAGTAAACAGGTTATGTTCACAAAGGATGCAATAGGGTCTTGCATATATAAAGTGACTTGAACCTCACTACTAATTAATAAAGGCAATTCTTCATATTTGCATTCAGTCTTTGTCAGCACTATCTCCTTGGGAAAAAGTTGATTCTTGAGAAGCAACGGCAAGAAGGCAGAATGATATATAAAACTTAAAGAAATGGTGAGTTAGAAGCCGCCGAACAGACTGTTTCCTTATCTGTGTAAGGCCTGGACATCCCTCTAACATTTTGCAGAAGGCTTCTCAGATAATTATGGATTATGACATCTGATTTATATACCAAATGGCCCCTATAGCAACTGTAAATTGGAATTTTCACACTCCAATTTTATTCTGTAGTTGGTCAATATCAGAATTTTTATTTCTTTTAATTTATCTTGGCTGGTTTGAAATCAATTTGCATTCCCTACATTAGAAGGGGATGGAAAATGCTCAAAGATGAAGAGCAGGTCCAAAAACCTGCAGGGATTCCAGAAGTTCGAAGAAATAATTTAAAAACTTCCAGCAATAATGGATAAGCACAGAGGTCTTGTTACTCAGGAAACAATAATCTGGTCTTAATTAAATGATCAATTCTTATTGTCACTGCAGAGCCTACAAGGTACATACTCATCTTATTTCTGGGCAGAAGCCATATATACCTTAAGAAGTCTCTCATATAATTACTACAACCCAAATATTGTTGCAGATGGTCTAAAAACCTAGAATTCAGTTAATTCCGCTCCTGTGAGAATACCTGGTGAAGGGCAACAGACAGCAATGGTAACACAGGTCTTTGTATATTTCAAATCGCTCAGATGGAGCCCTGGCCTCTCCTATTGCTCCTTATAAAAGAAAGGCTCCTTAACAATCACTAAGCAAGGCCATATGTACTTTTTCTTATTTTTAAAAGGTAACTAATATTAAAATGAGAATATCATTTACCCAGGGAATTTTAAAAGCAAGAAAGCCAACCTAAGAGATGCAGCTGCTTGAGAAAGCAATTTGTAAAGAGGCTCATCATAAAATAACTACATTTTAATAGCTCAGGTGCTCTTTAAGAACTAGAATTTATTTGAATTTAAGGAACAACACAGGCCAAGCATGATGGCTCACACCTGTATTGCTGGCACTTTGGGAGCCTGAAGTGCGAAGACTGCTTGAGCCCAGGAGTTGAAGACCAGCTCAATGAGACCTTGTCTCTACAAAAAAAATCAAAAACCAGCTGGGCACAGTGGCTCACGCCTATATATAATCCCAGCACTTAGGGAGGCTGAGGTGAGAGGATTGCCTGAGTTCAGGAGTTCGAGACCAGTCTGGGCAACATGGTGAGACCTTATCTCTACAATAAATCAAATAATTAGCTGGGTATGATGGCACATGCCTGTCATTCCAGCTACTGGGAAGACTGAGGCGGAAGGATCACCTGAGCCCAGCAGGTCGAGGCTGCGGTGGCCTTGAGTGTGCCACTGCACTCCAGCCTGGATGACAGAGTGAGAGACCAACTCAATTTTTTAAAAAAAGTCAAAAACCTAGCTGGGCATGGTGGTGCATTCCTGTAGTCGCAGCTACTCAGGAGGCTGAGGCAGATGAATTGCCTGAGCCCAGGAGGTTGAGGTTGTGGTGAGGCATAATGGTACCACTGTACTCCAGAACCTGGGTGAAAGAGTGAAACCCCAACTCAAAAGTAAATAAATAAATGTGTAAGAATTATATGAAGAAACTAAAAACACTTTATTGTAGGACAAATAAAATCAATAATCATAAAAGAAGGTATCCTAGCCCAGCTTGGTGGCTCAGCCTGAAATCCCACACCTTGGGAGGTTGAGGTGAGTGGATTGCCTGAGCCCGTGGGTTCGAGCCCTGCCTGGGCAACTTGGTGAGACCTCATCTCTACAATAAATCAAAAAATTAGCCGGGCATGGTAGCGCGTGCCTGTAATTCCAGCTACTTGGAAGTTTGAGGCGGAAGGATCGCCGCAGACCCAGCAGGTCGAGGCTGCAGTGGCTGGGAGTGGCCACTGCACTCCAGTCTGGGCAACAGAGTGAGACTCCAACTCAAAAAAAAGAAGGTATCCTGTATTCCTGGATAGAAAGATTCATGCTGTAAATATTTAATTTTTCCACAAGTCTATATACATTTATAGCAACCTCAATCAAAATTTAACTGGGATTTGGCTTATTTGTTGTGTTTTAAATGAAACTTGGTAAGTTGATTCTCAAGTTTACCAGAAAAAGTGAATCGCCAAACTTTAAAATAATATTAAGTACTACAAACCCGGGTTTGTCCTCCCAGGTGATAGATTATAAAACCCTAGCAATTAAAACACTGTGGTACTGGCATAAGAAAGACAAACAAAACAATTAAACTAAAGAGTCCAGAAATAGACCCAAATATAAATGGGAATTCATTAAGTGATAGAGTCAGCACCTAAAAATCAGTGGGGGAAGAAAATGAACTATTAAATATTTGTTCCACTGGCTAACAAAGCTGAGAAAAAAACAGGATTAAATTTCTGCATCACACGCTACACAAAACTAAATTCCAGGTGAATTAAAGTTCTAAAATACAAAACAAGCAAAAACACTATTATCAAGAAAAATAATTTTGAGGTAGGGAAAGTCATTTTGCATGACACTAAACAAGAATCAAAACAGCGAGGGTTTATGTGTGACCACATAAACAATAAAAACTTTTGAATAAAGGCATCATAAATGTAATCAAATGACAACAGCCCAATGAAAAATATATTCGCCATACAAAAGTGAAGGGATAATATATATTGTATATAAAGAGATCCTACCAAGTAAGTAACTCAATACAAAAATAGGCATAGGATAAAAAAAAACAATTCATAGAAAAGAGAAAAAACCCAGAGGCTTGACCTCACTGTTAATAATTAAAATGCAGTTGGGCTCGGTGGCTCAGCCTGTAATCCCGCGCCTTGGGAGGCTGAGGTGAGTGGATTGCCTGAGCCCGCGGGTTCGAGCCCCACCTGGGCAACTTGGTGAGACCTCATCTCTACAATAAATCAAAAAATTAGCCGGGCATGGTAGCGCACACCTGTAGTTCCAGCTACTTGGAAGGCTGAGGCGGAAGAATCGCAAGAGTCCAGCAGGTTGAGGCTGCGGTGGCTGGGAGCAGCCACTGCACTCCAGTCTGGGTGACAGAGTGAGACTCCAACTCAAATAAAATAAAATAAAATGCAAATGGAAAGGCCAGGCAAGGTGGCT
This sequence comes from Cephalopachus bancanus, assembly GCA_027257055.1. Lineage (NCBI taxonomy): Eukaryota > Metazoa > Chordata > Mammalia > Primates > Tarsiidae > Cephalopachus > Cephalopachus bancanus. The sequence goes on from JAPVLO010000396.1 coordinate 998,746, forward strand.
CAAGACTGTAATCCCAGCACTTTGGGAGGTCAAGGTGAGAGTATTGTCTGAGCTCAGAAGTTTGAGACCAACTTGGGCAACTGGGCAACTTGGTGAGACCTCATCTCTACAATAAAAAAAGAAAGAAAAAATCAGCCGGGCATAGTAGCGCATGCCTGTAGTTCCAGCTACTTGGAAGGCTGAGGCAGAAGGATCACCTGAGCAGGTCAAGGTTGCGGTGGCTATGAGCATGCCACTGCACTCCAGCCTGGGCAACAGAGTGAGATTCCAACTAAAAAAAGTTTAAAAAAATGCAAATGAAATCAATGTGATTCTATTTTCCACTTATCAGAATAGTTAAAATGAAAAATTTTACAAAATTGATGTAAAAAAAAATGTTATATTTAGCAATGGCAAAGATACAGGGAAGCCATACTTTGTAGACATGTAATTCAATTCAGTCTTTTAGAGGGCAGTTTATTAACATTTAAGTTTATTAAATCAAAATTTAAGTTTGCATACCCTTTGACTCAGTAATTCCATTTCTAGGAGTTAAGCTACTGTTGTACATGTGCACAAGACATGTACATGAATGTTCACAGCAGTATCATTAGTAAACAAAATCTAAACATCCATCAAAATATAAATGGCTAAATAAATTATTGTATATATTATGTAGCACTATCTATATGTTCTAATATAGAAAGCTCTCCAAGATACATTGTTAAGCAAAAAAATCTAAGTCACAAAAAATAAGTAACACATATATGCATATATACATGCATTATATCTATATACAAACACATCTAAAAAGGATCAGATAGGCGCACACAAGCGCGCGCACATACACACACACACACACACAAACTGATAAATGATTACCTATTACTTGAGAGAGGAGGATAAGTTAGAATTTTCTTTTTTTTTTTTTTTTAGTTGGAGAGTCACTCTGTCGCCCAGACTGGAGTGTGCAGTGGCCGCTCCCAGCTACCGCAGCCTCAACCTGCTGGACTCTGGGGATTCTTCCGCCTCAGCCTTCCAAGTAGCCGGAATTACAGGCATGCGCTACCACGCCTGGCTGATTTTTTGACTTATTGTAGAGATGAGGTCTCGCTGCCCAGGCAGGTCTCGAACCCGCAGGTTCAGGCAATCCACTCACCTCAGTCTCCCAAAGGCACGGGATTACAGGCTGAGCCACCGAGCCCGGCTAAGAATTTTCATTTTTATGTACTTCAAATTGTTTTAATTTTTTGCTCTCTGTTTAATACGTGTGTGTATGTACACAAATACATACACTTCAACTTTTTTCAGTGCTAATATTTCCAAAAGCATCTATTATTCATATATATTTTAAATGAAAATACTACAAGGCAAGCTTTATTGTTTTGTTAAAAGCAAGTCCTAAGAGCACAGCAAAATTCAATTCAAAGTAACTTCACAATGAGGATAAGAATCCCAATGTAAAAAAAAAAAACAACCATCTGATTTAAAGAAAAAAGAGAAATAACACCTGCAAAATCAAAAGCTTATTTAAAATTTAAAACTAAATCATGGTAGAGAACACCAGCTTTGGAGACAGATATTGGTGAACTGCTCTAAAATCAAACGCCAATTCAAATGTTTAGATACAAATTTATCTGGAAAGCGATCAATTCTTTAAACAAAGGAGAAACAAAAGTATAATATAGTAACACCGAAACACATTGCATGGGCATGAAGTCAAGAGTTACAGAAAGAGACAGAAAACAGTCCAGTTTTATAGCCTAGAAACAGATGGAAACTTAGAGACATACTCAGTTGAGAGGATCCATAAGGCACAGCAGCAAAAGTTTAAAAGGAAACATATTTCAGTGAAGCCCCACTCTAGACATGAGTCCAAAATAATAAACAAGATGTTCTGGAAATGCTACTTCTATGGCATAGACAATATAGCCATACTACTTTTAGCCTTCAAAATAATCCATTAAAGCACTTGTAGAACTTTATTGTGCCAAGAAATCTCTCTCAAATGACTTTTTAGAAAAAATAAAATGAGGAATCACCTTTATTTTAGTCCAACAACCTGAGCTAGTAGATGAAAGTGTGAGAAAAATCATTATTTGACTTTGAAAAGCAGTACACGTTTTAAATTTCTTTTGGTATAAACTTTACCTTTGGCAGGGCGCAGTGGCTCACGCCTATAATCCCAGCACTTTGGAAGGCCAAGGTGAGAGGATTTTCTAAGCTCAGGAGTTCGAGACCATCCTGGGCAACCTGGCAAGATGTCATCTCTATAATAAATCAAAAAATTAGCCGTGCATGGTGACATGTGCCTTTGGTTCCAGCTACTTGGAAGGCTGAGATGAAAGGATCACATGAGCCCTGCAGGTGGAGACTGCGGTGGCTGTGAGCATGCCACTGCACTCCAGCCTGGGCAGCAGAGTGAGACTCCAACTCAAAAAACCCCCCAAAAAACAAAAACAAAAAAACCTTTACCTTCATAAGTGCATTTTGTTCCATCTAAAATTAAAGTCAGTCTAATAATACACATTTTTGACAATACAGTAATCAAATCATAGCCCAGCGTTGGATTTAATGTTGACCATAGATAACTGTATTCATTTCCATGATGTAGAGCAGAATACAAGGGGCTTCTAGTCCTTGATTAAAGCCTAACTTCAAGGGCAATACCCTGTAAGGTGGTAAGCTTATTAAAATTTTTTTCATAATAAATTTGTGTTTTTAGTTGAGGTCTCACTTTGTCGCCCAGGCAGGAGTGCAGTGGCATGATCACAATGATCACGGCTCACAGCTGCCTCAACCTCCTGGGCAGCTCAGGCAATCCTTCCACCTCAGCTTCCAGAGTAGCTGGGCCTATAAGCATGCACCACCATGCCTGGTTAATTTTTTTTTTTTTTTTTTTTTTTAGAGACCAGGTTTGCTATGTGCCCAGGCTGGTCTTGAACTCCTGGGTTCAAACAATCTGCCTGCCCTGGCCTCCTGAAGTGCTGGCATTACACGCATGAATCATAATATTTTTTTAAGAGATGGGGTCTCACTCTGTAGCCCAGGCTGGGTTACCTAACGGTAACCTTGAACTCCTGGGTTCAAGCAATCCTCCCACCTCAGTCTCCCAGGTAGCTAGGTACAGGCACATGCCACCAAGCCTGGCTAACTTTTTTTTCTTCTGTATGATCAAGGCCTCACTATATTACCCAGTTGTTCTTAAACTCCAGCTTCAAGTGATCCTACCACCTCGGTCTCCCAAAGAGCTAGTGCCAAGTGCATGAGCCACCATGCCCAGCCATAAAATTTTCTTTCCTGTCATGACTATTCAACAGGAAAAGTACCGGAAATCATTTGCAAAATAGGTGACTTTTTGCTTAATGGGCAATCCACTAATCTGACTTAATTAGCTTGAACTCAATTATGCTTTGTAATTGGTCAATTCAATTGGTAAGGAAAATCTGTTACACCCCACCCCTCCCCACCTTCCTTTCCATCTGCCACACCCCTTTTCTTTTTCACTTCCAATTCTTGGGCCCAAGCATAAAACAGACACTTACCATAGTTTTGAACTAACTGATCTTTGCAACATAGGCAATAGAAAGCATACTGTATGTTCTATCATACAAGATATAAGATCTCATCAAAGTTTAAAACTTTTACTTCTAAGGACACTACCAAAAAAATGAAAAACAACCCACAAATTGGAAGAACATATTTATTTATTTATTTTTTGAGTTGGAGTCTCACTCTGTCGCCCAGACTGGAGCGCAGTGGCCGCTCCCGGCCACCGCAGCCTCGACCTGCTGGGCTCTGGCGATCCTTCCGCCTCAACCTTCCAAGTAGCCGGAATTACGGGCAAGCGCTACCACGCCCGGCTGATTTTTTGATTTATTGTAGAGATGAGTTCTCGATGCCCAGGCGGGTTTCAAACCCGCAGGCTCAGGCAATCACTCATCTCAGCCTCCCAAAGGCGCGGGATTACAGGCTGAGCCACCGAGCCCGGCGGAAGAACATATTTATAAATCATATATCTGGATAAGGAACATGTTATCTAAAATATATAAACTCTTACAACTCAATAACACAAAAATATATAACCCAATTAAAAATGAGCAAAGACAATTTTTTAAATGCACTATTCTAGGAAAAAAACTTCACACTTACTAGGATGGTTATAATTTTAAAAACAACAACAAGGGCTCGGTGGCTCAGCCTGTAATCCCGCGCCTTTGGGAGGCTGAGGTGAGTGGATTGCCTGAGCCCGTGGGTTCGAGACCCGCCTGGGCAGCAAGACCTCATCTCTACAATAAATCAAAAAATCAGCCGGGCGTGGTAGCGCATGCCTGTAATTCCAGCTACTTGGAAGGCTGAGGTGGAAGGATCGCCGGAGCCCAGCAGGCGAGGCTGTGGTGGCCGGGAGTGGCCACTACACTCCAGTCTGGGCGACAGAGTGAGACTCCAACAAAAAAAAAAACAACAAACAAACAACAACAAAAAAAACAACAACAACAAACAATAAGTTTTATTGAGGATGTGGAGAAATTGTACATTGTTGGTGGGAGTGTAAAATGGTGCAGCTGCTGTGGAAAACAGTTTAGTGGTTCCTCAACAAGATAAACACTGAATTACTATATGACTCAGCAACTCCATATATATGTGTGTGTGTGTGTGTGTGTGTGTGTGTGTGTGTGTGTGTGTGTGTGTATAAATGTATATGTATACACATATATGCATACATACATACACACCACCAAAGAACTGAAAACAAGGACTCAGATACTTGTGTGCCAATGTTCATTACAGCACTATTCATAATAACCAAAAGGTGGAAACAACCAAAGTATCCATCGACAGATGACTGGATAAACACAATGTGCTACTTACATATAAGAGAACATTAATCAGCTATAAAAATAAATGAAGTTCTGAAACATGCTAACATGGAAGAATCTTAAAAACATTATCCTAAATGAAATAAGCCAGACACAAAATGGCAAATATTGTTTGATTTCACGCATATAAGGTACCTACAACAAGCAAACTCACAGAAATAGAAAGTAGATTAGAAGTTATCCGGAGCTGGGAAAGGGGGAAATATGTACTTTCTAATTTTTCTATAACGTATGCATACTCCTTGAAATAAGAGTAACCAAAATGAAAAATGTACACATCTTTAGCAACAGGATGGTTAAGATATATATCAGTATTAATTTATGACATTTATTTAATCATTAGGCTATTAGCTCCATTTGGCATCTGCTAACCTATTTTGAATATAATAGCATTTATATCATAAACTTTTCCTTTAATCTACTTACCCTTTCTAGAATTTTAAAATCTAAATTAATTCCAAACACTTTAAGTAGAAAGATCTTTCATATTCAACAGACTCTAAAATACTATACAGATTTTCAAACTCTATTAACTGATTAGTGTGGGTAATTATTTTCTTATGCTGTAATAAACAATAAGAGTCTTGCTCCCCATAACTACTTTTATCTAAATTACACTTTGGGCCAGGCACAGAGGCTCATGTCTATAATCCTGGCACTTTGGGAGGCTGAGGTGAGAGGATTGCCTGAGCCCCTGGGTTCCAGAGCAGGCTGGGCAACTTGGCGAGACCTCATCTCTACAGTAAATAAAAAAATTAGCCAGGCATGGTGGTGCATGCCTGTAGTTCCAGCTAATTGGAAAGCTGAGGTGGAAAGAACACCTGAGCCTAGCAGGTCAAGGTTGCAGTGGTCGTGAGCGTGCCACTGCACTCCAGCCTGGGAGACAGAGTGAGACTCCAACTTAAAAAATAATAATAATTACACTTTGATCTTTTTTCCTATAGATCTTTTCTAAAATAATAAAAGTTACCATTTATACACTGAGTTTCACGTACTGAGTTAAATACTGTACAAACACTACCTTTTAATCTTCATAACAACCCAGTGAAGTTGGTATTACCACTACAAATGAAGATACAGAGTCAGAAAAGCAACATAGCAATAGGTGGCAGACTGAGATTAAAAAGGTGGCCCTAATCTCCTTTCTTATATATTTTGAATTTTAAAAATTACACAAACAATTGTTATGCTTCAAAAGCTTTCTTTTTTTTAACCTTACAGATTCAATGTTACCACTCTGAAGTTCCAGGTTAAAAGTGAAATACACATGGGAATTTACTAGATACAGTTCCTTGGTGCTCCCATTCATACCACATATACTAGCAAAGAAGGCACACACATATTAATAGTAATAGAATGTTTTGTTTTAAAAGGTTTTAAAAAGGTAATCCGAGCCGGGCTTGGTGGCCCAGCCTGTAATACCTCGCCTTGGGAGGCTGAGGTGAGTGGATTGCCTTTTGGGTCTGACTACACTAGGTTATATGATATCTAACACTGAAATATTGAGACACAGATCTATTTTAGGGCTGGCAAGACTACCTACTCCACACTCATTTTACAAAAGGGGGACATGAGATAAGCCAACTTGCCAGTTAGTGAAGAGAAAACTGGCACTTGAACCCAGGTATCCTCACTCTCAGTGACTATCACTATTACTCCACAGCCTCTTTTGCCTTCGAGCTACTATGGTCTTTGAATAACAGAATCTAATGGCAGAAGTTAAAGGGATTCAAAGTTGATCATTTTGAGTCTCTAGCTTGCAGATGAGATCAGAATTTTTATCCACACACAAAGAGCCAGGCATATTTGACCCTCCCCCCTTAATTCAGTCAGATTCTGACCATCCTTGTTTCATCATTGCCTTTCTCCATCTCTGAAACTACCATGTCCACTTCTCTCACCCATTAAATAACTAGCAAAGAAAAACTTCCACTATCTGAAAACCATTAAGTCATTCCCTATTACACAATCAAAACATCTTCTATGCTGTCTCTGTACTCCCAGTAGACATGAAGAAAATGAAAATCCATGTTACTATCTACCAAAATCATGGATAATTATAAGGTAAATCTGTGGGTTAAATTAAATACATAACACTTTCCAACACCAAACATCAATGACTAATACGTTCTGGAAGGTCCAGACAGAAAGTGGGCAGGGAAGTTGTCTTTTGTGTATATTTAATTGCCTGTTGATATGGGATACATCCTAATGGTTAATGAAACCAACGTATAAGTCTTCTGGAGAACACTGATGGAAACCAGGCATGGAACATGTTTTACAGGACCCAGTCCCTCAAAGAGAAAGCCTCAGAGAATAGTAACAACCAGTGCTTTTTCTTTTATCAAAGTGATGGTTTGTTAACTTTATTCACCAGGCAGCATAAAACTGTTAGCAAACAGTATGTCTGTCACACCTGTTCTCTATTAAAGTTCTAAATGTTCTTATCACATGTTTAGTCTGTAAAAATGTTCTTGATCTGTCAGGTAAAAACCATTGAAATGTTAGAGCAAATACATTTTCACATGGCAACTGGGCTAAAGTATTAGCTTTAAGAATCAATGTGACTAGGCCAACATGACACAAAGAAGACTTGTTTATCCTCTGTCCCCACCCTCTCTCTCTTACCTGGTCAAAAGTCCCACTATAGCAACTTTTCTAAAATCCTCTAAATTTCAATTCAGAAGGTCAACCATTAAAAGACTGCACTCTTATGTGACTTTGGGAGGTCTTCAGTGACTACAATCCTCTCCCATTACCATCTTAACTGGAACGTAGTGTTTAAATTCACCAATTATTGCTGAGTCTTTAGCCCAAAGGATGTAAATTAAGTAGATTTCAAAGGGAATAAGGACAAAGGAAAGAAATGTTATTGAAAGGGCTTTGAGCTACAGAAGACTTAGGCAGAGACATCTAACTCTGGGGTTAAAAAAAAATGTGTGTGTGTGTGTGTGTGGTGTGTGTGTGTGTGTGTGTGGTGGGTGGTGTGTGTGTGTGTGTGTGTGTGTGTGTGTGTGTGTGTGTGTGTGTGTGTTATTTTAAAGCATGACTGAGCTGGCAGAAAAGAACAATTCAGATTTAGATAAACCAAGATAGCACAAATCCAGAAGAGTAAGTGCTAGAGTTGCAGCTGGCCTGAGGACTCCTCCCACCCCTAAATCACTGGTGGCTAGAACCCAGGATTAAATGGACCACAGACCGTGGAAAGGAGACCAAGAGAGAGGCCCAAATAGGTTGAAGGTCAGATCAAAGAGTTCCACATAAAGTCAAGACCTTTGAAGGATTATACCCTTAGTGGTTAAACTAAGAAAAAAGAATCCACTGCACAGAGAAAACAGCAAAAATTCCTAACCACAAGCCCATACTGATTAAAGAAACTTCTAAAGATATCCTTTAAGAAGGATGAAAGATGATCTCAGGAGGGAGATCTGAGGTACAAAAATAAAAGATGAGTTTTAAAAAAGGTATGCATGGGCCAGCGCAATGGTTCCTGTAATACCAGTACTTTGGGAGGCTGAGGTAAGAGGATTGTCTGAGCCCAGGAGATGGAGACCAGCCTGAGCAACTTGGCCAGACCTTGTCTCTAAAAAAAAAAAAAAAGGCAAGTATGGTGGTATGTGCCTGTAGTTCCAGCTACTTGGAAGGCTGAAGTGGAAGGATCGCCTGAACTCAGCAGGTCGAGGCTGCAGTGGCTGTGAGCAGGACACTATGCATTTCAGGCTGGGCAAAAGAGTGAGACTCGGACTCAAAAAACAAAAAAAGGAAAGAAAACAAATAGTCTATATAGTCTGTATAGCTTCCAAAGCAGGTGGAAATAAATCAGAAGAAAAAAGTCTCAATCAAGTAAAAAGAGGAAGGGTGGCAGGAGCAACCAGTAAAAGAAACAGAAAAAGCAAGCTGATAACAATAATAAAAATAGTTGTTAACACATAGCATGTATCAGAAATTGCTCTAAGCACTTTACACATATTAGCTAATTTAATCCTCACAATGACCCCAAGAAGTAGATACTATATATTATTATTAAGTGAGGAAACTGAAACATGGAGCTTAAACCACTTTGCTAAAGTTATACACACAGCAGGTGGTGGGGTGAGATTCAAATCCAGGCAGTCTGAACTCTCCATATCACCTCTCTAATTGACAATACATGACACTTTTTATATTTATCCATGTCCCTTCAATCAATTTTCAGTCTTATCACCAAGAATGTCTACCAAAGAGTATTTTACACTGCTCAAAACATTTTCTTCATTGACTATTGATCAATAGCATAGAATAGACAAAGGGGAGACGCTAATACATATGAAGTATCTGATACCTACAAGGCAGTGCCACACATTTTATTACATGGGTTCTCTTTGCTAATCCTCACAATTCCTATGAAGTAGGTTCATATCCTCAATTTTCAGTGGAGGAAACTAAAAATCCAAAACTTTAAGTAACTGACCAAGGGACCAGGCCAAGTGGCTCATGCCTATAATCCCAGTACTTTGAGAGGCAGAGGAGAGAGAACTGCTTGAGCCCAGGAATTCAAGACCAGCCTGGACAACATAGCAAGATCTTGTCTCTACAAAAAAATTGAAAAATTAGCTGGGCATGGTGGTGCGCTCCTATAGTCCCAGCTACTTGGAAGGCTAAGGCAGAAGGACCACCTGAGCCCAGGAGGTAGAGGCTGTGATGAGCTGTGATTGTGCCACTACACTCCAGCCTGGGCAACAGAGTGAGATCTGACTCAAAAATAAATAAATGAATAAACAAACAAATAAATAAACAAAATAACTCACTAAGGAAAGAAAGAAGCCCAGGTCTGACTGGCTTTAAGATCTATTTAACAGCCAGGCACAGTGGCTCACGCCTGTAATCCCAGCACTTAGGGAGGCTGAGGCATGAGGACTGCCTGAGCCCAGGAGTTCGAGACCAGCCTGGGCAACTTGGCAAGACTTTGTCTCTACAATAAATCAAAAAATTACATGGGTGTGGTGGCGCATACCTATAGTTCCAGCTACTTGGAAGACTGAGGTGGAAGGATCACCTGAACCAAGCGGTTGAGGCTGTGGTGGCCATGAGCATGCCACTGTACTCCAGCCTAGACTGACTCACAGAGTGAGACTCCAACTCAAAAGACAAACAGAAAAAGACCTACTTAGTAAATATTTATTGAGTATCAATTTATGCTAGACATTGCACTAGGTAGTAAAAGTACAAAGATAAATTTTAAAATTGGTTGGACGCAGTGGCTTACGCCGTCCATAATCCCAGCACTTTGGGAGGTGGAGGCAAGAGGGGTGCCTGAGCCCAGGGAGTTGAGACCAGCCTGGGCAACTTGGCAAGACCTCATCTCTATAATAAATCAAAAAATTTAGCCAGGCATGGTGGTACACACCTATATAGTTCTAGCTGCTTGGAAGGCTGAAGAGGAAGGATTGCCTGAGTCCAGCAGGTCGAGGGTGTGGTGGCCATTAAACATGCCACTGCACTCTAGCCTGGGTGACAGAGACTCCGACTCAAAAAAATAAAAATTTAGAGCCAGGCTCGGTGGCTCAGTCTGTAATCCTGCGCCTTTGGGAGGCTGAGGTAAGTGGATTGCCTGAGCCCCGCCTGGGCAACTTGGCGAGACCTCATCTCTACAATAAATCAAAAATTAGCCAGGTGTGGTAGCGCATGCCTGTAGTTCCAGCTACTTGGAAGGCTGAGGCGGAAGGATCGCCAGAGCCCAGCGGGTCGAGGTTGCGGTGGCCGGAAGCGGCCACTGCACTCCAGTCTAGGTGACAGAGTGAGACTCCAACTCAAAAAAAAAAAAAACAACTTCAATTTTAGAGTTCATACCTTTATGGAGCTACAGTCTAATGGGGAATACAATCAAATGATTGTGAAAATGAAGATAAATTACAATCAGATAAATACTATAAAGGACAACAAAACTACAAACTGATAAATGCTACAAAGTATTATGAGAGCATATAACAGAGGAACCCGACCTAGTCTAAAAATGTCAGGACAAGTTTCACTTACAAAGTAACATTCAAGCCCATGGTTCCCAAACTGTATGCCAAGGTGCCCTGGAGCACTGCAGCAAATTCACAGGCATGCTCTAGATATAAATTGTCAAGAAAGACAGCAATACTCGATACCTGTTAGATACCATGTGAACTACTAGTTCAAGATGGTTCAGTTTCAACTTAAAATCATGGTACATTCCTTCATATGACATCGTATCTCTGTGATGTAGATTTTTTTGGTGACCTGTTGCTCACCAAAAACAAGTACCACATGAAAATTAATGTGGAAAAAGAAATGAGGGTGGAAGCGTCTAATCCGATTCCAACATAGGAGATGCTGGGCAGTGTCCAAATGGTATATACATTCCATTGTTAAGTAACTGTAGTTATTTAAGAATGAAATAAAATTGCTATTTTTTTCTCCTAATGTATATATACCATTTCTTCAACTGCTACTTACTAAATTATTAGGCCAGTGTTGCTGGATCACACCTGTGATCCCCATACTTTGGGAGGCTGAGGCAAGAAGACTTCTTAAGCCCAGGAGTTCCAGACCAGCTTAGACAACATAGCGAGAACGTGTCTCTATTAAAAAAAATTAATTAGGAGTGGTGGCACGCACCTGTAGTCCCAAATATTCAGGAAGTTGAGATGGGAGGCTCACTTGAGTCCCAAAGATTGAGGTGGTGTTGAGCTGTGACAGTGCCATTGCACTCGTCTGTGCAACAAAGTAAGACCTCAACTCAAAAAACAATCAGCTGGGCATGGTGGCTCATGCCTATAATTCCACCATTTTGGGAGGCGGAGGCAAGAGGATTGACTGAGCCCACGAGTTTGAGACTATCCTGAGCAACTTGGCGAGACCTTGTCTCTACAATAAATCAAAAAATTAGCTGGGTGTGGTGGCATGCACCTGTAGTTCCAGCTAAATGGAAGACTGAGGCGGTAGGATTGCCTGAGCCCACCAGGTTGAGGCTGTGGTGGCCATGAGTATGCCATTGCACTCCAGCCTGGGCAAGAGTGAGACTCCAACTCAAAAAAACAACCCCCCAAAACTTATTAAGCATTCTTACCCTTTAAAACTCTTGTTATAGGCCGGGCCTGGTGGCTCAGCCTGTAATCCCAGCACTTTGGGAGGCCGAGGTGAGTGGATTGCCTGAGCCCGCGGGTTCATGACCCACCTGGGCAACTTGGCGAGACCTCATCTCTACAATAAATCAAAAATTAGCCCACCGTGGTAGCACGTGCCTGTAGTTCCAGCTACTTGGAAGGCTGAGGCGGAAGGATCGCCGGAGCCCAGCAGGTTGAGGCTGCGGTGGCTGGGAGCGGCCACTGCACTCCAGTCTGGGCGACAGACTGAGACTCCAATTCAAAACAAACAAACAAACAAAAGAAAACTCTTGCTATAGTATACTTTAGTTAGGGAGGCAAAACAAAAAGATGAAGAGTTTCAAAATAATTTATGATTAAACTTTAATATTTTAAAAATTCTTTCCTATCGTTTATCATGTTATTCTGCGTGCCTATATAAAGCACACAGTTTGCATTCAGGAAATGTTTTTTGTGTCAATCTCACATGTCACTTTACTCTTCAGGCTTTTCTCAGAATTGAAACCTCCAGTTAATCTATGCATGGATAACTCTGCTTTAATTGTTCTCCATTTCCCCACGTCTTTCAGCTGCTTCTTACTTCAAACAGACAGTTTTTGCTGTCCTTCAAACTGAACTCATACACATCATCTCCTCTGAGAAGCCTTCCCTGACCCACTGAACTAAAATACAGATGTCCCTTATTTAAATAGTACATTAGGTATATTTCTATCATAGGACTTATCACTCTATCCTGTGGTCATCACTGATTCTTATCTCCCCACTACAACGTAAACTTTTGGCAGCAGGGTATGTGTCTTCTTACTTAAGTTTGGCAACTATCACAGTATTTGGTTCTCAAAAAATGTTTTCTTACTTTGGGAGGTCAAGGGAGGAGAACTGCATGAGCTTGGGAGTTCTAGCCTAGGTAGCAAGCAAGAACTTGTCTCTACAAAAAAAGAAAAAGGAAAAAAAGGGAAAAAATTAGCTGGGCATGGCGGCATGCACCTATAACTCCAGCTGCTCAAGAAGCTGAGGCAGAAGGGTCACCTGAGCCCAGCAGGTCAAGGCCATGATGCCACTGCACTCCAGTCTGGGAGACAAAGTGACTCCAAAAAAAGAAAAAAAAGTTTTCTGTATAAATGACAAGTTGGAAGAAAATTTTATCTTTTTTAATGTACACAGCTAATTATGTCATCTCACCTTAATGGACCTCTTTTTTAAAAAAGAGAGAAATTAACCTCAAAAAACTTTAGAAAAGCTGGGCTCAGTGGCTCAGCCTGTAATCCCGAGCCTTTGGGAGGCTGAGGTGAGTGGATTGCCTGAGCCCGCGGGTTCGAGACCCGCCTGCCCAGGCGAGACTTCATCTCTACAATAAATCAAAAAATTAGCTGGGCGTGGTAGCACACGCCTATAATTCCGGCTACTCGGAAAGCTGAGGCGGAATGATCGCCGAAGCCCAGCAGGTCGAGGCTGCAGTGGCCGGGAGCAGCCACTGCACTCCAGTCTGGGCAACAGAGTGAGACTCCAACTCAAAAAAAAAAAAAACTTTAGAAAAAAATTAACAAGTTTGCAAAAATTCAAGCTATAATCAACAAGTGCCAGGGTAAAGATTCATACACTGCTGATAGAATACACTGCTGAAAGAAATGTAATAAGCATATTTGTGATGGTTAATTTGAAATGTCAACTAGACTGGATTAAGGGATACTCAGACAGCTGGTAAAAATATTATTTCTGGGTAGGTTTATGATGGTGCTTCTGAAAGGGATTATCATTTGAACCAGTAGACTGAGCAAAGATCAGGCCTTGCATGGTGGCACATGCCTGTAATTACAGGACTTTGGGACAGTGAGGCAGGAAGATTGCTTGAGGTCAGGAGTTCAAGACTAGCCTGAGCAATATAGCAAGAACATGTCTTAAAAAACAAAACAAAAAACAGCCCTCGCCACTATAACCATTATCCAATTCACTGGGGGTCATCAGAACAAAAAAGTGGAGTAAAGATGAATTCACTCTCTTCAGGAGCTAACATGTCTACCTTCCCTTGCCCTCAGACATCAGAACTCCAGGTTCCCAGGCCTTCTGCCTCAAACTGAATTATACCACCAGCTTCCCCAGTTCTCCAGTTTGCATGTGGCATATTGTGTGACTTCTCAGTCTCCGGACCTGCCTGAGACAATTCCCATAATAAATCCCCTCCTACTTCTATATCTATATTTATATATCCTAATGGTTCTGTTTCTCTGGAGAACCATTAATACATTGTTTCTGTAAAGTAACTGGACAATCAAGTATCAATTAAGGCCAGGTGTGGTGACTCATGCCTGTGATCCCAGCACTTTGGGAGGCCGATGCGAGAGGACTGCCTGAGCTCAGGGGTTCAAGACCAGCCTGGGCAACTTGGTGAGACCTCTTCTCTACAATAAATCAAAAATTAGTCGGGTGTGGTGGTATACACCTGTAGTTCCAGCTACGTGGAAGGTTGAGGCGGAAGGATCGCCTAAGCCCAGCAGGTTGAGGTTGCAGTGGCCATGGGCATGCCACTGTACTCCAGCCTGGACAATGGTGACACAGTGACTCCAACTCAAAAAAAAGAAAAAAGAAAAAAAAAAAGGAATATTCTGGCGCTGTCAATAGAAATGAATTAAATCTATGGGTGAAGATCTGAAAGGATATCCATGATACATTCAGCAAAAACAAGAACAAAAAACCCCAGAATAATCCTATTTGAGGTAAAAAAAAAGATAAATATATGCATTTTTGTTTTTAAGAACATTGAGTAAGAGATGGGGAACCAGTTAATACCAAGCAGTTAACACTAAGGATCTCAGGATTGGAAAAGATTTAGTTTTTTCCAACAGGCATTACTTTTATAACTTAAAATGGAAAGGGAAAAATGAGTTTTCAAAAGTAAGGAGAGTAAGTAACCTGAAGATAATGTTCCCCTCCTCAAGTTCTTAACATAAAAATCCCATATTACAAGCACCATAATGAAGTGATGGTGCTTCAGGAAAGTCAAAGATTCCGTGGACAAGCTCTTTTACAGATAACTTAAACTTTCTTAAAAAGAGAGATATTTATTACTCCACCTAATACATCAGAAGGAAAAAGGTCTCTTTGTAAACACTGGAACTTAACATTCAGTGGATTTTCCTATCTAGTTTATTCTGAGTGCTATTCTGTTTTGGAATTTGTAATCAGGAGCTTGGAAATCTGCTCAACAGATTTTCACAATCACATCATTTAATCACTGACCACATAAGAAATTTGAGGAAAAGACTGGTCTCAAAAAACTCCTGGTCCTGAAATTGGGAGCGCTAATTGCTACTTTGGCGCCCTCTGGAGACCAAATTTTAAAATGTTTATATCTTCAGGACAAAGTTCTCTATAGTCATTCAACGAATGTTTATTAATCACCTACTATGTGGCTGAGGCATAATATTAGTTCAATGCCAGAGACACAAAGACAAATAAAATCAAGTTAATGCTCAATGTCAATTATCATCCCAAACCATTTTTCTTTTTGAGTTGCAGTCACACTTTGTTGCCCAGGCTGGAGTACAATGACACAATCACAGCTCACTGCGTCCTCGACCTCCTGGAGTTAGATTCTGCTTCCGCTTCGGCAACCCAGAATGCTGGGATTACAGGTGTGAGCCACCACACCCAGCCTCATCATGGAATCTTGTAATTGATAACAGGCTTAAAACATCAGCCATTACTGGCAGGGCTTGAGGGCTCAGTCTGCAATCCCAGTACTTTGGGAGGCGGAGGTGAGTGGATTGCCTGAGCCCTCGGGTTCAAGACCAGCCTGGGCAACTTGATGAAACTTCGTCTCTATAATAAATCAAAAATTAGCTGGGTGTGGTAGCGTGAGCCTGTAGTTCCTGCTACTTGGAAGGCTGAGGTGGAAGGATCACCGGAACCCAGCAGATCGATGGAGTGGCCATGAGTGTGCCAACGCACTCCAGCCTGGGTGACAGAATAAGTCTCCAACTCAAAAAAAAAAAAAAATCAGCCATTACTAAGCAGAGTGCAGACTAC
Organism: Cephalopachus bancanus; assembly: GCA_027257055.1. NCBI lineage: Eukaryota > Metazoa > Chordata > Mammalia > Primates > Tarsiidae > Cephalopachus > Cephalopachus bancanus. The sequence continues at coordinate 1,014,743 of JAPVLO010000396.1, forward strand.
ATACTAGTTAAAGAATGTGTAGATTATTATTAATCCAGTGGATTAATATGAGTACTATTTGCTTAGGCGGATATTAGATTCAGAAAAAAGATACTGTATTTAAATGCATTCAAATAATAATCATAAAACAAATTTTAAAAATACTACATAATAATAAAAATAATCAATGCAATAAGATCAAAAGTGAAGAAGAAAGTTATTTGCATCTCTCTGTGTGCCAGATATTTTGCCTTATTTAATATTCACAAATACCATACAAGATAGCTGTTTCTATTTTCTCCCTTCTAACAAAAAAACTCAAGTGAAAAGCAACTTCTCAGGCTGGGCGTGGTGGTTCAGGCCTATAATCCCAGCTCTTTGGGAGGTGGAGGCACATAATAACATTTTGGACACATTTGACTTCCTCTGTATGCTATTTAGGGAATAAGATACAGGACAAGAATTGATTCTATGAACATAAAAGTAGACATGTAAAAGTCCAACGCAAATGTAGGCCATGTCGTGGAGGAGGAGGAAATTATTTTAGAAGTTCTAGGTCAAAAACTTTTGTCATATGGAGTTTCGAGGGGACCCTTTGGGTGCTTTATACGTATACATCAATGGTCGCCTCTTCCGTTTCTAGATACCTTCTATTTTTCTTCTCTCCCAGGCATTCTCCAGATTGTTCATTAAAGGATTCTCTTCACAGTATCACCACCACTAACCAAGTCTGTCACTCTGGCCCAAAAATTGTTAACATAATTGAATCGGCAACCTTACCACGTCTTGAAGCAAAAGGAAAAGTAGAGTTGGGATGTTAAGTCTTATATTTGAGAAAATTTGAGTACAGACTTTTCTTATTGTATTAGAAGGGGGTAACTGAGGCTCGGAGGCAGGAAAACAGTCGGTCGAGGAACAGAGCGTGAGTTGGGAGCTGGGTCAAAGGCTGAAGCTCGACCTCAGCACCCCGCTCCACGGCTTTTCCAGTCGACGGCCCAAGAGAGCTAGCTGCAGCGCACACCACGCATGAAATAACACCCGGCCCCCCGGGGTTCCTTTCTAGGGTAACGACCTGCGAGTGGACGGTTCGGAGTACGCAGGAGAAACCGGTCCCCCCTCCAGGTAAGCCGTGAGCGCACACGGCCTCTGGCCCCAATGCCCACTCCTGCTGCCTCCCCCACCACGCAAACGGCGACAGACACACTGACTTCTGCGCGCTGGGGACCCCGAAGGCTGCCCCGCCCGGAACCCCTCCCCCAGCCCACTCTACACACGCATCTGGAACCCAAAATGTCAGAAAAGAGGGGGCGCGGGAACAAAGTGACCCCAGAGGTCCCCCCGAGGCGAGCGGACGCGAACTACGCGTCCCGGCATGCCACGCGCCGGCAGCCCCTCGGCCACTGCCACGCAAGCGGCGCGGTGGCTGCCGGGACTCGCAGTCCGGGGCTCCGGGGGGCGCGGACGGTCAGGCGCGGCGGGACAGGCCGGCCCGCGTCCGGTGAAGCTCCAGGAGCCCGCCAGCTGTCCGGGCCTCACCTCTACGATGCGGGCGCACTGTGTCCCCTTGCCGGCGCCGGGACCGCCGAGGACGAACACGACCAGCGGCTTCATGAGGAACGAAGGGCGGAGGAGAAGCGGCCAGCGGGTCGGCAGCGGGAAGCTTAGGCCCAGTTCGCGCAGCAGCCGGCGGCGGCAGTGGCTCAGCATACACCACGCCGCGGCCGGGCAAGGAGGGAGCTGACAGCGGCCGGCGCGGCGGAGGCGCGGGGCGGGGCGCGGCGGGGAGGCGGCGGGGAAAGGGGCGGGCTGAGCCGGCGCCCGCCACCGCCCCGCCGCTGTGACTGCCCGGGCGTCCGCGCCGCGGCCGGAAGGGGCGGAGCTTTCCGCAGCCGGCTCGGCGGTGTCGCGCCGTCTGTATTCTCTCTCGCCGGCATCCCGTCTCGCCCGCTTCCCCTCTCGCCCGCATCCCGTCTCCTCTCCACCCTTAGGTTAGTGCCTTCAGACCGCAGCAGTTTTCCCCTGCGCCCCCACGTGTCAGGTGCTGTGCCGGAGGCTGCGACGAGATGCGCGAGAGCAAAACCCCCATTGCCTCTGCCCGCGAGGGGTTTCGGTGCCGGTGGGGAGGTAGCCGACCGAATGGTAGACCCACGAATACAAAAAATACGGCGGCACGGTTTTGAAGGAATAACGAGGAGGAGATAATCTGGCTAAGGTAGTTAGAGAGGGCCTCGGAAGAGATGACATTTAAGCCAAGAGGTAAGGATGGGAAAGAGCAAAAGCAGGCAAAGACTGGGATCGAGTGGACCACAAAAAGAAAAAGCACTTACAAGAACCCTAAAATGACTTGGCGAGTTAGAGCAATTGAAAGAAGTCGTGAAACCAGGACTGGGTGAAATGAGGAGAGAATGGAAGGTGAAGAATTCGAGAGTTAGGCCAGTGACAGGTCATTCAGACAAAAGCTTATGGAAAGGAATTTGGATTATATTTTAATTGCAAAAACACAGGAAGCTCTTTAACTATAACTCCATTTCCCCACTCCTTTCATAGAAAAAAAACTATAACTCCATTTCCCCACTCCCTTCATTAGGGGAAAGAACAAAGTCTCTTTTTTTTTTGAGTCAGAGTCTCACTGTTGTCCAGGCTGGAGTACAAGTGTCACACTCACAGCCACCACAGCTCAACCTGCTAGGCTCAGGCTATCCTTCCGCCTCAGCCTCCCAGGTAACTGGAACTACAGTTACCTGCCACCACGCCCAGCTAATTTTTTTATTTATTGTGGAGACGAGGTCTTCCAAGTTGCCCAGGCTGATCTCGAACCCCTGGACTCAGGCAATCCTCATGCCTCGGTCTCTCAAAGTGCTGGGATTACAGGCATGAGCCACCGCTCCTGGCAAAATAAATAAATATATATATATATAGATCTATATATATAAAGGGATAAGAAAAGGAGTCCAAGAACTGAGCCTTTGTGAACGCAGATCATTAATAAAAGTTGGAGAGAAGAGAAGGAGCCTGAGTAGGAAGATCTAGAAGGAGGAGGAAAACCAGGAGACTGATGTCTTGGCAAAGGGAGGAGAGTATTTGGGGTGGAATTGTGGTGAACATTGTGTTAAATGGACATTAGTATGTACAGATATATTGGATTTGGCAACAGGGAGACACTGATGATCTTGCCCAAAGCAGAGCATACAATATATTTAATTTGAAACTAGATTGAAAAAGGAGTAGATAGAAGATGAGGAATGAATGAAAACAATAGAGAAATAGGGGCCAAGGCAAAGGTTATTTAGGGTAGGAGATAGGAGCCATGCTGTCAAATATGGTAGCCATTAGCCATATGTGGCTATTTAATTACATTAGATAAAATAAAAAATTTAGTTCCTCAGTCACACAAGCCACATTTCAAGTGCTCAGTAGTCACAGGTTACTAGTGACAACTGTATTGGACAGCGCACATAAAGAACTTTTCTATCAAAACAGAAAGTTCTATTAGTGCTATATTTAAACTGCTAGGAATGGTCTGATAGAAAAGGTGAAATCTAACCCCTGGAGACGATAAGTCAGGTTTCAAAGCACATGTGGAGGGCTTTAGATGACTAAAGATCTTAAAAATTAAAGCATTTAGCTGGGCTCGGTGGCTCAGCCTGTAATCCCGCGCCTTTGGGAGGCTGAGGTGAGTGGATTGCCTGAACCCGCGGGTTCGAGACCCGCCTGGGCAGCGAGACCTCATCTCTACAATAAATCAAAAAATCAGCCGGGCGTGATAGCGCATGCCTGTAATTCTGGCTACTTGGAAGGCTGAGGCGGAAGGATCACTGGAGCCCAGCAGGTCGAGGCTGTGGTGGCCGGGAGTGGCCGCTGCATTCCAGTCTGGGTGACAGAGTGAGACTCCAACTCAAAAAAAAAAAATTAAAACATTTATTTGTAATAGAAGTTGTAAGAATGGTACAGTTGCAGGAAGATTCAAAGTTTTGATACCAGGTGGAGTATGTGTGTTACTGCATGGGTTATTTGACTTCACCACAGGAAAGCATTTCAGAATGAGTCTCGGAGTACAGTTTAAGACAGAGTTTATTTGAAATAAAAAGACATGCCCAACAGGCATGGGTACCTTAAGAGAAAGGACATGTGTTTACCTTTAACTTACTGTCTAATCATTAACCTAGGATAGAACCAGTTTTTCAGTGGTAGCTATTGATAATTACTTTACAGCCCCTTCCCCAGCCTATTTGGTAAACAAGTTAACCTAATCAGCCCTACTTGACCATGGCACAGACTTCATCAACATGGTAACCATCATCATGTGACTGACCCATCCGTCTCCCTGCTGTGCACTCTGGAAAGGCTCATTCACATGGTTGACAATTTTGTGTTAGTTGTTGGTTGAGAGCTCAGCCAAGACCATGGTTTTGTTTTGGTTTGTTTTTTCTCTTGTGCGTATCAAATACTTTATTTTGGTGTAAAGATGAGAAACTGGAAAATATACTGTATTTAAAATGTTCTTGGTTCCTCCTCAATTGTAGAAACCCTCACCCTTAGGGACCATGGGTTGCCTGGGTTTCTTCTTCTTTTTTTAAATTTTTTTAGAGATGAGGTCTCACCATGTTGCCCAGGCAGGTCTCAAACCTCCTGAGCTCAAGCAATTCTCTTGCCTCTGCCTCCCAAAGTGCTGGGATTACAGGCATGAGCCACCATGCCCAGCTGCCTGGGTTTCTTCTTACAGTATGACACCATGTTCTTTTAGTCAATCAGGCATAGAGCTCAAATTCAAAAAGGTACATAGTCCCTACTCCTTAATAAGAGGAGTATCAGAGAATTTTGAAACTATGATTTAAAGCTACTACAGCTAAATCCCCTCTGTGAATCTTAACTTTAGTAAGCTAAGTTGGATCCACATAGAGTTTAGAGAACTCTCTTGAGTAATCAAGACCAGTCTAGGTGACCTTTCTTCTCTTAAACCCCTCTGGGGCAACCCCAGAGCAGATATATGGGAGCACTCAAAAAGAGAAACAAGCCCAGAGGTCAGGATCTCCAAGTAGCTTTTGGCCTATCTTATCATACTGGGCAATCACATAGAGTTGAGCCCAGGAGGCCAGAATTCATAAAAGACTCTGACCCACATTGATGCTTGAACATTTAACTCCTCTGCTTATCCACAGTGAAAGGTCTACCTCTTAACACCTTGTTCCTAATTTGTGCCCAAAGGATCAATTTTATCTTAGCCATATATCAGTACTACTTGGAGGTGGCAGAGAAGCAAACAAATTCCACCTAAGGGCAAATAACTAGACATGCAATGATAGTATACCCCAATAAACATACAAGCGGGGAGCCCAAAAAAACCAAAATTGTTTTTTGAAAGGTGGGCCCCTTGTAGTGCACTTGGAATTTGTTCTTCCAGGTCAAACAGTCAACCAAAGTTTTTATCTGGAAGTTTTGAAAAGGTTGTATCACTACTTGCAGAAAAAACGTCCCAACGTACCTGCCCATACTACGCTGAGTGTTGAGCAGTTTTTGACTAAAAATGGCATGACCCCTGTGCCCAACCCTCCCTATTTACCTGATCTTGTGCTGAGTGATTTTTTTTTTCTTGGATGAAAAAAGTCCTCAAAAGGAAATGTTTTGTCAGTGTGGAAGAGGTGAAACAAAAAATGACAGAAGTACTAAAAGGCATCAAATTGACAAATCCAAAAACTGTTTTAAACAGTGGAAAGTGTCTCAATAGTGTATTACATCACACAGAGAATACTTTGAAGGTGACTGGAATTTAAACATGTAAGAGTAAATGCACAATTTTTAAAGTAACTTCTAATTTTTTTAGGTCTCCCCTCATATATAGAATAAATGGATGTCACCCAGTAGAGGGCCTTTCCCTTCCTACATCCATAGATTGAATCTATAGGATAAACAAATTTGATAAATATCTATTAAATATCTATTATGTGCCAGGCACTTATATTACTTTTTGATACTTTTGAAAATATCAAACAATCAGAATATCTGTAGAGATTTCTGTGCCAGGATTTGCTGTGCCAGACATCCCCTAATTGCTAGTATTAGTCTAAAAATCCCAGTAAGGGCCTCTAAAATATTGGGTCAGACCCAGGAGGGTGTGTCTGGTCTGTGATCCGCTGCCATGCAAAAGATGCAAAGAATTGCACAGAAGTTAGATTGGAAAACATAGTTTATTTAGAAAGAAAATTAGGAGATTTACCTTCCCAAGGTAGGGGAAGGGGCCAAAACTAGGAAACAGTGGTCATATCTCAAAAAGCCGTGTGGACACACCAGAGTTTAACAATGAAATGGCAAAATGGCTGCTTGAAGTTGAATGCTTTTAAACCTCTCTCTTGATGGGATCAGGTTGTTGAGGTGATTTGAATGGTCATCTTTTTCACATCATTAGGAAGAGGCAGGTAAACACAGCTACTGACATCGGTGATGGACAGCAGGGAGATGGGTGGGTTAGTCGCATGATTGCTGTCATGCTGATGGGATCTGTGCCATGAAGGTCATGAAGGATTGATTAGGTTAACTTGTTTCTAAATTAAGCTGGGGAGCAGGTTGTAAAACAATTATCAATGGATCCTCTAAGAAACTGGTTCTATTCTTGGCCAGTGATTACAGGGTAAATTAAAGTGAACTACTAGAAAAACATGACAAAGCTAAGCAATGTTAAATGACTGCTCATGGCTGGGCTCAGTGGCTCAGCTTGTAATCCCAGCACTTTGGGAGACCAAGGTGAGAGGATTGCCTGAGCTCAGGGGTTCCAGACCAGCCTGGGCAGCTTGTCGAAACCTTGTCTGTAAAATAAATTAGAACAATTAGCCAGACGTGGTAGCACGCACCTGTAGTTCCGGCTACTTGGAAGACTAAGGCGGAAGGATCGCCGGAGAACAGCAGTAAAGCTGTAATTGTTTCAGAAAAAAGTAGTACAGCTTAGCTCAGAAGTATTAACTGAAGAAGGAAAAATTGGGTGTTTAGGGAAACTTAATACAGTAAATAAGTAACAGAACCAGGAAGAGGAGTAATAACTGATATCAACTTCCTTGTTCCTGATGAAAACAATAGGTCTTTAATCCCTACAGCCAGTCTGTTAGCAGGTACCTTCAGGGTTTAAAACACTGTATATTTACCTGGTTTAATAAAAAAGACCATGTCTTGTAGACAAGGACTAAAAAAGGAATAAGGAAAAATAATTAATGCATTAGTAAATTAGCTTTTTGGGCTGCTATAACAGAATACCATAGATGGGATATGCTACGTATGTACAACAGACATTTATTTTTCACAATCTGGAGGCCAGGAAGTTAGAGATCAAGATGCTGGCAGGTTTGGTGTCTGATGAGGGCCCACTTCCAGGTTCATCGACCCCCATCTTCTTGTAACTTCACATGGCAGAAACAGGCAAGGGAGCTCTCTGTGGGTTTCTTTTATAAGGGCACTGATCCCATTCATGAAGGCTCTGCTGTCATGACCTAATCACTTTCCAAGGGATCTACCTTCTACCATCACATTTGGGGCTTAGGATTTCAACATATGAATTTTGTTGTGGGGGGGAACACATAAACAGGATGTAGAATTTTGGATGAATGTTTCCCCTTATAATTTTTTTCTTGTTATAATAGTTACGCAATAAATGCATACATTTTTTAAATATGTGAAACACTGGAAATGGTTCTTTGTGAAGCAAGTTAAAGCACCTGGAAATCTGAAAAATAAGACCAGTAGCTTTTCTCTGTAGGGGCCAAAAGTCAGCAATTCCACAGTGTGTTGAAATGACACATAAATACATATAAACAGTGATCAAAGAATAGTGTGATATATATTCAGTCTATTTAAGCTAGCCTGCAATTTAACAAGTATTCATATTTGCTTTGGGCAATTACCTGCTATTACTCAGCCCATAAAACTGTCCCTTCCTTGTTGTAAGCTTATCTTGTCCTTTCAACTCCCCATAACATCTAGCAAAGCTTAGTGTATAGGAGATCCTTAGTATAGCATTTGTAGATTTTATTTCTTAAACTTATTTCCTTTCTAATTTAATAAATCACTTCCCCTAATCTCTTTGAACATAAGGCAATGTGTTGCTCACTTATTAATAATGTCAGTTGTCAGTACAATTAGACTAATAATAATATATGGGCAGCCCCTTTTTTTTTTTTTTTTTTTTTGAGTTGGTGTCTCATTCTGTCGCCCAGACTGGAGTGCAGTGTACACTCATGGCCACCGCAGCCTTGACCTGCTGGGCTCAGATGAACTTTTCGTCTCAGCCTTCCAAGTAGCTGGCACTACAGGTGTGTGCCACCATGCCCATCTAATTTTTTTATTTATTGTAGAGACTGGGTCTCACCAAGTTGCCCAGGCTGGTCTTGAATCCCTGGACTCGGGCATTCCTCTCACTTTGGCCTCCCAAAGTGCTGAGAATACAGTTTTGAGTCACGGTGCCTGGCTGGGCAGCCCTTTTAATTAACTTTCACACTCCCTATGCATGAACTATTTTTTTAAATTAATTGTCAATGAACTATTTTTTATGATAAGGTGTATTTGTAAATGAGGAAAATCAATCTCAGAGAGATTGAAGAACAGAATTAGGGTAAGATTCCCAAAGCTATTGCTTGTTGCTATATCTATCTATCTATCTATTATCTATCTATCCTATCTATTTATCTATCTTCTATATATTTTTTTAGAGTAGGAGTCTCACTGTGTTGCCCAGGGTGGAGTGCAGTGGCATGCTCACGGCCATTGCAGCCTTGACCTACTGGGCTCAGGTGATCCTTCTGCCTCAGCCTTCCAAGTAGCTGGAACTACAGGAATGCGCCACCATGCCCGGCTAATTTTTTGATTTATTGTAGAGATAATTCACCAAGTTGCCCAGGCTGGTCTTGAACCCGTGGGTTCAGGCAATCCTCTCACCTTGGCCTTCCAAAGTGCTGGGGTTATAGGTGTGAGTCTCTGTGCCCAGTCCTATGTAGACTTTCTCAGTGTTTTGTTTTGTTTTGTTTTTTTGAGCTGGAGTTTCACTCTTGTCACCCAGGCTGGAGTGCAGTGACACGCTCATGGCTACTGCAGCCTCGACCTGCTGGGCTTAGGTGATCCTTCTGCCTCAGCCTTCCATAGACTCTCTTAGTTTTTACCTAATGTCTGTTTGTTAGTCCATGATCCCATCCGTGATACGATTCCACAGTATATTTAGTTACCATATCTCTTAGTTTTCTTGGCTCTGGCAGTTTCTCAGACTTTCCTTGTTTTTTATGAGTTTAACAGTTTTGAGGAGTACAGGCAATATATTTTATAGGATTTTTCACTATTGCAATGTGTCTATCCCCTCTCACTGTGGGAACTTTTCTGTCCTCTCAATAAATCTTGTTTTCTCACTAAAAAAAAAGAAAAAAAACTGTGTAGGCAGAGTTATAGGTTGTTGGGTGGAACACAAAGGTAAAGTGTCATTTTCTTCACATCATATCAAATATATGAGGGGGCACCCAAAAAACCCCAGAATTATCTTTTTGGAGGGCAGGCCCCTTGTAATGCACTTGGAATTTGTCCCTCCAGAGTTTATTTGTTCAACCAAAGTTTTTATATGGAAGTTTTGAGAATATTGCATCACTATTTGCAGAAGAAACACGAGTTGTGGCAAACAGGACAGGCTCTTCCACCATGACAACACACCTGCACATTCCACACTAAGCAGCAGTTTTTGACCTCCCCCCAAAATGACCCCCATACCCTACCCTCCCTATTCACCAGATCTTCCCCAGCAACTTTCTTGTTTGTTTCCCTAAATGAAAAAAGTCCTTAAAGGGAAGCATTTTGCCAAGGTGGGAGAGATAAAACAAAAAACAGCAGAAGCACTAAAAAACGCAAAATTGATGAGCTAAAAAACTTTTTTTTTTTTTTAGTTGGAGTCTCACTCTGTCACCCAAACTGGAGTGCAGTGGCCGCTCCCGGTCACTGCAACCTCGACCTGCTGGGCTCTGGCGATCCTTCTGCCTCAGCCTTCAAAGTAGCTGGAACTATAGGCACAGGTTACCACACCCGACTAATTTTTGATTTATTGTAGAGATAAGGTCTCTCTAAGTTGCCCAGACAGGTCTCGAATTTGCGGGCTCAGGCAAACCACTCACCTCAGCCTCCCAAAGCGCTGAGATTACAGGCTGAGCCCCCGAACCCGGTTTAAAAAACTATTTTGAGCAGTGGAAAAAGCGTCTTGATAGGTGTATTGCCTCAAAGAGAGAGTACTTTGAAGGTGACAGGCTTAAGCATGTGAGAATAAATACATAATTTTTTATAAATAAATTCCATTTGGGGGGTGTTCCCCCCTCGTACATACTATTAACATGAGATACGACTACTGATGTTGGCCTTGATCACCTGCCTGAAGTAGGTTAGTCAGGTTTCTTCAATGTAATATTACTCTTCCTCCCTCCCCCTTTCTTCCCTCCTCCTTTTCGTACTGTACACTTTGAAAGAATGTCATTATGCCATAGCCCACACCTAAGGAGTGGGAAATTATTTATTATGCTCACTCCTTCCTTTTAGTATAACTCAGATTACGATTCTCTTTCAGATATCTCTTTTTTTTTTTTTTTGAGTTGGAATCTCACTCTGTTGCCCAGGCCAGAGTGCCATGGCACACTCACGGCCACCCCTGGTCAAACTGCTCTGGCGATCCTTCTGCCTCAGCCTTTCAAGTAGCCAGAACTATAGGTGTGCGTTATCACGCCCAGCTAATTTTTCGTTATTGTAGAGACGAGGTCTCACCAAATTGCCCAGACAGGTCTCGAATCCAGGGGCTCAGGCAATCCACTCGCCTCAGCCTCCCAAAGTGCTGGGATTACAGGCTAAGCCACTGAACCTGGCTATCTTTTTATTTTTTTGAGTTAGAGTTTCATTCTTGTTGCCCAGGCTGGAGTGCAGTGGCACGCTCACTGCCACCACAGCCTCTACCTGCTCGCTCGGCTTAGGCAATCCTCAGTCTTCCAAGTAACTGGAACTACAGATGCAGGCCAACACGCCCAGCTAGTTTTTGTGATTTATTGTAGAGATGAGTTCTCACCAGATTGCCCAGGATGGTCTCAAACCCCGGGGCTCAGGCAATCCTCTTGTCTCGGCCTCCCAAAATGCTGAAATTACAAGCTGAGCCACCACGCCTGGCCTTCCAGATATCTTTTTTTTTTTTTTTTTTTGAGTTGGAGTCTCACTCTGTTGCCCAGACTGGAGTGCAGTGGCCGCTCCTGGCCACTGCAGCCTCGACCTGCTGGGCTCCAGCGATCCTTCCACCTCAGCCTTCCAAGTAACTGGAATTACAGGCATGCACTACCACGCCTGGCTGAATTTTTTATTTATTGTAGAGATGAGGTCTCGCTGCCCAGGCGGGTCTCCAACCCGCGGGCTCAGGCAATCCACTCACCTCAGCCTCCCAAAGGCACGGGATTAGAAGCTGAGCCACCGAGCCCGGCTCTTCCAGATATCTTAAAGTAGTTTTAAAGAAAATCATAAACCATGAGGGGCCCACACAGAGTTCCTTTCTTTTGCATCCTAAATTCAATCTGTAATTAAATCCTGTTAATTTTACCTTCAGAACATATGCAGAATCCAGCAACCTCTCACCACTTCCATTGCTACCATTTTGATCCAAGCCACCTTCACTCTCTCGCCAAGGTTATTCAGTCTTCAAACTGGTTTCCTTGCTTCTCTGCCCTTGCCTTCTACAGTTTATGCTCAGTGTAATGGTCCTTTTAAAACTAAAATGAGATTATATGAGTACTCTATTTAAAATCTTTTTATTTTTTTTGAGTTGGAGTCTCACTCCGTGTCCCAGGTCAGAGTGCAATGGCACGTTCACAGCCACCCCAGCGTCAACCTGCTAGGCTCAGGTGATCCTTCCACCTCAGCCTTCCAAGTAACTGGAACTACAGGCATGTGCTACCATGCCCGGCTAATTTTTTGATTTATTGCAGAGACAAGGTCTCACCAAGTTTCCTGGACTGTTTGCAAACCTGCAAGCTCAGGCAATCCACTCACCTCAGTCTTCCAAAGTGCTGGGATTACAGGCTGAATCACAGAGCCTGGCCTTTTTAAAATCTTCTAATGACTTCTCATGTAACTCGAGTGTAGCTAAATGCTTATCATGGCCCCTAGGGCTCTATATGGTCCATCAACCCTTTTAATCCCCTCACCTCAACTCTTAGTACTCTTCTCCTCATCAACTCTGCTCAAGGCATATTGGCCTCCTGCTCAGGGCCTTTACACTTCATGTACCCAATGGCAGCCATCAAGGTGTGTCACTTAGTCTCTTTCCAGAACGAACTTGCCAATCAGTGGCATAGTGTACAGCTGGCTGATAGCTTCCTGCTGCATGGCCTTTGGGATTTGCCTTAGCTTTGGTGCTTGCTTTTCTGGGAAGCCCCAGGCAACGACTAAGCACAGCAAGGATGCTAGGATATAGCCATTTCTACCAAATGTGACACTCCTCTAATGGACATTGGGTTGGCCAATAGTTTGTCGGACACGTATTGCGGTCTGAGGCTCTTCCTGTTCTCACATCTGAGCTGAGGAACTGATCATTTACCTTAACTGTGAGTCCTAGATTCAAGAATTTTTCCAGGAAAGCAAAGAATGATACTCTATTAGGACATATATTTCTTGACTGAGTTTGATGTATTTTGTAGAATACTCTTTTCACTCTTTCGAAAGGGTTGAGGCTTGAACAGGACAACCTACAAATGCACTGCAGACTTTAAGACAATTCTATTTTGTGCGGGAAACTAAACTAATGTGGTAGTTCCAAATCTGAGAGAGCTTGCATGTAAGGTTATCTATTCCAAAGAAGTCACCCAGAGATCCAGCAGAGAAAGACACTGGTTTATTAGAACTTACAGGAGGCACTGATGGCCATGGTTGGTGAAGAATCTGCACCATAGGGACAGTACAGCAAGCAGTTTATAGTCAAGCAAGTTCACGATTCAGCTTGCTATACATTGGCTACAATCCCAGTAAGGGTGCCACCCACACTGTTCTCAACTCTGCTCAATTACCTGCATCTTGTGACTGTGACTCTTTTTTTTTGAGTTGAAGTCTCACTCTGTCGCTCAGACTGGAATGCAGTGGCTGCTCCCGGCCACCGCAGCCTCGCCTGCTGGACTCCGGCAATCCTTCCGTCTCAGCCTTCCGAGTAGCTGGAACTATAGGTGCACGCTACCATGCCCGGCTAATTTTTTGACTTATTGTAAAGATGAGGTCTCACCGAGTTGCCCAGGCGGGTCTCGAACCCTCAGGCTCAGGCAATCTGCTCACCTTGGCCTCCCAAAGCGCTGGGATTACAGGCTGAGCCACCAAGCCCGGCCATGACTGTGAGTCTTTTTGTCACTGGGAATATGCATATCCTGCAGAGACCGGCCTTGGCCAGGGGCTGATCCTTGGGGGTGGGCAAAAAGGAACCAGATATAGGGGGAAAGAGTCAATGTCTGGATAATTACCTCACATTAACAAAAGTGGAGTCTTGAGCAAAGTAAGTAGCATTTTGAATCCTGACTGCACTAACTAGCAGTGGGATTTTACATATTTCGTCCCTTTTGGACTAGGGATAACACCTATCTTTAGTTATTAGGAGAATCTTATCAGATACTGGTAGAGAAGGCACTATTGCCATATTAGCTGTGGAAATAACTATAAATTATACAAATATTAAATGTCATATGCAGTCTTCCTTTGGAATTAATGGGGGATTGGTTCAAGGAACATCAGGTTTACCTAAATCTGCCCAGGGATGCTCAAATCCATTATATAAAATGACCTAGTATTTGCATATAGCCTACACACAGCCTCCCTTTTACTTTAAATACACAATATAAATGCTATATAAATCATGTTTATGTTGTATTTTAAAATTTATATTATTTTATTGTTGCCCCCTCCCCCAAAATATCTCTCCTTTGTGGTTGGCTGATTTCATGGATACAGAACCAAGGATATTGAGGCCCAACTGTGTGTGTGTGTCATATATATATGACACACACATATATGTGCTGGAAGAGCTCAATCCTTTCCAGGCAGGTTCACATTGGATTCAGATGGGTCAGAGAACAGAGAAGCCAGGTTCATAACAACTGCACTCTTTATTTATAATTGAGGTGTCCGGTGATAACAAAAGGAATGAATCTCCGCACTGAAATTTGTTCATCTGCTTTTTTTTTTTTTTTTTTTGTGTTGAAGTCTCACTCTGTTACCCAGACTGGAGTGCAGTGGCCGCTCCCGGTCACCGCAGCCTCGAACTGCTGGGCTCCGGCGATCCTTCCGCCTCAGCCTTCCAAGTAGCCGGAACTACAGGCACGCCCTACCACGCCCAGCTAATTTTTTGAATTATTGTAGAGATGAGGGCTCCCCAAGTTGCTCAGGTGGGTCTCAAACCTGCGGGCTCAGGCAATCCACTCACCTCAGCCTCCCAAAGCGCGGGATTATAGGCTGTTCATCTGCTTTTATGTAGAGCTACACAGTAGTGGCACGCAGCCAGATTACAAGCACATAGTTATGTTTAACAAGTTACATTAGTTTGTTTAGTCATAAGTTCCCATGGGCCAGGGTCTGTGGGAGTGCTATCTTGTTTTGAGAAAGCCTGACTGACTGCAGCTACCTCATAATATGTATAAATATACATATAAATATAATACATATATATAGTATATAGTATATAATATATAATATATATTTGAATCAGAGTCTCACTCTGTTGCCCAGGCTATAGTGCAGTGGCACGCTCACTGCCACCGGAGCCTCAACCAACTGGGCTCAGCTTTCACCTCAGCCTTCCAAGTTGCTGGAACCACAGACCCGGCTAGTTTTTTTGATTTATTGTAGAGAAGAGGTCTCACCATGTTGCCCAGGCTGGTCTCGAACCCCTGGGCTCAGGCAATCCTCTCACCTAGGCCTCCAAAAGTACCACGCCCAGTATTTTATATATATGTATATGTATATTTTATATACAATGTATATATATATATATATATGTGTATATATTTAAAGACAGGGTCTCATTTTGTTACCTAGGCTGGAGTGCAGTGGTGCCATCATAGCTGACTGCAGCCTCAAACACCTGGGTCTCAAGCAGCCCTCCCGCCTCGACCTTCAAAAGTGTTGGGATTGCAGGTGTAAGCCACCACGCTGGGCCTCCCCAACTGTATGTAAATATACAAAATAACAGTACTATATATAGAAAAAAATTTTTTTTTGAGTTGGAGTCTCACTCTGTTGCCCAGACTGGAGTGCAGTGGCCGCTCCCGGCCACTGCAGCCTCGACCTGCTGGGCTCTGGCGATCCTTCTGCCTCAGCCTTCCAAGTAGCCGGAATTACAGGTGCGTGCTACCACGCCCGGCTGATTTTTTGATTTATTGTAGAGATGAGGTCTCGCTGCCCAGGTGGGTCTCGAACCCGTGGGCTCAGGCAATCCACTCACCTCAGCCTCCCAAAGGCGCGGGATTACAGGCTGAGCCACCGAGCCCGGCTAACAGTACTATATATAACACCAATATTAATTGTGGATCTAAGTACATATAGTTTACACATTTAAGTCATTCTTTTCTGCTAAGAGGGAAATAATTTTTTTAAAAGATTTATATTATTGAGAGGACAAAACTCTTTTTTAGGAAATAAATCGAAAGAACTCTAAATTCCCCTCTCTTTTGTCTCTCCAAGTGAAGGCCTTGGGAAATTTCCTAAGGTGTCCTTTTCTAAGTCGTCCAGCGACGACCAGCGCAGGGAGCACTTCCGGCTTTATTAGCCACACTCTTCGTCGACCCAGCTGGGCTTCTCATTGCGCTTGCGCAAGGTTCACACAACCCCGGAACTTAACCGTTGACGAAATGGAGGGTTTAAATCCTCGGAATACTGATCCTAGAGCTTCGGTGGCCCTTTCAGTTCTCCAAGGAGGCTTGGGACTGGTCAAGCCCGCAACCGGTGCGGCGTTCTGATTGGCTGGCGTGCCAATACGTCACGTGACGCTCCTGCACAGCCCCCACTCTCTGAGTGGCGGGATTTCTGACCAGTCAGCAGGCGCGGCGCGCCCTTCGGTTTCGCGAGCTTGTGTTTGCCGCCTCTGTTCCCGCGACCCCAACGTCTCAGAGGCGGGGCAGGAGTCGTCTGGGACGCTCCTGGCCGCTGGACTCTGTTCCGACCCTGCAAACAAATCCCAGCTCGGCGGAGGTTGCGGTGAGTGGGGCTTTGTGCTCCTGGTTTTCCCGAGGGCGGCAGCGGGGCCCTGGGAAGGATGGTGGGTAACGTTCAGGGCCCTGTTGTGGGTTCAGTCCTCCAGGAGCCTGGGGCCGATGAAGAAAAAGGGGAGCGAGTGGAAGGGATTCAGCGGACCATGCATTCCTCGGCAATCGCCTGTACTAAGGTATGTGAAAGAGATTTGCGGTCGATAATGTGCCATTTAAAATTATTTTTACAGTGAACTGAAACCCTGACTGCTCACTCTTGTATTCTTCACCCTATCTGGCTCAGACTCTGCTACAGGTAAGGGATCAGTTAATGTTTGAAGTTCGTGGTCCGCTGACCGTACTGTGTAAACAGTAAAGTTGATGATACTGTGTGTGTGAACAGAGGCAGTAGTAACCTCGCCATAGTGTCTAGGAGAAAGTTTTCACAGAGGAAGTGACAGACATTCGAGTGGATTGTGAGGGGTGATGGGGGTTTATCGGGGCATTCCAAGTTAAGGGGGCAGCCTGCGTAGATTCTGAAACTGGGGGACTGCAAGTAGTTCAGTTTGACTGGGATGCAGGGTAAGGTTGGAATAGTAGGGTGGGGCCAGATTGTGAAGGTCCTTTATTCTGTATATAAAGAAGAGTCATCCACTTTTAAAGCAAGGTAATAACTTGATCCAATTTATATAGAAACACCCTTCTAGCAGAACTGTGGGAGTTTTCTTTTTTCTTTTTTTTTAAGTTTTCAAAGTGAAGGAAAAGAGAGAGAGACATGCTAGAGCTGGCACGGGTGTGAGAAACCGCCTTCTTTTTTGTTGTTGTTGATTTTATTTATTTATTTTAAAGATGTGGGATACAATTCAGTATTAGGTATACAAGTGGTCATCATACAGGTGAAGTGTGGTCCCCGCACTGTCTTGTTTGAGATCAGGTACCCTTATTGCAGTTGTGTCCCTCCCCCACTCCGTTAGTATTCCACTGGGAGTTTTCATTAAATCTGGGAAGAGTTGATGAAGTTAGCAATTAAGGTGGTGGATGTGGAAAGAATTTATATGTGG
This sequence comes from Cephalopachus bancanus, assembly GCA_027257055.1. Taxonomy (NCBI): domain Eukaryota; kingdom Metazoa; phylum Chordata; class Mammalia; order Primates; family Tarsiidae; genus Cephalopachus; species Cephalopachus bancanus. The sequence continues at coordinate 1,031,979 of JAPVLO010000396.1, forward strand.
AGGAGATCAAGGAAGAAAAGGTGAAGATGACTTGATCGTTTCTCTCTCTTATACATGATGATGCCATTATCCGAGGAGAATATGTTTTGTTAGGTATTAGGTGTCATGCGGTTTTAGGTTCATTAACTTTCATTGCTTGTGCAAGACTAGCAGGATAAACTACTTTATGTGTATTGTTTCAAAATGAAAAATCAGCGTTATCCATCTTTTCACCCTGAAGCATAAACACTAGACAGGTATGGAATTTTTAAGACACAGCAGTTTAATGAGGAAAACAATGACACGTTATATTTTTTGTAGAATTGCAGTTGTCCATCTAAATGCTGTTATCCATGACATCTAAGTGCTATGGAAATGTTTTAGAGCTTAAGGCTTGCTTTCCATAGAGGTTGCATTAAACCTTTGAAGTTCGGATATCTTTATAAAAGACTTTTTAGGCAACCTTAGAAGGACACTTTCAATAAAATTTTGTTCTTGCAACTATTTTCAGCCTCTGACTTTGTATTAAAATCTCTTCTAAATGATTTCTGCATCTGCATGAATAATCCTTTCTTCTCTTATCTTACTTCAGACTTATTTATTTATTTATTTATTTATTTATTTATTTATTTATTTATTATTTCGAGTTGGAGTCTCACTCCTTCGCCCAGGCTGAAGAGCAGTGGCACACACACTCACAGCCACCCCAGCGTTGACCTGCTGGGCTCTGGCGATACTTCCACCTCCGTCTTCCAAGAAGCCAGAACTACAGGCGTGCCCAGCTAATTTTTTATTTTATTTTGTTGTAGAGATGAGGTCTTGCCAAGTCGCCTGGGCTGGTCTTGAACCCACAGGCTCAGACAATCCACTTGCGTCAGCTTTCCAACGTGCTGGGATTACAGGCTGAGCCCCCGAGCCTGGCCCAGACTTTTTTAAGATCTAGAATTGAAACAAAATGCAGGGCCTAAAGAACTCTAAGAAAAAAATATAGGAACTATTGAACCATAAAGAAAGGACTATTAGGTCTGTATTTCACTTGAATAATATTTAAATGGCACTGTTAGGCAATTAGAAATATGGGTTTGAAACTCAGAAGTGATGGAAGCTAAAAGTTTGCTGTGTATAGATCAATGTGGAAGCAATGGAGGAGGATGAAAGTACCCAGAAAAATATATGGAGTCAAAAAAAGAACGCTGATTTTTTTACTGATACAAGTCAGTTTGTGGGGATACAGTGTATTTTTTTCTTTTCCATTGCCACAAAATTGGAGATTTCTTGACCCTGTTATAGGTTCAATAAATATGTAGCCTAAATTGTTCCTGTCTCCTGCTTCATGGTTTTCAGAGGATTGTGGTGCTTTTTGTCATAATCTCATATATTAAATAGTACATGCCCTATCCAGCTCACTATGTTGATACAAAGGTTTTGGGGCAGAATCCGTACTTTCCTTAATGGGTAGATGTATTGGTAGATTTTGCTGCTTGCATAATGCTAACAGTAATTTATAGACAGAAGCCTCAAAGGTATGAAAATGATCAGCAGAATCTACAAGCACTTAATCTTACTAATCTACAGTCACTTCATGTAAGTAATCTAGTTTTGCTTGTAATTTTGTTACTTAAATCATTTTGTTCTTATTCTTTGTTTTCATCATTCTTTAGTAATATTCTAATTCTTTAGGATATTGAGGATTTGAAATTTCCAAATACCATGGAGCCTATATATCCTCTTGCTAGACCTCAGATGAATAGCAGGTATGGAAATATTTTTACAGTTTTTTTTTAATATAACTTGGGAAGGTAGATTGGAAAAGAAGTACATAATCTTTAGAATTGGGAAAATCTGGGTTCTTATCCCAGCTCTACCACTTGTTAGGTGAGTGACCTGATGAAGTTAATTAAGTAAAAACGGGGATAGTAATCTCTGTCTAACAGAAGATTATTGTGAAGGGTTAAATAAGATTACTAAATAAACTAAAGAATCTGGTACATAGTAGATAGTAAATATAAGTTGCATTTCCTCCTTCTCTTATTTTAGATACACACAAGATCCTTTAATTAATGGGAGATAGTACCTAAACTTCAGAGGTCAAAAATCACATAGGTGTTAGCCAGGCACAGTGACTCACATTTGTATTCCCAGCACTTTGAGACCAATCTGGGCAACCTGGCGAGATCTTGTCTCTACAGTAAATCAAAAATTAACCCAGTGTGGTGATGCGTGCCTATAGTTCCAGCTACTTGGAAGGCTGGGGTGGAAGAATCACCTGGGCCCAGCAGGTCAATGCTGCGGTGGCCATGAGTGTGCCACTGCACTTCAGCATGGGTGACAGAATGAGACTCCTACTCAAAAAAAAAAAAATCACATGGGTGTTATTTACATCCCAGACAAATGAGAAAGTCGTTGAGTTCCTTCCCTCTTCTAAATACTGATTTCTTATGGGAATTATTTTACATAGGGTGTACCAAGTTTCCTAAAATATCTGTGATCTTTCCCACTTAATGTGCATTAGAAAGGAGGAGCTTGTCACCTGTCTCCTGATTTTCTCAGTCTGTCATTACTGTGAGAGCCAAGCAAATTGGCTTGTTATTTGGCTCTTGGGCTGATTTATTGCTATTTTTCCCCCTAGGGAACAATTAATGCTAACATGGGGATTTTTTTCCCCAAAACTAGAATTGCATGCATGGGGTACTTTTATTTTCTGCATTATTTTTCTTTGTGCCAGATGTCCTTGATGAAGACAATAGGAAACATGACCTAAGGAGGCTATCATATTCCTTTTGCTTTAATTTTGGCCCTTCTGTTCTACCCCATTGCCAGCTCTTATTCTTTGAAAATTTGTTAGCCCGGCTCGGTGGCTCAGCCTGTAATCCCGTGCTTTGGGAGGCTGAGATGAGTGGATTGCCTGAGCCTGCAGGTTTGAGACCTGTCTGGGCAAGTTGGCAAGACCTCATCTCTGCAATAAATCAAAAAATTAGCCAGGTGTGGTAGCGCGTGCCTGTAGTTCCAACTACTTGGAAGGCTGAAGCAGAAGGATCGCCGGAGCCCAGCAGGTCGAGGCTGCGGTGGCCGGGAGCGTGCCATTGTACTCCAGTCTGGGCAACAGAGTGAGACTCCAACTCAAAAAAGAAAAAAATTTTGTTAACTTCTGTTCTTTGAAGGTACAGTTATGTAACAAGTATATATTATTTTTTCAATATATTGTTTTTTCAATTTTATTGTTAGATTGACTTTGGGGTCATATTCATTTCTTACATTCTAGGTAAGATATATACTCATGTGATTTAAAGTTGTTTTTCCTGGTATATTCAACTCTTTAGTTTTTTCACTTTATTTAGTGATCTCTGAATTTCTGTAATCTCTGAGGCTTAGGGCAGCAGTTCTGATTAGGGTTTGTGAATGGGAGGCAGATGTTATAGATGCCTTTGAATGGGAGCCATGAATCTTATTCCCTGAGAAAAACTACTTATATACATACATGAAAAATTTTGCACCTAACTTTGAGGTACAAATTTCAGTACCTGAAATACCTCCAAAGTCTGTCTGTATACTCCAACTGAAGGAAAAGACTAATAACAGCATTTATTGTAGTCCTGCAATGTGCCAGGTGCTGTGCTAAGAACTTTGAATGCATTATTTAATACTCACAATGAACCTATGAGATAGGTACTATTATTATTCACTTTTCTTTCTTTTTTTTAAATCAAAGGTCTCACTCTCTCACTCAAGCTGGAGTGCAGTGGCACAATCAAGGCTCACTGCAGCCTTGATCTCCTGGTCTCAGGCAGTCCTGTCTGAGCCTCAAAAGTAGCTGGGACGACAGGTGTATGCCACCCTGCCTGGTAAATTTTTTTTAGAGATGAGGTCTTGCTGTGTTGCCTTGACTGGTCTTGAAATTCTGGGCTCAAGTAGCCTCCCCGTTTTGATCTTCCATAGCGCTGGGATTATATGCGTGAGCCATAGCGGCCAGGAGACTTTTTTCTTTTCCATGAGGAAACTAGCATAGAGAGATGAACTAGATCAAGATCATACTGTTAATAAGTGGTATAGCCAGAATTTAAACTTGACTTTTAGTCTATACTGCTGAGGAAGTAAACCTAAAGTATTATAGGTTGGACTCTAAAGTTACTGTAGACTACTGAGAATGAAAAAGAAATAGATAATTTAATTACTTACGATTAAGTAGGAATTGTTTTAAGGACTTTACATATATTGACTCATTTAATATTTGATACAACTATACAAAGAGGTACTAATACCCCATTTAATAAATGATTAAACAGTGGCACAGAGAAGTTAATTAATTTGATCATGGTCAAACAGCTAGCAAATTTTGAAGCCAGGTTTTAGACTCAAAAATTGATTTCTAGGTTCTTTGCTTTTAGCCCTTATGTTATACTGCTGGTCACTGGTAAATAAATGATAAGTACAGGAGACAGATAAACTGAAAGTTTTCTTTTTTTTTTTTTTGAGTTGGATTCTCTGTGGCCCAGACTGGAGTGCAGTGGCAGCTCCCGGCCACTGCAGCCTCGACCTGCTGGGCGCTGGCGATCCTTCCTCCTCAGCCTTCCAAGTAGCTGGAACTACAGGCGCACGCTACCACGCCCGGCTAATTTTTGATTTATTGTAGAGATGAGGTCTCGCCAAGTTGCCCAGGCGGATCTCGAACCGGTGGGCTCTGGCAATCCACTCACCTCAGCCGACAGTTTTCTATTATTATTATTATTATTATTATTATTATTATTTGAGTTGGAGTTTCACTCCGTCACCCAGACTGGAGTGCAGTGGCCGCTCCTGGCCATCACAGCCTCGACCTTCTGGGCTCCGGCGATCCTTCCACCTCAGTCTTCCGAGTAGCCGAAATTACAGGCGCACGCTACCACGCCTGACTGATTTTTGATTTATTGTAGAGATGAGGTCTCGCCAAGTTGCCCAGGCGGGTCTCAAACCCACAGGCTCAGGCAATTCACTCACCTCAGCCTCCCAAAGGCGTGGGATTACAGGCTGAGCCACCGAGCCTGGCTAGTTTTCTATTATTTAATAGCTTTGTGACTTTGATCAAATGTCTTTTTGTTGTTGTTGTTTTGAGTCCTGGTCTCACTCTGTTGCCCAGACTAGAGTGCAGTGGCACAATCACAGCTTACCACAGCCTCATAGGCCTGGGCTCAAAGAATTCTGTGTCAGCCTCCCAAGTAGCTAGGACTACAGGTGGGCACCACTATGCCCGGCTAATTTTTTGATAATTATGTAGAGGCAGAGTCTTGCTATGTTTCCTAGTTTGGTCTTAAATTCCTGGGGTCAAGCAATCCTGCCTCGGCCTCCCAAAGTGTTGGGATTATAGGCGTGAGCACTGCACCCGTCCTAAACAAATTTCTTAATCTTAGACCATCCTCATCTTATAAAGGAGGGATTGAAAATCCTTTATATAGATATTATGAGCTCAAATTAGATAAGGATTTGAAAACAGCAGGAATGTTGTGGAGCCAGAAAATTTGAACCCAACTCTAAACCACTACACAATTTAGCTTCTAGAAATATAAGCTTTGAAGTCAGACACTTAGATTCAAATATCAACTCTGCTAGTTTATTGCTGTATGAAGTTAGAAAAGTTATAGTTCATTATCAATAAAGTATTTAATATAATGTTTCTGTAATGCTTTAGTGAGAAATATTATGTATATAAAGTACCTAATAAGATGCCCAGTAAATGGAAGGTGATCGGTAAACTGAGGGTAGTATTTTAGTTGAGAAACTTCATTAGATGGCATATAAAGGTAAGATCTTGAACAAGATATACTTAGTATATGATAGATATTCTTTCACTTTAACTGTTAATAGTTTGCCATTATACAAATGCACTGTTGTAGCTAGCTCACTATGAGCACTTTCTTGCTTTGATTACATGTGGCTTTGGATGATATACTCTCCTCAGTCTTGCCATTTCTTTTAAAAGTTGTGGTTTTCTTATATTATACACTTAAGTAAAATGAAAACTTTGTGATAAATGATACCCTATATCATTTAATATTGCCTTACGCTACCTTTGGGATGTTTGTTGAATTATTTATTTATTTATTTATTTTTGAGTTGGAGTCTCACTCTGTTACCCAGACTGGAGTTCAGTGGCTGCTCCCGGCCACCGCAGCCTTGACCTGCTGGACTCTGGCTATCCTTCTGCCTCAGCCTTCCAAGTAGCTGGAACTACAGGTGCGCGCTACCACACCCTGCTAATTTTTTATTTATTGTAGAGATTAGGTCTCGTCAAGTTGCCCATGCGGGTCTCGAACCCATGGACTCAGGCAATCCACTCACCTCAGCTTCCCAAAGTGCTGGGATTACAGGCTGAGCCACCGAGCCTGGCTTGTTGAATTATTTATAGTGATGTCCTTTTGGTGCTTAATTAAATTTGTGTGACAGGGCCCAAAATACCGAATTAAGAAACAGTAGAAAATGAAGCCAGGCTCGGTGGCTCAGCCTGTAATCCTGCGCCTTTGGGAGGCTGAGGTGAGTGAATTGCCTGAGCCCGTGGGTTCAAGACCCTCCTGGGCAACTTGGCGAGACCTCATCTCTACAAAAAATCAAGAAATTAGCAGGGAATAGTGGCATGCACCTGTAGTCCCAGCTAGTCTTGAGGCTGAGGTGGGAGGATTGCTTGAAGCCCAGCAGTTTGAGGGTACAGTAAGCTGTGATCTTGCCACTGTATTCCAGCCTGGGCAAAAAAGTGAGACCCTGAATGCCACCCCCTCCAAAACAAAAAATAGTTAATTGTTCCTTATAAAATTTCTATTAAGTTTGCTATTCCTTGTATTTTAATTTAAATAATTTTTTAAAGGTTTCCTTCAAGCAGGATGGTACCTTTCCACTTTCCTCCATCAAAATGTGCACTTTGGAATCCGGTGCCAATTGGAGATTTCATCTACTTACATCTGAGTCACTACAGGTATAAGATGTTTTTCTTTTCATATCAAACCGGTATAAACAAGAGTCACAGGAGGATGTGTAAGGCAGAATTGATTACTATGACCAATTATTCATTTTTGTTTTACTTTTTCATTCAGAAACTGCCCTCAGACAAAATATTCATCCTATTTCTTAAATCTGTCCTCATGCTTTAGAGAAATAATATTTTAATTGTTGTTAAATCTAAAGTTTCAAGTATTTTCAGTAGGAATTAAAAAAAGGTGAACTGTACTAAAACTGAAAGTATTTTTCATTGTTTGTTAACATGGTGTTTTTGTAGAACATTGAGAAGATTGAAATGATTTTATGTATATTCGATTAGAATAAGATATAAATGATTTTGTGTGTATCTTATTGTGGTTATGTCCAAGACCTTGAAAGAAAGACATTGAAGTCTAAGCCTAAGGAAATTGAAAATAAATTCATTGAGATTTTATATAAAAGGTAGTTACTTGTCAAAAGCAGTATTCTGAGAATGGATTATAGTAGAGAGAGCCTGGAGTCAGACTAGCTGCGAGATGCTTCTCTGTAATCACATAAATGTATGCTGTTGCGGTTTAAGGTGCTATAACTGGAGTTAGACTACCAAGAACAGCGGTCCCCAACCTTTTTTGCATCAGGACCAGTTTCATGAAGACAGTTTTTCCACAGAGCAGGGATGGGGGAGATGGTGTCGGAATGGTTCAAGTTCACAACATTTATTGTATACTTTTTTTTTTTTGAGTTGGAGTCTCACTCTGTTACCCAGACTGGAGTGCAGTGGCTGCCCCCGGCTACTGCAGCCTCAACCTGCTGGGCTCTGGCGATCCTTCTGCCTCAGCCTTCCAAGTAGCTGGGACTACAGGCGAGCGTGACCACGCCCAGCTAATTTTTTTTTAATTTATTGTAGAGATGAGGTCTCGAACCCGCGGGCTCAGGCAATCCACTAACCTCAGCCTCCCAAGGCGCTGGGATTACAGGCTGAGCCACTGAGCCCGGCTATATTGTGTACTTTATTTCTATAATTTTATATTATATATAATACGATAATTATACAACTTGCCATTTTTAAAAAAGGCTCAGATGGAAGTGATAAATAAAATACGGTTAGGCCACGCGCAGACTAAAATAAGTGTTGTATTCTGACAAAGCCTGCCACCAGATGCAGCTGTACAATTAAAATATATCACCTCACTTGCCACTCACTGATAGGATTTTGATATGAGTCTGCAAGCAATTGATTTATTATTTTGGCTTATTATGGTCTCTGTGCCGTCAAACCTCACTTCTAGTGTTAATCTGTATTTGCACTTGCCCTCCAGTGTTGGCGTCACTGCCTCAGCTCCACCTCAGATCAGCAGGCATTAGATTCTCAAAAGAAACATGCAGCCTAGATCCCTCACACACACAGCTCACACTCTTATGGGAATCTAATACTGCGGCTGATCTGACACAAGGCAGAACTCAGGTAGTAATGTGAGTGATGGAGAGTGGCTGTAAATACAGATGAAGCTTCACTTGTTCGCCCACCACTCACCTCTTGCTGTGTGGCCCAGTTTCTAACAGGGCATGGTCTGTGGCCCAGGGGTTAGGGACCCCTGGTCTAGAGGGTAGTCCTGATTCTACTGCTTACGTATCCTTGATAAGGTAGCCATGGATCAGTTTCCCTAATTATAAGATAGCTATAATTGTACTTGTTTCATAGTACTCTTGATTTTTTTTTTTTTTTTGAGTTGGAGTCTTACTCTGTCACCCAGAATGGAGTGCTGTGGCATGCTCATGGCCACCACAGTCTCGACCTGCTGAGCTCATGTGATCCTTCTGCTTCAGCCTTCCAGCTAATTTTTTAACTTAATTGTAGAGACGAGGTTTTGCCAAGTTGCCCAGACTGATCTTGAATCCCTGGACTCAGGCAATCCTCTTGTCCCTGCCTCTCAAAGTGCTGGGGGTACAGGTGTGAGCCACTGTGCCCTTCTTTCATAGTACTCTTATAAGGGCTAAATAAGACAGAGTGTAAAGTAAACGGCACAGTGCCTGGAATAGCAGGTATTCGATAAGCGGTCTCTATTATTGGGACTTTGAGCAGTGTAACAGTATTCAGATGAAGAATAAAGAATGAAACAGGTGTGTGTGTGTGTGTGTGTGTGTGTGTGTGTGTGTGTGTTTTTATTTTATTTTATTTTAATTTTATTTTTTGAGTCAGAGTCTTACTCTGTCATCCAGGCTGGAGTGCAATGGCATGCTCACGGCCACCGTAGCCTATACCTGCTGGGCTCACATAATCCTTCTGCCTCAGCCTTCCAAGTAGATGGAGCCACAGGTGCACGCTACCATGCCTGGCTAATTTTTTTGATTTCTTGTAGAGACAAGCTCTCACCAAGTTGCCTAGATTGGTTCCAAATCCCTGGGCTCAGTCAATCCTCTCGACTTTGCCTTCCAAAGTGCTGGGATTATAGACGTGAACCACTGTTCCCGGCAACATGTATATATTTATTAGACCTGTTCATTCTTTTTTCCATGCCTCTTAACCTAATCTTTTATATTTTCTAATGCTGTCATTCTGTGCTGCACTTTTTAGTAGTTTCATTTATTTTTTACCTCTACTAATTTTCTCTTTACCTTTGCTTAGCTGCCATCTAATCTGTTCATTAAGGATTTTTGTTTTGTTTTTGTTTTTGAGTCAGAGTCTCACTCTGTTGCCCAGGCTGGAGTTCAGTGGCATGCTTACAGCCACCGCAGCCTCGACCTGTTGGGCTCAGGTGATCCTTCTGCCTCAGCCTTCCAGGTAGCTGGAACTACAGGCACACCCCACCACACCTGGCTAATTTTTTGATTTATTGTAGAGATGAGGTCTTGTTAAATTGCCCAGGCTGGTCTTGAACCTATGGGCTCAGGCAACACTCTCACCTTGGCCTCCCAAAGTGCTGGGATTATAGGTGTGAGCCATCGTGCCTGGCCTCATTAAGGTTTTAAAATGTGGACATATACTGTATATATGAAATAATGTTTATTATATATATGCATAGCTTATAGAATAATAGTAAACATTAAATGCTCATGTAACTGTCCCATTTTATACAAGTACATAATCTGTTTAATTTTTTAAATTTTTTTTTTAATTTCTGTAAGTTCTGTAGGATTCTTTTTAAAATTTGCCTGGCCTTTTTAAAATAATATCTTATTCCTTGCTCATCTTTTGGTTTTCCTCTTATATTTCTTGAAACATTTCAGTTATATTTATTTATATTCAATATTCAGTTATAGTAGTCCCCATTATATATGGTTTCACTTTCCATGGTTTCAGTTACCCGCAGTATAGTGTAAGATATTTGAGAGAGATCCCATTCACATAACTTATATTACAATATATTGTTGTAATTGTTCTATTTTTTTATTATTGTTGTTAATCTCTTACTATGCCTAATTTTTAAATTAAACTTTTTCATAGATATGTATGTATGGGAAAAACCATAGCATATATAGGATTTGGTACTATCCATGGTTTCAGGCATCCACTGGAGGTCTTGGACTGTGTACCCCTAGGATAAGGGGGAGACTACTGTAATGCTAATATCTGAAGCTCATAGACAATACGTAAACAAAGGGAAATATGACTGTTTTAGTCTTATTTTATTTACAAAAACAGGAGACTGGCCTCATGGTTTGATTCCTGCTCAGGTTCATAAAATTAAGCCAATGCCTGGATAACAACTGTAGCTTCAGTGTCTGCTTGTTTCTGTTCTGGTTTTCAGGTGGCCTTTCCCTGGGATTTCCTGACAGTGATCTCTCTGTACATTTTTTTTTTTTTTTTTTTTTTTTTGAGTTGGAGTCTCACTCGGTCACCCAGACTGGAGTGCAGTGGCCGCTCCCGGCCACCACAGCCTCGACCTGCTGGGCTCTGGAGATCCTTCCACCTCAGCCTTCCGAGTAGCTGGAATTACAGGCATGCGCTACCACGCCCAGCTGATTTTTTGATTTATTGTAGAGATGAGGTCTCACTGCCCAGGCGGGTCTTGAACCCGCGGGCTCAGGCAATCACTCACCTCAGCCTCCCAAAGGCGCGGGATTACAGGCTGAGCCACCGAGCCCGGCTCTCTGTACATTTTAAAAGATGTGTGTTATATTTTAGGCAGCTTCTTATGGCAGGGGGGTTTTCTAGGGTATCAAATCCACCACATTCATAAAAAAGACATGTTGTTTTTCAGAAATCCAAAACTTGTGGTGACTGAAAAGACCATCCGGCTTGCTTATCGTCATGCTAAGCAGAATACAAAAAATTTGCCATGCTTTTTACTTGGTTCTCTCACAGTGGATGAAGGTAATATACTTTTAAAAATTATTTTATGACTATAATAGAAATTGTATTTATTGATGCAACCAATTATTGTATGTGCTGTGTGTTAATTTTCTTTGCTATGTACCAAGGATATGAAGATGAGTAAAACTACCCAGCCGGGCTTGGTGGCTCAGCCTGTAATCCGGTGCCTTTGGGAGGCTGAGGTGAGTGGATTGCCTGAGCCCGTGGATTCAAGACCCGCCTGGGCAGGCGAGACCTCATCTCTACAATAAATCAGAAAATCAGTCGGGTGTGGTAGCGCATGCCTGTAATTCCGGCTACTTGGAAGGCTGAGGCATAAGGATCACCGGAGCCCAGCAGGCGGGGCTACGGTGGCCGGGAGCGACCACTGCACTCCAGTCTGGGCGACTGAGTGAGACTCCAACTCAAAAACAAAAACAAAACAAAAAACAAAACTACCCATTGCAGACTTCACAATCTAGTCAGGTGGAACAATATAGAAACATGTTTTTTTTTAAAGTAAGAGTTTAGTTTACAATTGATATGACAAAGTGCTTTTCTATAAGGTAACCTTGCTTGGTTGATTTTGTTTTTAATTAGCATGCTATATAATAGCTATTGTCTTTGTTCTTCAGATGAAGAAGGTGTGACATTGATAGTGGATCGCTTTGATCCTGGTCGAGAAGTTCCTGAATGCTTAGAAATAACACCTACTGCTTTTCTTCCTGGGGACTTTTTGATTCCATGCAAAGTTCATACCCAGGGAGTTTATTCAAGAGTAATGATAGTTCACAATGCAGATGACTTCAGTTCAACTTTTAAGGTAAGCATCACTGATAAAATTTGATTATTCTTAATTCAGCACAAGAATCAACTATGTTTAGTGTGTTGTACGAGTATTTTAATTAACCCATATTTGAGAAGTAGTCATGATTTGATTGAATTATTGTGGACTTAAGATTAGTTAAATGTGGTTTCTCAGGGTAAAAATCTTAGACAAGTGATAAATTCTAGAAGAGGAAGCAGTGTGACAAAAATAGGAAAGTTCAGGATATACTCAAGTTAGTGTTAAAGGTGTAGGTTTTTGCAGGATTTGTGTGGTGATCAGATTAGAGTATTAGTTTGGTCAGATTATAGAGACTCTTGTCTACCAGGCTAAAGAATTTGAACTTTGAAGCCGGGCTCGGTGATTCAGCATGTAATCCCGTGCCTTTGGGAGGCTGAGGTGAGTGGATTGCCTGAGCCCGCAGGTTCAAGACCCACCTGGGCAACTTGGCAACACCTCATCTCTACAATAAAAAAAAAAAAAAAAGAATAGCCAGGCATGGTAGCGCGCGCCTGTAGTTCCAGCTACTTGGAAGGCTGAGGCGGAAGGATCGCCGGAGCCCAGCAGGTCGAGGCTGCGGTGGCCAGGAGCAGCCACTGCACTCCAGTCTGGGTGACAGAGTGAGACTCCAACTCAAAAATAAAAAAAGAATTTGAACTTTGTCACATGGACCACGTAGTCATTGAAGGCTTTTGAAAAGATGAAACGTTGTCAAATCATAAGTAAATTAATATGGCCAAGCACAGTCCTAGCACTTTGGGAGGCTGAGACAGGAGGACTGCTTGAGACCAACCTGGACAAGACAGTGAGACCTTGTTTATTTATTTTTTAAAGAAAGAAAAGAATAAATCTGTTAGGGTAGGCTGACTGAGGTCAGAGGGAATAACCATTGCAGTAGTTGGGTGGATATGTATTAGAGAGGGATATATTATTCTGTAGTAAAGTGGTGGCAGTGAAACCAGGAGGGACACAGTGGGCATGAGCAAATACAGAGGAAGAACTAACTTGATAATTTGTGATAAGAAGAAAGGAATCAAAGAGAAATGGACTTCAGATTCCCTGAGGCTGAATCAGAATTATTTTATGTACATATTTTTCCATGTAGTTAATATTTATTGGGGATGACATTCCCCTATAAGATTTTGAAGTGTTGCAAGGACATCTAAGTTCAAAATGTGTGGTGGAGCTTAGGACAGTAAATCGTACTTGCTTTGCTATCATTATTCATGTTATCTTTTGGTCACATGGAAGAAATGAGAACTGAAATGTTGTAAATCAGAACTAATTTAATTTTGTTAGCACAAGATATTATATGTGTATATGTACCAATATAAAATGAATTCTAGAAATATGGACACATTTCAATGTTTTAAAATATTTAATATTGATTCCTCAGGCTCTACACTACCACGTATGTAGCAAAGATTCCCTGGATTGTGGTAAGCTGCTTTCCCTAAGAGTTCATATCACTTCCAGGGAGAGTTTGGACAGTGTGAATTTTGATTTGCATTGGGCAGCAGTAACTCTAGCAAATAACTTTAAATGCGCACCTGTGAAGCCTATCGCCATTATCCCCACAGCTCTCGCAAGAAACTTGAGTAGTAATCTGAATATTTCTCAAGTTCAAGGGACTTATAAATATGGGTAAGTAAAAGATACATTAGTGTAAAATTTTAAATACTGGTTGCATTAGTATGTTTTCAGGATGTCCACATATGTGAAATACTTGTGTTTTCAGTTTACTTGCCAGAGATACAGTGGCTTGATCAATAACCAGGGAAAGTAAAAAAGGGAAGTTTTCTTTCAGAATTGTGCCACCATCCACAAAAATTGATGGTAAAAATAGTATTTTAAGATTGGTTGGGAAAAAAAAGGGCGACCCCTTCAGATCCCCACCACTGTGGGAGCTTTTCTGTCCTCTCAATAAAACCTGCTTCCAAAAAAAAAATTGGTCGATAATTTATAATTTGAAAATGTAAGGAGAAGTTATTTTCTATATTATTTTGCCCTTTATAATTTGCCTAGGTTTTAGGTCATCTTTTTTTTTGAGACAGGATCTTACTCTGTCACTCAGGCTAGAGTGCAGTGACACCATCATAGCTCAAACTCCTGGGGTTAAGCAATCCTCCCACCTCAGCCTCCTGAGTAACTGGGACTATAGGTACACAGTATCCTGTTCTACTATTCTTTAAAAATTTTTTTTTTGTAGAGATGAGGTCTCGCTGTATTGCTCAGGCTAGTTTCGAACTCCTAGCCTCAAGCAATCCTCCTGCCTCAGGCTCCCAAAGTGCTGGGATTAGAGGGGTAAGCCACCACACCTTGCTTTTTATTTTTTCCTTAGCTATAATCTGGCTAATTGTGAGCTTAAGAGAGACTGGATAATTTATTTATAATATGCAGTTTTATCTGTGAATAATGACCATTATGGATAGAGAAAGGGAATAATTAAATAAACATTTATAGTACTCTTTCTTACCAAATTATCAACTATTTGAGGGTGGAGTTTCCTTACAACAGAATTCTTTCCCGTTTCCTGTCACCACTCTTAGTTTCTTAGGAAATGTAAGACAAGATGTATTCTTTCTAATCCTCAGCAGGGCTTTCTAATGCTCAGCAGGGCTGCTTCCCCAAATCTTCATCTATTTTCTTTATCTGTTATATACTAAAATAAAATAGGTTAGACAATATAAGACCCTCTGCTTTAAAGTTGACCAGAGGCAGTTCTAACTAAGCATTACACTTCCGGCTTCCTTTTCCACTGACTCCACCCTAATTCCTGTTAGGTCTTTAGAGCTGAAAATGTTTACCAAAGTGCATTAACTCCAAGTCTTAGTCTCTAAAAATGTGTTTTCAGAACCAGATTCTGCCCAAGTGGTGCTTTCTGATTAGAGTGCCCCAAGGAAAAAAGTGTTGGTATATTACAAAATAATACGGTGGTCAAAAGTCATAGTGATTTAAAAAAATGTTTGAATTAAATGAAACATTTAATTCTCTTGGTATAATAAAATAATTTTCAACTGGGGCATGGGATTCTTTGTTTAACCAAAAAATTAATTTGTACTTTTCTAAGTACTTGTGCCTGCCCATTTACTTGTGCAGCATGCATTTACTTTTCTTTGAATTATACATCTGTGACCCCTTAGCATGCTAACAATAACTAGAATTTTCAGTATTCTATTCAATCACCTATTCCCCTTGCCCCATCCTATCTAGAATTATCTGTTAAGTTTGTGACATTTGCTATGCCAAGTGCGGTGGCATGTACCTGCAATCCTACTCAGGGGACTGAGGCAGAAAGATGACTTGAGTCTAGGAATTCGAGGCTATTGTGTGTTGTGATTATATCTACGGGTAGCCACTGTACTCCAGTTGGGGCAACATAGTGAGACTACGTTTCTTAAAAAAAAAAATTTATGTTAGTCCCTGGAAATAAATAGATAAAAAAACCCTAATCATCTGTTAAGTATGTTGCATCTAAACATGATGTGCTGCCTATAATGGAGGTTCATATACAGTGCTGGGAAAGCAGGAAGGTGTGTCCAAATTGCTGGGAAAATCATGGAAAGTCTGAACTAATTATCTTAAGGGATAGGAATTTATATCAGGTGGCTAAGGCGGGGGGAGAGCTTTCAAAGAAAGTGTAAATGTTATTGTTGATTCATAAATCTTATGCCAACTCAGGCTTAATCTTCTTGTCACAAGCCTGGTAAAATTGATTATCTTTGTGTTTTAGGTTCATTGTAGCAACAAAATATACCATCAGTAGTATGATCAAGACTTTATATTACTAATAGCACTGTTTTTGTTTCTTTGATTTAAAGACAATAGGATTAACTCAATTCTGCATTGTGTTTCGGGTTTTCGGGGTTTTTTTGTTTGTTTGTTTTTTGGAGTCTCACTCTGTCGCCCCGGCTGGAGTGCAGTGGCATGCTCATGGCCACTGCAGCCTTTACCTGGTGGGTTCAGGCAATCCTTCCACTTCAGCCTTTCAAGCAGCTGGAACTATAGGTGCGTGCCACCACGCCTGGCTACTTTTTTGATTTATTGTAGAGATGAGGTCTTGCCATGTTGCTTAGGCTAGTCTCGAACCCGTAGACTCAGGCAGTCCTCTCACCTCAGCCTTTCAAAGTGCTGGGATTACAGGCATGAGCCACTGTGCCGATGTGTTTTGTATTCTTAAAACTTACTGTCAATAACAAATATAATAACAAGTGTAGATGTAGTATAATGTCCTTTTAGGGAAAATTGAACTTTGGGGTTTTATCATGATGGTTCCAAAGTTCTCTGACTATGGTTGAAGGAATAACACACATGGAGGATTAATTATATCTCTCTAATTCTGCCTCCTTCAGTTAGAAGTCATATCAGTTGCAATCTTGTCAAATCGCTTAGATGCTTGAACACTTCCAATAGCAGGAAATTCACTTCTCTCAGGGAAACCTATTTGGTTCTGATTGTCCACCTTAATGTTAACACTTTGGATTAAAGTAAGTTGTAAGTGACATTACAGAGCAAAACTTTGTAAAAAGGTGTGTAATCTTCAATGACCATTTTAATAGGTAGTAGAAGTTTTAGCATATTAAATCTCTTTAATCTCTTCCTTTTACCAGAGTCTTTCTTTACCACATTAAACAGTTTGAACTGTTTTTTTTCTGTGTGCATGTATGTGTGAGACAATGTTCATTTGAATCATATCCCCTAAGATATGCTTTAATACTCAGGTTATCTCTTTTAGGTAAAAAGTACATACTTCCAATTATTTTTAAATGAATGTCTTCTGTTTAGATATCTTACCATGGATGAAACACGCAAATTGTTACTTTTGCTGGAATCTGATCCCAAGGTTTATTCTCTACCTTTAGTGGGAATGTAAGTGTTGCATTACTTATGAAAACCATATTAGCCAAATATATTCAAATGTATATGACAAGCATGTGAATCAGTTGTATTATGAATATTTAGATCATTTTACAAAGCCACAAAAGGCTAGTGATTATTAAGCTTTCTTATTTTTAAGTACAGAATCAGCTAAAATAAGCTTTCGCCCAATCTTAGGAAAAATTCTAATGTAGAAAACAGATAAAAGCTTAACTTTTCTAGTTGAAGTTGAAGCCTTAGAGCCCTGTTTCTTCAACCTTTCTTTTACTTCTTTTACTACCTTTTGTAAAGACCCAGGGCTCAAAATAACACTGTTTAAAATCTACTGCCAGGCAGTCTTGCAAAATCCCCTTTAGTGTTAACAGCTTTATTTTTAGAATCAGTGATTAATGATATTTAGATGGATTATTCAGAAATTTATATTCATTTAAGTATTTATTGATTGCTTATCATATATAAAGTATTATGTTTAATGCTGTATTGAAGTTTTATTTTTTTTTTTATTTTTTTCTGTGGAGATGAGGTCTTTCTTTGTTGCCCAGGCTGGTTTCAAACTCCTGGTCTCAAGCAGTCCTCCTGCCTTGGCCTCCTAAAGTGCTGGGATTATAACTGTGAGCCACTGTGCCCAGCCATTTGTTAAGTTTTAAAACTCCTTTTCAAGGAATTTATAATCAAAGTGAGGTGATGAAATATTCAAATATCTACACATAGAAAAATTAAGTATATAATTTACCATGAAATGAGCAGAATAGACAATGAACAGTATTACTATTTGTGAGAAAGACATGCTAGGAGGCACTTTCTTAGAGAGGGCAAACTTGAGCTAGACCTTTAATTATTTGGATAGCAGAAGGGAGGATTGATGGACAGGGGAGCCCATGTGAGGGAATTGCACGTGCAAAGTTAATGAGAATGCACAAATGTTCTCTGGATCATGAAATCTACTTACAGTCTGTTTGCTGTGGTCCTGGTATTGGTAGTGGGTTATTGATGCCTAAGTGAATATTTATTAAGAGGCTTCTTTGTTTCGGGCTACCTATATATATTACAACATTTAATCCTTAACAACTCTGAAGTAGTTTTAGGGTGCAAACTTTAGTCTCCCTTAGTTCAGCTCATTCTTTCCTGTCCAAACTAATTTATCCTAGCATTCTGCTTTTACCTCTATTAACCATTTTCGGTCCCACATCTCAGGTGGAAGAGGGCAAAGAGTATACTTGTATACTTGTTCTCTCTTTCTCTAGATATATATCTGTATTATATGAAGTATGTATAGCTGTACAGAGGCAATTATATAGATAGAGATATCTATGTATTCTCCTTTTTTTGGGGTGGGGGGCTGGAGGTCCACTCTCACCCAGGCCGAAGTGCAATGATAATCTCACAGCCACTGCAGCTCAGGTGATCCTTCTGCCTCAGCCTTCCAAGTAGCTGGAATTGCAGGCACACGCCACTACACCTGGCTAAGTTTTTTATTTCTTAGCCAGGTGTGGTTTTGCCAAGTTGCCCAGGCTGGTCTCAAACCTGTGGGCTCAGGCAATCCTCTCACCTTGGCCTTTCAAAGTGCTGGGATTATAGGTGTGACCACTGTGCCCTGCCATATTTTCCTTCTTAATTATCAGTGTGTTTATAGATTTCTTATTATAAAGACCTTTTAATGTATTGCTGGTAAATACCAAGAATCTACCTTATTACCTTGAGAATAATGTAATCTAAAATATATTAGTTTGTAAATGACTATGTTTTTAATTTCTGTTTTTTTCTTTTAGTTGGCTGTCTGGAATTATACATATTTATAGTCCTCAGGTATGGGCTTGCTGCTTGAGATACATGTTCAATTCTTCTGTTCAAGAAAGGCAAGTGATATTTTATTCTATAGTATTTTATTTTTATCTTTCCCCCCATTTATAGTTTATTGGTCTCATTTAAAACTCATGTAATATCTTAACCTTTTATAAAGATGTACATTAAGAAAAATCAAAACTTGTATTAAAGGACTATGTTAAGGCTATGTTAAGTGCAAGGGTCCTGGGTGCGTCTATAAGGAACAGCAAGGAGGCCAGTGTGGCTAAAGAGGAATAAGGGAAGGGTAGAGCAGCAGGAGATGAGCACCGAGACTTAAGTGGAAGACTGCTGTTAAACTTTTGAATTTTGCTGATCTGGTAGATGAAAAATAGTTTTTGCCAATGTTTTATAACCTCGTTTTCTGGGAACTGTCTGTTCATGCCTTTTGCCATTTTTCTCTTGGATTGTACAACGTTTCCATATTGCTTTGTAAGAGTTAGCTTGCTCACGCAAATGCATGCGCACATCTCTCTCTCTCTCTCTCTCTCTCTCTCTCTCTCTCTTTCTCTCTCTCTCTCTCTCTCTCTCTGACTGTGCAACTTTTCCATATTGCTTTGTAAGAGCTAGCTTGCTCACGCAAATGCATGCGCACATTTCTCTCTCTCTCTCTCTCTCTCTCTCTCTGACTGTGCAACTTTTCCTTATTGCTTTGTAAGAGCTAGCTTGCTCACGCAAATGCATGCACTCGCTCTCTCTCTCTAATATAAAATACATAGATAAATATATATTTATACGTGTGTGTGTGTGTGTGTGTGTGTGTGTGTGTGTATCAACAATTTTTATCTTGCTTGAGAAAGATTTGCCCACTCCAGGAGTATTTATTTATTTATAGATTAGAAAATATTGTTTATTTAGAAAGTAAATGAGAGAGAGAGAGAAAGAGGAGATTCACCTCCCCAAGGTAGGGGAGGGAGTCAGAACCAGGAAACATGGCAGCGGCCACAGGAGTATTTACTGAAATAAAAACACCGGCCGGGTGCAGTAGGTCAAGTCTGTAATCCCAGCACTTTGGGAGGCCGAGGTGAGGGGATTGCCTGAGACCACGGGTTCAAGAACAGCCTGGGCAACTTGACAAGACCTCATCTCTGCAATAAATCAAAAAATTAGCCGGGCATGGTAGCAGTTCCGGCTACTTGGAAGGCTGAGGCAGAAGGATCACCTGAGCCCAGCAGGTTGATGCTGGGGTAGCTGTGAGCGTGCCACTGCACTCCAGCCTGGGCAATGGAGTGAGACTCCAACTCAAAAAAAAACCAAAAAAACAAACAAAACTCTCTTGTGTTTTCTTCAAATGGTTTTATAGTTCTATTCTTTGCATTTTATTTCAACTTTTCAAGATAATTACTTTTATTTGGAAAACATGTTAGTTTTTGACTCTTTGCTATGATTAAGTATAATTAAGTTTTATTATCAATACTGATCTTGCTTTAAGTTTGCATTGACAATAAATGCTGGCTGGGCACTGTGGTTCACTCCAGTAATCCCAGCACTTTGGGAGACTGAGGCGGAAGGATTGCATGAGCCCAGGAGTTAAGACCAGCCTTGGCAACATAGCAAGATCTAAAGAAAAAATTAGCCAGGTGTAGTAGCATGAGTGTAGTCCTGCTACTCAGGAGACTGAAGCAGAAGGATCACCTGAATCCAGCAGGTGGAGGCTGTGGTTACAGTGTAAGACCCTGACAGAAAAAAATTTTATTTTCATTTTTTAATGCTCAGTAAAGTTAGTTTTGAAGCTCTTTCTTATTCTGTGTTCATTCTGAAGCATTAGGCAGTATCTCTGATTCTAGTACTCTAATTATTGCTATAACTTAGGTTGGTACTTTAAGCATTCTGAGCCCCAGGGAGAGGAATTGAGCAGAACAGGCATTCTGCCTCTCCGTCCTCTACTGCTTTGTTTTGTTGGTAGTGTGACACACCCCCAAATTATTTCTCATTCATTATTCTATTTTTTATTTTTATTTTATTTTTTGAGTCAGAGTCTCACTCTGTTGCCCAGGCTAGATAGACTCCAGTGATATGCTCACAGTCACTGCAGCCTCAACTGGCTGGGCTCAGGCAATCCTTCCACCTCAGCCTTCCAAGAAGCTGAAACTATAGGCATGTACCATTATGCAGAGCTAGTTTTTTGATTTATTATAGAGACAAGGTCTTGCTGTGTGTCCTAGGATGGTCTCAAACCCATGGCTCAGACAATTCTCTCTTGCCTCTGCCTCCCAAAGTGCTGGGATTACAGGCCTGAGCCACTGCACCCAGCCTGATTCAACATTTGACAAAGTAGAGAAATACTAAAAATATTTTTAGATAGTTGTTTTTATGTTTGTTTTGATTTTTTATTTTTGAGTCGGAGTCTCATTCTGTCACCCAGGCTGGAGTGTAGTGGCACGCTCATGGCCACCACAGCCTCAACCTGCTGGGCTCAGATGATCCTTCCGCCTCAGCCTTCCAAGTACCTGGAACTACAGGCACGTGCCATCATGCCTGGCTAATTTTTTGATTTATTGTAGAGACGAGGTCTCGCCAAGTTGACTGGGCTGGTCTCAAACCCACAAACTCAGGCAATCCACTTGCCTCAGCCTCCCAAAGTGCTGGAATTATAGGCTGAACCACTGAGCCCGGCCTGATAGTTGTTTTTAATGTGAGCTTCAAGTCAGTGACAAGAAGAAAATAAGACAAAAAAATAGTTGGTTTTATTGTATATTTAAGGAGTCTTGATAACTTTACAAATATTTGTTGAATCGCTTAGTGTATAATAAAATTAATATTTATTTTACCAGTTCTTAAAATAGTGACGTAGTATAAATAACTTAAATATCCATTTTTTTGTAGTCTAGGTGAATCAAGAATGGCACGTCTATAAAATGTAATAACAGGTAGTCACTAAAAAAGAATATGGAGGTCTGAGGTATTATAGAATAGTAACATAGAAAGAGATAAAAGGTTGTCATAAAAAGATAGTGGTTACAAATAGTGTGGCCCCATTTTTGTTAAATTATATAAAATATTTGTTTATGCCTTAGGAAAAATTCTGGAGGTGTATACACTAAACTAGAGAGTGTACTTACTTTAAAAAGGGGCATAAATTTGTTCCCTACTTTTCTTTTTTTTTTTTTTGAGTTGGAGTCTCACTCTGTTGCCCAGACTGGAGTGCAGTGGCTGCTCCCAGCCATTGCAGCCTCGACCTGCTGGGCTTTGGCAATCCTTCCGCCTCAGCCTTCCAAATAGCCGGAATTACAGGCATGCGCTACCACGCCCGGCTGTTTTTTTGATTTATTGTAGAGATGAGGTCTCGCTGCCCAGGCAGGTCTCGAACCTGCGGGCTCAGGCAGTCCACTCACCTCAGCCTCCCAAAGGCGCAGGATTACAGGCTGAGCCACAGAGCCTGGCTCCTACTTTTCTTCTAAAAGACTCTTAATCAATCTGTTAGCTAGATTAGGAGACTCACCTGGAATTCTTTGACTGTTGTTATCTTCACATAATTTTAACTAAATACCATTTTTTTGTCCAGAGTTTTTTCAGAATCTGGAAATTTCATTATAGTTCTCTATTCTGTGACACATAAGGAACCTGAGTTTTATGAATGCCTCCCTTGTGATGGGAAGACACCTGACCTTCGATTTCAGTTACTAACCAGCAAAGAAACTTTACATCTTTTCAAAGTAAGTGATTTGATTACCTTGTACATTAATAACTGTTTAAGGTTGCATTTTGACAGTTTAAACCCAGTGGCTTTTACCCTTTAAAACAGTATTCAAACTACCAGCCTGTGTTTACTCCAAGTAAACTTATTGTATATTAACGTTATTCATTCATGGTTAATTTTGTTTATTAAATCTTAGACCATGTCTCCAGAGCCAAATTATATTAGAGAATCATAGTTTAGCCACAGAATAACTTGCTCGTATTTTCTTAAAGTCTTTGAAGAATATATCAGTAATTTATATGTTGTATCATTTATAGTTTTGCGGGTAAATTTTGTGATCTCAGTTTTTTGGCCTGTGTAATTTTATTTTATTTTTTTAAATCAGAAAATACAGTTTATTTAGAAAGTAAATGAGAGAGAGAGAGAGAGGAGATTCATCTCCCCAAGGTAGGGGAGGGGACCAATGCTAGAAAACATGATAGACATAGCTCAAAGAGCCATGTGAACACACCATAGTTTAACAAAACAATGGTTGACTGTGTTATTTTAAAAATATGTGAGAATTACAAGAGTTTTTTCACACTTAAAAGGTCCATATTTATATAATATAATCCAAGGAATCAGGATAGATTGCTATCTCTAAAAAAATACTTAAAAATGCATCTAGGTGATTACAGAAAAAGTAGGTCTTTGAAACTACAGGTGTCATTATATAAAAACATTCAAAGACCACTTTTCTTTTCTTTTTTTTTTTTTTTGAGTTGGAGTCTTACTCTGTCGCCCAGGCTGGAGTGCAGTGGCTGCTCCCGGCCACCGCAGCCTCGACTTGCTGGGCTCAGGTGATCCTTCTGCCTCAGCCTTCCAAGTAGCTGGAACTACTGGCACGCGCCACCATGCCCGGCTAATTTTTGGATTTATTGTAGAGATGAGGTCTCCCCAAGTTGCTCAGACTGATCTTGAAACAGTGGGTTCTGGCAGTCCTCTTGCCTTTTCCTCCCACAGTCCTGGGATTACAGGCGTGAGCAACCATGCCTGGCTAAAGTATATTCTTTATTTACACTCAGACCTTATTTGTACCTTCTTTGAGTTTATTTGTAGGTTATATCAGCTCATAAAGCAAGTTTTCATATATTAATTATAAACATAATTACCTTACTGAAACTGAGATCTAATCATTTAATTTATTTCTATTTTAGAGACATATGTAATTTATCCTTTCTTTGTTGTTTTTTTTTTTTTTTGAGTCGAGGCCTCACTTGATCATCCAGGGTGCACAATCATAGCTCACCACAGCCTCAAGCTCCTGGGCTCAAGCAATTCTCCCACTTCAGCCTCTCTAGTAGCTAGGACTACAGTCATGCACCATAATGCCTGGCTAATCTGTTGATTTTTTTAAAATAGAGATTGGGTCTCACTATGTTGCCCAGGCTGGTCTTGAACTCCTGGGCTCAAGTATTCTTCCTGCCTAAGCCTCCCAAAGTGCTAGGATTATAGGCATGAGCCACTGTGACTAGCCTATCATTTTATTCTTTAGATAGTATCCTCAGTTCATATAGTCACTGAGGCCCTGGTTATAATACAGGTGATTATACTTTCACTTAGGTAGCAGGAAATTGAACAGTTTATAAAGGAAGTTTGCAATTATAGAAATTTGAAATCTCTGACTCCCCTTTGGTATTTCAGAGTGAGTTAGCTTTCCTTTCCTTTCCTTTCCTGTCCTTTCCTTTTTTCTTTTCCTTTCCTTTTCAACAAGGTCCCTCTCTGTCACCTAGGTTGCAGTGTAGTGGTGATATGATCATAGCTCACAGGAGCCTCAAACTCCTGGACTTGAGCAACACTCTCACCTCAGCCTCCCTAATGGCTGGGACTATAGATGCACACTAGTATGCACTGCTTTAGAGCAGCTTTTCATTTAAACAGGATTTTCTGGTTAGATCTATACGTTAGATTTCAAGGTATGACCTCCTTCATTTCAGAATGTTGAACCTTCTGACAAAAATTCAGTCCATTTTGAACTGAGTGCTGAAAACCAAAATGCAGAAACAGAGTCTTTCAACAAGGTTTCCAAGAATCTTTCAACTAAAAGGTAAAAGATATTTTATTATTATGTGTACCTTTTAAAATTTCATTTACTAGTTTTTGATGAGTAATTAAAATAACTCCAATTATTTCTGATGAAATTATTTGTAAATCATATGTACCATAGGTATCTTTGCTTTAAATGCATGCTTTCATATTCTCTAGGAAGTTGACTGGTAATTTTAATGAAATGACAGCTCTGATGAGGTTTTCATTTGAGCTGATTTGTTATATAGAAAAAATAAAAAGGCACTTGTTAAGAAATTTTGCTTAGGAAGAAGCATCCTGTTTTTGTTTAGTGGCTTCTGTTTGTTCTTCCCTTCCTTGTAGTTTTAAACGTGGGCCTATCAGATAAACTACTATAAAAATAACTCCTCTACCTAAAACAAACAAAAAAAGTTTGTTTTAAAACTTTTTTTTTTTGGAGCTACATTATAGTTTATTGTGATCCTATTCAGTCCAAGGTGACAAGTGTATTTTACGTTTCTAGGGCAGCACAAGCTGAAGTCAGGTACTGCCTTTTAAAACACGAGATTCTAGCCGGGCTCGGTGGCTCAGCCTGTAATCCCGCGCCTTTGGGAGGCTGAGGTGAGTGGATTGCCTGAGCCCATGGGTTCGAGACCTGCCTGGGCAGCGAGACCTCATCTCTACAATAAATCAAAAAATCAGCCAGGCATGGTAGCACATGCCTGTAATTCCGGCTACTTGGAAGGCTGAGGCGGAAAGATCGCCGGAGCCCAGCAGGTTGAGGCTGCGGTGGCCGGGAGCGGCCACTGCACTCCAGTCTGTGCAATAGAGTAAGACTCCAACTCAAAAAAAAAAAATCGCACACAAGATTCTGACATTAAGAGATTTCTATTTCTCCATCCATCATTTGATGGCATCTTGAATCACGATTTCATTGGGAAATTGACTAAGTTAAGTTAACCCCATCACTGTCAATTCAGTAGTCACATGAATTCACAACTCAGAAGCAGCAGGAAGATACAGAAGAGCATCTTTATAGTCCTTGCCTTTCCCATAACCCTTGTCAATAGTGAATATTTTTATGTTAATTATGATTTTTTCAGTAAACCTATAATACTCTTGGTTTTTAAGGCCAAGTACTTGTTTATAAGGCAGATTTAAAAATAATCTCATGAGGTGTTAAGAAATTGATCTTGGTGGTAATTTAGAGTCCAATGACACCCTGACTGGGCTGGTTTTGCTCTCACTCTGGTGGGTGAGGATCCCCTGACCCAGGTCCACAGAGCGTCTGTTCCATACCAGAACAGAGCCACTAGGTTGGCAAAAAGCACCCGCAACTGGACAGGGACGTAGTTGATGTTGAGGAACTGCACAGACATCCAGACCCTCCAGTTCATCCTCAGTGCCTGCCAGAAGCCCCACTTCATCTTGGCAACGAGGGCTGAGGTGTCTTTCCCCTCCAGAAAGTTCATGGCGAGGAAGAACAACAGGAAGGGCGGTGCAAAGGGTAGGCAGTCCAGGAGGAGCCTCTTGAGCCCTGCCAAGAGGACTGCAGGAGGGACCAGCGTTCATGGAATAGGTAGAAGTGGTGGCTCAGTGGCCCTGTGTAGAAAAGCCCAAAAGTGCCAGGCTCGGTGGCTCAGCCTGTAATCCCGTGCCTTGGGAGACTGAGGTGAGTGGATTGCCGGAGCCCACGGGTTCGAGACCCGCCTGGGCAACTTGGCGAGACCTCATCTCTGCAATAAATCAAAAATTAGCCGGGCATGGTAGTACATGCCTGTAGTTCTGGCTACTCGGAAGGCTGAGGCGGAAGGATCGCCGGAGCCCAGCAGGTCGAGGCTGTGGTGGACGGGAGCGGCCACTGCACTCCAGTCTGGACGACAGAGTGAGACTCCAATTCAAAAAAAAAATTTTTTTTGCCCAAAGGTGACATATCTGAGAGGTCCCCTGACATCCAGATTTTGAGAATTTTCTTTTTTCCGCTTCTTCTCAATCATCTGGGCCAGGAAGGTCCCAAGTGCTGACAAGATGCCACTGGTGACTGTCTTGTTGAGCAGCGGGTAGAGCCGCAGCGGCCTCAGGTACCCAGCCAGCGCCTGCCGCGGGAGTGCCCAGAGCCCGCCCCGGCCTGCAGCCTGGACACCACTCGTGACGCCCCTTCCACGTGTCACCCCCACCTCAGGCAGGCCAAACTCAGAACTCTGTTTTAAAACTTTAAATATACTTGGAGAATTTTTTTTTTCTTTCTTGAGTAGGAGTCTCACTCTGTCGCCCAGACTGGAGTGCAGTGGCACGAAAGCTCTCACGGCCACCGCAGCCTCGACCCTCTGGGCTTAGGCGATCCTTCCACTTCAGCCTTCATAGTAGCTGGAACTACAGGCGCACACCACCATGCCTGGCTAATTTATTTATTTATTTTTTAGTTATAGCCTCACTCTGTCACCCAGACTAGAGTGCAGTGGCACACACGCTCATGGCCACCACAACATCGACCTGCTGAGCTTTGGCAATCCTTCTGCCTCAGCCTTCCAAGTAGCCAGAACTACAGACGTGCTACTGTGCCCTGCTAATTTTTGATTTATTGTAGAGACAAGGACTCGTCAGGTTGCCCAGGCTGGTCTTGAACCCGCGGACTCCACTCGCTTCAGCCTCCCAAAATGCTGGGATTACAGGTTGAGAAGCCCCAGCCGGGCCTAATTTTTTGATTTATTGTAGAGATGAGTTCTCACCAAGTTGCCCAGGCTGGTCTTGAACCTCTGGGCTCAGGCAATCCTCTTGCTTCGGCCTCCCAAAATGCTGGGATTACAGGCTTGAGCCACTGTGTCTGGTCCGTTCATCTTTCCTTAACAGTTGATTCTTTAGGTGGAGATTAACTGATAAAAGTTACAAATACATGCCAGCTATTTATAGAAACTGCATAACAAAACAGTTATAAGTTCAGGTTATGATATTAAACATATCTGTGTTCAAGTCCTGGTTCTAAACATCTCATTTGTAAAATGGGAATTATGACTATATCTGTATTAATTTTCTATTACTGCTGTAACAAATTACCACATAGTGGCTTAAAACAGCACAAATTTATTATCTTACCATTTTGGAGGTATTCTCTTTCCATCTTCTCTGGGCATTTTAAGTATCCTTGCAACAAGTTAGGTAACCAGAAAAAATACATTCTTACAGTATTGCAGGAACACCTTTACCATCTCAAATTTTAAGACATTTTTATTGAATAGTTATAGAAGAAAAAGCCAATTTCAGGAGACATTTGCAATTTCTTTAAAAATGTTGTTAAAAACCTTGTCTATTTTCAACTCTGACCAATTTTACTAAGGAACAGTCATTTTAGATTTTAGCAAAATGTTTGTCTGTCTTAAAGAACTGGTGTTTTAACTATACAAAATACAAGTTTTTCCTTTTGCTTTGGTTGCTCAAAAAGCTAAGGACTTGATTTTATTGCTCAATGCTAGCAATTATGCATTTATCACAAGTATGTAGCAAACGTTTATTCCATGTCCAATTCACTTGTACAAAAGTAACGTTTTAGTAGTTGAACTTAGTATGCATTTTGAGCCCCTATTCATTCTACTGGATTATAGAAACCAAACTTTAGTCAATTCACTGTCTTTTCATTCCCTTTCCTCTGGGGTTATATGTAATGTAGCAAGGACTAATGGTGTGCCAATATTGATGAAATGGGGTGACATGATTACCATCCATTTGTGCTGCTATCTGCTGAGGTGTTTTCATTTGCATCTGGCCTTTGGCAGGTTTTTGCAGGTTCCTACTGTACTCCTTTCACTCAACTCAGGTCACTGGCTTTCTCTCTCTCTCTCTCTCTCGGGTGTCAGGGGATAGCTTTGTAGAATTGGTGCAGACCTATCTACTTAAACACACCATGCAGACATTCTCATTGCTTCATTGCTATACTATGCACAGAAAAAACTGCCTCTCCAGACTACCAAGGTTTGGGGCAGAGATCCACTCTGTAGTCAGATCTTCAAGTCTACTTTGGGGTTTCTGTTGCTCTTTCTGCATGGGACAGAATGCAGGGTGCTTTCTTAGAGACCCCTTTAATTCTTTTTTTTTAAATTTTTTAAAAAAAATTCAGGGTTAGGTATATAAACATTGATCATGCAGGTACCCTTGTTGATGAGGTATGCCCCTCCCTCCCCTAGCAGTTTCCCTCAACTGCCAGTCCCACCCCCCACTCCCCTGACAGTTTCCCACTACTGCCAGTCGCTTTCTTATAGCATTATAATTGTTCAAGGTCAGCTTATGAATGAGAACATATGGAACTCTGTTCTTTGTTTCTGTGATAAATCACTGAGTATGATGGACTTCAAATCCATCCAAGTTGCTGCAAAGTCCGTATATTTGTCCTTCTTTATGGCTGCATAATATTCCATTGTGTATATGTACCACGTTTTTTTAATCTAGTCCAGCTTCGATGGGCAACATGGATGGAGACCCCTTTAATTCTAAGCACTCTTAGCTCCATTCTGGCTTGTCTTTTCTTTTCCCTAATGTCTTCTAGTGAGACTTTGTCTAGTTTAGGATGTGAAAAAGCCTGATGCATATGGTATTCTGAATCTTTCATCTTAAGCACTTACTTTGACTTTTGAAACTTGGTACCAGTACTCACATTTTTTTCTGTGTTCTGCTGGGGCATGTCTTTGATACAATGACTATGGCTTACTAAACTCAAAGGGGTACTTCGATGTCTCAAAGTATTTTCCCATCACAGATATAAATACATAGGAAAATGTCATTCCTTGTTTGGTTTTCCTTTTTAATACAGTGGGTGTATAATGCAGTATGTTTAATACAGTGAGTGTACATCTCTGTTACCAGTTTATAAATTTTTTGACAGCAATCACTATGTCTTGTTTATTTCTGCATTCCTCAAAGCGATCAACCAGATGATGCCCAGTGACTATTGAGTTATTGTAACATTAACAGTACAAAGTTAAACTTGCCATGATTAGGCAAATGGGCTCATTTATTAAGTCTGACTAGCCCAGTTTTCCTGGTAACTAACACTGGCCTGAAAAATAAAATAATATGTGGTTGTCAGATATTAAATTAAATTATCCAAATACTATTGTGACTTATTAAAGGACTTTATTCCATTTCAAGAAGAAAAAGAGAATACTAGATTACTAAAAGTTTATTTTGTCTCTCCTTCTATTCTTTAGGTCTTCCCAAAAGTTATCTCCTGGGAAAATACCAATAAATGATCAGGACTCTGGTGTTGAAGATGAAGATTTTTCTCCAAGACCAGTTCCTAGTCCTCATCCAGTGAGTCAGAAGGTATCATTGATCTTATAATGAATTCACCTTTGTGGTTAGAGACCTAAAAGTCTTGTGTTAAAACACTAAATAATACTACCTAAAGCTTAAGTTTTATTCTAAGACCTATCTATCTATCTATCTATCTATCTATATGGCTATATTTTTATATAGAAATAAAAATACCTCATAGGAACATATAGTTGTTATAGATAATAATATACATACATATATATAATATATACATAATAAGTACCTATAATTACTATTCCCAGAGAAAATAGAGGCATAGATTGGTTAAGTTGTCTGCCCAAGATCACACACTAGTAGTAGTAAAACTGGGATTCTAATTCAGGAGGCTTGGTTTTAGAATCTGGTGGGGTTTTTTTGTTTTTTGTTTTGAGTCAGAGTCTCACTCTGTTGCCCTGGCTGGAGTGCAGTGGCACGCTCACGGCCACCGCAGCCTCAACCTGCTGGGCTCAGATGATCCTTCTGCCTCAGCCTCCCAAGTACGTGGAACTATAGGCGTGTGCCACCATGCCCAGCTAATTTTTTGGTTTATTGTCGAGATGAGGTCTCACCAAGTTGCCCAGGCTGGTCTTGTGTCCTTGAGCTCAGGCAGTCCTCTTGCCTCAGCCTCCCAAAGTGCTGGGTTACAGGCATGAACCACTGCGCCTGGCTAAATCTGGAGTTTTTAATAACCGTATAGAGTCAACATTATATACTATCTCCAGAGCTTGACATTGTTTTTTATTACCATATTCTGAAAAAACATTCTACTTACTGTCAGAGGTTAATTGCTAATAACCTCTGTCATAATTTTTTTATTGCTACCAAACAGTGGGTTATTTTAGAACTGTTTAGTTAAACTAATTAAACTTATTTTAGAAGAAAAAGAAATGGGTACGATTTTAAAAAAATAATATCTAATTATAACCAAATTCACCACAGCAAGTAGTTTGTTTACTTTTTTCTACTTTCCTCCAACTCCTTTAGTTGATATCAGTAGAAGGAGTAACAGTGAGTAACTTCACTTAGTAGATAAATATTTTGAAATATTTATTGGAAGATAGTTTATTAAGATAAATAAGCATTTGCTACTAGATCTATTGAAACATTCTGCCTGTGATATTTGCAGAGGGTAAGGGAAAAAAGTCTGTTGTATAAAACAGTTTTTCATATTATGTTCTGTGACCTAAGCAGAGCTAGTTAGTGTTCCAATAAAAAAGAATGCCATTATTGAATAAGTTTGCAAAATGTTTAGTTATATTCTCTGAGGGCAAGGACCTTGTTTATTTTGCTCACAATTGTACTCCTAGTGTCTAACACATAGAAGATATCCGGAAAAATACATGCCTATGGTATAAATAAAGAATGAACACTTTTTAATATGTAATTAGATATAATTTGGAAAATACTGGCCTAAGGAAAGTAAAGTTTTCTCCTAAAAAATACTTTTTTTCTCTTTTATTTATAGATTTCTAAGATCCAGCCATCAGTTCCTGAACTTTCACTTGTATTGGATGGCAATTTCCTAGAGTCAAACCCTCTGCCTAATCAATTAGAAATGACAAATAATGAAAATCCTCCTTTGTTGATTAACCCCTCTGAACATTTGAAGCCATTGCAATCCCAACTTTATGATGAGAAACACAGCCTAGAAGCTGAAGCTAGAGAGCCTTCCTTGAGAGGGATAACAAATCAGTCAAGCCAGGACACTGCTCTTTTGAGACACTGCAAAGTAAGACAGCCATCTGCCTATAAGAAGGGGAACCTTCATATCAGGAACAGTGTTAAACCATGTTCTCATAATGGGGCATCTCCTGATACATTTGAAAAACTTCAAGCAGTTTCTGCTGGAAATGTACAAAAAGAAGCGTATCCTGTAAGACCGTCCACATTTAATTCTAAGCAGTCTTCTCTTGCCCCGCAGTCCCCACACAATTTTGTTTTTTCACCCCATAATTCAGAAAGACCGATAGAACTTCAGATACCTACTCCTCTACCACCGTCTTACTATTCCACAAATGTTTGCAGTTGTTGTCATCATCATAGCCATATTCGATATAGCCCAGTACATTCTTGGCAAGGAATAAACACAGTTGGATCCATCCAAGATATCCAGTCTGAAGCCCTTCAGAAGCATTCATTATTTCAACCAAATGGATGTCCAGCTCTGTACCATAATACATTCTATTCTTCAAGTAGTCCTGTAGTCTTGAGACCTTCTCAGGGCAACATGGATGGTTGCTCTTCCCACAGCAATGTAGAACCATCACCTGTGGCAAAACTGTCTTCACATATGGACGCGTGTAGTCCCCAGCCTTGTGCAGTGTGCATGCACACACCAAAGACTGAGTCAGCTAATGGGATGATGGGACTATCTCCAGATGCATATCAGTTCCTCACAGAGCAAGACAGACAGCTGAGACTACTTCAGGCGCAGGTTTGCTTGGTGCTTTCTTAGTTCTGTTAAATTCTTGGTATTAATATATGATTTAGAAAACTAGCAACTCCCTTCAGTAATTGCGTTTTATAGACTAGGATTACAGAATGTCAGAAGTAGAAGGGATCTTGGAAACTGGATTCTAGTCTATCTTGTTTTACAGACAAGTAAAAGGAGGATCAGAGAATAATTTAATCCAGTGCCACGTTGCTAGTTAGCAGTAAAACCAGGACTAGAAAGTGAGCCTTCTTTCTCTCCATCTTACGTATCCCAACCTATAATATAATTGCATTTTTCTTTCATTTTTTGCCTCTTAATGATAATCTATTATAATTTACTAACATTTATGTACAACTAAATATAAAGACTAGACAGCAGATTTTGGTACATCCCTAGTTTGCCAACCCTATAGTATATATACTAACGCTTAGCTGGTGTGCTGTAAGGGAATAATAGTTCTAGACCCTTTTTGTGTATATATATTCTACTTGTTCTATTCCTTTTATTCTGAAATGTTCCGTTTCTTCAGGACCTTTGTTGTAGAATTTAATTTTTTTTAGTATGTAGGGTACAAGTCAGGGTTAGGTATACAAATGTTCATTATGCATGTACCCTTATTGATGAGGTATGTCCTCCTTCCCCTGGCAGTTTCCCACTACTGCCAATCCAATCCCTTCTTTGTAGTGTTATGATAGTTGTTCAAGGTTCACTTATGAGTGAGAACATGTGATACTCGGTTCTTTGTATCTGTGATAGATCACTCAGTATTATAGCCTCTAAGTCCATCCAAGTTGCTGCAAAGTTCATAATTTTGTCCTTCTTTATGGCTGTGTAATATTGCATCATGTATATGACCACATTTTTTTTTAATCCAGCCCTCTTTTGATGGGTAGCATGATTGGGTCCATATATTTGCTATTGTGAATAATTCTGCAATAAGCATGTGTGTGCAGGTATCTTTTTCATAGAGTGATTTGAGTTCTTCTGGGTATATTCCCAGTAGGGGGATTGCGGGGTCAGATGGGAGGTCGATTTTTAGATCTTTTAGAAATTACCACACTGTTTTCCACAGAGGCTGTACTAGTCTACCCTCCCACGAACAGTGTAGAAATGTTCCCTTTTCACACATCCTCTCCAACATCTATTGTTTTTTGAGTTATTGATGAAGGCCATCCTGACAGGAGTTAGGTGGTATCTCAGTGTGTTTTTAATTTGCATTTCTTTGATGACTAGTGAGGCTGAGCATTTTTTCGTGTATCTATTAACTGCTTGTATGTTTTCTTTTGAGAACTGTCTATTCATATATTTTGCACACTTTGTAATGGGGCTGTTTTTTTTTTTTATTTTCGGCATGTTTGAGTTCCTTGTAGATCCTAGATGTTAGGCTTTTGTCAGATATACAATGTTGTAAAATTCTTAGTCTTAATTATGTTCTTGTGCAGAGTTTAGTCTGTAAGTATTTTGTCCTTTTTTTCTTTCCTCACATGCCTTCCTTGACATACCTGCTCCAAACTGATTATTTCTCTCTTCCCCCAATAGCAATGGGAACAACCTGAAATGTGTTCTTTTTTTTGTTTTGTTTACCCTCACATTCCCCCTGAAATGTATTCTTTAATTCTTTTTCATGATCCTATAACTATGTAAATGCATGTATAATATATATACATTTGACATTTTAAAAATTCTTTGTTTTATAAACAGAGTCATAGTGTTTGCATTTTGGAAAAAAAAGATAATCACATTTTTATTTCTGCTTAAAGAGATTTTGGATAAAAACACTTGAGAAAATTTTACCTTTAATGTCTTTTAAACCTAAGCAAATTTTTGAAATTACAAAATATAAATTTGATTTTAACAAATCATTATAAATACATACATACGTGTGTGTGTGTGTGTGTGTATTTTTTTTTTTTTTTTTTTTTTTTTAGTTGGGGTCTCACTCTGTTGCCCCAGGCTGGCATGCAGTGGCACAATCACAACTTACTGCAGCCTCAACCTCCTGGGTTCAGGTTATCTTTCCATTCAGTCTCCCGAGTAGCTGGGACTACAGGTACATGCCACCATGTCTGGCTAATTTTTTTGTTTTTTGAGGAGACACGGTTTTGAACTCCTGTACTCAAGCAACCCTCTTGCTTCAGCTTCCCAAAGTGCTGTGATTACAGGTGTGAGCCACCACTTGTGTTTAAATACCTTTTAAAAAATTTTTTTATAAATGCCTTTTTTAAAAATGGAAAAGATAGGACTTGAAAGAGGAACTTCAAAAAATAACACTGAAGTCTTTTTGCCAAATGGTTCCTAAAAGTTATGAAAAAGAAAAGGAGAATACTACCTCTTACAAAATAGAACTCTCGTGAACAATGTATTAAAATGCTAAAAATTGCCTGAGCCCCCGGGTTCAATACCCGCCTGGGTAACTTGGCGAGACCTCATCTCTACAATAAAAAAATCAAAATGAGCCGGGCGTGGTAGTGCATGCCTGTAGTTCCAGCTACTCGGAAGGCTGAGGCGGAAGGATTGCTGGAGCCCAGCAGGTCGAGGCTGCAGTGACTGGGAGCAGCCACTGCACTCCAGTCTGGGTTACAGAGTGAGACTCCAACTCAAAAAAAAAACCAAAAATAAAATAAAATGCTAAAAACTGTAAATAAAGGTAATGGATGAACATGCATTTTTAAAACACACTTGTTGATTAATATTAGGCCCTGAATGCACATATTAAGTCTTTTATTGAGTGTTTTCTTTTCTTTTTTTTTTTTTTTTTGAGTTGGAGTCTCACTCTGTCACCCAGACTGAAGTGCAGTGGCCGCTCGCAGCCACCGCAGCCTCAACCTGCCGGACTCCGGCAATCCTTCCACCTGAGCCTTCCAAGTAGCTGGAATTACAGGCATGCGCTACCACACCCGGCTGATTTTTTTGTAGAGATGAGGTCTCACTGCCCAGGCGGGTCTCGAACCCGTGGGCTCAGGCAATCCACTCACCTCAGCCTCCCAAAGGCGCGGGATTACAGGCTGAGCCACTGAATCCGGCTATTGAGTGTTTTCTGTGTGATCTATCTAAACCTCACTTTTCTCATTTATAAAATATGAGAGATTTTGGTAGTATTTGTAGATTTAAATGAGTTAATATATATAAAGTGTGTACTATGGTAAGCACTTACCAAATTACAACTATTTTATTTGTCTCTTTTTACTTAAAGCAACCTTAGTTTTAGGTGATACTGAAGCTCATAGTAGTCAAATAACCTTTTTTGTTGTTGTTGTTGTTGTTGAGTTGGAGTCTCATTCTGTCACCCATGCTGGAGTACAGTGGAATGCTCTGCAGCACTGACCTACTGGGCTCAGGCGATCCTTCTGCCTTAGCCTTAGGTAGCAGAAACTACAGGTGCGGGCTACTATGCCTGGCTAATTTATTTATTTATTTATTGTAGAAACGAGGTGTCATCAAGTTGCCCAGGCTGTTCTTGAACAGGTGGGCTCAGGCAATCCCCTTCACCTCTAAAATTGCTGGGATTACAGTCTTGAACCACCGTACCTGGCCAAATAACTTTTACCAAAGGTAGCAAAGTAGGATTTAAACTTATGGCCATATGATACCAAAGTCTGTGTTCCTAACCACTATAAGTACATATGCTACCTTGTATTATTAATGCAGTTTATATTTCTCCTGACCTTAATAATTTATTGATAATACTTATTTTTCTATATTAATATAGTTAATCCACTAAAATTAATGAGATTTATTGAGTACAGTAGTACCATTTATGGAGAATTAGAAAATTACGGTGTTTACTAAGGGAAACTCTTCTACTCTAGGTATAAACCCAGAGAAATGAAAAAAATATGTTTACCCTGCGGGTTCAAGACCCGCCTCGGCAGCGAGACCTCATCTCTACAATAAATCAAAAAATCAGCCGGGCGTGGTAGCGCATGCCTGTAGTTCCGGCTACTTAGAAGGCTGAGGCGGAAGGATTGCCGGAGCCCAGCAGGTCGAGGCTGCGGTGGCGGGGAGCGGCCACTGCACTCCAGTCTGGGTGACAGAGTGAGACTCCAACTCAGAAAAATATATATATATGTTTACATAAAAACCTATATATTAATGACCATAGCAGCATTATGCATAATAGCCAAAAATAGAAACAACCTCTCAGCTGATGAATGGATAAACATAACGTGACAATGGAATATTATTCCACGATCAGAAGCAGTAAAGTATTAAATGCCACAACTTAGCTGAACCTTGAAAACATACTAAGTGAAAGAAGCCAAACTGTATGGCACTGTTGATATGAACTGTCCAGAATAGGAAAATCCATAGAGAGAAATTGTATTAGTGGTTGCCACAGGCTGAGGAGAAGGGCAGTGGGAGTCACTGCTAGTAGGTACAGAGTTTTTTGGGAATTTAATGAAAATGTTCTGGAATTAATAGTGGTGATGGTTGCAAACTTTGCAAATATATTAAAAACCACTGAATGGTACACTTTAAGCTGTTAATTTCACGGTTTATGAATTATCTCAATTTATTTATTTTTAAATTTTACTTATTCTTTTTGAGTTGGAGTCTCACTGTTGCCCAGGCTGGAGTATAGTGGCACGCTCACAGCCACCACAGCCTTGACCTGCTGGGCTCAGGCGATCCTTCTGCCTCAGCCTTTCAAGTACCTGGAACTACGGGTGCACATCCCCATGCCTAGCTAATTTTTTGATTTATTGTAGAGACAAGCTTTCGCCAAGTTTCCCAGTCTGGTCTTGAACCCTGGGCTCAGGCATTCCTCTTACCTTAGCCTCTGAAAGTACTGGGATTACAGACGTGAGCTACTGCACCCAGCTGAATTATTTCAATTTTAAAAAGGAATAGGGAGGCTTTTAGTTTTTGGACCTCAGCCTTGCTACTTGTTAGCTATAACTTGCCCAAGTTAACTTTTCATTGCCTCAAGTTTTCTTACCTGTAAAATATGTTTAATAGTTGTACACTCTTCACAGGATTGTTGTAAAAATCACACATAAAGGTTCGTAGCATAGTGTCTTGCAAACAGGAAGCCCTTGTAAATGTTAGCTGTTACTCAATGAGTATTAATATTTCCAGTTTCAGCATGACCAAACATTGGCAATTCTGATGGACTTTTATAAGAATTTTGTGTAGGTTGGGCTCGGTGTCTCAGCTTGTAATCCCAGCAATTTGGGAGGCCGAGGTGAGTGGACTGCCAGAGCCTGCGGGTTCAGGACCAGCCCAGGCAACTTGACAAGACCTAGTCTCTACAATAAATCAAAAATTAGCCATGTGTGATATCATGCTCCTGTAGTTCTGGCTACTTGGAAGGCTGAGGTGGAAGGATCACTGGAGCCCAGCAAGTTGATACTGAGGTGGCCGTGAGCATACCACTGCACTCCAGCCTGGGTGACAGAATGAGACTCCAACTCAGAAAGAATCTTGTGTAAAATGTTTAATATTTGGTACCTGGAATCTAACTTTTGATTTATATATGAAATACAAATAAAATGTTGCTTTGAAGTATTAACCTTTCACACTTTTACACGTGTGTTATTTATGCATACCGATCTAAACACCTGTATGCTTCACTTTTAAACTTATATTTAGCCTGAAGTGCTTATTGACTAATGATAATGACTTTCTACATTGAAAACGTTTCATGATATTGTTTAATTGAAATGTAAAGAAATAGAATTAAAAGTATTTTACACCTGAGGCATTTTGTAATTCATTATTAAACTCTGCTTTCCAATTTTATTGATGATTTCACTGTCAGTTTAAAGTATATTTTTAATTGATACAGATTCAGCGTTTATTGGAAGCACAGTCTCTGAAGCCCTGTTCCCCTAAGACAACCACTGTTGAAGACACAGTGCAAGCTACAAGACAAACAGAGTTGGTTTCCATGGAAGCAGAGTCTTCCCCTGGCTTGCATGTGAGAAAAAGTGTTAGCATTGCTGTGAGCACAGGTAACTTCATTTTTTTTTTTAATTTGTAAGGAAATTTAAAAAATGCTTTCTAAATCTGCTTTTTGAATTTTTACATTCAAATTGGCACATAGTACAATAGGACCAAAACCAGTGTGATCAAAGTTTAACTTAAATCTCTGTGTAATTTACTTTTTTTTTTAAATTGGAGTTTCACTCTCATCCAAGATGGAGTGGGGTGGTACAATCATGGCTCACTGTAGCCTCGACCTCTTGGGTTCAAGTGATCCTTCTGCCTCAGCCTCCTAAGTAGCTGATACTTACAGGCACACATCATCATGCCTGGCTAATTTATTTTTATTTTTTGTGGAGATAAGATCTTGCTATGTTCCCTAGGCTGATCTCGAACTCCTAGCCTCAAGCAGTCCTCCTGCCTCGGCTTCCCAAAGAGCTGGGATTACAGGTGTGAGCCACCATACCTGGCTGTAATTTTGCTCGTTATGAATTAACTACACCTGAAAACAGATATGAAACTGCATAATATATGCTATTTGATTTTGCTACTTTTCTAGGCTAGACCCAATTCTAATGAGAAAAACCATCTTGGTTTGAGGGATCAGAGAGGATTGTTATATTATTGAGTCTGGTCCTTGAAAGGTATGTAGGATTTTCAGTAGAAGTTAAGTTGATGGGCAGAAGAACAGATTGGATAGAGAAAATAGTATGGGCTCAGTGATTGGTTTTGGTGGTGATAAGAATGAATAAGAAAGGTCACATAGGATACTGATGAGATTCATAGATAATTGGATGTAGCAGCAGTTGAGGAAGAATGAAAACTGAAGTTACTCCAGCTAACTGTATCCTGGATTGTCTCCTAAAGCAGAAAAAGGACATTAGTGGAAAATTTTGTAAAGTCCCAATAAAGCCTAGAGTTTGGTTAATAATGTATTATGTTGGTTTCTTTTTTTTTTTTTAATTTTTAAAAAAAATTTTTAAATTTTTTATTTTTTTGAGTTGGAGTCTCACTCTGTTGCCCAGACTGGAGTGCAGTGGCCGCTCCCGGCCACCGCAGCCTCGACCTGCTGGGCTCCAGCGATCCTTCCGCCTCAGCCTTCCAAGTAGCTAGAATTACAGGCGTGCACTACCACGCCCAGCTAATTTTTTTATTTATTGTAAAGATGAGGTCTCGCCTGCCCAGGCGGGTCTCGAACTCGTGGGCTCAGGCAATCCACTCACCTCAGCCTCCCAAAGGCGCGGGATTACAGGCTGAGCCACCAAGCCCAGCTATGTTGGTTTCTTGATTTTGACATATTGGTAATGTAAGATGTTAACATCAGGGGCAACTAGAAGCGGGGCATACAGGGACTCTATTATCTTAGCTGTAAATCTAGAATTTTACCGAAATTAAGTTTATTAATTTTAAGCCTAGAGGACGAGGAATGGTGGTAGCATTAAACAGAAGGAGGTAAGTTAGAGAAGGAGGAGAGAGGATGAAATCAGTCTAAATATCTGTTGAGACAGTAATGCTTAAGGAAATGTGGATAGAGAAACTTAAATGATAGAATAGGAGTGCAGGTAGGTTGATGGCATAGACCTGCAGATGCAGAAGCGACAAATGAAGATTTGAGGCTGGAGAATAAAAATTTAAGAGCGAAAATAAGGAAGGATGACGAAGTTCTATATTCCTTTTCTGAACCTGTATAATAGCTAAACTATCCATACAGAGGAGAGCCAGGAGGGAAGGTAGCAAGAATCATATGCACATTTGTAAGTCATATCAGGTACTATTCAGTATTAGTTAAAATTCTTTGACTGCAAGTAACATAAACCATTTTGAACTAATTTAAGGAAGGACAAGGAACTTACTGGAAGGGTATAGGGATATGTTTCCTAGAAACCAAGGCCAAGAATGGAGCTGGACTCAGGAAAAGGCTGTAACTAGAGACTGGAATACCATTAGGACTTTCCAGTTTTTCTACATGACTGTGCTTCTCAGTTCTGCATTCTGGCTTTCACTGCTTTTCTTTTTAAAATATGACTAACCTAGAGCTTGTGTTATATAAACTAAGTGTGTGTTACATGGTCGTAGTCACATATACAAACCATTTTACTGTCCCTCAGTCCCAGTTTCAAATTGCAGAGAACTTGAATGACCTGGTTCAGACTAGGTTTTCATCCCTGGGTTCAATGGGAAAGGGATTGAGAAACCCATAACAGGACCATATCTGCTAGAGTCCCACCTTTGTGGATTTCAGGGTTGATTGTTCCCAGGGAAAAGTGTGTGCTGTGTCTGTATAGTGGAGGGGTGATGGTGAAGGATCTTGTGGGTACAGTGAGTTAAGTAAACATGCCAAAAAAACACAGTATCCTATGTCCTCTTGTAAAATTCTGTATATATTGTACTGTAGTTGTTTATCATCTGTATCATTAGACTAAGCCTTTGGGACTTGGAACACGGCTTGCTCACTAATGTATCTTATTTTCTAACATGACTGAAACATAATCTGTGCTGAGTATATAATTAGTGGTTGAAGTAATTCACATGTTTGAATTGATAGTCTGAAATTTTTAAAACAAGTTTTCAAACATATATACAATTAGAGTATTTAAAACTTAATGGATTTATATATAGTTATTACTTATATGCAGAAAAATGAATTATTTATAGTCATTTGAACTAAATGATGTTTAGAAGCACACTTATTCTATAATGTGCATAACACCCTAAAGGTACATATTGATATGTATTCAAGAAAAGTAGCAGAACCTATGTACCTTGTTCAAAATTATCCCTTAAAAAAAAAGTAGTGAATACAAAATTAATTTGTTAAAAAAATAATTAACTTTTATTAACTTATTTTTATAAAATCACCCATGGAGACCCACAAAGTAAAAACCATCTTGACTAGGACTTACTTTATGGTTTGGATCATTTCCTTAAACTATTTTATATATAGCAGTATTGTCCAAGTTGCAGAATACATACAGCTCATGGTATAAAAGATGATTTAATGTATACAGATGAATATGTAGATGTACTTATTCTTGTAATGGAAAAGATTTAACAAGCACATCAAATCTACAATTTCACAGAAATGATGAGATTCAGCAAAAACAGTTAATTTACAGAAAAACAGTAAGCAAATAATAATACATGCAAATAGCTTTGAAAATAAAAGTGATTCATAAAAATTGAGAAACATTTGATTTTTAAATAGCTGCCTGATATTGCATATGTCTGATGCATCCCCAATATAGTCTCTTAAATACTATATTTAGAGATCAAAACCGAAGAACTTACGGATTTGTATTTTATATATTACCTCCTATTATTTGGAGCAGCAGTTTTTAACATACAGACCTCATCTCACAAACCATAGTCAGATCCTTAATGTATGAAGCAGATAACTTCGGAACCACTCCTCTTGAAGAGGCAGGGCACAGAATGTCCCTATTCCCTTTGCCCCTCACCTCCCAGTTTTTTTTATTTTTACCTTTCACCTACTTCTTTGTGGCATTTCTGAGAAAATGACCTAAACACAGCCCTAATTAGTTGTGTTAACGATAATATAGCTCTCCCCCGACTTTTTTTTGTTTTTGAATTGGAGTCTCACTCCATTGCCCAGGCTGGAGTGCAGTGGCACGCTCACGGCCACCCCAGCGTTGAGCTGCTGGGCTCAGGCGATCCTTCTGTCTCAGCCTTCCAAGTAGCCAGAACTACAGGTGCATGCTACCACGCCCGGCTAATTTTTTTGTTGTTAATTGTAGAGATGAGGTCTCGCAAAGCTGCCCAGGCTCTTCTCAAATGCATAGGCTCAGACAATCCCCTCACCTCAGCCTCTCAAAGTACTGGGATTACAGGTTTGAGCCACTGCACCCAGCCACCTTTTTTTTTTTTTTTGGAGTATGAGTCTCACTCTGTCACCCAGGCTGGAGTATCATGGCACGCTCATGGCCACCGCAGCCTTGACCTGCTGGGCTCAGATGATTCTTGCACCTCAGCCTTCCAAGTAGCAGGAACCACAGACCTGGCTAATTTAAAAATTTATTGCATATCCAAATTGCCCAGGCTGGTCTCAGACCCATGGGCTCAAACCTCTGGGCTCAGGCAGTCCTCTGCTTCCAGCTCCCAAAGTTCTGGAATTACAGGTGTGAGCCACTCCGCCTAGCATATAGCTATTTTTAAGGAAGGTTTGTCAGAGTATATATTATAGTTGAATATTTGTTTCAGTAACTGTAAAATTATTTAACCTCTAGGTGCTAGCTTGTTTTGGAATGCAGCGGGTGATGATCAAGAGCTAAAGCAAGATGATACCAAGATTTCCAGTGAGGATATGAATTTTTCTGTTGATATTAATAATGAAGTCACAAGTCCTCCAGGTAGTGCATCTTCATTAAAAGCAGTTGATATTCCCAGTTTTGAAGAGAGCAACATTGCTATGGAAGAATTTAATCAGCCACTTTCTGTATCCAGGTGAGGCTAGTTTGATTCAATATTTCATCCTACTTTTTCCAAAACAAATTATTTTTAATGGGCAAACAATAATTGTATGTATTTATGGGGTACAATGTGATGTTTTGATACATGTTTACAAGGTAGAGACATTAAATCAGACTAACAAATCTATTACCTTACATATTTAACATTTTTTTGTGGTGAAAACATTTTATACTTCTTTTAGCAGTTTTGAAATGTATAATGCTTTATTATTATAGTCACCATTCTATGCAACCTTTTTACTTTTTGAATTCTAGTTCTTTTTGGTCTTCTACCTTTCTCTAAACGGTATTTTCTTTTTTATTTTTACTTGGTGTGGTTTCTATGTAGCTGACAACTCTGAGCCTTCTAGAATCATTCCCAGATGTCATTCATTGGATATGTTAACAGTCTGGCTGAATCAGATATCATTCATTGGATATGTTAACAGTCTGGCTGAGTCAGAACATCTGAAGAAAACTTCAGAAGTACATATGCTCAAGCATCATTCTGTAGTTTCTGATAATACTAGATTCCACATGAAGACAGGGCCCAGAATTTTAAAAAATTTTTAGGAGCCTCCACATTACAATTATATGCAAAAGAATCTTTGGGCCAGGTGTGGTAGCTCACACCTATAATCCCAGCACTTTGGGAGGCGGAGGCAGGAAGATTGCTTGAGGCCAAGAGTCAACATAGTAAGACTGTCTCTCAATATTTAAAAAATAAGAGTCTTTATTTTATTTTTGAGAGATACGACCTGATTTCTGTTTGAAGTGCTACCTGAGATTGGCTTCAAATTCATCTAGTGGGAGAATGAAATGGCTAGGGGTATACATGAGATAAGATTGATTGTGGGTTGGTAATTTTTGAATTGGATTATATATAATTCTCTCTTGTGTTTGAAATTTTCATTATGAGACTTTTTCTTTTTTAAAAAGAGGATTCCAAAGTAATTCAGATCATCAGCAAATTTGGAAACATTTGACAGATACTCTTTGAGCGTCTGATATGTGCTATCACAGAACTAGACACTTGAGATAAAGCAGTATGTTAGACAAAGCTCCTAACTTTAACCACATAAGCTGCAAATAATATAATTTCATATAGTGGCAACTGCTCTGAAAAATAAACCAGGGTTTATTTTAAAGTGGAGTATTGGTAGGATGGTAGCAAGTAACTACACTAAGGACAGCGAAGGAAGCCATCTCTGAGGGGTTGATATCTGAGCCATGAGATAAATG
Source organism: Cephalopachus bancanus (assembly GCA_027257055.1). Classification (NCBI taxonomy): domain Eukaryota; kingdom Metazoa; phylum Chordata; class Mammalia; order Primates; family Tarsiidae; genus Cephalopachus; species Cephalopachus bancanus. The sequence continues at coordinate 1,075,797 of JAPVLO010000396.1, forward strand.
ATGAGAAGGAGCCAGTCACAAGAGTATCTGGGGAAAGTACTCCAGTGGACAAAATGGCAAGGGTAGAGACCCTGAGGTATGTGCAAGCTTTGCAGTTTCAGAAACAAGCAGGAAAACGAATGTGGTTGGACATAGTGACTGAGGGGGGGAGTATAGGAAATGACTTCAGAGATATAGGCAGGAGCCAAACTAGGTAGGGCTTTGTAGGATAGAGAAAAGAGTTTTGAATTTATTCCGTGTTCATTAAAGCCACTGGAGGATTTTAGACAATGGAGTGATATGATCTGATTTTCATTTTTTGAAGGCCATTCTAGTTGTTTTGTGGAGAACTAAAGGGCATTAAGAATGGAAATTGGGATACTGGTTAGTAAGACTAAAGACCAGGTGAGAGGAACGTGCTTTGGACTTGTGGTAGAGATGGTGGAGGGGATCAGGTATAGGGTAAATTTTGAAGATAAAAGAATAAGCCAACTATAAAACAGCTCGGGATAGTGTCACATCAAACAGTTTAAGGAAGTGAGCTTGAAGCTTGAGACCAGGCTGGGCAACACAGTGAGACTTTATTACTAAAAAAAATTTTTTTTTAATTACCTGGACATGATGGTGCATGCCTGTAGTCCTAGCTACTCGGGAGGCTGAGGCAGGAGGAGGATCGCTTGAGGATGCAGTAAGCTATAATGACACTGCATTCCAGCTTTGGCAACAGAGTGAGACCCCATCTCTCTCAAAAAATAAAATAGAGGTGAACTTGCTGGTGAGGTGGCATGAGGCAAGCAGACTATTACTTTTTTGATAATATTTGACATCTTGAATTATTCTGATTACAATAGTAATTAAAACAATAAACACGAGTTTCAGAAAACTATCTCCTTTAGTATAGTATATGCTGTAATCATTCAGTTCAATTAAGTACTCATTGTATGTACCGCAATATATTGAAAAGATCTTTTGTGCATGTTAGATTGAGTACCTTCAGGATAGGGATCATTTCTGTATCTTTAGAACTTGACTCAGGGTCTGGTTCCCAATGTTAGCTTCTTTACAAATGTTTACTGATAAGAAAAGCAATTTGGAGTGTGCCACAGAGTGAGCCCACAGTTTATTTGGAATGACTGTAGAAACTGAGGACAGAGAGGAAACAACTATGGTTATTCTTATTTATCTTCCTTAATTTAATTCTATAAACCACAGGCTACTTTCTAGAATTATAGGGGTTTTCATGTTAGAATGTTAAAAATATCCAGTTTGTTGTGGTTTTTAACTTCAGAAACAGATCTGAGTTGATAAAACAAAGTTAATTGCTTTTTCAGAGCAATTAATTAGCTCCATTGATTCAAACACATAACTAGCTATAAAGCTAATCTTTGTTCAGCAGAATGTATTGATTTAGAGTACATACTGTCTCTAATGTTGTCCATGGTGGTTTTGGTGCTTCTGTAGGATCCTGCTCAAATATCTGGTTTGATTTCATGCTGAGGTTACCCCTGCTGAGTATTCATAGACGATAACTAACTACCTGGGCTCCCGGTCTACCTTGAACATCTTATTGGATCAATCTTTCTGATGTTGAAGCAGTCTGTGAAAGATAAATTCATTTGCTTGCAGCTTATTTGGTTATTGATTGCTTTTTCCCAGTAGTGAGTAGTGGTATGAGTATTTACAGAGATTTTCTGTTAAAATTATCTTCATTTTTTTAAATTTTATTTTTGAGTTGGGGTCTTACTCTGTTGCCTAGGCTGGAGTGCAGTGGCACAATCACGGCTTACCACAGCCTTAGCCTCCTGAGCTCAGATGATCCTTCTACCTCTGTCTCCCAAGTAGTTGTGACTGCAGGCGCATGTCACCATGCCTGGCTAATTTTTTTGTTTGTTGTATAGATAAGGTCTCACTCTGTTGCCCAGGCTGGTCTTGAACTCTTGGACTCAGCTTCCCCAAGTACTGGGATTACAGATGTGAGCCACCATGCCCGGCCTATGATCTTTATTTTTCTTTAGAAGCCATGCTTTGGATATACCTAATAATACTTAGCATCTTTTAAAAGTTTGTGTTAAATCTTTTGAGGTTTGAAATCTTTAATATTTTGGTTCTGTTCTTTCAGTTTTTGTTTTGGCTTCCCAGGTTATACACCAAGAGAGATATTTTTAAATCCTTGAACATACAGTATAGCAGAGTGATTAGGGGCATGGGTTCTGGTATCAGACTGCCTAGTTCTGAATCACAGCAGTCTGACCTTGGGCAGTTCTTGCAATCTCTTTGTAACTCTGTTTTCTCATCTATAAAATGGGAATAATAAAAGTGCCTATTTCATAAGATTGTTGTGAGATTGAAGTGAGTTTATACAGAGGGTGCCAAAAAATGTACACACATCTTAAGAAAGGAAAAAACTATTAAAATTGTACTACTCAATGTATATCAATAACAAAAGATGAATACAAGTCACATTTGACTTTTGCAATTACAAGAGGTGCTCAGTGGTTACCACTAGTACACAGACACTTTTGATTAAGGCAAACTAAAAGTAATACATAGATAACATCTCTTAAAATGTACATACTTTTTTTTGGCACCCTCAGTTTATATAAAGCACTTAGAACAGTGTCTTAGTACCTAATAACTGCTATCATTTAGCTAAAACTGGAATAAGGCAAACTTAGTGACTGACATGGACCTTCTTTGAAAATAAAGTGTTTTGCAAATATTTTTGTACAACAAAGTCCTGCTCAATGCAAGTTTTTTTTTTTTTAATTTTGTAATTATAGAGATGTGAGGTACAAGTGAGTGTTAACTACATAGTAGACTGAAAGCAGGTGAAGTTTGGACTTCTAACTGGCCCTCATTCCACCTGGTAGTAGACCAGGTACCTTTCGTGTTGTCATGTGCCCCTCACCCTCCTTCCCCCTCCCTCTCTTCCTGAGCATTTCCCAGCAGATGCTGATCCCTCCCTTGTGCTAATGACTCTTGTTCAGAAACCACTTATAAGTGAGAACATGTAGTATTCAGTTCTTTGTTTCTGTGATACATCACTTAGCTCCATCCATTTTGTGATACATTTTGTGATCCATTCTGTGGTACATCACTTAGCTCCATCCATTTTGCTACAAAGTCCATGATTTTGTTCTTTATGTCAGTGAAATACTCCATCGTGTATATGTACCACATTTTCTTTATCCAGTCCACTTTCAATGGGCAGCAGGATTGGTTCCATGTTTTTGCTATTGTGAATAGTGCGGCAAATAAACATGCGTATGCAGGTGTCTTTTTTGTAGAGTGATGTGTGTTTCTCCAGGTATCTTCATTGGAAGATCAATGTTTAGTTCTTCTAGGAATCACCATACTGTTTTCCATAGAGGTTTAACTAACTTGCACTCCCACCAACAGTGTAGAAGCATTCTCTTTTCTCCACACCTGTGACAGCATCTGTTGGTTTTTTTTTTTTTTTTTTTTGAATTGGAGTCTCACCCCGTCGCCCAGACTGGAGTGCAGTGGCCGCTCCCGGCCACCACAGCCTCGACCTGCTGGGCTCCAGCGATCCTTCTGTCTCAGCCTTCCAAGTAGCTGGAACTATAGATGCGCGCTACCACACCCGGCTAATTTTTTGATTTATTGAAGAGATGAGGTCTCGCCAAGTTGCCCAGGCGGGTCTTGAACCCACGGACTCAGGCAATCCACTCACCTCAGCCTCCCAAAGCGTGAGATTACAGGCTGAGCCACCGAGCCCGGCCTGGTTTTTGACTTAATAGCCTTACCAGAGTTAGGTGGTATCTCATTGTGGTTTTGGTTTGCATCTCTCTGATGATTAATGAAGCTGGGTATTTTTTCATGTGTCTGTTGGTTGCTTGTATGTCATCTTTTGAGAAGCGTCTCTTCATGTCCATTGCCCACTTTTTTAATGGGGTTGTTTTTTCCCTTTTACTTCATTTGGGTTCCTTGTAGATCTGGATATTAGTCATTTGTCAAGTTTTTTTAAAGAGCCATAAAATTTCTAAAGGTTGGATTTATGCTTCTTCATTTGAGTGTTTCATTAAAGTGAAATTAGTTAAAATGGTTGAAGATAAAGGTACAGTGTGATGTCTGGGACAGGGAAGAAGCAGCAATATATACTGTTCTGGGCATTTTGTATCTCTGTTAATCCTGTCTCATTTTTTTCAAGCCAAGGAAGTAGATACTGTTTTCTCTGTTTTGTAGATGAGGAAACTGAGGCCCAGAGAGATACAGTAATTTTCCCAAGACATAATGAACACACAGATAACTGTAATATAAATGAGAATATATGCAACATAAGACATGCAAAGAAGGTGATAATGGGGGTTAAAAAAACGAGAACATATTCAGTTAGGGTTTTAGAACAATGACACAGAAAAAGCATACTTTTAAAATGACTCTTGAAGAGTGGATAGGATTTTAACTAGAGAAAAGGCAGTTAAAAGGCCAATTAACGGTAGTAGGGCAGTACTTCTTGACTCCATAGCATTTAAAAATAAGATAAATTCAGAACCTTTGCCTGTTCAGAATCTCCAGGGGAAGAAATATAAAGTTATTTTATTTATTTATTTATTTTTTGAGTTGGAGTCTCACTCTGTTGCCCAGACTGGAGTGCAGTGGCCGCTCCCGGTCACCGCAGCCTCGACCTGCTGGGCTCCAGCGATCCTCCCGCCTCAGCCTTCCAAATAGCCAGATTTACAGGCATGCGCTACCACGCCCGGCTGATTTTTTGATTTATTGTAGAGATGAGATCTCGCCAAGTTGCTCAGGTGGGTCTCGAACCTGCGAACTCAGGCAATCCACTCACCTCAGCCTCCCAAAGGCGCGGGATTACAGGCTGAGCCACCAAGCCCAGCTTATTTTATTTTTTTGAGTAGGAGTCTTACTCTGTTGCCCAGGCTGGAGTGCAATGGTATATTCACTGCCACCATAGCCTCTACCTGCAGGGCTCAGGTAATCCTTCGCCTCAGCCTTCTGAGTAGGTGAAACCGCAGGTGCCTGCCACCATGCCCGGCTAATTTTGTTATTTATTGTAGAGACAAGGCCTCACCAAGTTGCCCAGGCTGGTCTTAAACCCCTGGAATCTGGTAATCCTCTTGCCTCCACCTTTCAGTGTGCTGAGATTACAGGCGTGAGCCACCATGCCCAGCAACAATTATGTTTTTTTGGTTTTTTTTTGAGTTGGAGTCTCACTCTGTCGCCCAGACTGGAGTGCAGTGGCTGCTCCCGGCCACCGCAGCCTCGACCTGCTGGGCTCCGGCGATCCTTCCACCTCAGCCTTCCGAGTAGCCAGAATTACAGGCATGCGCTACCATGCCCGGCTCATTTTTTGGTTTATTGTAGAGATGAGGTCTCGCTGCCCAGGGAGGTCTTGAACCCGCGGGCTCAGGCAATTCACTCACCTCAGCCTCCCAAAGGCGCGGGATTACAGGCTGAGCCACCGAGCCGGGCCAATTATGTTTTTTTAAAACTTTACAAACAATATTGATGAGCAGACAAGACTGAGAACCAGCCGAACTCGGTGGCTCAGCCTGTAATCCCGCGCCTTTGGGAGACTGAGGTGAGTGGATTGCCTGAGCCTGCGGGTTCGAGACCCGCCTGGGCAACTTGGCAAGACCTCATCTCTACAATAAAATAAAAAATGAGCTGGGCGTGGTAGCGCGTGCCTGTAGTTCCAGCTACTTGGAAGGCTGAGGCAGAAGGATCGCCAGAACCCAGCAGGTTGAGGCTGCGGTGGTCGGGAGCGGCCACTGCACTCCAGTCTGTGCGACAGAGTGAAACTCCAACTCAAAAAAAAAAAAAGATTGAGAACCACCGCACTGCAAACAGAAAATATATGGGCTGAATTCAGAGTACTAAGAATCTAGTTTGTTCACAATATAGATTGATAATGGGGCATTGTTAGAGATTGGTTGAAAAGCAAAGTTGGCTTCCAAATTTCAGAGAACATTTTCAGAATCAGAAGTTGGGTTTATTTTAATAGATCATTAAAAGTTTTTGTTATTATTGTAAAAACATGTAATATTAAATTTATCATCTTAATCATTTTTAAGTGTACAGTTTAGTAGTGTTAAGTATATTCATGTTGTTGTGAAACAGGTCTCCAGAACTTTTTCATCTTGCAGATTTGAAATTTTATACTTTATACTCATTGAACAGCTCCCCTTTTTCTTGTTCCCCAGCCCCTGGCAACCACCATTTCACTTTCTGTTTTTATGACTTTGAATACTTTAGATACTGCATATAAGTAGAATCATGCAGTATTTGTCTTTTTGTGGCTGCCTTATTTCACTTAGCATAATGTCTTTAAGGTTCATTAATATTGTCGCATATGACTGCATTTCCTTTCCTTTTAAGGCTGAGTAATTGTTTTTGTTTTAAATAGAGTTGGTCTCACTGTGTTACCTGGGTTGTAGTACAGTGTTGCAGTCATAACTTACTGCAACCTCAAACTCCTGGATTCAAATGATCCTCCCACCTCAACCTTCGAGTAGCTAGGACTGTAGGTGTGTGCCACCTTGCCCTGCTAATTCAAAAGGTTTTCTGTTTTGTTTTTTCAGAGACTAGTGTCACTATGTTACCCAGACATCTGATCTAGAACTCCTTGGCCTCAAGTGATCCTCTAGTCTCAGTCTTCCAAAGTGCTAGGATTACAGGAATGAGCCACCGTGCCAGGCCTATATTTCATTTTACACACACACACATGCACATTTTCTTTATCTATTCATATTTGGATTGCTTCTAACTCTTGACTGTTGTGAATAGTGTTGCTGTGGGTTTGCAAATATCTCTTTAAACTCCTGCTTTCGATTATTTTGGATGTATACCCAGAGGTAGAATTCCTAGATCATATGGTAGTTCTTTTTTTAACTTTTTAAGGAAAATTTATACTGTTTTCCATAGCGGTTGCTCTATTTTGCATTCCCTCCAACAGTGCATAGAATTTCTAGCTTCTTCACCTCCTTGCCATCCCTTGTTATTTTCTGTTTTATTGATAGTAGCCATTCTAGTGAGTGAGTGGTGTTACCTCATTATGGGTTTGATTTGCACTTCTCTGATTGGTGATTATTGAGCATCTTCTCTCTCTCTCTCTCTCTCTGTCTCTTTTTCTCTCTTTCACACACACACACACACACACACACACACATACACACCTTTTTTTGAGACATGTCTATGCAGATTATTTGCCCATTTTTAAGTAGGGTTATTTAATTTTCTTTCTTTTTTTTTTGAGACAGAGTCCACTCTGTCACCCAGAGTGGTGGGTGCACCAGTCATGACTACTGCACCTTTGACCTGCTGGGCTCAGGTGATCCTTCTACTTTAGCCTTCCAAGTAGCTGGAACTATAGGCAAATGTCATCTGGCTAATTTTTTAAAAAAAGTATTGTAGTGACAGGATCTCGCCAAGTTGCCCAGGCTGGTCTTGAACCCCTGGGCTCAGGCAGTTCTCTCACCTCCACCTCCCAAAGTGCTGGGAATATAGGCATGAGCCACCACGCCCAGCAGTCAGGTTATTTAATTTTTTATTGTTGAGTTGTTGGAGTTCTTTATGTAGTCTGAGTATTAACCCCTTACCATATATAAGATTTGCGAATATTTTCTCCTGTAAGGTTGTTTTTTTGTTTTGTTTTGTTTTGTTTGAGTTGGAGTCTCACTCTGTCGCCCAGACTCTAGAGTGCAGTGGCCGCTCCCGGCCACTGCAGCCTCGACCTGCTGGGCTCCAGCGATCCTTCTGCCTCAGCCTTCCAAGTAGCCGGAATTACAGGTGCATGCTACCACGCTCGGCTAATTTTTTGATTTATTGTAGAGATGAGGTCTCGCCTGCCCAGGCGGGTCCCGAACCCGCGGGCTCAGGCAATCCACTCACCTCAGCCTCCCAAAGGTACGGGATTACAGGCTGAGCCACCTAGCCTGGCTAGGTTGTTTTTTTAAGGCACTTTTTCTCTGTATATAAGATTTAATTCTTGATATCTAGTTTGGATACTAAAGGAAATTATGCAGTGTAATTTCACTGAAATTTTTTTTGAGATTAGAATAAATTCACTTTTGTCTTTACTGATTTAAACACAGTTTCATTTTCAGGAAGGAGGTGGACTGGCTGACTTGGAGAGCTTTCTGATTTTAAGACCAGTGTGTCTTTGTATCTGAAATACCAAATGGTGATTATAATGATCTCTATTTGTAAATTTTATTTTTTTTAATTAGCAATAAATAAACCCCTTGAGGAAGATACTTTGAAACTCTTCAAATATCCCCTTCTCAAACTTTTTTCCACTGACTTTGGTATCCATGTACAGATCTTGCCTTCTCACTACTACTATAGTGTTTTCCCAATGATGATTTTATCTTCCTCATTCCTTCTACCTTCACAAATTGGAAATTATTCTGTAAGGAATAAAGCTATTTCTTCTCTTCTATTTATTCATTTAGTTAATGATAGTATGGACTCCTGGATATTTCTTTTATTCTGTGATTTATAATCCAGTACAATCATTATTTTGTTGGCTCCATTTGTTCTAGTTTTGACCATTGGAAGCTCTTTCAGATTGACTTCTGTTTACTTTAGACAGGCCCCCATCCTTTTTGGAGCATGTTTCTTAATTTCTGGCACCACAAGATGTTCCAGATTCTTTTTTTTTTTTAAATTCAGAGGACAGAAAAGCTCCCACAGTGGGAGGGGACCCAAAAGGGTTGCCTGTTCCAGGTTCTTATATTTTCCCTGCTCTGGCATGGAAACAACCATAGAAACCAGGAGCTCTGGTACCAGAAAATGGAATTTAGAAATCAAGATCTGGGCACTAGGTATGCTCATTGTTACTGTTGTTTATATGTTTCTGGGCTGTCTTAGCAGTCAGAAATATATGGTATGTCAATGTTGTTTTAGTTTTCATTTTTAAATTACACAGTATATGAGTCTGAACACTGTTTCACGAGAGGGGTCATTTTATATCTTTGTGAATTGGCTAACTATATATTTTACTATTTAAAAATAGGTTTTTAGGTTCCTTGCCTTAGGGTTTTCTTTTAAATTTTTTTGAGACATAATCTTGCTGTGTTGCCCAGGCTGGACTCAAACTCCTGGGCTCAAGCAGTCCTCCTGCCTCAGCCTCCCAAATAGTTGGGACTATAGAATTTGCCCTCAGTTTTTAAAGTATTCTTCATGTATCAGAGATGCTAGCTCCTTGTGATATATAGTGTAAATATTTTCTCCTGGTTTGTCAGTTGTCTTTTGGCTTTGTTTATGATGTTCTTTGCCATGTAAAATTATTTTATGCAGTCATAGTTATTGGTCTTTTCTTAGAATTATATCTTGACTGGTGTTTTATACAGATTCAATTCAGCTAATTTTATTGAGCATATCAGATACCAAATGTGTGCTTGGCGTTTCATATCAAGTTAAAATCAAACAATGTAGAGAAATTGTACATAACCTAAGTTTTAAAGATGAAGTATGGTTAGAAAAATCATAGTGTCTATAAAATGAAAATAAAAACCAATATATTTGTATATACCCTGCTAATTTTTTTATGTTTTGTAGAGACAAAGTCTTGTTATGTTGCCTGGGCTAGTTTCAAACTCCTGGACTCACACAGTCTTCCTGCCTCAACCTCCCAATGTGCTGAGATTACAGGCTTGAGCTACCACACCTGGCAAAATGAAATATTATAACGATTAAAACTTGTTTTTAAGGTTTCGTAATGAAATGGGACAATGATCATGATATAGGGTTTAAAAAAGCAGCTTCCAAAAGTTTTTATTATATGGTACAGTTTTTCAGAGAAAACATATGTCATCTATAGGAAAAAGTACAGTTGGAAATACTCTACAATGATTCTCTAGCAGTGGTTCTCTCTAGGTAGTAAAATTATCTATGACTTTAATTTCTTCATACTTGGTAGGTTAGTTGCCTAACCTCTCTGTGTCTCAATTTCTTCACCTGTCAAGTGGAGGTAATATATAATATCTATCTCATAGATTTTTTTTGGTAAAGATTCTAAAAGGTGATGCCTGACCCATAATGGCCCATAATAAGCCTTCTACTAGCTGATATTGATTATTATAACTTTTTTTAAAAACAAGAACCACAGATTACTATTCTGACAAGTACTATGATTTTAATACTGCTTTTTCTAGTTATTTAAAAATGTTTTCTTTTCTAATTTTGAAAGTACTCATTTTATAAAAGTAAAAAGATGTTTAACCATAAAGAAGAAAAGGAATACCACCAAGTTTATAATGTGATTATAAATGGTAGCTTATAAACTTATTTGACAAGGATCTTGACTATTTTGTTTTCAATTTTATTTTTAAAATTATCTGTATTTATCATTCACAACATGATGCACACATTATGTAATGGTTAAATCTAGCCAGTCAACAAATGCAACTCACATAGTCACCTCTCCTATGGTGAGAACACTCAATATCTACTCTCCCCAGCATTTCTCAAGAATAAGATATATTATCATTAACCATAGTCACCATGCTGTACAGTAGATCTCTTGGACTTATTCCTCCTATCTGTGAATATATATTTTTTGACCAACATCTCTCGATTCAGCGTCCCCCAACCACCACAGCCTGGTAACCATCATGCACTCTCCTCCTATGGGATCAACTTTTTAAAATATTGCATGAGTGAGATCATGCAGTATTTGTCTTTCTGTGCCTGACTTATTTCATTTAACATAATGTCCTCCAAATTCATCCTTATTGTCATTAATGGCAGGCTTCCTTCCTTTTTTATTGCTATATGGTATTCCAATGTATGTATACTATGTCTTCTTTATTCATTTATCTGTTGATGAATACTTAGGTTGATTCCATATTTTGACAACTGTGAATAGAGCTACAGTAAACATGGGGGTGGGATGTCTCTTCAACATACTGATTTTACTTCCTTTTGATATATGATGGGGGATCCAAACAAATCCGGAATTTATCTATAAAACATGTGTATTTATTCTTACACATTTAAACTTCAGTTCTCTTTAAAGTACTCTCAGTTTGATGCAATACACCTATTGAGACCTTTTCCACTGCTCAAAACAATTTTTGAACTTGTCAATTTTGATGCCTTTTAGTGCTTCAGCTGTTTTTTGTTTCACCTCTTCCACATCAGCAAAATGTTTCTCTTTGAGGACTTTTTTCATCCAGGGAAACCAAAAAACGTAGTTTGGGGCAAGATCAGGTGAATAGGGAGGGTGGGACATAGGGGTCATGCTGGTTTGGGTCAAAAACTGCCGAACACTCAGTGTGGTGTGAACAGGTGTGCTCATAAATCACCCATCATGAAATTGGCAAATGTGTTGAAAGAATCTCCAAAAAATAATTCGCTGAAGCCAAACACAGCCTTTCACAACAATGCCAGCTGGTACACTGATGCCAATGGTTCCTAGAACACTTACCTAATGGGGAAAACCTGTATTACAAGGGGCCTGCCCTTTACAAAGATAATTCTGTTATTGTTATTATTTTTGGAGGGAATTTCCTCTCATACCCAGTAGTAGGACTGCTAGAGCATATGGTAGTTCTAGTTTTAATATTTTGAGAAACCTCCATACTGTTTTCCATAATGGTTGTTCTAACTTACATTCTCATTGATGAAGTGCAGGGATTTCTTTTTTTAATTTTATTTTAAAGATGTGGGGTACAATTCAAGATTATGTATACAAGTGATCATCATACAGGTAAAGTTTGGGCCCCTTTTCTTTACTATTATTTTAAAACTTGAAGTGAACAAATAACATTATCTTACGTTTTCAGGTACTCTAAAAATTTCCATTGCGTCAAGTTCAGGATAAATCAACAGGTTTTTTCAACCTTCAAAGCTGTCTTTAGTTTATATGCAGCTTGTCAAGATGGGGTGTTTATATAATATCACTAAGAGCTGAAAATACAAGCCAGATTCTGCTTGAGTCTTTTTTTTTTCTTCCCTCCCTCTCAGTTTAAACCCCACCCCCTAAAGTCTTAATCCTTTCTTTTTTTTTTTTTTTTTTTTTTTTGAGTTGGAGTCTCACTCTGTCACCCAGACTGTAGTGCAGTGGCCGCTCCCGGCCACCGCAGCCTTGACCTGCTGGGCTCCAGCGATCCTTCCGCCTCAGCCTTCCAAGTAGCTGGAACTACAGGCGTGCTACCACGCCCAGCTAATTTTTGATTTATTGTAGAGATGAGGTCTCGCCAAGTTGCCCAGGCGGGTCTTGAACCCGTGGGCTCAGGCATTCCACTCACCTCAGCCTCCCAAAGGCACGGGATTACAGGCTGAGCCACCAAGCCCAGCAATCCTTTCTTTTTTTTTTTTTTTTTTTTTTGAGTTGGAGTCTCACTCAGTCGCCCAGACTGGAGTGCAGTGGCCGCTCCCGGCCACCGCAGCCTCGCCTGCTGGACTCCGGCGATCCTTCCGCCTCAGCCTTCCAAGTAGCCGGAATTACAGGCATGCGCTACCTTGCCCGGGCTCATTTTTTGATTTATTGTAGAGATGAGGTCTCGCTTGCCCAGGCGGGTCTCGAACCCACGGGCTCAGGCAATCCACTCACCTCAGCCTCCCAAAGGCGCGGGATTACAGGCTGAGCCACCGAGCCCGGCTAATCCTTTCTTTCAAAGCTACTACATTTCACATGTGTTGTTACTTTGATTCACGCTTACCTTATATATCCTTTCAAGCAGCTCTTCTCCAGCTGTGAGAAAAGAACCTGGTGTACCTCTGTTCTTTCCGAATGGCCTGCTGGCAGAGAGTGTAAGCATGTGCTTACAGACTGGACCAACAGAGGGTGCCAGTAACAGCCCTGAAACTTCAGGGGAACTGAAAATTGAGCAAGTAGTGCAACCCTTCCCTCATCAGCCACCAGATAACCAGAAAATTTACCAGGATTTATTGGTAAGAAAATGTAGAACTTTTTTTTTTTTTTTGCATTGTGCCCAATTGGTGATTTTGCAACCCTATTCCGCCTCTCTCCCTTCCCACTTTAGTATTCCCCAATGTCTGTTGTTCTCATTATAAATTTTTCATATATTTATTTTGGACTCGGGGGTACACATGCGTGTTCATTACATGGACGTATTGTGTAGTGATGGGGATTGAGTCTTAGGTAGCTCATTCCCCAGATAGTGAACACTGTGCCCCGTAGGTAGTTTCTGTGCCCTAATTTCCCTCCCTCATTATTGGTATCTCTAGTGTCTACCCATCTTTGTGACCATTTAGCTCCCACATATGAGTGAGAACATATGGTATTTGGTTTTCTTTTCCTGAGTCAGTTCACTTAGGATGACAATCTCCAGCTCCATTCATGTTGCTGCAAAGGACATGGTTTCATTCTTTTTATGATTGTTAGAGCATTTCATCTTTTTGAGATGGTTATTCAGTATAGAGTATACTAGTTAAGCTTTTCCTAGGTTTAAACTGATTGAAGCCTGAGATTAAAAGGATTTTGTCTAATTAGTAATATATAATTTCTTTTAGCTTTTCATTAATTATGATAACCTATATTCAGTAATTTACTGTAAACTTGCAGTTCTTAGGCACTTAGCTAGAAAAAGGCAGCTTTATTTTTAAAATTTAAGTATTTATATTATGCCACATTCAATCCAAAATTAGTACCAGAAAAAAAACAAGCACGAGTTTGTAGGAAGTTTGAAAAGTGGAAAAAGTAGTGGGATATTTATGATCTTACTTACTGATTTCAGTTCAGGTAAGCAAATGTTTATTAAATACTTAGCTTAGTCTAAGAAAGTAGACTAAGCAAAGTGGATAATATAAAGATAAATATGACAGTCTGTGCCCTTGAAGTCCTCAGGGAAACAGTAACATGTGGACACTAGTAACAAACAATTTATAAGACAGACTTAGAAGTAGTAGAAAGCAAAGGGAGCTCAGAATAAAAAGGGATAATTCTGGCTGGAGAAACTTGTCTTGGAAAACGTAGAATATGATCTGGAACTTAGAGGTTGGAAGAACTCTGGCTGTCATTTTCACCCAAATTGTAGACTTTGGAACATTTAATTTCTCCATTTGTAAGAAGACTAACTAAATATACTTCAGAGGGCTCTATTCATCAGAGAGCACATATTTGTTATTTGCCTGCTAGGTCCTAGACTGGTGCTAGCAGCTTATATGCTTAGGGAATGAAATATGCTTTAAAGGAAGGTAGAGATAATGTCACAGGTCATTCTTGTTTTTAGAGAATTAGAAGAGAGAGGAGCCTTTTTGTTTTTGTTTTTTTTGAGTTGGAGTCTCACTTTGTCACCCAGGCTGGAATGCAGTGGCACATTCATGGCCACCACAGCCTCGACCTGCTGGACTCAGGTGATCCCTCTCTTCCAAGCAACTGGAACTACAGGTGTGCACCATCGCACCCAGCTAAGTTTTTGATTTATTGTAGAGATGAGGTCTTGCCATGTTGCCCAGACTGGTCTCAATCCTGTGGGCTCAGGCAATCCTCTCGCCTTAACCTCCCAAATTGCTGGGATTACAGGCATGGCCACCACACCTGGCTAAAAGGAACCTAATTTATAACTCTGAAACATTACCATTTTCAAATAAAAGCATTATTTAAAATGTGTTAAAGAATTTAGCATAAATCCTTGGAAACACTTGGAGTATTACTCAAATGATATTAAATATACTAGTTTTAAAATGAAGGAATTCTGAACATTCTGTTTCCTGTGGGATCGGATGAAATTGTTATTAGGATGAGCTCTTTAAATATAAAAGACCCATAATACTGGCAAATGTACTTGATACTTTGGAATTTGACAAGATGGTATTATTTTGTTTTTCCCTGGCCTTACTTGCAGTATTATTTAAGGTCTTATCCTAAGATTGTTAATAGTGATTTTTCAAATTTGTCCTTTTTCTTTTTATTAGGATCAAATGAACCACCTGTTAAATAATTCCTCCAAAGAAACTGAGCAGCCATCTACCAAAGCAGTAATTATCAGTCATGAATGCACCAGAACCCAAAATGTTTACCATGCAAAGAAAAAGAAACATGATTCAGGACTAGTAGATAAAGATTGTGTTTTTAATGCAACTCTTAAGCAACTAAGAAGCCTTGGAGTAAAAATTGATTCACCCACTAAAATGAAGAAAAATTCACATAAAGTGGATCATGCCAGGTAACTTCTAAAAATTTGTTTTAAAAGATTAATATGTTTTAAATGTATTATAGCAATCTCATCAGAAAAAATTATAAGTTTGTGCCTCGGTTTAGTTGATTCATCATTAATTTAAGGCCTACAATATGTGTGATGAATAAGAGATCATCCCTATGCTTTGAATTCTCCATTTTAAGAGAGAGGGTTATATACATAAGTAATTTGAGAGATACTGTGGGGTGACTCCTGGGTAGAAATGCCAACAAAATACTTAGGGAGTCTTAGGGAAAAAGAAAGGCAGCTGGGCTCGGTGGCTCAGCCTGTAATCTCAGCACTTTGGGAGGCCAAGACGAGTGGATTGCCTGAGCCCACAGGTTCAAGACCCGCCTGGGCAACTAGGTGAGACCTGTCTCTACAATAAACCAAAAAATTGGCCTGGTGTGGTAGCACGCACCTGTAGTTCTGGCTACTTGGAAGGCTGAGGTGGAAGGATCACCAGAGCCCAGCAGGGCAAGGCTGTGGTGGCCAGGAGTGTGCCACTGTACTCCAGTCTAGGCGACAGTGAAATTCCAACTCAAAAAAAAAAGAGAGAGAGAAAGGCATTTTGCTTAGTATCTGAAAAGTCTTTCTGGAGGTGATCGGGTCTATGCCAGCCACTGTATATACAGTTAGTTGGGCTATCAAAGAAAACAAAAACATTCCTTTTTCTAGGATTGTCTCCCAGCTGGTCATGTCTTTTTGTTCAGATTCCTCTCCACCAAAGATGACCTCAGCACATATTTTTTTTTTCTCTCGAAGATGTGGGGGTACATTTCAGGATTAATTACATAGGTGGTCATCATACAGGTGAAGTTTGGGTCTTCCATTGGTCCTTACTTCACCTGGTTAGATCTCAGGGATCCTTATTGATGTGTGCCCCCCTTCTCCCCCCCCACCTCCCCTGGCAGTATCCCACTACTGCCAATCCCCTTTATGTGGTATTTTGATAAATGCTCAGGGTTCACTTAGGAGTGAGAACATGTGGTACTCAGTTCTTTGTTGTCCGTGACAGATCACTGAGTATGATAGACTCTAAATCCTTCCAAGTTGCTGTGAAGTCCATAATTTTATCTTTCTTTATGACTGTATAATATTCCATTGTGTATATGTACCATGTTTGTTTTTTTTAACCCAGTCCATTTTCGATGGGCAACATGGTTGAGTCCATGTTTTTGTTATTGTGAATAAGCCCATACTTATTAAAAAGAGGAATAAAGTCTGCAAATAATGTTATTTAGGATAGCATGTTTTCTGTTCATTGTTTTTTGTTATTTTCTAGTTACAAAAGTAATAAAATCTCATGGTTTAGAAAACAATAAAATAATACAGAAGAGCATAACATAAAACGCAAAAGACCCATTCCCCAAACTCCTCAGTCCGATTCCTCCAAAATTACTTCTCTCAACTATTTCTTTTGTATTCTAGGAATGTTCTGTGAATGTTCAAGTATTTATGTGTGTGATAAGTCTTGTGATTTTTAAATTTTACTTAACATTGTAAGATCTTGGATACCTTTCCCTATAGGTAGGTATAAAGAGTTCTTTCTCGTGCATTTAAACAACTGCATCATATTCTTTTGTACCCTTGTACTATACTATATTGAACCCCAGTGCTCTATTAATGGATTTTTAGGCCAACCCGTATTTGTCATTTCAGACAATGATAAGTGAACATCATTCTGCAGGTACTTTTGCAAGTTTCTTTGTAGGATAGATTTCTAGGAAGAGGATCAAATGGTATACGCATTTAAAGTTTGGTAGATATTATTATTGCTCACTAAATAGTTCGACTAGTTTACATTTCTACAAGTAGTGTAGGAGAATGAGGATAGAATTTTTAAGGTTTTATTTCCATGCTGTGAGATAGAGGCTATATAACCTAACCCTTCCCCCTCTCATCAAAACTGAGAACTAACGTGTCAGGTTGATTGCAGTTTCTTACTATTTTAAATGTTGCTTGTGAACATCTTTTTGCAAATACTGTATTTTTCAGTTTTAGCATTATTTTCTTAGAGTCTTGGAAATGGAAAGACAAAGTCAAAATGGTACAAAAACTTTAAAGCTATTGCTAAGTTTCTTTCTGAAAGAGTAAAGTTTTACATTCTTACCAGCTACATGTATTACTATTTCACCAGTATTTTTACTTTTACTTCAATAAATATATAGAGAGCTTCTACTGTGAGCCAGCTAGAGACATCATGGTACATAAGATAACCTGATAAAGACATCACTGTTCTTATAGAGCTTACAGTTCAGGGGGAAGACACACAGATAGTCAATTATAATATATTCTGATGCCTGCTATGAAATGGAGGGATGTAGAATGCTATGGAAGCACATGGAAAGGTAGCTAACATGAACAGTGTTTTCATACTATGTTATACGAGGGCTGACAATCAAGTTCATGGACTTGTCCTAGAAAAAGTACTACATACCTTATTGCTGAATACTGCTGGTATTCACTATGGTCACTTTCAAAGTACTCCCCTCATGAAGCTATGCACCAATACCAGTGCCTAGTCTACCTGTCAAAGCAATTTTGGAACTCTTTCTGGAATGGCCATCAGAGTTGTCATTGTATTACCTTGATGTTCTGACTGTCATCAGAATGTCTTCCTTCAATATTTTCTTTATCTTTGGGTAAAGAAAAATGTCACTGGGGACAGATCAGGTGAGTAGAAGGGTGTTCCAATACAGTTATTTGTTTACTGGCTAAAAACTCCCTCATAGACAGTGCTGTGCGAGCTGGTACATTGTCGTGATGCAGGAGCTCCTTTGGGATCATTTTTACACATGCCTTTTCATGCCAAGATTTTCAGTTAAGATTTTCCTGTATCTCTATCAATGTTTATTTGGTCTGCTATGCTTCTCAGTCAGCCAACGATTTTGATGCACAATTTGGTGGATTTTTGCAGTCTTTGTCAGTTTTGCTCATAACTGGCAATCCTAATCTCTCTTTTTCCGTGATGCTTTCTGTCCCGTCAGAAAAACATTGAATCCATTTGTACACCACCGTTTTCTTCATGGCATTATCCCCATAAACTGATTTCATTTTCACTCTTACCAAGTTTAATAAGAAATTTAATTTTTATTCGTGCTTTAATTCAAACTCTGTCATTCTTGCAGTAGCTCTGATGGCCCTTCCAGAAAAAGAGTTCTAAATCTGCTTTGACGAGTGTATTAAGTACTGGTGTCGATACATAGCTTCCCAAGGGGAGTACTTTGATGGTGACTGTAGTGATATTCAGCAATGAGGTATATAGTACTTTTTCTAGGATGAGTTAATGAACTTAATTGTCAGATCTCATAATTACCCTCTTTAAAGTTCTGAGCTAATTCAGACCAAATATCTTAATTTTGTTGCTATTGTTATTGTTGTTTTGATAGAGACAGGGTCTCACTGTGTTGCTCCAGGTTAGTCTCGAACTCTTGGCTTCAAGTGATCCTCATGCTGGAATTACATAAGCCACCACAGCTGACCCTTAAAATTTTAAATTTATATTTATTGGTTATTAATGTGTTTTATGTTATTTTGATTTAAAATGAGATTGTACTGACACTATTTCTCCAACATAGAGGTCAGATTTTCATATCACTTATCTCAGTCTTATATCTGGAATGTCCTCCCAGCATATTTGAAGCATACCTGATTAATTCACATTGTCTTAAACTTCATTTTTTAGTCTAATCTCCTCCCATTTCCTACTGAGTTCTGGCTTTTTTCATCATTGGCATTTGCAAGGTTCCTTGGTGTTACTTGTTTCTGGGTTGGTCTTTTTCCTTTTTTGCTTGCCAAAATCCTCCTTATCCTTCAGAACTGGACTCTGATGTCACCTCCTCTATCAAGGTTTCCTGGACCTCTCAGAAAATATTGATGTTTTGTACTCTTAAAATACTTTGTTTCTAACAGATTGTAGCATGTGCTTACGACAGCCTTTTCACCAAGACCATATAAAGTTCTGAATCCTTATTGCTACTATCACCTTTGGTGGGCCTGAATTCAGTGAGTCTATTGTTGAATGAATGAAATTACTCATACTCAGGTTATCACTGAAGCCTACAAGAATGTTCATTTTTAGTATCTCTGTATTATTTACTGTCAGTATTTAAGACCTTGTATTGTTATCTTTTTAACATATATAGGTATAACTGGTATGCCAGGAGTTTAGAAGGCAGCTGTTTAGAATGCAAGAGACATTTTCCTACAGAAACAGTTACAAATTATAGGTTAGGGATTCCAGGAAATAAGTCCTTATAATACCGTTCCTCTAGTTGTCTAAACCAGCTATCTTTTATCATTGTATGTCTGTGAAAACTCATTTTGTGCTCTAATTCTGGACTCCTGGAGTGCATCCTCTCACCAGAAGGGTGGCTGAGGCAGGGGAAGGAAGATTTCCTTTTTTACGTTTCTGTTCCAGAAACTGCAGAGTTAAGAGGGTCCAGAGGCAGGCAGGAAAAAGAGAACCAAGCATACCTAGAAATTGTTCAGGAAATGGGGATTGTGGGTCTGAGGTCTGGCAGCAACCTCTACCGGCAGGTTTCCACTTGGAGTGACCTTTTGAATTCAAAACACATCTCAAACAGTGTCTCTAGTTGCTTTTTTAAGCTTGCTTCCTGGCTCCCTGCTTATTAGTTGAGAAACTCTGTACAGGATAAATAGGAGATAACTAATCTGAATTCAAACAGGATAAATCAAGGTTGATTTTCATCCTTAAGTAAGTTGGAGTAATTTTTTTTAAGAACTTCCCTTAAATTGTTAACATATAGCCGGGTTCAGTGGCTCAGCTTGTAATCCCACACCTTTGGGAGGCTGAGGTGAGTGGATTGCCTGAGTCTGCGGGTTCGAGACCCCCCTGGGCAACTTGGCGAGACCTCATCTCTACAATAAATCAAAAATTAGCTGGGTGTGGTAGCGCCTGCCTGTAGTTCCAGCTGCTTGGAAGGCTGAGGCAGAAGGATCGCCGGAGCCCAGCAGTTCGAGACTGCGGTGGCCCAGGAGCGGCCACTGCACTCCAGTCTGGGTGACAGACTGAGACTCCAACTAAAAAAAAAAAAAAATTGTTAACATTTAACTCTTACTCAAATATATTCAAGGACTTTCATCATCTTTTTATGACTGCACATCTAGTGAGTTTCTAACATAGTATATTTGTGCTCACGACTTTTAGAATTTGATTGGTGGAGTGGTCTCCTTTTGCTCTGCTTCTTAATTACCCTGGTGTTTATATGCTTTGGTTTTGAGTGTTATTGATTTGGATTTTTTGTTTGTTTTTTAAAAGATGTCTCTATTTTACCTGGGCTGGCCTCGAACTCCTGGGCTCAAGTGATCCTCCTGCTTCATGCTCCCAAGTAGCTGGGACTGCAGGCATGTGTGTGCTACTATGCCCAGCTTGATTTATTTTGCTATCAAAATAATGGTATCCCATCACCCTTCAAATTGAAATTGGCTAGCTATGTTAGCTACCTTATAAACTGATACTGACTTCTTCATGGATCTTTTAACCATTCTATAAAAGGTCTAATGAAAATTAGGCAGCCGGGCTCAGTGGCTCAGCCTGTAATCCCGCGCCTTAGGGAGGCTGAGGTGAGCGGATTGCCTGAGCCCGCGGGTTCGAGACCCGCCTGGGCAGCGAGACCTCATCTCTACAATAAATCAAAACATCAACCGGGCGTGGTAGCGCACGCCTGTAATTCCGGCTACTCGGAAGGCTGAGGTGGAAGGATCGCTGGAGCCCAGCAGGTTGAGGCTACAGTGGCCGGGAGCGGCCACTGCACTCCAGTCTGGGCGACAGTGAGACTCCAACTCAAAAAAAAGAAAAAGAAAAAGAAAATTAGGCCTACTTTCTCTAAATATTTAGCTTTTTGAACTAGAAGTTTTTATTTGCTTTTATCAAATAATTTGCATTAATATTATCTATAGACATACTTATGTATATTTTAATATGTAATCTTTTCTGATATAATATGCAAATTGCTTATTCTGAGGAAATAAGCAAAGTAGAAAATGACTATACATTCAAAGGGTATTATCACTGTGAATAAAAGAATAATATCTAGATGAATTGGTAGTATCTCTTCCATATTTTTCAAATAGCCTTCAAAACATTAATTACCAAGAAGGTTAAAGAAAAACTCCAGGGTAGTTATAAAGAAAGCATCATGGAGCACATTGTTTCATTGTTTGGTGATGCCATCACTGGTTTCGAGGAATATTAATGATTGGAAATAGCTTCTTCTCAGTTCCAGGTGCTTATAAGAATGAGAATGTGATACATACTTGATATTGTGGGACTATAAATGCAGGCAGTGGCTGGCACATGTAAAACATTATGATAGGATAATATAGAAAGCCATAGCTATTCTTTGACTTCTAGAAGACAATACTCACCACAATTAATAGTGCACAAAGAACTCTCAGCAAGACATCAGTCGCTGGATACAGTATAGTGAAACAGCAGTTATAAAGCCCAGAGAGTAAGGCAGACATGGATTCAGCCTCGGCTTGCCACTTACTAGCTGTTCAACCCTGGGGAAATTAGTTAAAAATCTCTATTGCAAGCCCGGCTTGGTGGCTCAGCCTGTAATCCCGCGCCTTTGGGAGGCTGAGGTGAGTGGATTGTCTGAGCCCGCAGGTTCGAGACCCGCCTGGGCAACTTGGCGAGACCTCATCTCCACAATAAATCAAAAATAAGCTGGGCGTGGTAGCACACGCCTGTAGTCCCAGCTACTTGGAAGGCTGAGGCGGAAGGATCACCGGAGCCCAGCAGGTCGAGGCTGCGGTGGCCAGGAGCAGCCACTGCACTCCAGTCTGGGCGACAGAGTGAGACTCCATCTCAAAAAAAAAAAAAAAAAAACAATAAAAAAATCTCTATTGCAACTGGAAATAAAGATAATAGTACCTACTTCTTTTATTCTTTCAGTAAATTTTATTTACTGTCTACTACGTTCCAGGCACTGAGGATCATGCAATGGGGAAAAAAGCAGACAAAAGACTCTCTCCTCATTGGCTTTCATGAGAGAACTAGAAAATCGATAAGAATTGTGTGATGGATACATAAATAGCAATAGGTGCTAAGGAGAAAACAGAAAAGTAGGGGAAAGGAATGTAAGTGTTGAGTTGGAGAATGTGGTTTAAATATTAGATAAAGAGCCGGGCACGGTGGCTTACACCTATAATCCCAGCACTGTGGGAGGCCAAGGCAGGTGGATTGAGACCAGGAGTTTGACACCAGCCTGGGCAACATAGCAAAACCTCATCTCTACAAACACATTTTTTTAAAATAGCTGGGCATGCCTCTAGTCCTAGTTACTCAGGATGCTGAGGCGGAAGGATCGTCTTAGCCCCGGAGGTTGAGGCTTTCATGAATTGTGATCGTTGTCATCGTGCCACTGTACTTCAGCCTGGGCGACAGAGTGAGGCCCCAACTCAAAAAAAAAAGAAATATTAGATAGAGAATTCTTTGAGAAAGATTACTGTGAGGAATGTATGAGAATAATGCATGTAAAGCATTTAGCAGAGTGCCTGGCATATATGTGACCTTAAAATCAATTAGCAACTATTATGAAAGTATATGCGATATCATAGAAAAGGAAAATCAGTTAACACTAACCAAAGTGAGTGAAGATTATATCTAATGAAAAAATTTGTGTGTATATATATAAGCCCGTATCCAGAAACCATTTGATGTTTTTTATTCACTGCAAATAGAATTTTATTTTATTTTATTTTATTGAATCCAGGTCTCACTCTGTGGCCCAGGCTGGAGTGCACTGGCATGATGAAGGATAAACCTCCTGAGTAGCTGGGACTACATACACACACCACCATGCTCAGCATTTTTTTTTTTTTTTTTGTGGTAGAGACGAGGTCTTGCTATGTTGCCCAGGCTAGGTTTGAATTCCTGGGCTCAACCGATTCTCCCACCTCGGCCTCCCAAAGTGCTGGGATTACAGGCACGAGCCACCATGCCCAACCAGAATCTCTTTAACTATGAGCAATTTGATTTTCTGAGCCACTTACCAAAGCTCGTACTGTTATATCATCAAATGTTTTCTGTGTTTGACTTAATTTGTATATTTTACTTAACATTGAACATTAGCTGATCTCTTGCACTGTTTGGGGTTAAGTTAAATGACTCACAGCAATATTGATTGACTCTTACATTTGGGGCCTTGTATTTGGTCTTAAAACCATGACTGATGTACAAATTTAGGAAAATTACTTTGCATTCCACTTTCAGTCTGTGAATCATGGATTATTTTCTAGGCTATCATATTTATCCCTTGAATGCGTATCTGGATCATCGAGACTTAGATGTCTGAGAACGTAGATCAAAAGCACCATGAACTTAAAGCTGAAGACCTTTTGTTACTTTTGTAAATGGAACACATTTAGAATGACACTATTTAGTACTCACAATAAGGTAAATGATAGCTTATAACTTGTGTCTTTCAGTGTGTTGGCATGCATCAGTCCAGAAGCAGTGATCAATGGATTAAACTGCATGTCATTTGCTAATGTTGGCATGAGTGGCTTAAGCCCCAGCGGCGTGGATTTGAGCATGGAGGCAAATGCTATAGCTCTGAAGTATTTAAATGAAAATCAACTGTCACAGCTATCTGTCACTCGATCAAACCAAAATAACTGTGACTCATCTTTCAGCCTTCTACATATTAATACAGACAGAAGCACAGTGGGGCTCAGTTTAATTTCACCAAACAACATGTCATTTGCAACCAAAAAATATATGAAGAGGTATGGACTCATACAAAGCAGTGACAATAGTGAAGATGAAGAGGAGCCTCCCGACAATGCAGATGGCGAATGTTTGTTAAATCAGAACCTTATATCTGTACCTGAACAACTTGGTCATCAGAAAGAGCCTTCCAGGAATGCCTGTGAAGTAATTAGTTGTTATGATTGTGAACCCATGAGCACCCACACAAATATGCCAGTGCTGAGAAATATTACTAATGAAATTTTACCACCAAAAGCAACACAACAGTTGAGTGAAAAGCCAGCTTTTTTATTAAAGAACGTTAAATCAAGTCCTACGGCAAACCTTCGAACTGGGAAGGCAGAATTTACTCAACATCCTGAGAAAGAAAATGAAAAGGACGTTGCAATTTTTCCTGAAAGTTTGCCACCTTCTGAAACTTTAAAGCAGATGAATAGCATAAACTCAGTAGGTACCTTCTTAGATATAAAGCGTCTCAGACAGTTGCCCAAATTATTTTAAAACTTAGCTCTCTGCCCTTCTGACATAGGGACAAAATGAATGTCTCCTGAAGATGCTTAGGGAAGCCACAGAGCCTTTTGGTAGTTTTGGGAGTCCCGGGCATTCTAGGAGTCAGTCTGTTTGGTAGCAGCCAGTTGCAAAGAGCTGAACAAGTGCCACGATCGTCTGTGAGATGGTTGGCTAGTGGAAGGGCTGAGTTCTCATTGTTCAAATAGAGCTGTTCAGCATCACTGAAACCTTTAAGGAAAACAAACTCCGAGATCAGCTATGTCCACAAATTAGGCAAACAGGTACTATCCAACTCTGAACCTAAACTGCTCTTTTCTACTGTACATTTTAAGAAGTCCATTTTCCTAGCATGTTGCATCTCTGCTTCTACCCTGTATCACTAAAAGAACATAGTTATCATGACACGGCTAAATTTGCAAAATCAACACTTCTTGAGGTTAAGGAGAAAGTTAGTTTTTAAAATAACTAAAGATCTTTTGTACAAAGAGTATATTTCTTCTTAATTAAGATATATATTTATTAAACCTGGAAATACTTTTGCTGTGTGGTGGTTTAATGTTAATGTAACATTTCAACATAGCACTAGTTCTCACAGAATAAGAAAAGTACTGAGTGTGAGTGTGTTTTATAAACTTTATGGGTTTTCAAATGCCTTAATATTTTAATTGAACTTAATAAAAATGTCTAGATTGACTGTTTTCCTTTGTCCTCTGCTATAGTTTATTCTTCCTCACTTAAAAAACTTTTTAGGCTCCCCAAAAGTTACAAAAGTAATACAAAGAATTCAGGTATACTTTTCTTCCAGTGTCCTCCAATAACGGTATCTTATGTTAGCATAGTAAATGATAAAAACCAAGAAATTGACATGGGGTACAATATTAATAACTAAACCACTGACCTTTCAGGTTTCACAAGTTTTTTTTTGTTTGTTTTTGTTTTGAGTCTGAGTCTCTTTCTGTCACCCAGGCTAGAAGGCAATGACACAATCCCAGCACTGCTGCCTCTATCTCCTGGACTCAAGTGATCCTCCCATCTCAGCCTCCTGAGTAGCTGGAACTACAGGTTCATGCCACCATGCCTGACTAATTTTTAAAATTTTTTGTAGAGATGAGGTTTCCCTATGTTGCCCAGGCTGGTCTGGAACTCCTGGGCTCAAGCAGTCCTCCTGCTTCAGCCTCCCAAAGTGCTGGGATTATAGGTGTAAGCTACCACATCTGGCTTCAGCTGTGACTTTCTGAGACAATAGCCTGATAAAACAATTTATAGTTAGCAAGCCCAAGTTTAGTAATATGGCAGCGCCCTGCTATTCCCAATGGAGCAATGGACCAATCAGTACGTCTTTCTCTATGTTGTTGCTCTTTCAAACTAAAATTAAGACATGTAAATAGCAATGGTGATCTCTTTCCATAAGTTCATATGCATCATTTACAGCTTTAGTTGTTTATATTTTATTCTTATAACATGTCACTATATTGTCCAGGCTGGTCTTGAACTCCCACCTCTGCCTCCCAAAGTACTGGAATCACAGGAATGAGTCACCTCACCCAGTCAGTTATTTTAATAAACAATATCAAGATTCACTTACATGTTTTAGTGGAGTAAATTTAAGTGGAGGAATTGTGCCACTTCAAGCATGCTCTGTTTAACTTTAGCTCTCCATGTTTCACTGAAGAAGTGAGTAGATACAATTTATATCACTATCTAAAAAACAGAAACTTAGTGAATTAACTGACAACCTCATCAACTACAATTATCACTGGGAGCCCTGTAATGTTTATACCAAACAGGAAGCTATCTGAACTATACTTTCTAACTATACTTTCTAACATGTCTGCTTCCACTTCTGTGGGGCTTAGAATGGAACAGGATAAGGCAAAGGACAAAAGCTGCCTTTATAACTGCCTTTGCCAGCAATAAAGGGCTCAGGGGCTCAGCCTGTAATCCCGCGCCTTTGGGAGGCTGAGATGAGTGGATTGCCTGAGCCCGCGGGTTCGAGACCCGCCTGGGCAGCGAGACCTCATCTCTACAATAAAAATCAAAAAATCAGCCGGGCATGGTAGCGCGCGCCTATAATTCCAGCTACTTGGAAGGCTGAGGCGGAAGGATCACCGGAGCCCAGCAGGCGAGGCTGCGGTGGCCAGGAGCGACCACTGCACTCCAGTCTGAACGACCGAGTGAGACTCCAACTCAAAAAAAAAAAAAAATTCTCAGAAAAAGTAGATAAAACTATACCTTTTTAGGCAAAATTCAATTTCAGGCCATATCAAATAAGGGTAAGACGTTGAAGCATTTCTGGAGACTGAATTTAGACTGCAGAAAAATTCAACAATATGTCTCTTTCTACTAAATATGTGTCAAGAGGGGCTGTCACTGAAGCCTACTCTAGAGAGCTCTCTAAGAAGAGTGTTTTACTCAAAGGTTATTTGGCAAATTAGTTGCTATGATAGCTTTTAGGCATCTTTGAAAAAAGTGTTGGTACAATTGGATTTTAAAACCAGCAATGTTTGTCTCTCAATTGGCATTTCTCTCTCTCAGTTTATGTCATCCAGTCGCACCTCACACTGCCCGGACGCAGTGGCTAAAGCCTGTAATCGTAGCACTTTGGGCGGCCAAGGTGAAGGGATTGTCTAAGCCCACGGGTTTGAGAACAGCCTGGGCAATTTGGCAAGATCTCATCTCTACAATAACTCAAAATATTAGCCAGGCGTGGTAGGACCTACCTGTAGTTCTGGCTACTTGGAAGGCTGAGGCGGAAGGATCACTGGAGCCCAACAGGTCAGTGCTGGGGTGGCCATAAGTGTGCCACTGCACTCCAGCCTGGGTGATGGGGTGAGATTCCAACTCAAAAAAAAAAAAAAAGAGAGAGATACATGGATGCTACTTCAAATGGAGTAAGAAAATGATGGAACTTACATTACTCAGCTTCTGGGAAACAAACCCATTAGGCCGAATCCTGGACAATTAGCAACTCACCCCTCCTCCCCTTCACCAACCGTCCCCTTACTCAACTTCTAACTAAGCCCCTTGCTGGTTAATATAAATCAACAATTATTTTGTGCTCCACTTTTGTCCTCTGCCTTACCCTGCCCCATTCTAAGCCCCACAGCAGTGGAAATAAACATGTTAGAAAGTATCCTTGCCTTTGCCAGCTATAAAGATTCTTTTTTTTTTTTTGGAGTCTCAGTCTCACCCAGACTGGAGTGCAGTGACCTCTCTCGACCACCGCAGCCTCAACCTGCTGGGCTCCGGCAATCCTTCCGCCTCAGCCTTCCAAGTAGCTGGAACTACAGGTGCGTGCTACCACGCCCAGCTAATTTTTTTTTAATTTATTGTAGAGATGAGGTCCTGCCAAGTTGCCCAGGTGGGTCTCGAACCTGCGGGCTCCCAAAGTGTGGGATTACAGGCTGAACCACCGAGCCCGGCAGCTATAAAGATTATTGGGAAAACAGATGCACCCAGGAAATAGTCACAATGATTATGACAGCATATGATGAAAAGCAAGAGTGATCCAGACTCCAAGGAGGCACAGCAGTATAATGGTGGTCGCTTCCGTCTTTTGGGTATTTGCCATGTGCTCACAGGGCACTGTGCAGACCACTTCGCATCCATCAGTCCCGTTCACCCCAGTCGGTGATTGCTACAGTTTGAGTGTTTGTCCCTCCAAATCTCATGTTGAAACTTAATCCCCAATGTTGGGCAGTATTGAGAGGTGGGGCCTTTAGGAGATGATTGGATCATGAGGGCTCTGTCCTCCTCAATGGACAAATCCATTCATGGATTAATGAGTTAGTGGATGAATGAGTTATCATGGGAATGAGACTGGTGCCTTTAAAAGAACAGTAGACCTGAGCTAGCAGGTTTAACTCTCTCAGTATGGGTGCCCTGAGCTGCCCTGGGACTCTTCAGAGAGTCCCTACCAGCAGTAAGGCCCTCACCAGATGCAGCCCCTCAACCTTGAACTTCTCAGCCTTCATAACTGTAAGAATAAATTCCTTTCCTTTATAAATTACCCAGTTTCAGGTATTCTGTTATAAGCAATGAAAACAGACTAGAATAGTGATTGTTATCCTCATGGCTGAGGGAACAGTCTTAGGGACATAACTTACCCAAGTAAGTTGCTACCAGATATTCAAACTCAAGTATAAATCCAGAACTCAAGGTCTTAATAAGCCACTGAGAAATACAGCCCCTCTGAGGCCTGAGGAATTCAGGAGGGGCTTTCTGAAAGAAATGAATCTTTAGCTGAACAAATGATTTCAAATACTAAAGCCAATGCTGTTTTTAAATACTGTGCTGTCCTCCAAGCTGTCCTTTCTTTTTCTCCAGGTAGGAGTTCTTTGTCCTTTAACTAAGACCAGAAATGACTATTTTTTTACTCATGCATTCTGAAGCTGGCAACCCCAGTTCTATCAATGTTAAAGGTTTCATGTCAATGATTTACATAGTGGTAAGCTAGCACTGAGTCTGTGCTACAAGGCTCCAGGAAATTAAAGTAACAAATGTTTCTTCTGGACCCTTTTTTTCTAGGCATTGCTCATGACGCCAGAACCTTTCCTAGTCCCCTAGGTTAACTGCGAGGCTTTTATGCCTGCAACATAAATTTCATAATAATGTCTTGGGTTTGAAGTCTGCCTCACACTTTTCAAAGTGCTTTCCCACATATTTTCCTCACAGAATCTTCACAACAAAAACCCTGCTGAAATGTGGATGGCAGGCATAGTTAGCCCCTTTTTACCAATGACAACATATACACAAAGTATAACAGGGCCAAAGCCATGCACTTACAGTTAACAACCAGGACACCAACCCAGTGTCCCTCCACAGCATCCAGCCCAGAAGCAGCCACTCCCTTTACCCCTCCTCTCCACACCAGCACCTTTTTTTCTCCTCGTCATTGCACATATATAATATTAGTTCTGCTGGGCACTGAGCTAGATGCTGAGTGTAAGATGGTGAACAAGACAAAATACCCCATAGGAACTCAGTCTAATGAGAGAGGGGCATGCAAACATGAGCAAAACAGTCAGGCAAGTGCTTATAATAAAATGAGGTAACATGTGAGAATATAATAAAGAAGCTAGGAGGAAGGTTATTTTGAGAATGTTCTGGAAGGATGGTGACATTTTCCCCGGGAGCAATAGGAGAGAAAAGGGGAGCAAGGGATATTTCTGAGGGAAGGAACAACTTATATGAAAGCATGGAGCTGTGACTCGGCATATCACAGGAGGAGGGGGCTTAGGGCAGGGAACCAAAGATAAAAAAGAGAAGATAAGCCGGGCTCGGTGGCTCAGCCTGTAATCCCGCGCCTTTGGGAGGCTGAGGTGAGTGGATTGCCTGAGCCCGCGGGTTCGAGACCCGCCTGGGCAGCGAAACCTCATCTCTACAATAAATCAAAAAATCAGCTGGGCGTGGTAGCGCATGCTCGTAATTCTGGCTACTTGGAAGGCGGAGGCGAAAGGATCGCCGGAGCCCAGCAGGTCGAGGCTGCGGTGGCCGGGAGCAGCTACTGCACTCCAGTCTGGGCGACAGAGTGAGACTCCAACTCAAAAAAAAAAAAGAAAAAGAAAAGATATACAAGTAGAAAGAATACTGATTTAGGATCAGCAACAATTGATTTCTGTTGTCACTCTACTCCAAACTCTGTGACACTGCGACACTTAAGTCACAGGCCTTAGTTTCCCCCCTTTTTTTTTGAGTTGGAGTCTCACTCCGTCGCCCAGGCTGGAGTGCAGTGGCACACTCACGGCCACCCCAGCGTCGACCTGCCGGGCTCTGGCAATCCTTCCGCCTCAGCCTTCCAAGTAACCAGAACTACAGGTATGTGCTACCATGCTCAGCTAATTTTTTGATTTATTGGGGAGATGAGGTCTCGCCAAGGTGCCCGGGCTGGTCTCGAACCCGCGGGCTCATGCAATCCACTCACCTCACCCTTGCAAAGTGCCGGGATTACAGTCTGGGCCACTGAGCCTGGCCAGTTTCCTTTTTTAAGATGAAGGTTTTATCCCCAAGTGTCTCTGATGCGTCTCTGATGCGCTGTGACTATGAAATTATGATGCAGAAATTGAGTGTGAGCAGCAGTTTGAAAGTTCATGACTGAGTGCAGGGGCTCATGCCTGTAATCCCAGCAATTTGGGAGGCTGAAGCAGGAAAATCACTTGAACCCAGGAGTTCGAGAGCAGCCTAGGCAACACAGGGAGACTCCATCTCTACAAAACAATCACACGCGCACACACACACACACACACACACACACACACACAGGCCCAGCGGAGGACAAGGCTGCCTGTAAGAAAAAGCACTGGGGTTGGGCCTTCAAAGGTTTTGAAGAATTTCCATAGCAGAGGTGAGAAGGTTTCCCCACTTCTTATAATATATAATATATTTCAAATTTTAAAAGGGAATTCTGTTTCCACTCCAAAATGTTGAATGATCATAGCTGTTCAACATGTCTTTCTCCAGCTCTGAATTATGCATTCCCGGTCTTAAGGAGCTCAGGTCTGTATAGAAGAAAAACATAAAACCCATGAAAAGGTGCTGGAGGGTTTGGAAGCCTGGGTGATGCTCCCTATCTCTTCCTCTCCACTCCCAAACCGGAACTGTCTGGGTCTCAGAGGACATCCTCAGAGGAAATCCTGTTTTCCCACTTCCTGGTCAGAGGCTGAACTCCAGGAAAAGGATGAATTTGGGGAGAGCTCTGTGTCCTGCCTCTTCATGGGAGGTCTGGGGCCATGGTGAAGAGAGGGGGAAGGAGGCACTAATTAAAAACACAATGGAAAAGATGACATCAGGTATCCAAGGGTGTCAGAGCTTCAGAGCCCTCAGAAAACCCTTGGCCTTCCTGCACATGAGGACACTGGAGACCAAAGAAGAGATGGGACCTGCTCAAGTTCACACAGTGCAGTAAGCACAGAGCTGCGGCTGGACCTCAGACTCTAGCTTCCTAGGCCACACTATAATCATGCCACGATAATGGCATGAGAGCCAGTGAGCAATCAAACCCAGGCTCTCTCTGTTCCCTTGGACATACCACAAAGGACAGAAAAGGCAATCTACACATACACACACACACACACACACACACACACACACACACACACCACACACACACACACGGCCTTCTGGCCTTTGTTTACATTGCTCCCTTTGCTCCTATAGGTTCAAAGCCCTGTGTACCCTTCCAAACCCAGCTTAAATGCTACCCCTTGCATCCCTGCCCCAACTTGCAGGATGCCTTTCTGGACATCTCATGTGGAAGCAATACTATCCTTTGAAATTCCGTAGCCTTTTCTCTGGTCCTTTTCTTGTCCTCTTACAGAATTCATTACAATCAGCGTGTTTGTTGCTTGTGTATACTCATACCTGGGAGCTCCTCAAGAGCCAGGACCAAGTCCAGTGAAGAGCCACGTGGAAAAGTCCTGCTTAATGCTCCCACTATGGCAGGGCCCTTGAGCTAGACTCTGGAGAGTTGATGAAGAAAGGGAATGTGCCGTTAGACCCTGCCATTGTCACGTGCATTTATGCATGCACGGACTTGTGCGTGCAGAGTCATACTCACCAACCGTTATCGGAGTCCTACTCAGTATCTCATTTAGACCTCACAATAACCCCTCCATGTAGACAACAAACACTCAGCTGCACACGCAGACACTCAGAGCGTTGGGACGAATGCAGGTGAAAAGGCCTGCAATAAATGACGAAGTCCTGGTTCAGGACAGTGGAATGAGGACGAGATTGATGAAGAGGAGTTTATTCTTCGAGATCTTTTTGAAGACCAGAAACTGCCTGCTACAGAACTAGTACTGATTGCTTGCTGCATCATGGATTGGAAAAGCACTGTCACATATGTTCCCTCATCTAATTATCATGGTAACTCGGTGAAATAAGAACAATGGCTCATCTTTACTTAGCACACCTGCTATGTTCCAAGCCTGTTACATTTGTTAACTCACTTATTCCTCACAACTGTATATGAGGTAGATACTATTATTATCTCCCATTTTATAGAGTAGAAAATAGGAACAGACAGGCTAAGTAATTTTATTATTATCCCTCCACCCCTTTTATAGAGTAGAAAATAGGAACAGAGAGGTTAAGCAATTTGCCCAATGTCAGACGGCCAATATGAAGATTCAAACCATGGCAGTCTGGCTCCAGATCCCATGCTCTTACCCTGGGCTTCAGGTCAGGATTATCCCTGTGAGGAAATGGAGAATCAAGCATAAAGTGACATGCCCAAGGTCACATGAGTAAAGTAAGTGATGAATTCAAGTGCACACGCCCTGTTATAGTTTGCGGACTCAAGCCTATGTGGTTTCAGAGCCCATATTCTCTCCTCCTTCTTTTTCTTCTCCTTCTTCCTGAGGGACAGAGAGTGGAAGCCTTGGTAAGCCTTGATATGGTGATACCAGGTCTCAGATGCTGGTTGGAAGGTTGGAAGGGGAGCAGGTTCATATAGCAAAGCTGAGTCACTCCTGATGAGTGGCTTGTTCTAATCACCTCTGGAGGGGCCTGTGCTGTGACTCTCCAAGTCTCTCCCCTAGTCGCCCTCCCTGTCACCTATCACAAAGACTATCTGTGGAGATAGGGTGAGTCTACCCTCCAGCAAGGCTTATAATTCCCGGGGCTATTCCAGGAAGGGGTTGAAATTCATAGCTCATGTGATCATGGAAGCATTGATCTCTCCTTACGAGGGTCATACAGGATGCACTTTTACATTTCTCTGGGATTGGTTTCTAGGACCAGGAGAGCTAGCCAGTTCTACTTCCTCCAAGCCCATAGGCCAGGTTCCTGCTGAGTGATTTCCCTCTGATTTCCCTCAGTTTCTTCCTCCAACTCTGTCTCTGTCCCTCTGAAAATTTTTTCAACATTCACACACTTCTCCTACTCTACCTCCGTGACATGCTGGGGTACAGACAAACTGTGGGCATGGTCCCTGTCTTTGAGGGTCTTGGGGAATACAGACACTCAAATGAGTGTTGTGAACTTGTTTAAGGGACATAGGAGAAGGAGCTGGAGGAACTTTTGCTTAGCGAGGGTCCCAGGGCACTCAAACTCCTTGGCTCCCTCTGCCTGCAGGAGGTGCACTTACTTGGTGTTCATCCTTCCCCCTCCTCCTGCCACCTAGTTCAGCGGGGCCTAGGGAAACGAGATAATGGTGGGAATAACCTGGAAGAAGCAAAATGCCCACCTGTGTGCCACCAAAGCCCTTAGCTTATGCACATGATTTCACTCGATTCCCTTTAATTTTTTTTTTTTTTTGAGTTGGAGTCTCACTCTGTTACCCAGACTGGAGTGCAGCGGCCACTCCCAGCCACCACAGCCTCAACCTGCTGGGCTCCAGCGATCCTTCCACCTCAGCCTTCCAAGTAGCTGGAACTACAGGCGCACACTACCACGCCTGGCTAATTTTTTTTTGATTTATTGTAGAGATGAGGTCTCGCCAAGTTGCCCAGGTGGGTCTCGAACCAACGGGCTCAGGCAATTCACTCACCTCAGCCTCCCAAGGCACGGGATTACAGGCTGAGCCACCGAGCCCGGCCCTTTAATTTTCCTAAGCCTGCGACAGGCACACAACTCAGAGTGGCTCTTAGGTCCTTTCATGTCCCCAGCAGCTGACACAGGAACCTGCAGGACCACTCAAAACATGTTTGAAATCAAGAAGCAGGGGCTGTGCCCACTGTTCAGATGAGGAAACTGAGCTCCAGAGAGGGTGAAGGATGGCCCTCCCCCACAGCTTTCAGAGCTAGGCAAGAACCTAGATTTCTCAACCTAGTGCAGAGTATGCTATTCAAGAAAGGACAGCATGTATTCATCCCTGTCATCCAGGTACCTTGAACATTATCTGGCACAAACGAGGTACCCAGTGAATGTGGAATTAAATGAATGAATGAGTGTAGCTGGAGCTGGGTGAGTGTGTGTTTTGCATAGTCCTGGCCTACCATGCTTTCCTCATCTGTCACAGAGGCCCTTTGCTGCTTTCCTGGAGCCATCATCTCCCTGAGCTTCTCACCCCCTCACACATGCCCTTCACTCCCCACCCACTCCAACTCTCAGGTCTTGCACTTGCTATGGCTCTTTCCTGCCATCCACGGTTACAGACCAAAGCAGATGCGCCCATTTTACAAGGTTCTGTCTGATCCTTTGCAGCTAGAATAAGCACACCAACACACACACACACACACACACACACACACACACACACACACAGCCTATTGTGAGTTCGCAAAGCACTTGTACAACCTTCTCTAGCAGAGCTTATATTAAGTGGCACTGTAATTCTTTGCTTCTGGCTCTGTCCCCATCTCAGTATCCCTAGACTAGAGTATAGAGCCTAGTGTTGAGGGCAGATTCAGAATAAAAAATGATAGCTTCTTTTTATTAAATGTTGCTAGGCAAGGTACTGTTCTAAGCTCTTTCTATCTGTCTCATAGTCTTTCCAGCAACTCTGAATTATGTGCTATTTTTTTTTTTTTTGCGTTGGAGTCTCACTCGGTTGCTCAGACTGGAGTGCAGTGGCCGCTCCCGGCCACCGCAGCCTCGACCTGCTGGGCTCCGGTGATCCTTCCGCCTCAGCCTTCCAGTAGCTGGAATTACAGGCATGCGCTACTACGCCCGGCTGATTTTTTTTTTTTTTTATTTATTGTAGAGATGAGGTCTCACTGCCCAGGCGGGTCTCGAACCCGCGGGCTCAGGCAATCCACTCACCTCAGCCTCCCAAAGGCGCGGGATTACAGGCTGAGCCACAGAGCCCGGCTTATGTGCTATTTTTACCTCTATTTTAGAGATGAGGAAACTGAGGCACAGAGAAGTGATGCAGCTTGCTTAGGGTCATCAGTTACTAGGTAGTGGAGAAGGAATTCTAGTCCAGGGTGGCCTGACAGTCAACCACGTGCTCTTCATCAGCTATTGGGCTCTGCCCTGTGGAGTGGATTCTGGGGCTGGGAACCCAGGCCCTGGCCATGCAGTGGAGAGGGTCTCCTGACACAGCTTTGCTTGGTGACTCAGACTTCTGACAGAGTCCAGCAGGCCTGACTCCCTGCCTCCGTTTTTACTAACCTTGTGAATCTCCTGAATGGTGCCTTTCAAAAACTCTCCATGTCTTCTTCTCCCACATCCCAAAGAGCTGGCGGACTGACTTCTGGTTTTTTGTTTTTTTTTTTGAGTTGGAGTCTCACTCTGTCGCCCAGACTGGAGTGCAGAGGCCGCTTCCGGCCACCGCAGCCTCGACCTGCTGGGCTCCAGCAATCCTTCCGCCTCAGCCTTCCAAGTAGCCGGAATTACAGGCATGCACTACCATGCCCGGCTGATTTTTTGATTTATTGTAGAGATGAGGTCTCGCTGCCCAGGCGGGTCTCGAACCCGCGGGCTCAGGCAATCCACTCACCTCAGCCTCCCAAAGGCGCGGGATTACAGGCTAAGCCACCGAGCCCGGCTGGCTTCTGGTTTTTAACAGGTCTAGCCGTGAGCGATGTGACCAGAGAATCGGGGCCCTGTTTCTACAGGGCAGCTATGCAGAACTGGAGTTCTCATTGAGAGCCTGGGCAGAGACCAAAAAAGAGGAAGGAGGCAAAGATGAGAGACAGATTAAGGACAGGGACAGAGAGACAGGGTCAGAGGCAGGAAAGGGGAGCAGACTCAGAGAGAGAGAGAGGGAGGGAGGGAAGGAGGGAGCGTGCACTTAAAATAGAGATGGCAGAGATGAGAGGCAGAGTAAAAGAGATGATAATAGATAAAAGAGAAAAATTCTGTGGTTGCCCCACCCCTGCCCCATGACAGGTAGGGAAACTGAGGGTCAGAGGAAGAAGTGACCCTACTTCCTGGCAGATGTCTTTGTCCCTCTTCCAATCACCATCAATGCAGTTCCTCTCTGGTCCTCAGATCTTTATTCATATCCGGTGTGCCTGGCCCTGAGCAGCATGGGTGAGACTGTGACAGAAGGCTCCAGGGTGCGCCAGTCCAGACAGCAAGTGAAAGGAGGAAATATCACCACAGACCCGTACAGGATTGATCAGGGAAGGCTTCCTGGATGGACAAGGTGAGATTGAAGCAGGGCCACAGAAAATACTTGTAGTCAATTTTCTTGAGGCATGACTTAGAGACAATAAGATATACTCATCTTAGGGTATAGTTCATTGAGTTTTAACAAATGCATATACTCACATCACTACCACCATAACAGAATAAGATTCCTTTTGCCCAAAATGCTCTCTTGTGCCTTTTTGCAGTCATGTGACCTCTGCTATCACCCCGTAATCTGAGCATCGCCATTATAGGCTAGCTTTGTCTTGTCTAGAGTTTCATATAAATGAACTCATACACGATATACTCTTTTGTATCTGGCTTCTTTCACCGAGTATAATGCTTATGAGAGTATTCTATATTCTTGCATGTATCAGTAAGTTTCTAAATTGCTGAATAATGTAATAAATGTACCACAACTTATATATCCATTTACCTGTTGATGGGCATTTGAATTGTTTCTAGTTTTTGCTCTTATGGATAAAACTGCTCTGAATATTTATGTACAAGTGTTCTTGTGGATATATATTTCAGTTCTCTCAGTAAGCGTATGTTTGTAAACTGCATGTTTATAAGGAAATGCAAAAGAGTTCTCCAAAGTGGCAGAGTAATTTTTCCATTCCCTTCAACAGTGGATGAGAATGCCAGGTGCTCTTTAACTTCCTCACCAATACTCGATATAGTCAGTCTTTTAAATTTTAACCATCTTAGTGGATGTGTCATGGTATCTCATTGTGGTTTTAAGTTTCATTTTCCTAATGCAAGTTTGAGCATCTTTTCATGAGATTTTTGGCTATTTGTTTATCTTCTTTAGGATCACAAAGGATTTAAACCAGGTCATATCATGATACTATCAAACTGTTCAAGATTTTGAAGTAGGGCCAGGCGTGATGGCTCACGCCTGTTATCCCAGCACTTTGGGAAGCCAAGACAGGAGGATTGCTTGAGCCCAGGAGTTTGAGACCAGCCTAGGCAACATAGCAAGACCTAGTCTTGACAAAAAATAAAAATAAAACAACAAAGCAGGTCTGGTGGCATGCGCCTCTAGTCCTAGCTACCTGGGAGGCTGAGGTGGAAGGATCGCCTGAGCCCAGGAGGTTGAGGCTGCAATGAGCTGTGATTGCACTCCAGCCTGGGTGACAGAGTGAGATGCCAATTCAAAATAAATAAATAAATTAAATAATAAAAATAAATTTTTTAAAAGATTTTGAAGTAATTCTCCCAAAGTAACAAATAGTTCATCATAGCCAACAGAAATGGAGAAGACACTGGGGCCAAGCTGATTTGGATACAGCTCAGCTGAGTGACTTCGGGTGAGATGAGCCTGTTTCCTCATCTCTGAAGTGGGGATCACACCAGCAGCCCAGCAGGGTTATAGTAGAGGATCTGAAGACAGAAAGAGGCAGGAGGATAGGGCAGAGCAGACGCTCAGTACACACTATCCCCCAGGTGTCCAGAGGTCCTGTTCACATGTATTAATGTGTACATGTGGGGCCAGGACCCTGTCTCAGGGACCAGCAACAACTATTTGCTAGCCAGACAGCAAGTAGCTGTGCACATGTTCTGTCCTTTTCTAACAGCTCTGGGAGTAAAAGCATTGATGGCAGAGCTATTGGGATTTTCTGCTTGTGAGGACAAGTTTAGGCAATAAATATCCCTTCCATAAATTTGGAAAGCAGCTTTGGTCTTTTGCGTGGTTCTGGAAGAAGCATGGGTTAGGGGAAGGGAAAGGGCTTAGAATCATTAAAAAGCATGGTGCTGTCTTCATTTACTCAATTATTTTACTTTGGCCTTTGGTACAGTTGGGGGTTGTAAGCTGGAACAGCGGTTCTCAAATTTTTTGTGTGCATCAGAAATCACCTGGAAGAGGGGCTTGTGAAAACAGACTGCTGTGTTTCTGCTCTGTAGGCCTGAGCTGGAGCCTGAGAATTTTCTTTTCTAACACGTTCCCAGGTGATGCTGACTGCTGCTTTGAGAACCACTGATTAAAGTGAATTCCCTTCCATCCCTGAAAATTCTAACGGCTGTGCTGGGTTTTGGAAGCACAGAGACGACTGTCACGCTGGGATTCTTGAGGCCTGCTTACTGATGGGGCAGGGGTTCTTCCAGGGCAGGAGACCAGGGCAAAATGAGCAAAACAGTCCTGTGGAAGTGGAAGGGGTAAAGCATGACATCTCCTTGAACTGAAGATTTTATCATTAAAAATAATCCTTATGCAGTCAGTAGGATGTGTGAAAAATTATCACCTTCCTTCTACAGATGAGGAAAGTGAAACTCAGAGATGAAGTAACTTGCCTGGCTCATGCAGCTGACAGGCAGAGGAGCAGGGTTGGGAGTGCAGGTCTGCCTGACTGCTGGTGCTCACTCTGCTGACTTAGAAGCACCGTGGTCTGAATTCTGCCTCCGCCACTGACCAGCTGAGTGTACTCTGCAAGCTGCTTAACCTCTCTGTGCTACCTCCAAAATGGAGTAGTATCTACCTCATTGGGCTGTTGTAAGGATTAATTGAATTAGTATTTATGAAGTGCCTAGGACAGCACCTGGCACACAGAAACTGCCATATAAATTTGCTGAAAATAAACTCAGCTGCCCATCAGAGCACACATATGGCATCCCTCCAGAGAACAAGCTCAGGGGGAAAGCTCAAGAGACAGGCCAGTGCCCGGAGAAGGTGGCAGAAACACTTCGGCAATTTTTTTTTTTTTTTTTGAGTTGGAGTCTCACTCTGTCCATGTCATGCTCAAGGCTACCCCAACATCGACCTGCTGGGCTCCGGCGATCCTTCCGCCTCAGCCTTCCAAGTAGCAGGAACAACAGGCGCAGGCTACCACACCCGGCTAATTTTTTATTTATTGTAGAGATGAGGTCTCGCCAAGTTGCCTGGGCTGGTCTCGAACCCGCAAGCTCAGGCAATCCACTCGCCTCGGCCTCCCAAAGTGCTGGGATTACAGGCTGAGCCACAGAGCCCGGACCTCTTGGGCAATTTTAAAAGCCTTGGCTTTGGGGTTCAGGGAGAACCCAATCTTTGGTGGTGGGGGGGACCATAACCTCGGGCCCACAGCCTAGCTAGGCTGCTCTCCTGCTCCCTTGCTCTTTCGGGCCTGGGACCAGGCTCCAGACTTACCAGTGTGTGTCCCAGTCTCCCCTCCCCCCTCGCTACCCCTACCCCAGGCGCTCCGGGCTTCCTGCCCGACGGGGCCCCTGTTTGGGGCGGGTGGAGGAGGGGTGGCGTTTCCTGGCTGGACCTCGGCTCGTCACTCTCTCATGGACGCCGGACAGCGCTGACCGACAGGCACCAGATGCTATTTCGGGCGGCGCCCCGCTTAGCACCCAGTTTCCGTTTTTCCACCGGTCGTCGGAAACAGGGGAGGGGGAGAGTGTAGACGTCACGAGTCCTCAGCCCCCAGCCCCCGGCTGGGGTTTGGGGGACGGGGTGGCGGCGGCTGCCAGAGCTGGGCTGAGAGAATGTATGTGGAGTTGGCGGAGGGTGCATGTCACCTCCCCGCCCCGCAAGCAAGACCCGGGCTCGCCCCCTGCGGCGGGGTTGACAAGAGCCTTTCCACCTGTCGTCTTCCCTCACCACAGCGAAAGACGCTTTCCTTGGAGGTGTTGGCAGGGGCATTTAATACCCTGTGAAATAATCCAACAGTGTGCGCCCGGCAACAGTGTGCAGGTGCCTCACAGGCATCTAAGC
Source organism: Cephalopachus bancanus (assembly GCA_027257055.1). Classification (NCBI taxonomy): domain Eukaryota; kingdom Metazoa; phylum Chordata; class Mammalia; order Primates; family Tarsiidae; genus Cephalopachus; species Cephalopachus bancanus. The sequence continues at coordinate 1,115,872 of JAPVLO010000396.1, forward strand.
TCAAGGAGTTCGAAACCAAATGCTTAAGACCTCCCCACGCCCCATGCTCCCCTCCCCCCAGACCTTCACCTCCAGGCTAGTTAGACAGGGGAGCCAGAAACCCAATGGTTTTCAGGGATTCTTCCTTCTCCCTCACCCCGAAAACACAATCCTTACAAACCCAGCTTTGTACCCTGAATGTCATTTTCACCTGCCTCTTGTCCTCTCTTTCCAGCATGGCAGGTAGCCCACGCTCTAATCCCCACCCCTGAGCAACTGCATTGGCCCTGGAACACACATATTCTACACCGCAGCTAAAGAGCTTGAAATGAAAATATGATCCAGTACAGGACACTATCCCACCCTCAAACTAACTAATCAAAGTGGTTTCCCCAAATCCTCTCCGTTGTCCACAGGTTTGTTCCAGCCATACTGGGCCCTTTTCTGTTCCTTTCATGAACCTACAGCCTTTCTGTTTCAGCCTTTCACCCAGCTGCTTCCTCAGCCCATCTGGAAGTTTCTGGATGCTCACTTGTCTCCCCACTCCCCAAACCCCACTCTCAGCTCTCAATCCAGGCTTCATTTCCTCAGGAAAGCATTTTCCAGCTGGGCTCTCCAATATGGGAATGCTAGCCTCTTTTTTGCAGGGGCCCAAGACATGAAATGATGAGTCCGAGGGCCCAAGCGTGGCAGAGCTAGGTTTCAAGCTCAGAATTATATGACTGCTACTTTTTTTATTAAGTGATGCGGTCAAACAAAGACGAAGGCCTATGGCAAGGGGGAGTCAGACTCTTTTTTTCCCAGGATATGGATGGCCCTCCTACAATGGGATTCTGTGAAAGTTACCTGTATTCACAAGGTAGCCAGACTTCTATCAGACAGGGGACACGGGGCACTGAATTAACCATATCTCCTCAGAGAGTCATCCTGATGACCACTGAGACCTCCAAAGAGCTCAAAAGCAGAGATACTAGGATGAGAAAACAGCCTAGCATGTTGGGCAGAATTGTGCACTGGGAATCAGACACCAGAGTTTGGGTCCTGCTGTTTCTTCTGAGTTTCTGTAAGTTTTGGCGAAGTTACATCTTTCCGTGTCTTAATTTCCTTCTCTCTGATGACAGCCAGAACTCCCACAAGGGCATGTGGTGTCATCCTGGGCCATGGGCTAAGTGATGCTCCATATGTTATCATCCTCACCCCTGCTCTTTAAAGGTCATTTTATTTAATTCTCACAACTTTGTGAGGTAGGTATTATATCCCTCCTTTTATTTTTGAGTTGGAGTCTCACTCCATTGCCCAGGTTGGAGTGCAGTGGCACACTCACGGCCGCCTCAGTGTCAACCCACTGGACTCCGGCGATCCTTCTGCCTCAGCCTTCCAAGTAGCTGGAACTACAGATGCATGCTATCATGCCCGGCTAATTTTTATTTATTTACTTATTGATTTGTTTGTTTATTTATTTATTTTATTGTAGAGACGACGTCTCACCATAGTGCCCAGGCTGGTCTCGAACCCGGAGGCTCAGGCAATTCACTTGCCTCGGCCTCCCAAAGTGCTGGAATTACAGGCTGAGCTACAGAGCCCAACCTATATCCCCCATTTTACAGATGAGGAAACAGCTTCAGAACTACTGACTAAACTTTGAGCCTGTGCTTTTCCCACTCTGCCATGAAAGAACTAACCCAGATTACCTTCCCCCCCCATAGGCTGAGCGTCACACCCAGCTGGCACTGAACTCAGATTCCATTCCACACTACCTATCTTGGTCCCTGCAGTGGTGGAGCCCTAATCATCCCTCATGCCTGCCTAGGGTCTGGCTGCCCCTCTTCATCAGATGAGCTCCAGAGAAAACTCTGGTGCCAAAGTTCCTTCAAACCCAGGTTCCACCACTCACGAGCTATGTAGCATTGGGAAGACTGATTTTGTTTTTCGTCCGTAAATTGAGTATACTAATAGCACCCACTTCTCAGGATTGTTTATGAAGAGTAAATGTGTTAGTATTTGTAGGGTGCTCAGAAAAGCGTTTCAGTAGCAAGATTAAAACATTTTTTTAAAATGCCGGGTACAGTGTCTCTCTTGTCTCTTGCCTGTAATCCTTGCACTTTGGGAGACTGAGGTGGGAGGATCACTTGAGCTCAGGCGCTTGAGGCTGCAGTGAGCTGTGATGGTGCCACTGAACTCCACTCCAGGCAACAGAGTGAAACCTTGCCTTAAAAAAAAAAAAAAACTTAAAAGAAAAAGGGGAGAGCAGTGTCCCTGGGCTCTGGGCTCAGTCTGAAACCCAGCAGAATGGAAAATTTAATCTCTCCATTGACATCAATTCAGGCACCAACAGAGCCCTTTGGGTTTGAGCTACCAATTCTATTTTAGAAAGGGACGGAAGGCCAGAGAAGGTTTGGGGAGTTTTCTGGGGTAAGAACTGTCCTTCGAAATCTGGTGTCGAGGACGCTGGGGAAAGAACGAAGGATTGGGAGGTGATGGGTTTTGGTGTCACGGTGGTCTTCAGAGGCAGGGACAGACTGTTGGGGTGAGAGTCGCTGAAGGTGTTCGGAAGCCCGCGGGGGGGGGGGAGGTGCCGCGGGGCTGAAAGTGTGGGGAGCGGGATTCCCGAGGGAGCTGAACCCGCTGGGTCCCTACAGCGCGCGCGACTGTCTCCGGAGCGCACTCCGGAACCGGTCCCAGCGCCGCGTAAGCAGTCCCCACTCCCTCCGGCGAAATTGCCAAATTAAAATGAATCATTTGGCCCATAATGGCCGAGGCGCTTATCGGGGGCGGGCGGACCCGCGGCAGTGCCTTATCTCGGCGGCGCACGCGGCCCCGGCGCGCCTGGGCCCATGCTAACGAGCCTGGAACGTGAGCTGGATTAGCGCGTCGCGCGGGAGGAGCCGGCGCGGGCGGGGCGCTCAGGGTGCGGAGCGCGCGTGGGGGGGGTCTCCGCAGCCAGGGACCCGGCCTCAAAATGGCCACACGCGTGCCCCCGTAGCGGAAAACGTGAGCGTTCTGGCCTTTATCTAGGGGAAAAGCACCCTGCGGCCTCCCACGGAATTCCTCATCTATTTCCTCCCTCTTTTCCCCACGCCCGCGAAAGAGGCCTCCGCTCCCTTCCCCTCGGTTTCTTTGGATGGGGTGCATTTTCCTCGGCCGCCCCCGCCCTCGCTGCCGCCGCCCCTCCCGCCTCGGAGTCTCTCTTCCTTCCTTCCCCTTTTTCCTTACGCAATATACAGAAACGCGCGAGGCGGTGGTTGGTTTTCATTTCTTCTTCGTGGCTGTGTGCGTGCGGTGGGGTTGTGAGCGCGCGCGCGTGTGAGCTGTGGGCAGTTGCTTCTGGGCGGCGGGTTGTGTCCGAGTGTCATGGTGGTTGCGCTGTCTGGGTGTGTGGATTTGGACCCTCCGAGGCCCCTGTGCGTGTTCTTCGTTGTGTATGATGACGCTCGCTGGCACTGGGGATCCGGTCCTGCGTGTTGGGTGGCATGGCCTTTGCGATTGTTTGGTGACTTCGTTGTTATGTCGAGCGTGTGTGATCCTGACCCTGCTGGGTTGTGTGTCCGCGAGCGACTGCGTGTGCTTGATTTCGTTGTGTCGTGTTGGACAGTGCGCGGGGCTGCCCGTGTCGGCTTTCGGGTGGCGTCGGGCTGTGCCTATTCGCTTCCCTTCTGTGGGGCTGGACCGTGTGTGGCCCTGGCCTCGCTGTCTCGTGTGCCGGTGCGCTCGCGTCCTTTCGAGGTGCATTTGCAAATCGCTGGGGGCGGGAGTGGGAGGAGGGCGAGCGAGGGATTCAGGCGTGGGTGGGGGCGGCGGCATGGGGGCGGGGAGCGGGATTTCACGTTTTATTCCAAATTATGATGTATTCGGGAGCCAGTGTTGGCGTGGATGGGCGGACAGAGCCGGGTCGGCGACTGCTCTCTCCCGAGGCCGGTCTGCGCCTCGGTGTTCCAGGGGTTCGCTGGTGCGCGGGAGGCTCTTCCCTGCCCGAAGCTGAGCGGCGCTCGCCGGGGTCCGCGCCTGCAAGCCCGCAGCTGCGGGCTTCGGCCCGGGCCGCGCTCCGGCCTCGTCCATTTCTGGTCAGTTTCGTGGGTGCGGGCGCGGGGCCGCGGGGTCGCGGGAGAGGCCTCGAAAGGACAATGGGCGCGTTCTCCAGGCCTTGCGCCTCAGAAGGAGGCCCACGGGATCACCTCCGGGGAGCGTTTCCCACCCCCTTCTCGGGTGAGCGACGTTCCCGCTGGGGTCCGGTACCCGTCGCGTCGGAGACCGCAACCGAGTCCGGGCGCAGGGGAGGGACAGGGTTAGTGCGGCCGTAGCTCGGGGTGGAATAATTTTGTTTGCCAGTGACTGTGGTTGCCAATGCCGTCATCATCACAATCGCCATCGTTCATATTCTATTTTAATTAAAATAATCGCCCCGGAGCGCAGCAGGCTGTCCCTTTTAGCTTCTCTGAAGGGAGAACAAAGCAGCGGGGTTTCCCCCGCGAGCCCCGCTTTCTAAGTTGCTGGGTTTGGAGGTGGGGAGAGAAAATGCAGAGAGGGACGGACCCAGAGACTCGGTCCTAAAGCAAGCCCTCGCCCGAGCCAACTCCCGGGACGGGCGGACTCCCGTTCTCCCCGCCCCTCCCGCACTGGGCTTAGAAGAGGAGGAAGAAAACCTTCCGCATTGTGTTGCCACCCGGGAAAGAATCATTCCCATATTTCCACCAAGGCCGCGGCTGGTAGAAGGAGACCGTCGCTGTTAACCCAGGACTTCGATGCGTGACCATAAACTGGGACGATTTAGGCTAAACAGATTAAACAAAACCCGCTGGGGGGAAAATAAAAGCAAACGAAATCCCGCTGCATCCTTGGAAGCAGCTTCGGGTTCGTTCCTACCCTCCCTCCCTTTCGCCTTATTTCTTGCTGCAACAAATTATTAGGATTCTCCCTGATCGGCCTGTCTAATACCCCCGAAAAATCAAAACTCGTTTTGCAGGGGTGGTGGGGATGGAGGGTGGGGAAGTTCTCTCTCTTCTTTATTTGTCTCTCTTTCTCGCTCTCTTTCTTTCCTCTTCTCTTTGTGCCGTTCTCTTTTTCTTAATCAGTAGGGAGAAAAGAAGGGACCTGAATAGATCAGACATCCCTCCCCTCCCTCTTCCCGTTCCGACTCCATTCCGGGAGGGAAGTACAACCCTTGGGATCGGTCCCGGTTTCGATTTGGGCCGGAGGTGGGAGGATGGGGTCACAGGGAGAGAATGGGGGCGCTCCGAGGTTCTGCCCCACCAACTTGGGTCTGAAGACACAGCCCCCCACCCATCCACTTCAGGCCTGGGCTGCCCCTTCGCAGGGTGGTGGCAGCCGGGGCCTGGTCTGGGTTGCGGAGCCAACCGCGTAGACACGTCTGTAATTAGAAAACAAACTCGGACACACTGAACTAGATCGATTCCAGTTGGTTCGAATATGTTCTGGGCAGCCTGCCGGCAGGGGTTGTTGTTGTTGGACTAAATAGTTATTCCTGATTGGTCAGGTGTAGGGTTCTTTTTTGGGGTGAGGGGAGGCAGTTGAGGGAAGCTCCAGACACCTGCAGTTGGGGGCAGAAAGCTGTTGGCGATTCCCTGGGCTGGCTGGCTGACGGGGACATGAGGTAATTCCCAGCCATTGACCCCCCCATCTCTCTCTCCCTCCCTGTCGCCCTCCCTCTTTCTCTCCACCCCCATCTTTCCTGGAAACTCGCTCTGGGCGCGGCAGACCGCCCAGGACTGCACCGCAGCCTAACTGCAGGCCTCTCAGCGAAAGAGGGGGCGAGCAAAGACCCGGGTCCACAGGCACGACCTCGGCCTCTGCCCCTCTCCGGCAGAGGAGTGGAGATCCAATTCAGAGGGGCCAATCTCTCTAAATATGCCCCAGGTGAGTTTTTCTTTGGGAGGGGGCATGCTGCGGGTTGAAACAGTGTCCAGGAAGGCCTTGAGTTCCGGCCTGGGGTGGGAGAGGCTCAGGACAGAGGAGAGCCCAGTCTCAGATTGGGGGGTAGTGGAGGACCAGACCAGGGCTGTGGATGGGGATCTGACAGCCTCTCCTGCCTCGGCGGCCTCCAGCAGGACCCTTTCAATTTTTGGCCCTGGACTAAATCGTCCAGGCCTCTCTGATAAGTCTGGGGTCTGTGGACATTTCACAAGGCCGGTAACTTTGGGGCGGGGATATCCGGGTGCTACAGACTGTGCCTGGAGCTCCGGCAGGAAGAAGGCCGCTGCCTTCCTGGCTAGCGTAGTCCCCACTGGGGTGGGCCCTGACCCGAGCCCTGAGGCCTAGGACAAGGCCGCTGGAACACCACTCCTGTGGGCACAGGGATGGTGGTGCCCTTCACTGGTGTGTTCCATTCTGGTGCTGGCCTGGAGCTCCCCCAGGGTGCTGTGCAGGTGTGGGTGGTGTAGGAGGGTCTGAGGGTGGAGGCTGTTTTCATGTAAGAAATTCTCTGTGCCCAGTATTGGGGGATGAGGAGCTGGAGATCGTTGCCGGCCCCTCAGGAAGGCTCTCCTGGGGTCTCCCGTCTTGTTCAGGCACACACAGAAACATTCTGGCCAACTGGCCACTGGAGATGAGGATTTGCTGTTGGGGGCTGCGAGCTGTGTCTCTGGGACAAAGAGAGTGGCACGTAGTGGTCCAATACTCTAGTACAATTTAGTCTGAAAACTTCTCCCTCATCTTCCATTATCCCCGAATAAAAACAAAATCACTCAGGCTTTCCTATTTATCACCTTAACCGAAGCCAAGTGATGCTGTTTAGTCACTGACAACTGTCGGTGCTGGTGAGTTCTCTGGTGGCTTCCTTGGAGCACAGGCCTCTGGCTGGGGTGATTCTGGTTGCAGAAGAACGCTTGGGATTTTTCTCAAGTAGAGGAGGGGTTAAGTGAGGTCCCCCATAGACCCCAGGGGCCAAGCATATATCTGTCTGTCTGTGTCTCTTTCTCTCTCTTTGTCTCTATCTCTCAAAGGGAGCTTTGCAGATATGGATATTTATAGAGGTCTGGAGAGGGCATTTGGGGCCAGGGTCAATTCATCTGGAATATGTACTCCCATTGTCTTCCAGAAAAACACTCCTATTATGGGAGCTGAGGAATTAATTAGAGGGAGCAAGTATATCATAACTGAGCTTGAGCTCAGTGGGTGATTGCAGTGCACACTGTCACTCAGAAGCAGGGGCTGAAGCATGGGTCACCGGGTGGACATCGGTGTGTTGGTAGGGAGCCAGCGCCTTGGGCTTGTACATTCTGCAGAGGTGGTTTATTTCTGGCACATTTCACTGACATTGGGAGCCGGAGGATCCGGCTGGTATACTTCTGGTGCATTTCCAGTGGCCGCGGCATCTTGGAGGTTGCATTCTGTGGATAGAGACCTATTGTCTCCGCCATAATAAACTCACTTCCAATGAAGCGTCAGGGACCTACGGCTTTTACAGCTCGTGTACACCAGGTCTTGGGGAATTTTGTGGTTTTCCAGCCAGGTCTGGGAGGCTGGTGGACTCAGAGCAGGCATGCAGTTGGCCCAGGTCTGGTGGCAATTGAGATGAGCTCCAGAGGAGGCTGCGGAAGGTCCGGTCTCTCTTCTGGGGTGGGAGGGATGGTTCCCAGGATGACTCCCTTCCAGAGCGTTGCAGTGGCAGAATGGGAGCTTAGTGGCAGTGTGGGGCTGAATTGGGTTTTTGTGTATTTTCTGCTTTAAAATACTCCACTTATAAAATTCTGAGAGCAAAAACCTTCCTTTGAACAACTTTTGAAGCCGGTTAAGTTGATTATATATATTTTTAAATTACAACTCACAAGCCTCCCCAAACTGTGACCCCTGGATTTCCTGATTCTTCTGTTTTGGTTCTTGCTGGAGCCTGGCTCCATCTGGATGAAGTCAGGTGATGGAAGAACCCCAGCACACTTGTGGGAAGTGGAGCTGCAGCCTCATCTTGGAGTGCGCTTGTGGGGAGAGAGGGAGTTTCCCCGCTCAGGGTGTATGCAGGAGGGTGGAGCAGTCCAAGTGAGATCATTGTTCTGGGCCAGCTCTGTCACAGGTAGGATGTGGGTGACTTTGGGCTAAGCAGTCCCCCTCACAGCTCCATTCTCCCTGTTAATAATAATAATGTTTACTTGAGCATTGGCACAGTACTCTAAGCAAAAGGTGAAATATTTTAAGTGCACAGAGCACGGAAGTGGGAGACAAGGCTGGGTGAGTGGGCCAGACACCCAGTCTGCTCTTAGATAGAAGTACACACCCCACCAGCCTAAGGGGCATGCTTGACTGCCAGGCCTCCCTGCCAGACCTTACCTTGAATCCCACTGTGCAGAATGCAGTGGGTGTGCAGGGAGGTAGGACCAGGGCCATCTTCCCTTGGGGACCTCTCATCTCCGGGTCTGAGTGGGGGTAAAGGGCACAGAATTCAGTGGATTTGCGCGGTAGACAGACACTCCCCTGCCCCAAATCGGGGCGAATGTGTGTGTGTATGGGGGGAGCTGGTTCCTCCGATGACTCCATAGCCTCCATCTCCTAATTCCCTACTTGGACCCCCTCCAGATTTCTGGGTGTACGCGTGGGGTCAGAAGGGAGGTTTCAAAGCACCTCACCTCCGCCTGCAGGTTCCCCGCCAAAACCGAAAGGGGGGCGGGAAGAACAGGGTCGGGAATTTGTTCCCTCCTCTTCCCTTTCAGCTGGGGGGGCAATCATTCTTTCTCGCCTCTTTGTACATTTCCTTCCTCCTTTTTTCCCTTCTGTGTTTCTCTCGCCGGCTGCATTCCCTTTCTTCCCACGTCTCTGTCCGCTTGGGCCTCCGTCTCTGTGTCTCGCAGGCACCCCCTTCCCTGCTCCCAATCCCGAGACCCCCTTTCCCTCCCGCCCCAGCCCCGCCCGGCCTCCGCTCCACGTGGCGCGAAGTTTGTCCGCCTCTCCGCGGCCGTCTGCCCGCCACCCACCCCGCGTCGGTGGGCCCGGGCGGTCGTCAGAGCGGGCGTCCGCTTGTCTGCCTGTCCACCCGCAGGATGACCGAGCGGCCGCCGCGCGAGGCGGCTCGCAGTGACCCCCCGCTGGAGGGACGGGGCGCGGCCGAGGCCCGCATGGCCCCCCCGCACCTGGTCCTGCTGAACGGCGTCGCCAAGGAGACGAGCCGCGCGGCCCCCGCGGAGCCCCCGGTCATCGAGCTGGGCGCGCACGGCGGCGCGGGGGGCGGCCCCGCCGGCGGGGGCGGCGCCGCGAGAGACTTAAAGGGCCGCGACGCGGCGGCCGAAGCGCGCCATCGGGTGCCCACCACCGAGCTGTGCAGACCTCCGGCCCCGGCGCCCGCGCCCGCCTCGGCCCCTGCGGAGCTGCCCGGCGACGGCCGCATGGTGCAACTGAGCCCGCCCGCGCTGGCGGCCCCCGCCGCCCCCGGCCGCGCGCTTCTCTACAGCCTCAGCCAGCCGCTGGCCTCGCTCGGCAGGTCAGGGCCCAGGAGCCGGGGGTGCGTGGGGGGAGCGGTGGGGGGTCGGGAGGGGCGGGGGGAGTGAGGGCAGGTGGGCCGGGCGGACCCTCGCACCGGCCCCCCTGCAGGCGGCCCTGCTCGCGGCGGGCCGTGTGGGAAACCCAGGAGAGACGGTCGTTCTACTCGCATGGGCGTGAGAGCCCGGCGCAAGTGAGTGTGTGGCTGGGGGTGGGGTGGGGGGTGGGTAGTGTGTGTGGAAGCCGAGGGGGAATGCACACCTTCGGGGTGAAGGCGATTGGGGTGCTGTGGTGGGGCGGGGGGTGGAGAGGAAGCAATCCCTTGAGTGTGGGTACCGTGCTGGACATGCTTGGCTGTGAGCAGAGATGGTGTTTGCAGCTGAGGGTGTGACATTGTGGACAGGCAAAACAAGGATCTGAGGGTGATAGCTGAGGGCACCCTCCCTGGAATCTCTGCTGGAGGGCTAAGCTGTCCTTCCACTCCCAACCCCTGGGCCCTTCGCTGTGGTCTCTGGCCCAGGCCCTACTCCCCTTGGTATGAGGGCATCCGTTTCCCCCCTGCGGCCACTATTATGATGAAGAGGCTGAGGCAGACTTGGAATGGGGACAGGAAAATGAGGCAAGGATAGAGGGGTGGGACAGTGAGTCTGCCAGGGACCCGGAGAAAGTGTTATATAGAGAGCCCAGAGTGTGCAGAGAGCTAGGGGGAGTGTTTCAGCCGCTGGGAGGGAGTCCGGGTTTCCTTTCTGTGGTCCACCCAACAACACCATGTGGCCAGGCGAAGGTGGGCTGAGGCTGGAGCGGGGGGACTGTGTGCCCCTTTGTGGTGCCAGAGATGTACACCATCAGGTGTGAAGGTCCTATCTGCCTGTGTGGACGTCCTTGGGCGTGGAGGTGTCTGTGTGGATTGTGTGCCTGTTTCTGGGGGATGAGAGTGTGTCTACCTGTGTGAGGGTGCATGTGTCTATTTTTGTGTTTACTCCATGGCTTCACTTCTGCCCTCTCCCCCCGTGTGTGCGTGTGCGTGTGCGTGTGCGTGTGTGTGTGTGTGTGTGTGTGTTCGTGGATATGTGGCTCCTCTCTTTGCTTGTCTCATAACAAAAAGAATGGGGGCATTTCGTGTGTGTGTGTGTGTGTGTGTGTGTGTGTGTGTGTGTGTCTGTGTGTGTTTAATGCTCCTTCTATCCTATCCCCAACTCAAGTGTGAAGGAAGCAGAGCTACCCTCTAGGTGTGCGGGCTCAGGGCATGTGGGGTGGATTCCTGAGGAGCTCCTTTCTCCTCTCCACTCAACCTGTGATCTTGTGATCTGCTCGTTCCCTCCCACAGTGGGTTTTTTGGGGAGCCTGATGCCTTCCCTATGTTCACTACCAACAACCGAGTGAAGAGGAGACCCTCCCCCTATGAGATGGAGATTACTGATGGTGAGTCTACCCCACCCACCTTGGTACCTGCCCCTCACGCTGGCTAGAGCCCTCTGCCGGAGGTGACACTGAGGACACTGCTCTGCGAGTGTCTCACAAAGATGGGCAGGCCACCCTGGAACCCAAACTGCCGAAGTTCTTCACCCTGCAACAGAGCTGGGTCTGGGTGAAGTTGTGGGTGGGGCCTTACTCACAGTCCTGGGAAGAGAGGACACAGGAGAGGGACAAATAGTAGCACTTAGCCCAAACCTCTAGAGTCAGTTTCAGTCCCCACTTGAAGCTCTGTTTTACACTTTGGCAAGGATTCCCAGGAGGGCAGAGACACGCCATGCTCTCCAACCCCCACTCTGGGTCCTGATTCTCAGGGATTCACTGCATTTCCTCCCAAGCCCCTTTTGGAGTCTGGAGTCTACTCCTTGCCTGGAGATGAATTCAAGGGTCTCTTCCCAGGTTCCTACGTAGGGTCCTCTTGTCTCCAGTTAATACATTCTGGGCTGAGACCTAGAGTTCCCTGTGCCCTGGGTTCCCTGCGAAGGGCCTTAGTACTGTTACTGTGAACTACCTGAATACTCTTTGGCCTTGAGCTTGTGAGGGGAGTTGGATTAGTGGGGGATTTGGAGAACCCACGCCTTCTTCCCAGGGCTGACCTGATGTAGGAGGTGGGTCCCAGCACCAGGGAGAGGAGAGCAGGCTCTTCAGGGCTGAGAGACTTGGAGAAAATCTCTAGCTCTTGCAGGGCTTCATCCTGGCAGTGGTCAAGGGCTCTTACGGGACAGGCACTGGAGACCTCAGGGTCAGCCTGGCTCTCTGCTTGAGTTGATGGAAGGGATGTGTACATGTAGCTGGGGCTTCTACAGTGAGGCTTCTGTGGTATTCTGGATAACAGGACAACCAGGCTAGGGAACAGCTGTGTAGGACATGGGGGAGGGAGAGGAGAATGGAGGGTGCCAGAGCTGCTAGATTAGAGAGGGGCTCTCTAGTCTAGGGAATGTGAGGATACCAAACAGGAAGTAGGCAGGACCACCCTGATCTCTCTCCAGGAAAGAGGCAGAATGGTGGGGCAAGGGGCGAAGGTTTGTGGGAGCGCAGGAATGTAGGGAAGCTGTGACCCATAAATGTTACCAATGTTTACTGAGCACCTACTCAGTGCTGACCAGAGAGAGGCAGAGGACACCAGAGGGATAGACAAATGCAGGAAAGAGGAAAATGAGAAGAGGGAGATGGTTCTCTGGGAGGGAACCAGAGAGAAATAGGCAGAAACGTAGGTGAAGGGGAGGATGTGGGGGTTCAGGCTACATCTACAGGACTTTGAATTTAGACATTGAACCAAAAAGGGTCTATGAAAGGGGAATTCATACAAACTCTAGAGTCAGGACTTAATGTGAATTCTTGTTGCTAATCTTTTCTGGTCCTCGGTTTCCTCATTTGTAACATGGGGAGAATAATAACCTCCTTCCAGATTGTTGACTAAGTATAATCGGATTTTTTTTTTTTTTTTTTTGAGTTGGAGTCTCACTCTGTCGCCCAGACTGGAGTGCAGTGGCCGCTCCTGGTCACCGCAGCCTTGACCTGCTGGGCTCCGGCGATCCTTCCGCCTCAGCCTTCCAAGTAGCTGGAACTACAGGCGCGTGCTACCATGCCCGGCTAATTTTTTTTTATTTATTGTAGAGATGAGGTCTCGCTGCCCAGGCGGATCTTGAACTTGTGGGCTTAGGCAATCTACTCACCTCAGCCTCCCCAAAGGTGCAGGATTATAGGCTGAGCCACCGAGCCCGGCTTATAATCAGATTTTTAAGGACAGTAAGCTCCTTTCTACCAGAGACCAGTAGGGACCTCCTTGATATGGGGATTCGGTCTTTTTCCTGACTGTACTCCTAGCACCCAGCACGATGCTCATCACACAGCAGTCCTCTGGCAGTTGTTCAAAGGATGGGGAAGGGAGTGTGAGATCACAATTATTTTATCATAATTGTTTACAACAGTGGCTCCCATTTATTGGACACCTACTATGTGCCATGGACTTTGTGTGCTCGATATTATTTAATCTTCACCCCAACCCCATGAGGTCAATATTATTTTCATTTCACAAATGAGGACTCTGAGGCTGACCTGACCTCTACCTCCTGACCTCTACCTCCCACATCCCCTTCTGGAGTTAGTCTGACTTTAGCTGTGACAGCAGTCTTTATGTCCCCATTCCCAGCCAGGAGCTCCCTCAAGATCACCAACATTGGCCAGGGGTGGTGGCTCACGCCTGTAATCCCAGCACTTTGGGAGGCCGAAGTGAGGGAATTGCCTGAGCCCACGGGTTTGAGATCACCAGCATTAACCATGGTGCAGCAACTGGTCCTTCCTATGTCACAACTGAAGGATACCTCTTCTCACCCCCCATCTGGCCTGGATGCCTGAGAACAGCAAGTTATTTCCTCTGAGGCAGCCCAGGGTAGGCCAGTTCTGCAGGTGTGCTATGTTTTTTCCAGTCTGGGTCTGGCCTTTGGCAAAGAGTCAGCTGGGCTGGGGCCTGGTGGGGTTTGGATAGACTGTGTCAGACCACTGTGGACAGGGGATGAGTGATCCTCCCCGGAATAATCTGGTGTGTGTGTGTGTGTATGTGTGTGTGTGTGTGTGTGTGTGTGTGTAGAGAAAGAGACAATCAAGCAGGAAGTATTGGCATGGATGATCTGGGTCACAGACTGACCACTGAGGCAAGGTCTGCCACTGTTCCGCCTCAGTCTCCTTAGCTGTAAAATGAGCAGTGGGACTTAGGTGAGGTTTTGGTTCTAGGGTTACTGGAAGAAGGCAAATAAATATTCGAGAACTGGCAGTTTCTTCAGTGTGCAGAGCTTCCTGAGGACTGCGTGAGCCTAGGTCTGTGCCCTGGTTTAGGGAGGGATGCAGTCTCCTCAGCCCAGGAGCTCAAGAACACGAGCAGAGTTTTCCATCTTCCCTCAGCTTTGGGAATCTCAGGTCAGGCTTGAACACTTAGCATGGTGCTTTGTACACCATGGGTGCTTGATACATGTGTGCTGGTGTCTGCCACTGCTCTGTAAGTCTTCATACACAGGATTTTGGTGACTATGAGGCCACGTTGTAATCAGCACATTGTAGATATGGGAGACCGAGGCAGACTGGGAAGCCTGCCTAGAGCTGCAAGCCATGGCTATGCATGACTGTGTCTGCACTCCTCTTCCAGGGATGAGAACCTTTCTCTGCTCTCCGCCCCCCACTCCCCACGTGCTACTGTGAGGGGTCAGTCAGCAAACATTTGCTAAGCCCCTACTCTGTGCTTTCCATCAGCCCTAGAATGAAGTCCCCATACCTCACTGCAGCACCCTGTGGGATCCGGACCCTGCCTATTCCTACCTTGCGCACAGGACTCCGGCCAGGCTGACTTTAGCCGTCATCCAGCTCAGGGACTGTGCACAGGCCATTCCGTCTGCTTGGACACTCTTCTCTTTCTGTGTCTGACAGGCTCTTCTTCAGCCTTAAGTTTCTGCCTTATAAATGTCAGTTCCTAAGAAAGGCATTCCCTAGCCATCATAGCTCAATGTAGCAGCTCCTTCCCATCACCATTCAGCCTCCTGTTCATTTTTAAAGTTTGTTTGCTGTGTATCCATCATCTCTCATCCCCATCAAAATGTAAGCTTCATGAGGGTAGGGACCTTCTCTGTTCATCATTATTCCTTAGTGCCTAGCACAGGGCCTGGTTGTTAGTAAAAAGCTGAAGAATGGATAACGACAGCTAACATTTATTGACTGCTTAAGCTGAGGGAGATATTGTGTTAAGTCTTTTATCTGTGTTAGGTATTGGGCCCCTGGAGCAATCTCATGATTTGCCTTACTAGTATTATCTCCATTTCACAGATGATGAAACTAAGGCACTTCGGGAACATTTATTTAGGAGTCACTCATCTAGTTACGAATATTTCAAATAGCCAGGAACTGACCCTAGAAAGTTTGGCTTTAGAGTCTGTCTCCCTAGATACTGCTGTAAGGCCTCTTGGCACGAGTGAACGAATGACATGTGGCCCTGTCTTCAGACATCTCACAGCCCAGAGAGGAAGACAAGCACAGAAACATAAGTAATAATCAAGAATGATGGAGGACAAGGGATTGTAGGGCCATGGTGGTTGGTTGGATATGTCTGGAGGGGTTGAAGGATATTATCAGAGAGGAGGAAACATGAGAACTTGATTTTGAAGGGTGGAAGTTTTCTAAGGAAAAGGAAAGAAGGCATTCCTTGTTTCCCAAGTTTCCTGATATAGATGGAGATTCCTTTGAGGGATCTCCAGCCTATTCTCCTAACCCTGACCCTCTTAACCTCCAGGTCCCCACACCAAAGTTGTGCGGCGTATCTTCACCAACAGCCGGGAGCGATGGCGGCAGCAGAATGTGAACGGGGCATTCGCTGAGCTCCGCAAGCTGATCCCCACGCATCCCCCGGACAAGAAGCTCAGCAAGAATGAGATCCTCCGTCTGGCCATGAAGTACATCAACTTCCTGGCCAAATTGCTCAATGACCAGGAGGAGGAGGGCACTCAGCGGGCCAAGCCTGGCAAGGACCCTGTGGTGGGGGCTGGTGGGGGTGGGGGTGGGGGTGGAGGAGGGGGTGGCGTGCCCTCCGATGACCTCCTGCAGGACGTGCTTTCCCCCAACTCCAGCTGTGGCAGCTCCCTGGATGGGGCAGCCAGCCCGGACAGCTACACAGAGGAGCCAGCGCCCAAGCACACGGCCCGCAGCCTCCATCCTGCCATGCTGCCCGCCGCCGACGGAGCTGGCCCTCGGTGATGGGCCCAGGCCACTAGGATCAGCCAGGAGGGTGCCCTTAGGCCACTGGGATGGTGGGCTTCAGGGCAGGTGGGATGAGAAGCGGGCAGCTCTGAAGCAGGGCAATGGACTTGATGAACTTTCCTTGATGTCTGAACTTTGGGAAGCCTTTACTGACCCTGGGGCTGGCTCCTCTGTTTCCTGTCTCAGTAGGAGAACAGAAAAATGGAGCAAAGTGTAGGTACTTTTTATGAAGACGGCACAGTCTTCCCCTTCCCCCAATCCCTAGTACTTCCCAAGTAAGAGGCTCGAGTCATTGCTTTTGCCTGGGGTTTGGGAGCCCTGTCTTTGCTGAGACCTGGGGTGGTCAGCTCTCACCGGAGGCATCTAGCAGCCTCTGCCTTGCCTTTAGCCCCTTCCAAGCTGGCTGGGTGGCTTTTGTGGCCACTTCTGTCCAAATATATAGGTACCCAGCAGCTGCCCATTTCTTGAGCCCCATCTTCACCCAGGCCCACGTTGATCCATCCAGCTTGCCAACTGCTGCAGAGTCACAAGCCTCGAGGTGCCTTCTTCAGGGCCTGGTGGAAGAAGACGGCCAGTGGGCAGCCTGCTCTAGACTAGCTGGGCCAGAGGGTCAGGAAACCCCACTGCCCTTACGTCTTGCCCTGGGGATCAAAGCTCTGCCTTCTCCCCACTGAGACTTGCCTTCCTAATCCTGCGGCTGTGGGGACCCATCTGCAGCCTTGAGTGTGCCCTGTTGGGATTTGTGTGAAGGCAGAGAAAGGGACAATGATATTAGAATGAGATGGCGCAAGAGGTATTTTGGGCATGTGGGCTTCAACTCCTTCACATTACCATTGATGCTGGTGAACGAATGCCAGTGTTCTGATGGGCATATGCTGGTGCCGAGTAGATGAGAAGTCCTATGTGTGCATTCTAGATGCTTAGAGGGCTCTCCCTGCTGTAAGATGTCTGTTTGCGGATGGTCTGGTCCGTGCTCCAAACCAAGCACAAACTCTGTCTTATGAATTCTTTGCATTTGGGATTTTTTGCTTGACTTCAGTTATCGGTGGGATCTTCAGGTCTCGATATGACCTCCAATCCAGCCCCACTTCTAGGGCATGGGAAATCCAGTCAGAGACCAGGCCCTGGATAAGACCCAAATATATGCGTATTCACAGAGCAGAACCTTAAACACCCCTGGATTGCGCAGCTTTCAGTCACCAAGGGTGTGTCTAGGAGCTTGGTTTAATGCAATAGGAGTGCCCCCTCCACAAGTTGTTCGTGACATTTTTGTAAATCAAATCCTCATCCTTCATCTTTTAAAGAAATAACTATTGCAAGTCCTTTTGTAAAGTGAAGAATCCTTTAGTAGAGTGACCCACAGCTCCCTCGTTTACTTCCCATGTCAATTCAGATGGTGGGATGTGGTTTTCTTAAAGTTAGTCCTGCCTGTGTCCTGCACTCCAAACCCATGGGACAAAAGGCACAGAAATCCTGTATGTTTGTCATTGTTACCCCAGTCTTCTCCTACCAGGCTCTACCTTTGAGGTCAGAGGGGAAATATCCTATATTCTTGTCCTGTCATGCAAGAACTCATTAGTGTGGCTGTCTAGAAAGCTCCTTTGCTGGTTTGAGTTTCATGGCTTGCCCTCGCCATGATGGGGCTTCCAGCTCATCCATATGCAGACAGGGAATGATCTTGGCTGTCCGCCCCTTCCTTTTACGTTGTGAGGTACAATTCTTGGGCATGGGGACAATATGGTTAACCTTTGTAGCACTCTGACTATCCATCTAATTTCAGACTCCCCAAATTATGTTTTGATGAACATTAGGGTTGGTTCCAGTGCTTGGAGGATCCCTTGAACAGTCCCATCTGTCTAAAGATGGAGTTTTAGACACTGTTGTAGGCTTAAATGCTGTGTTTACCTCCCTTTGGAGTCACTTGATATGGGAATGAAAAGTGGCCACAGTGTGGACGGGTGGATGGGTTTAATGAGATGGATCACACATTCTGTCGGGAACTTAAGTTGCCTTCTTTCAGACTTGCAGACCGAATGAGGTATCTCTCTAAGTGTTAGTTTCTCATAAATACCTCAGCTTGGCCTGTCTGCTAGGGTCATGGGGTAGACTGAATGGGATCATGAGAGTAGAAGTGTTCTGAGACCGCAATATCAATCCTGCAGTGGGGTTTCCCAGCTGGAGTCTAGGATCCAGGCAGTGGGCCAGTCTGTCTGACTGTACAGCATTTGGATAGTTAAACTGTAAACCGCTTTTGCCTGACTTATCTAGATTGCCCTCATTTCTCCAGGTTGTCTTGATTTCTGTCCCATTCCAAGGCAAGGGACAGGAATGAGAATGGAAAAGAGATGGAAAAGAGATCTAGGCAGAGCGTGTAAAGTGTAATGCAACTACCCAAAACAGGCCTGGGTAGGGCAGGGCAAGGATTTAGGTCTTTGTAAGAAATAAAGAAGATCTGTAACTTTTCTTTTCATCCTCCATACCCATGCCCTTCCCCTTCCTCTGCCTCCTCCTTACCCATGAAGCAATGGCAACGTTCCAAGAATAGCACCTGTACAAAAGGGAAAAAGGTAAAGGTAAAACAAATGAAAATATTTCGAGGAGAACAAAGATGAATGTAACAACTGGAGGGAATCACGTCTTTTAGGAAAAATCTGCAATCCTTTATACATAGTGGTGAATGACGAGATGGTACAACCTTTATTCTTTTCCAAAACTGAAACCAAGGGCACAGCATCTGTAGTCAACCGACAACTATTTCAGCCTTTTGGGGGTGGGTCTAGCCGTACTTGTGACTACGATGGTACGTGACCCTCCACAGAAGGCTTGCCCCTGCCCATGTACATAGCGCATTGTTTCTGTGGGCGGGCCCAGCACTTTCCGTCAATGTCGTACTGTATGTGATGCATCGCGTTGGTCTCTGCATTTTTCTGCAGAAGAGGAGTGACCACTCCAGGTACCTTGACCTTTGTACAGCCCAGAGGCCAACACTGTGGGTGTGTGACTCTTTAGCGAAAAACCCCATGTGGTGATGATGTGTGTATATATATATGGATATATCGAGAAGATTTCTAAATAAAAGTTTTACAAAGGGCCCTGGACTCTGTGCTTGCGTTTTGCACCCCTAGACCTGGGATGAGGGACATTAGAAGGAAAGGTGTGGTGAGAACCTGTCTCCTCTGGAATGGGACAACTTCCAGGCCTCAGCTGTGGGATTTGCCTGCCTGGCCAGCAGGACTGGTGGGGAGGAGAGTGCCTTCCCCCACGGGGTTTCTGCTTGTTTCCTCTCCCAGGCCTCACAGCGGGGGCCTCTCTCCTCAGCACCCCTGCTTTCTTTCTTTCTTTTTTTTTTTTGAGTCGGATCTCACTCTGTCGCCGAGACTGGAGTGCTGTGGCCGCTCCCGGCCACTGCAGCCTCGACCTGCTGGGCTCCGGCGATCCTTCCACCTCAGCCTTCCAAGTAGCTGGAACTACAGGCGCGCACTACCACGCCCGGCTGATTTTTGACTTATTGTAGAGATGAAGTCTCACCAAGTTGCCCAGGCGGGTCTCAAACCTGCAGGCTCAGAGAGTCCACTCACCTCAGCCTCCCAAGGCACAGGATTACAGGCTGAGCCACCGAGCCCGGCTAGCACCGCTGCTTTCAGTTTAGGGATGCCCCAAAGATATTTCCGCTTTGTGTGGGGGCCTACTTCCATGGCTGGGGCAGTTGCATTATCCTAGGTTCAGGACAGATTAAGGCCTCACCATAGGAGGGTCTCAGGTTCCATGATGACTCAGCAGGGGCTTCAGTTCTCATATTTGGCTGCTGAGGATTGGGGGTCCAGAGATGGAGGCTGGAGGCTTTGGAAGTCAAGAGTAGAGGCTCTTTGGCAGGCTCCATATCATCTGGGAGGATTTCCCTGGAGACTCAGGAATGGGAATGTGGTTCAAATGGTGCAACCTTCATTCTGTTCCAAAAATGAAATCAAGGACCCAGCATCTGGGTCTGGGGGAGGCCACTGCATGTGGACTGTTTAATCATCAGGGATTTCAGTAGGTCAGGCAGGTACTTCCAATGATGTATCAAGCCTCCTTTATTTCATTCATTTCACTTCTTTTTTTTTCAAGAGACAGGGTCTCTCTATGTTGTCCAGGCTGGTCTTGAACCCCTGAACTCAAGTGGTCCTCCCCCTTAGCCTCCCAAGTACCTAGGACTACAGGAATGCGCCATTGTGTCCAGCTTCATTTAACATATTTATTGAGCACCTAGTATGGGCTAGGTATTGTTCTAGCTACTGGAGATCTAGCATTGAATAAAACAAAGACATTTGTTCTAGTGGAGCTTAAATTCTACCAGGGAGACAGTAAACACACAGACACACACAAGTATAAAAAATATGCTGACTATATAGTAAGTCAGAGAGTGATTAGTATCAAGGAAAAAAGATGCGCCAAGGCAAACTCAAGGGCCTCCCAGATAACTGCCTTGGCTGCTCCTGTCCTCAAGGTGCTTCCAGTCACAGCTAGGAGGGCAAAGACAGGGCAGTGTGTGGGAATCGGCCGGCATAGAAGCTCCTTGGTTTCTGGAAGACCCCAAGTGTGCCTCTCCCAGGGCAAGGAGATACTTGGATAGACAAAATGGTGAGATTTAACTGTGGAGTAAGCTGGCTTGGATCTCAGCAGTGTTGGTGGGGGGGTGGGCTCTGGGCCAGAGCCAGGCTTGTGGTCATAGGTCAGAGGAGCAGCATGATGGAAAGACCTGCCATTAAGAGCTTGAGAGAGAGAGAGAAACTGAGACAGAGTGGTCAGAGAGGCAAGAGAACAGCAGAGGGTGGGTGTTTCAGGGCCTAAAGCAAAAGGGTGTAGGGGTAGAGGAAGTGGCTAGCCAAGTCCAGCACAGCTGAGTGGTCAAGCAAGAAAACGTCCCAGAGTGTTGATTGGATTAGCAGTGTGGAGGGCACTGATGCCTTGGGAGAGAGTGGCATCAGGGGAGGGGAAAAGGCAGCAGCCTGACTGTCCTGGACTAAAGAATGGGAAGAGAGGAGCACCCTGTTTCCAGAATGACTTTTCTCAGGAGAGGGTTAGAAAGAGCCCGTGAACTCTGTGGTCACCAAGACAGAGATGATGAGGCTATAGAGTATCCAGGCTGACCCGGCCCTTGGGGGCCATCTGGGCTAGTATCCGTGTTTCCAGATGGGGAGGCTGAGGTCCAGAGAGGAAAAGCACCTTGTGAGGGTTACGCATCCCCTAGTGACCGGCAGGGCAGGACCAGGCCTCCTGCCTCCCAGGACAGCACGGCCCCTGAGGCACTGGGAGTCCTCCGCCCTCCAGGGGGGAAGGGCCCTGCTGGTTGTGCAGCCTCGTTCCTCACCATTACTTCGTTTTCCTTTCTCCTGGTATACTATCCTTTCTGTTCCAGATTGCATCCCTTTTTTTGGATGACCTTCCGGTTTTTACATCTTTTGTTTCTTTTTCCCAGGACAGTCTACCCATCCTCTGACCTCAACTCCTTTCATTTGGTTAACTCGTCTGCAGCATGCAGGTAACTGTCCTGACCCTCTCGGGTCAGCTGCCTTCTTGGTGCCACCACACGTCTTCCTTCTCTGTGACCCTTTTTACTGTGTTGTGTGATACTTGTCTACTTGTCTGCTTCCCCATTAAAACACCAGTCCTTGAGGTGAGACCACATGTGATCTATCTTTGCCTCCAGCCCCTTACAACAGACCTGGCGCAGGTCCCTTTCAATATCTGCTGATCGAAGAGGTTTCCCTGTGTGGAAACTCCTAGCTCAGTTTTGAGGCCAGCATGGAAGGGAAGAGCAGAGACGGGTAGGAGGCAAGGCCATTCCCCCACAAAGGTGCTAGCTCCAAAGCCCCTTGCCTGAAACCATGATCCTGGGCTGTCAGGGGCAGATGGGCCGCTGTGGACCTTGCATTGTTTCTGTTGGTGCGGGGGGAGGAGGGAGGGGGTGTGTGTTTTGGGGCTGGGCTGCAGCTGCCTGGTTATCATACTGGACCTGGGTGTGGTGAGGTGGGGTGTGATGAAGATCGGGTGGCTGTTTATCTGGTCCACTCACAGCAGCCCAGCCTCCTATGCCTGCCCACTACCCCCTTCCCTGTTCGCAAAACAATGAACTATTCCCTGGAAGCCAGCACACCCCTCTGGCCCCACAGCCCGTGTGAGTCAGTCAAGTACCGCTTACCAGCTTGTGGGGACACAGGCTGTGGTGCCAGGCATAGTATCCAGCAACAGAGGCTCAGCAGTCATAAGTCAAGGTAAGGAGAGGAGTCAGACAAGATCACCCAGGGTATCCCCTCTGTTGTGCAGAGGAGGAAATGAAGCCTAGAGGGGAAGAGGTTTTACCAAGGCCACCTAGGACTTGATTCAGGTCCGAGGCCAGAGCTCGTGAGTGCCACCCCTCAGGAAGGGACAAAGAAATAGCCAGGATGTGGTTGGTGTTCTTAGAGCAGATAGCCTGGACTATGGGGTACACAGCAGCTCAGCCTGTCCCAGAGAACTGCCAGGACCATGAGCAATCAGTGTAGGTGTAGAGAGCTTTTTTCCAGCAGCAGGCCCGGCTCAGGGGCAGGCCCTGTGGATGCCAAGGGAGGTTGACGTGGCATCCATCCAAGAAGGGAGAAGCCAGGGCACAGGTGGGAGTGAGCAGGAAAGGCAGCTGGGCCATGGAGAGTCGGGACTTTGAGGTCCTAAGTTCCAGCCCTGCTATTTATTGTACCAGCTGTGTGACTTTGGGTAAATCATTTTGGCTCTCTGAACTTCAGTGTCTTCATCTTAAAATGAAGGTATTAACAGCCGTCTTTCGGAACTGTCACAGGATTTCAAAATAATGTATGTAAAGAGCTGTGTTTTCCAGAAAGCTGCCATTATTATTCCTGGAAATGGGACTGGGATAGGGGCCATACTTGGGAATAGCGGAAGAAAGAGAGAAGAGGGGGATGCGGGAACATTAGTCATTCATAGCAGCAGGAATCCTCTGGACCTGTTGGAGGGCCCTGTCCCTGTGTGCAGGGGCTCACAGGGTGGGTAGAAATGGGTTGCAGGGAATGGATGCAGAGTATTACAATCCTGGAGGCAAGTGCTGTATGAGAGAGCCCCAGGCCATGGGAGACCCCCTCCCCCCCACTCCACCCTGCATCTTCTCTCAGTGGCGAATGTAAGTCACCCTGGGGATGCTGGTCCTCCCTCCTGAGTCCCATACTCCTGCCCAGGCCACCTGGACTCAAGTAGGGCTGGGCTGCAAGAGCTCCTCGCTGCCCACTGTCACGTTCCTCTGGCTCCTCCTTTCTCTCTCCACCTCTCCCTGCTTGCTTGGTCCTAGCCCTGCCTCCCTCCCTAGCTCCTGGCCTTCTCTGTCCACACAATAACAGGATGTGATCCGTTCGAAGAGAGGAAGTGGGGAGGACGGGCAGTGCTGATAGCGCGTTTCTGACTCTCCATGTTCCCCTCCTCCTCTCCCCTGCAGCTGCCTCCCCGCACCTCCCCCTGTCACAGTTCAGTCCCTGCAGGGCCTCTCTCTGGGTTCAGGAGAGATGAGCTTGGGATCTTCAGGCCCACCCAGGCTTGTTCAAGCCTATGGAGGGCTACCCACTGGCTGTGATCTTTGCAGGGCCTGCCTTCATGGAAGGCTCGCTGCACAAGCTCTGGATTCTGGATTATTTTCTGGAGCTGCTGGATCCTGGGGGTGGCAGGTGGATCCTTTACCTCCAGGCAGCAGGGGCTACCTGCCCTACCCAACTGCTTCCCTAGGTCCACGTGGGCCTGGTCCAAAGCAGCGAGACAATAGAATCAGTTGGATGTCCTTGTCAAGTGCTGTCTGTGCTTGGCCTTGCACAGTGTGTGGGGCAAGCTGCAAGCACAGAGGAAGAAACAGGCTCAGGGGGGCAAAGGACTTGTTCAAACTCAGCATGGACTGGGAATTAAGCTGGGGCTAGGACCTAGCTCTCCTGATGCTCTGTCACCACCCGCCCCACCCAGGCCAGCACTGTCCGACAGAACTTTCTGTGATGATGGACATGTTGTATATCTGCCTTGTCCAGTATTGTAGCCACTAAGTGTATACTGGACAAGGCAGATATACAACATGACTCTTGAGCACCTGAAGTGCAACTCTTGCAAGTGAGTGAGTTTTTGCTTATTTAACAAAATACAGCCAGGTTTGGTGGCTCCAACCTGCAATCCCAGCACTTTGGGAGGCCAAGGAGGAGGGGGTACTTAAGCCCAGGAGTTTGAGACCAGCCTGGGCAGCATAGTAAGACCTTGTCTCTACAAAGAAATAAAACAGTAAGATGGCACATGTCTGTATTCCCAGCTACTCAGGAGACTGAGGTAGAAGGATCACTTGAGCCCAGGAGGTCAAGGCTTCAGGAAGCTGTGATAATCCCACTGCACTCCAGCTTGGATAAGACTCTGTCTCAAAAAAAAAAAAATTGAAATAACTAAATTTTGTTTTGGTTGAATTAACGTAAATGTAAAGGGGCCACATGTGACTAGTGGCTACCATACTGAGCAACATAACTTTGGACTCTCTAATCCGTGAAATCATTGTATGTTTCTTATCTCCTTTGGTGAACGGGGCAGTGCAAGAACACAGACCACTCAGGTAGCTGCAGCCATGTTGAGTGCTGCTCTAGAAGTCAACTGGGGAAGAAGTCTGATGCAACTGGGGGTCATGGAAGGCTTCTCAGGATGAGTAGGAATTTATCAGGTGTGCAAAGAGAAGAATGGCATTCTGAGTAGCAAGAACAGCAGGACAGGTGTAATCTCAGGAAAGAGCGGGATATGCTTTGGGAGTTGCAGCCTGGGCAGCTGATGGGACATGTGTGGTGGGAAGTGCTGGTGTTAAAGTGGTCTCAGGGCCTTGAATGCTCTGAGGGCAATGGGGAACCATTGAGTGCTGTGAGCAGGAAGATGGTTAAATCTGTGTTTTAGGGACCCTTTGAGTATCCAATGTGAAAAGGCCAGAATGGAGGCAGGGAGACCAGTGAGGAGTCAGAGAGTTGAAGTCCCCCACAGCATGGCACAATGAGCTTGCTTGGCAAGGGACGAGGAAGGTTGGCTTCTTGCTTCCACAGAGACACAGACCAGGATATATTTGAGAGAAACAAGACTGTGGTTCCATGACCCTAGGACTTGAAGGCAGAGAGCTCAGGAGAAGCCAGAATCCCACGACAACCAAGCCTTAATCAGCTCTCTTTCTCCCGATGCCCTTCCCCAACCTATCCACACGTTCTGCCATTCTGCTTCATTCCGATTAAGATGCCAACTCCCAGGGAAGAGTGAAGCTGAGGCTCTGATGTGTCAGAGTAAAGGGATTTTATACAAATCCTCTGTGAGGAGCAGGTTTTGATAGAGCCAGGCTGAGGACCCCCGGATCCCAGGACTGAGAAGCTCAGAAAGAGGATGTGACTCACTGAAGTTCAGTGTCACCTGCACTCAGGGTTCTGCAGTTTGTGTCAAAAGGCTGTGCTTTTTCTGTTGTCTCACTGACCCCTCTCAAGAGTTTGGTGTGGAAGGTCAGTACTCCCACTTTATAGATGAGGAAGACTGAGGTCAGTGAAGTTAAGCCCAAGGTCAAGTGGCTAAGAGGAAAGCTTAATGGGCTGTTTGGAGAACTAGTCCCCACACCCCAGGTGAAGCCCTGAATAGGCATCACACAGACCGAGACCCTTACTTCTCTGAGGGGAAAATCAGAGGACCATTCACACCCCCACCAATCCCCTCCATACTGGAGGAGTGGAGATTTGGCTATATGTTATTTCATGAGTTCCCTGACTTAGGAAAGACACAGTGCTTCCTGACTCAATCTCAGTCATGCAGATGGTCATCTGATGATAGCATCACCTGCCTCTGTCTGGCTCCCACCCCCTTGCCGTCCCATGACAGGACCAGGTCGGAAAACCCTTTCCCATCCCATGCCTGGTGACAGCCCAGCAGCTGAGCCCCAGAAACCCAGGGTCCCCAGCCCTTCCCAGCTCACCTCTGTAGCCTGGGACTTGCGGCACTCCTGTGTCCCAGGCTCTGTGGGATCTCGTGGGGGTGGGGGAGGGCTGAACCTTATGCCCTCTGACAGTTCCCACACAGGCTGACTGAGGCTCCTTCTCTCAGCGCTCCCGCCTCTCTCTCCAGCAGCCCCCTGGGAGCTACTGTGTTCAATGGGCTATCAGGCTTCCCCATCACTCTCACGCCCCCCTTCATTGCCCCTGAATGGGTGGGATCCAGACAGATACAGGCACTCCCAGCCCCAAGCCCCCAGCCAATCTCACCCAGGACCGCCTGGGACCTCGTAGCGCTGATGTGCTACCTGCCTAACCACGCTCAAGACTTAGCACTCCAAGGGTCTGCCATTCTATTGTTTGGCAGTGGCACATTCTAAAGCTGCAGTCTAAACCAGGCAGTGACACATTCAGATTGTCCTGGTCTATGATGCTAAGATCCTGCTCTGCGCGTCTAGTCACAGGTAAAAGCTGAGGTCTCTAAGATCCTCAGTTTCTGTCACCTGGGAGTTGCCATGAAGGGGCTGTATGTGTCTCCATCTCCCTTTGGCTTTGGCGATTGCTGTGGCTTCATGCCATACTGCAAGGAAAGGCCTATGGGGGTGGGGCCGGCACAACAGGCAGTAGTTGCCTGGCTTGGATTTTTTTTTGTGGGAGGAGGGAACTGAGGGGCTGTCTGTTGGCCATGGACCCCTTCAGGGTCCACATCTGCTGGCTTGGGGCTTGGCCAAAGCTGGGCTGGCCGGTCCAGTTGCCTGGCTGCAGAGGTGGGAGGCAGAAAGCCTGGCTGGCAGGCTCTCTGTATGATGCTAATGAGGGGGGGAGCCACCGCCTTTGTCCTGCTGGAGGGTCCTCAGAGAGAAACAAGGTCCCTCCTCAGACCCAAGTGGCCTTGATTAGCCTTCCATCACTCACTTTGATGGCTCCCAAAGCTCTGAGGGCGTGGACAGGGATTCGGGCAGGGAAGGGAAGGGAAGCACGCATGGTCCTGTGTTCAGCCTGTGCTTTCCAGGGAGTGTCTGAAAAAGCCACACTGGCTCAAGATCAGAGTGAAAAACACTTCTCTCTCTTTTTCCCCCCATCCTCCCATAAGGGTCCCCCCACTGAGTGCTCCCACCAGGAGCACTTCCTTGTGTTAGATTTGATCTCAGGTGCTGAGTCTGCTGGCTTCCCCCATCTTGAGTGGGGATGGGGCCTCTCCTGTTTCTGAACATGGAGCCCCCTGACCCATCCTGGGCACTGCTACCGTCCACCCATGTCTGGGTCCTGGCCTCGTCTCCCTGCTTGTCTGGGACAGTGGGAGACTGGCTGTTAGAGGCCCCATCCTGCCCACCTCACATAGGAGATGCTTAGTGAACCTGAATTGTCTCATCTGACCCCAGGGTAGGCGAGCACAAATAGGTCATTACTTTTCTTGCACAGACAGGGAAGACTGTGATTCCTGCAAGTTCACGCAGGGTAGTGGGTGATTCAGTCCTCCAGATCTGTTCCAGAGCAGGGTGTTTCAAATGTGGGTCCAGGGGCACCCAAACTCTAAGGAGAGAATTCAGGCAGGACATTAACCTGAATGGGAAAAATATTACATCTTTATATTTACCAGCCTCTGACAGAAACTTAGCTTTTCCTTCCCCTGTTAATGTAAGCAGCAAAATCACAGCAGCATTGGAAATGTCCACGACTTTCGTTCCCAACAGAAACCACATTCCAGTAGAGGTAGATCACCTTGAAATATTGTTTCCAATCACTACCATTTTGAAATTTTGGTAGGTATTAGATCTGTTGCTAGATTTTATTATTTAATCCATTTATAAGAGGGCACATATATTACTGCATCATAAAAATTTATAATATTTTGACAATTGTATTCCAGTACTGTTGACTTCCAACATTTTATGTATTTTATTTTAGGCATTCAAGACATTAATTCTATTTATTTATTATATTTTATTTTAAAGATGTGGGGCACAATTCGGGATTAGGTATACAAGTGGACATCGTGCAGGTAAAGTTTGGGCCTCCCTTTGGTCACCACTTTGCCTGGTTTGAGATCAGGTACTCTTATTGATGTTGTGTCCCTACCCACCCTAGTAGTATCCTGCTACTGCCAGTCCCTTTCTTAAAGTATTATGGTAAATGTTCAGGGTCCACTTATGAGTGAAAACATATGGTACTCTGTTCTTTGTTTCTGTGATAGATCACTGAGTATGATAGACTCTAAATCCATCCAAGTTACTGCGAAGTCCATATGTTTGTCCTTCTTTATGGCTGTGTAGGATTCCATTGTGTATATGTACCACGCTTTTTTTTTTTATCCAGTTCAGTTGCGATGGGTAGCACGGTTGGTTCCATGTTTTTGCTATTGTGAATAGAGCTGCAATAAACATATGTATGCAGGTATCTTTTTTTGCAGAACAATTTGAGTCTCTCTGGATGTATTCCCAGTAGGGAGATTGCTGGGTCATATGGAAGGTCAATTTCTAGTTCCTTTTTTTTTTCTGAGTTGGAATCTCACTCTGTCATCCAGGCTGGAATGCAGTGACACACTCACATCCACCCCAGCATCAATTTGCTGGGCTCCAGCGATCTTTCCGCCTCAGCCTTCCAAGTAGCCAGAATTAGAGGCATATGCTACCATGCCCAGCTAATTTTTTATTTATTGTAGAGACTGAAGGAGATGAGGCAGCAAGCTCCTCAGATGTTTGGGGAGAGCATATTGGAGGAGAGAACAGTCAGTGCAAGAGGTCTCGCCAGGTTGCCTGGTCTGGTCTCGAACCCATGGGCTTGGGCAATTCACTCGCCTCAGCCTCCCAAAATGCTGGGATTGCAGGCTGAGCCACCAAACCTGGCCTTTAGTTCTTTTAGAAATCACAAAAGCATTAATTTAAAAAGGGATCATAGATTCCACCAGACTGTCTAGGAGGTCCATGGTACACAAAAGGTTAAAATTCCTGCATAAAGGAGTGCCCTGATTGAATGTCAGCCCAGAGCTTATGCCTCCCCTGACCCCTATCTCTAGTAGGGAAGAGTTTGCATGATGCACTTGCAACCCTATTGCCCAGGAAGTTTAGGAGAGAGGTGGACCCAGCTCATGTGATTGGAGGGGCCTGGGGCTAGTGCTCACTGTCCCAATGTCAACTCCCTGGCCTGCCACTTTTAAAATGTAACCAATATTTGTTGAGCATCTCATGCATACCCTATTCTTAGAGCAATTAACAGGACAGAGCATGGAAGAAAACATTATTTCTTTTGCAAGGTTTGTATTCTGGGTGAAGAGACAGATGATAAATAAGAAAAACAAGTTAAATATATAGTTGATTAGATGGGGGTAAATGCCAAGAAGAATGAAACTGGGAAAGGGATGGGGAGTGTGTGTGTGTGTGTGTGTGTGTGTGTGTGTGTGTGTGTTTTAAAGGGGTTTTCAATTTTTGAAGGGAGGGCCTTCTGTAGAAGTGAGCAGGAGGACCTCCCTGAGGAGGTGACCTGAGAGCCAAGTCCTGAAGGCGATGAGGCAGCAAGCTCCTCGTATGTTTGGGGAAAGAGCATATTGGAGGAGAGAACAGTTAGTGCAAGAGCCCTGAGGCTGCAGTGTGCCTGGAGCAGCAAGGAGGCAGGTGTGGCTGGAGCAAGGAGAAGAGGAGGTGGAGGGGGGTCAGGGAGACACCACCATGTCAACTCTAGGCCACTGTAAGGACTTAGGCTTTTACTCTGGGTCATATGCAAAGGCATTGTAGTATTTTGTGAAGGGAAGAGACATAATCTGACTTAAATTTCAAAAGAGTCATTCTGGCAGCCATGGTGAGAGCTGATGGAACAAGGTCTAGACAAGAGTGGGGATGATGAACAAGCATGGAGAGAAGTGGGGCGTTCAGGTGTCATAGCAATGGAAGTGGTAAGAAGCATTAGAAGCCTGGACATATTCAGAAAGAACTAAGAGGATCTACTGGCTAAATCCAGTGTGTGCTGTGCCAGAGAGAAAAGTCCAAGTCGACTCTGAGGTCTCTGGTCTGAACCACTGGAAAGATAGAGAAGGCTGTGGGAAGAGCTGGTTTTCAGTGGGGTGAGCTCAGGAGTTCAGTCTGGAGCACCTTACTTTTGAGATACCTGTCTAGGGAGGGGTCTGACTGGACATGGAACTTTAGAGGGTATTGACATTTGGACGGTGCGCGATGCAATGAGACAGCTGGGCCACCAGCCGTGCTAGCGCGGACACTGTGCCAAGTTCTTCCCAACACCATCTCACCTCACTCTTCCAACAAACCCAGGAAGAAGGTATTATTATCATCCCCATTATACAGATGGATAAACTAAGATCCAAGGGGCAAAGGACCCACCAAAGTCATGCCACAAGGTAAAAGCAGAACTGGGATTCCAAATTATATTTGTCTCATTTTAAGATTCAAGCTCTTTAATGCATACCATACCACTGTAATTTCTTCTTTTTTATTTTGTTCTTATTAATATATAATATTTATACATATGTATGGAGTACATGTGAGTACTTGTTTTTTTTAAATTTTTATTTCGAGATGTAGTCTCACTCTGTCGCCCAGGCTGGAGTATAGTGGCATGATCATGGCTCACCGCAACCTCACCCTCATGGGCTCGGGTGATCTTTCCACCTTAGCCTCCCCAGTACCTGAAATTACACCACCACACCTGGCTAATGTTTTCTGTGATTTTTTTTTTGTACAGATGATGTCTCACTATGTTGCCCAGGCAGGAGTCTTGAACTCCTGGCTTCAAGCAATCCTCCTACCTTGGCCTCTCACCTCACGCTGGGATTACAAGCATGAGCCACTGTGTCTGGCAAATATTTGTTACATATATAAAATGTGTAATGATCAAGTCACAGTATTTAGAGTATCTGTCACCTCAAGCATTTATCAGTTCTTTGTGTTCAGAACATTTCGAGTCCTCTCTTCTAGCTATTTTGAAATACGTGATACATTGTTGTTAGCTATAGTCATCCTATTCTGCTATTAAACATGAGAACTCCTTTCTTCTATCTAACTGTATGTTTGCTCCCATTAATTAACCTCTCTTCATTTCCTGCCACCCCCATCCACCAGCTACATACCCCCACCCTTCTCAACCTCTGGTGATGATCATTCCACCCTACCGTGAGATTAATGTTTGTTTTTGTTTTTCTCTGTGTGTGTCAGAGTCTCACTCTGTCACCCAGGCTGAAGTGCAGTGGCACACTCATGGCCACCGCAACCTGGACCTACTGGGCTCAGGCAATCCTTTCATCTCAGCCTTCCAAGTAGCTGGAACTATAGGCGCACACCACCATGCCCGGCTAATTTTTTGATGTATTGTAGAGATGAGGTCTTGTCAAGTTCCCCAGGCTGGTCTTGAACCCTTGGGTTCAGGCAATCTTCTCACCTCAGCCTCCCAAAGTGCTGAGATTACAGGCGTGTTTTCTTAGCTCCCACATATGAGCACAAACATTCGAAATTTGTCTTTCTGTGCCTAGCTTATTTCACTTAACATAATGACCTCTAGTTCTATCCATGTTGCTACAAATTACAGGATCTCATTCTTGTTTATGGCCAAATAGTATTCCATTGTGTGTATATACTGCATTTTCTTTATCCATTCATCTGTTGATGGGCGTTTAGGTGAATTTTATAGTTTTGCTATTGTGAATAGTGCTGCAATAAACATGAGGGTGCATGCATCCTTTGATATACTGATTTTTTTCCTTTCAATAAATACCCAGTAGTGGGATTGCTGGATCATATGGTAGTCCTGATTTTTTTTCCTTTTGGTAAATACCCAGTAGTGGTATTGCTGGATCATATGGTAGTTCTATTTTTAGTTACTTTTTTTTTTTAAATCTCCATGCTGTTTTCTATAATGACTATACTGGTTTGCTTTCCCACAGTGTGTAAGAGTTTCCTTTTTTCACATCCTTGCCAGCACCTGTTATTTGTTGCCTTTTTGATAATAGCCATTTTAACTGGAGTAAGATGATATCTTATCATGTTTTGATTTGCGTTTCCCTGATAATTAGTGATGTTGAGCATTTAAAAATATACCTGTTGGCCAGTTGTGTGTCTTCTTTTTTCCTTTTAAAATTTATTATTTGTGACCCACCTGGGCAACTTGGTGAGACCTCATCTCTACAATAAATCAAAAAATTAGCTGGGCGTGGTAGCGCGTGCCTGTAGTTCCAGCTACTTGGAAGGCCGAGGCAGAAAGATCACTGGAGCCCAGCAGGTCGAGGCTGCGGTGGCCGGGAGCGGCCACTACACTCTAGTTTGGGTGACAGAGTGAGCCTCCAACTAAAAAAAAAATTTATTAAACCGTCCAATTAGTAGCATAGTTTTTTTGTTGTTATTTTGTTTAGTTTTGTTTTAGAGTCAAGGACTCTCTCTCTGTCACCGAAGTTGGAGTGCAGTGGTACAATCATAGCTTACTACAGCCTTGAATGCCTGGGCTCAGGTGGTTCTCCCACCTCGGTCTTCCAAGGTGCTGAGATTACAGGCATGAGCCACCACATCCAACTCTGTAAGTCTTCTTTTGAGCAATGTCTAGATCCTTTGCCCATTTTTAAATGAAATTATTTGCTTTTGTTGTTACTATTGTTTTGAGTTCCAAGTATATTCTAAATATTAGTCTCTTGTCAGAAGACTAGTCAGCAGATATGTCCCCCAACCAATGGGTTGTATTGTCACTCTGTTGACTGCTTTCTTTGCTGTGCACAGAAGTTTGTCAGTTGAATGTAGTCAGTAGTGTAGTTTCAGTTTCATTTGTCTACTTTTGTTGACTGTACTCTTGGGATCTTAAAGTTTTTAGAATTATAAAGTATTTGACTAGACCAATGTCCTGGAGTGTCTTCCCTATGTTTCCTCCAGTAGTTTTATAGTTCTGCATTTAAGTCTTTAATCTATCTTGAGCTGATTTTTGTCTGTGGTGAAAGACAGGAGTTCAGTTTCATTCTTCTGCATACAGATATCCAATTTTCCCAGCACCATGTATTGAAGACACTGTGCTTTTCCCATTGAATGTTCTTGGCACCCTTGTCAAAAGTCAGTTGGCTGTAAATCGTGGATTTATTTCTTTGTTCTGTTCTGTTGGTCTACGTTTCCGTCACCGTTGCTTCTCATCTGGCATGTTATGGTAGCCTCCTAGCGGGATTCCCTGCTGTATCCTCCTAGTGGGCCTGTTCTCCTTGCTCCCATGATCTCTTCTCCACACGGCAGTCAGACCGTGTCTGCCCTAAGCTCTCCAGTAGCTTCCCACTCTCAGATGGAGGAAAAGTCAAAGTACTTAGTCACCCACGAGACCCCAAATGAGGGGCTTCCCCCAGCTTTCCCACCCCTGCTCCCCGTTCCTCATACACATTTCCCTCAGCCACACTGACAGCCTCCATGCTCCTGCCTCAGGGCCTTTGCACCTGCCATCCTCCTTGCCCGAAATCCTCTCCTCTCCACATGGACCATCTTGCTTCTTCATTTTTAGATCTCAGCTCAAATGCTACTTCTCAGAGATGGCCTTCCTTGAGAATCCACATAAATAGCGCCCTCCCTCCCCACCTTGTGGCACCCCCATTCTCTTGATTCTGTTTGGACTTTTCCAGATTGTCATTGGATCTGTTTTATCTGTTTGTTTCCCCTTCCCCCCAGAATGGCAGCTCCATGAGGACAGGGACCCTGTTTTGCTCACTGCTGTATTCTATGCTGTAAACCATGCCTGGGGCATAAGAGGCTCTTAACAAATCTGTTGAATGAATGAATGACTAAATCTTAGACTTAATACTCCCTTTTCCTGACTTGTCACACTAGATGGCATCCTGGCTTATATTCTCTTAGGCCTTGTTTTCCCCTTTAACATTTAGTGCAACAGTAATTACACACTACATAATGTAAGCTCTGTCTTGGTCACTATGTAGGCTCTGTCTTTGTCACTACAGCCTGGATATTCCTAATCCAAAAATTCAAAATCTGAAGTGTTCCAAAATCCGAAGCATTTTGAGCCACCAACATGATGCCACAAGTGGAAAATTCCACACTTGACCTCAGGTGACAGGTCACAGTCAAAACACAGGTAAAACTTTGTTTTATGCCCAAGATTATTAAAAATATTATATAAAGTTACCTCCAGGCTATATCCATAAGGTGCATAGGAAACATAAATAAATTTCATGCTTAGACTTGGGGCCCACCCCCAAGCTATCTCCTTATGTGTACACAAATATTACAAAAATCGGAAAAAGTCCCAAATCTGGAACAGCATTTCAGCCCCAAACATTTCGGTTAAGGGATCCTCCACCTGTACTGTATTTCTAGTCCCATAGTAGGCATTATACGTGTTGAGTAAATGAATGAAAGAAAGCCAAGGTGGCACTTGAGAAACTGCCAATGTAGGTGCTTGACAGAGGGACTGAGCCCTGGGATAGACATAAGGGTTCCTAGGATCTAACCTTACCTCTCCTATTGACTTACTGTGTGATCTTCAGTCAGTGACTGCCCCTTTTGGGACCACAGTCTCCCCTGCTGAAAAATGAGGAGCAAGATCACACCCTTCAGGATGAGCTTTTAGGCCTGGAGTGACTGTGATTCTTAAAACCAGTGCCCTCAGCTTGGTTCCATGGCCAGTCTGGAACCCTGGATGGGGGAGAAGGGCTGTGCTGGAACTACCGGGCACACATTTGGCTTTAAGACTTCTGCTGGCAGACTGTGCTCCTGGCACGGGGCCAGCCCTTTAGTCTCTTGGCTGGATGAGCGGGCAGCAGGAGGGGTTGATTGATCTTCCCCCTGCTGGGGGATTCTGGCCATAAATCTCCCCAGCCCAGTAGGGTCGCCTAGGACCCAGGAGTCACAGCCAGTACATTCCTCGGCTTGGCTGATTCTGGGCTAGTGCTCTCTGCCTTCCAGCTCCCAGGCACCACTGGGCCCTCTGTGGGAGTGAGCACCCATTCAATCTGACCACAGCTCCTAGATCTGAGTCCCAGAAAGCCTCTGTCCAGAGAGCTGCCCATCTTTCTCCAGGGCTGACTTTGAGGTCACGAGGTGTTGCGTTGAGCAGACCTACCCAAGCTCCTGGTGAGCCAGGACTTCTTAACCCTCTTTGTGCATGGAATCCTTGAGCAGGCTGGAGAAGCCTATAGACCCCTTTGCAGAGTAATGTTTTTAAGTGCATAAAATAAATGCACAGCATTGTAAAGGAAACCAATATATTGAAATGCAGTTATCAACATATTAAACATATAAGTTTAAAATATAGCAATTTATCTTGAATAGTATGATATTTTTAAACAATGTATTCAATGACCAAATCTTGTGGGAGGTCCAGTGACTATTGTCCTCCCACAGCAGGGAGTATAAGTGATATGCCCAGATATATGCAACAATTGTATGAGAATATGAAAATGTCATAGAGGGACTGTAGGTTGTAGCCTTCATTTCTGATGGAAGGAAATGGTACATTTTATTTAGAGGTCAGTGACATACAGATGTCATGTTTTCCCCATCCATGTTCATGAGCTGCTGAGTTCCGCCCATGGGCCTGGGGTAAGGAGGTTTTCACACAGGGGAGCCAGGTGAAGGACGTCTGAGTCTGAGAGGAGAGGGGTGGTGCCTGAGAGGAGAGGCCCAATCCTAACCAGCCAACATTCTTGGGACCTTGATAAAATATGAAAACCTATCACAGCCTGTTCATGGAGTCGCAGAATCACAGGTTTCCAGGGCTGGGAGGGCTGAACCCTGCTGTGGTTTGAATGGATGTTCCTCCAGAATTCATATGTTGGAACATAAACCCCAAGGGGTGGTAGTAAGAGTGGGGATCTTTTAGGAAGGGATTAAGTCAGGAGGGCTTCACCCTCATAAATGGATCATAAAGGAGGCTGAAGGGAGCACCCTAGTCCCTTTTGCCCTCCCATCCCTCCTGCCCTGTGAGGACACAGAAAGGTGCCTCATCTTGGAAGGAGAA
Organism: Cephalopachus bancanus; assembly: GCA_027257055.1. NCBI lineage: Eukaryota > Metazoa > Chordata > Mammalia > Primates > Tarsiidae > Cephalopachus > Cephalopachus bancanus. The sequence continues at coordinate 1,151,412 of JAPVLO010000396.1, forward strand.
AGCAGCCTTAATCAGACCTCGAATCTTCCAGTACCTTGATCTTGGACTTCTCAACCTCCAGAACTGTGAGAAAATAAATTTCTGTTTTTCATAAATTACCCAGCCTAAGATCTTTTGTTAAAGGAGTACAATCAGACTAGCAAACCCCCCTTTGCAGATACCTCCACTGGATGATCTCGTCCCTGGCCTCTGCTCGCACACCTCTAGGGATGGGGAGCTCACCCTCTGGGACACTCTCATCCAAGGGCTGAATAGCTCCAACCCTCTGAGGAATGGTGACCATGTCTTCATTCACACACACAGATGAATCAGACCCTGTCCCTGCTCCCACAGCTGGAGAGTGGAGAGAGAATCCAGCTAGAGCTAAAATGTCGTATTCATTCATTCATTCTCTGAGCTCCTGCTCTTTGCCAGGCCAGTGGTAGGTATTGCAATCACTGAGATTTAATTTCATAACATATTTGTTGAGTGTTTGCCCAGTTGAGTGTGTGCTGGGGGTGAAGCAGACATGATACCTTCCCTCTGGGGAGACAGATGTTCAAGGGGTAAACATGCAAATTGGTGTGTGATTGCAACTTGTGATGATGACAGTGAAGAGATGAGCAGAGGAGACTCATAGTAGGGGGTGACTTCTGATGGGTGAGAAGGGAAGTCAAAGAAGGCTTCCCGGAGAAGGTGACATTGAAGCAAGACTTGAAGGATCATTTCAAGTTTACCCGACAAATAGGAGGGAGAGAGTGTTCTAGGTAGAGAAAAGTAGGGAGGAGGCGCCGAGGCAGGAAGGAGCTTGGCTTTTGTTAGGAAGTGACAGGTGGAACCGGGGCCACATAAGGTTGGAGAAAGGGTAAGAGAATGTTGTCTGGGTCTTCAAGCCCGTGCAGAGAAGTGTGGGTATTATTTCAAGAGCCAGTAGAAGCCACGAAAGAGTTTAAGCGAGATATGTTTGAATGAGTAAAACATGGTCTCCAGGAGCAATTAGTTAACTTTTTTGCCTCCGCCAGGAAGCCTTCCTTCACAACACAGTCCTCCACGTTGCCCCGCGTCACAGCCCCGAGCACGCCAGGTGTACTGTTTCCAGAACTGGTGACCATTTACTTCAATGTCCACCTTCCATTCCTCCAAACACCCCTGGAGGGGGACAAAAGTGGGGGCTGGAGGGAGGGTAAGTTGCAGAATCTTCACCTGCAAACTGGCTTCCTGCTCTTCCCAGCCCGTCTGGGATTGGAGTGAGACACTGTCACCTGGTGGCAACAAACAGAATGGCAGACAAGAAGGCCTGGGGAGGCAAGAGGCTCCTGGCAGCAGTCCAGGCCCACTTTTGCTTTTCTGAAAGGTGACACAAGGTCTTGGTAAATGGAGGGCTTGCCTAAGGGGTCTGATGAGTGCAGTAGCAGAGCTGGGTTGGAAACAGGAAAGAGGAGCTGAGCGTTGGTGGAACAGTTGCTCAGGACACAGGGTCCAGCCCTGTGAGGCTGCCAAGACCTGAGTCCAGACCCTTGGCCCAAGCCAGAGCAGCAGGGACCCACCTTGTTACCATGGGGACAGGAGCCACGTGCAAACAGCTGGGGAGATGACCTCCCACCTGTGTGAGAACCTCCAGGGAGCAGCAGGGACCAGCCTCAAAGCCAAGTGTTCACGCATGCCCCTTTTTCTGGAACAACTTGTTTTGCTCTAAAGCTTGGGACTTTGACCCAGGAGGTGTGTTTTCATCCTGCTGGTCACCTGATGTCCTTCCTGCTCATCCCTCTCCCACACCACTCCCAAAGTCTGGTCTAGGGAGTCCTTGCCTTTCCCCAGGTTTTTCAGGGAAGCGGGGGATGCCTGGGTGAAGAAGACAGAACTTGGGGCTTGAGGGCTGATGGCAGAGGCTGGGCTGCTCCAGAGGTCGCTACACACACACACACACACACACACACACACACACACACACACACACACACACACACGTCCTAGGGTGACCATGCACTTCCATGCCTCAGTTAACCTCACTGTGTGGCAGATGGCTTACACATCTCCCTCTCTACTCCAGACCCAGGGATCCTGAAGCCTCTGATGTCTCTCTGGGAGATCCACAGGCACAATACCTCTAAGCCTGTAGCTTGTCAATTCTCTCCACCCCCCAAACTCACTCTGGCCCCTTCTGAGGCACCACCATTCACCCAGCTGCCTATGCCAGAAACTTGGGAGTTACCTACACCCCTGCCTCCCACTGCACCCACTCCCCACTAGTTACAGTGTCCCAGCAACCAAGCCCTGGCTTTCTGCCTCCTCCACGGGGCTCACACGGGCCCACAGTCCCTCCCTGCTGAAGACCCCATCAGTGGTGTTGTGGCTACTGCAGCAGCCTCCTCTGGCTTCCTTGCCTTCGGCCTTTCACTCTCCACACTGCATGGAGAAGTGCTCTCTCAAATGCAAAACTGGCCATGTGATGCCCCTACTTAAAACCTTTAGAGAAGGTGCCAATGCATGTTGGTTAAATTCAGCCCATTCTTGACATTCCAGTCAGTGGTTCCCTGGCTGTTTATTAACACATACAATGCCCGCTCCAGCCTATGCCAGAAGATTCTGAGGACACCAAGGCAGGGCAGGGAGGGAGAATAGGGCATGCATGTATGGGGCTGTCACTCCACTCCAAGCAGAGTCCCCTAGATCACCTCGAGACATCCTGTCTTTGTTTGGCAGTGGGCCCTTCTGCACATGCATGTAAACACACATGTGCACCCACACACTAACACACACACAGGAAGCAGGCATAAGGCATAATGTCTGAGTGTTCACTGGAAGAACCATCCTGCCTAGGAAGGACTGCCCAGGAAGCCCTGTGACACCAGTTTTGTGGCTCTGGGGCCGGGAGGCCATGGAGGGGCCTCCTGCTCAGTCCCTGGCTTCTGGGGACCATCTGTCTCCAGGACTTTGCCCCTGGTCTCTTTTCTATGGAGTGAGCATCCCCACTGTCCACACTCTTGGGGTGGGGGGTGGGGTGGGGCAAGGAGACAGCAGGACCCTTGGCCTGAGGCCTCCACAGTCCCTGAGCTGGAGGGCCAGATGGGCACCATGTGATCCTGGAGGACTTTGGCCTCTTTGGAGGAGTCCAGCTTCAGGACCTCCTGTTCCAGGGGATAGGCTTGCCTTCCTCAAGGCTGCTGGCTATGGGATTCCAGGTGCCAGATTGGATCTTACCATGTGGGGTGTCCTTTCTTTGCCATCCACAGCAGAGCTATGTTCACCTACTTCTCTCCCATACAATGAGTGAGATGGCTCTGAGTAGGTATTGGGGCCTCTGACCAAGCCCAGACCTTGTCTGAGGGAGGCCCTGCCTGGTTTCCAGGGGCCACATCTGGGGCTGAGAGAAAGAGTTGGGACCCAGGTCAGTGGGGCTGTGTGGGGGTTGGTCATCGGCTGGGAAGCAAGGGGCTGCTGAGATCTCCCTGGGAGAGGATGGATTGAGGAAGCTGCTGGGCTGGGCCAGGGTGTGGGAGGCTGTGCTTTGTCCAGGGTCTGTCTTGGCAGGTGACGGGGAGGACAGGAAATAGGCCAAGCTCTGGGGGAGTTGAGCAGCTTTGAGCCTTCCCTGGATCTCTGGGGTTTTCCCCGGGCTCCCTGAGCCAGCCAGTACATTTCTCAATCCCAGTGTCATCAGCCTTCCAAGAAGCCCCACCCGTTGGGCCCGTCAAGCCAGGAGCCACAGTGTGTCACTGCTTTCCGCAGAGCCTAGCCCCTCTGCCAGGAAGGAGGAGCTCAGGGGCTTGGAGGTGAGGCTGGGGCTCTCCCTACGTCTGCCTGGTCCTCAGACCCACCTCCTTAGCTGGCTCCTGGAAGGTGACCTCGAACGCCAAGGGGAGTGGAGTGGGCTGGGCGCCGGCCAGAGGAGGGCCAGGCCTGGCAGCTCATTACCATGGAAGGGAGGGCAGTTTCTCTTCACCGCCCACCTTTCCCTCCCCTCCCTCCCTCCCTCGCCTTCTTCCTTCCTACCTCTCCTTTTCCAAGGCCAGACTGAGCCCAGGTTGATCTCAGGCTGACACCAGCAGAGTCCACAGCAACCCCAGTAGTCCAGACATCGACGGCCAGAAGAAAGGCCCAGGAGGACCTGCAGCCATGTCGGCCCTCAGCCTGCTCATTCTGGGCCTGCTCACGGCAGTGCCACCCGCCAGCTGTCAAAAAGGTAGCTCAGGGTTGGGTCAGCCCTGGTGGCTGCAGGGAGGAGAGGGCTGGGTGCTGGTGATCCAGGGGTGGGTGGGGTGGGGTTCTGGCCTCCGCCCCACCTAACACCGTAGCTTAGGGGGTGGGAAGCAGGGACTGGGCCAGCTAAAGGAGCCTCCCAAGGCAGAGACCGCCGAGCTGGACCTCTGTCTGTGACTTGCTTCCCAGGAGTGAGAAAGGGGTACAGTAGGGAAATGTTGGGTCTAGGACCTGGGGGAGGAACAGGAGTTGAGGCCCAAGCCCTAGAGCTGGCACTGCCCTCCAGACGCTGGATTCTGAGCACAGGGACGCAGGCCACAAGGGGGTGTGGCCTGAGCCACCCATCAAAGGCAGGGCAGTGCTGGTGGGGGTTTACCCATGGCTTTGATCTAAATCCTCCTTGGCTCAGCCCTGGGCTTGGGTAGAGAGCAGTGTCCCAATGTGGCCCCTACCATGCCCACCTGAGCTTTTCATACTACTCAGCCTGTCTTGAAGTGTGGCTCTGAGTAAATCATTGCCTCTCTCTGAGACTCAGTTTTCTCACCCATAAAATGAAAACAATAAACCTCACCCTGCCTGCCTTCCCAGGTCAGGGGTGTGGAAGGGCTTTGTACCTGGTAAAGCACCACACCCCACGGTCTGGCGTCCTGTTAGGCTGCATCTGGTGACTCTGCAGGTGGGACGCGGGCCCAGAAGGAGCTGACAAAGATGTTTCCACACCGCCTTCTGTCCTGACCTCTCACATATGTGGCCTTCAACTCTGTCTCCTGGGTCTTGGAAGCCCTCTGGGGAACTGAAGACCGGAGAGGTTGAATAAATAACAGGTCACAGGGCAGGGCAAGAAAGAACAGGACTCAAACCACCTTTCTCCTGCCCTGGGCTCTGCCCTTATTGTAGTCGCTTTCCCAAAACTACGTGGGGGTGGAGCAGGGGACTGTGGGCTCTGGGTGACTGGAAGGAATTGGCTGCAGGGTCTGAAGGAAGCAGGGAGGGGGCCTCCTGGAGCCCCAACTCCCAATGCTTGAGTACCCACTGACTCGAGGAAGCAATGAAATTAAACCAAAACACTGCTCTTTGGCTGGTGTGGAGCACCAGGTAAGCACACTGTGCATTTTCTGCTACCCCAGGAGATAAGCAAGGTCTCACCTGGCATCAGACTTCTCTTTCCTTCCCAATAACTGCCATGCTCAGAGAAGAGGTTGAGCTTCACTGTAGCAGGGGAGCCTTAAGGTAGACTCAAGGAAGGACTTTTGAGTGGATATGAGGCAGAGTAGGGTTTTTTTTTTAATCCCTAGACTGGGATCCTCAAAATATAGGGTGGCTCTAGGGATGCAGGTATTTTGGCCTGGAGGCAGGACCTCAGAAGTGTCTTGTGGTCCTATGTCCTGTCCTGGGACCTCTATCTGCTGAGTGGCTTTCCTCTGCAGGGCTGGGTTTCTTCAGGCTCATGGAGCACTGTGATGCCTGGGGAAGAGAGGAGACATTTGGGAGTGCCAGCGGCTTGAGGGTGGAGACTTCTGGGAAATCTTGAGGGCTTGAGTTGGTGTCAAGGGTCAAAAAGCACGAAGGGTACATGCTTAGGGTCTCAACCTGGTCTCTGATGCTAGTCTCTGGGCACCCAACTGGAGGAACCAAAAGTGGCTTGGGTTTTGAAGCTTCCTTCCTGGCCCTCAAGACCCAGAGAAGAACTTGCCCCGTCATTCATCTCTCTAAAGGCGTCCTGGTCCACTCCTCCCTCTGGACACCCAGGCCCCTCCAGCTGAGCAGCCCTGCTGCCCCCATTCTCACACCCTTCCCAGCACCAGAGAGACCTCTTGTTACAGAACAGGATCTTCCAGATGCCAGCCCAGGCTTGTCAGCTCTGGGCCCTCCTCAGCCTTCTGGGAGCCACTCCCACCTGGCACGGTCTATGCCGGCTGTCCAGGGAGCTGCTCTTTGGTCCCTGTGGCCCAGGCACTCCCCGGGGGGCCCTGCGTGTGACCCATCACAGAGGGCGGGAGGGGAAAAGGCTTTGGGCTGCCTGGACCACAGACACAGAACACTGAGGCCTGTTCCTCCCTGGCCTCTCATTCCTTCCTCCCACTCCCATTTTCTCTCTGAGATTCTGTCCTTCCTTCAGCCTCCACACCCCCAGTCTTTTCTTAAGCTCAGCGGGTTCACATGGGCCCCCAGCCCCACCCTGCCACCCCAGAATGTCTCTTCTGGTCCTGGCAGCCGGCTGATGGCCTCCCACACAGGCCTAGCCTATGGGGTGTGAGGCATCCCCTTCTCCTGCATTTGCAGCCCATGGTGGCCCAGCTTACCGCAGCCCCCTCCTCTTTTTAGCCCTGGGGAAACTTCAACCCTGGATGCAGGGCCTCATCGCAGTGGCCGTATTCTTGGTCCTTGTCGCCATCGCCTTTGCTGTCAACCGTTTCTGGTGCCAGGATGAGCCGTGAGTGCTACCGGGGGCCCCTGGGTGGGCAAGTGAGCCCCAGGACCCCTACTCTTGCTCTAGAAGTGGCAAGACAGGCTTCAGAAACCCTGGGCCCAGTCCTCTCACTGTTGGAAGGGAAATAGAAGCTCAAGGTCACAGGGTGGGTTGGTGAGAGTCGGAACTAGAGTCCAGGCTCGCTGGCTCCCACAGCTCTGGCACCCACTCCCCATGACTGCCAGGGAAATGCCTTCTCTCCTCAAAGTCTCAGTGTTTCTCCCTGTAGAGTCAGGATGGCATCCTGGCCTGTGATGGGGGCTGTGAGTGCCTCTGGAAGGAGAGATCCCATCTCCCCGGAGGGTCAGCAGCAGTGCACTGCCTTTGCAGGCTCAAAATAGAGCGAGCTTTCACAAGTCAAGCATTGCTGCTGCAGGAGGCCACAGAGGACACTGTGGGCCTGGCCTGGGCAGGAGTGTCAGAGACAGTGGCATGCTTATTCTGAGACCTGGAGAGCAAGGAAGAGCCAGTCCCGGGATAGAGTGGTGTGGGAAGAGCATTCCTTGGTCCTGAGTTAAGGGCACGGCACCCGTGCTGCGGGGGCAGATGCATGTAGGAAAGGAGCAGGTGGGCTGAAGTCCAGCCCACTCTGCATTTGTCAGGCCGGGACCAGGCTGCCTCTGTACCCATGGGCGTCTTTTCACAGCTCTCACAAAGGTGGCCTGGTGGCCCGGTGACCAAGTAGCTCAGTGGGTAGAGAAAGGGATGGAGAGGCCTGAAATGAGGCAGTCAGGACCCAGGTCAAGTGGGCCCTTGTGGATCAATGACTTGGACTTTGGGCTGGACCTTAGTGCAGCAGGAGGCAGTGACACATCTTTTTTTTTTTTGAGTCAGAGTCTCTCTCTGTTGCCCAGGCTGGAGTGCAGTGGCACGTTCACAACCACCGCAGCTCAGGCAATCCTTCCACCTCAGCCTTCCAACTAGCTGGAACCACAGACATGCACTGCCACACCCAGCTAATTTTTGGATTTATTGTAGAGACAAGGTCTTGTCATGTTGCCTAGGCTGGTCTCGAACCCCTGGGTTCAGGCAATCCTCTCGCCTCTGCTTCCCAAAGTGCTAGGATTACAGGCATGAGCCACCGGGCCCGGTGGTGACAAATCTTTCAGTCAGTGTTGGGATGAGACAATGCCTTCACAGAATCACTCTGGCTGCCACGAGTTGGATACTGTTGTGGCAGTGGGGGTGGGGTGATCAGTCTGCTGGTGTGGAGAGCCCTGAAATGCTGAGCACAAGGTCGGGGTAGCGGGTGTAGTCTGGGCGGTGGAGGCAGCCGAGAGGATGGAGGGAAGGTACAGGTCTGAGCACTGTCTAGGAGGTGAACCTCCTAGTAGTTGGACGGAGACAGTAGCAGGCACAAGGGAGGAAGGTGGGGATGACGATGCCCTGGTTTTTGACAGGACTCCACTCACAGAGGCCCGGATCACAGGAGCACAAGTGGCTCTGGGCGCAACTGCTGAGTTTAATTTGGGACAGGTTAAGTCTGATGTGCCTGTCGAGAGTCCAAGGAAAGAAGAGCAGGTGTAGGGGTTGCTCTCACGAGGCCCTCATGAGAGCAGATTCTGGGGGCTGCGGGCAGAGCCCACAGTGCAGGGGGTTTGGGCTTGAATATGAAGTGAGAAGCTTGTCATTGGATGCACTTGGGTTACACTCTCTCCACCGGCCCCAGCTCTGCTTTCAGTAGCCACTGACCGAATCTGCTCCCACTGCCCGAGACACGTGTTGTGGAAATTTGTTTGGGGCAGACACTGCATCCTGCAGGACCTGCTCTGGGGTCCTGAACTGAGGGTGGCTAGGAGGCTGGAGAGAGGTCTTGGATGCAGGACAAGCCTTCTGCAGATTTCCAGGCCCCACTGTGGAGCAGGGAGAGAAGGGTATGAGGCACTGACAGGTCCTGCTAGACAGAGGTGCTCCTGGGAAGGGGCAGCTGCTGCCCTGCGGGCTTGTGAGAACCAGGGCCCAGAACAGGGTCTTCTTGAATAAGAGGGGCCCTACTGAGGAGCTCTACTGATAAACCCTGTCCCCTAGGGACCCCGTGCATATGGTCCTGACTGTTGGAAACAAATCAGATGGGGTCCTGGTGGGAACGGATGGAAGGTACTCCTTGACGGCGGCCAGCTTCAGGTGAGGTGCTGGTGCAGGGCTGCTCGCCTTTGCTCCCAGGGGCCAAGGGGACCTAGGACCAGGTGCTGCCCAGGGGGAGCACAGTGGGGAGGATGAGGACTCATGCAGGCAAAAGCTAATGAGGCCACAGGGGTTTTGTGAAGACTGCGGGATTCTGGGGAGATGCCGCCTTACTGTGGAGTGGAGGTACAGGAAGGGGATGGGGACTTGGAAGGGGAGGATTCAGCAGTAGATCATGGGGCAGTGGGTACTGTGGGGACAAGGGGCTTGATGGGGGAAGAGGCTTCAGGAAAGGAACCAATGAGTGAAAGGCCTCAATGTGGGTAGAGGGCTCAATGAGGATGGAGCTTGGGGGCTGCAGCTCGCTCAGTGGGTTGGGATGGGCTGAGGAGGGGATGCAGCTCGGTGGGGAGTGAGCTCAGTAGGGGATAAGCTCAGTGGGGATGGGTTCAGTGGGGACCCAGAGATGGCATGACCCAGTGAAGGGAGATGGGGTTCAGGGAGGGGCTGCTGGAAGGCTTCCAGTCTCGGGTGCACATGCCCAGATGCAGACAGGGGAACCTCCTTCTGGGAGTCAAACATCCTCACAAGCGTAGGGAGAAGCCGATGGGATTGCGCAGGGAGAAGCGGACGGGACTGGAGGCACTATGACCCGCCATCCTTGGCCATCCTGTTTCAGGTCCAGTGAGCATGAGAATGCCTACGAGAACGTTCTTGAGGAGGAGGGCAGGGTCCGTAGCACCCCGATGTGACCCTGGCTTACCTGTGGCCTTGGCCCTGAGGCTCCCAGGCACCTGTGAGCGACGCCCAGCACCACCACCCACGCCACCTCCTTCTCCGTGCAGGAATCTATGGTAGTGGCTGACTCCTCCCACCCCACACTGGCCCGCCTCCTCTGAAGTACAGCCAGCCAAGGCTGGAGTTCACACCATGTCCAGGTTGGGGCTTGGCCATGGCCCTGGGGTCTTCTACCTGGTTCAGAAGAGCCTTCTGAGGAGGATGGTCAGTTCAGCATCCCTCCTCCCCCATGTCTCCTCCCTGGTCACCGTGGACATGGCCCTTATTTCTGTGAAATAAAGACTTTTTGTACCCCTGGGGCTGAGTCGCAACAACAACCTCTCAGGCTCCCAGCGAGGTCCTATCTTGCTTGGATCGCGACCATCGCCTTCTGCCCACTGGCATGGTGGCTTTGGGGGATTACCCAGGAAGCCCCTGTGCCCCAGGGCAGCCGGGGCTGAGAGGGTCAGGGCTGGAAGGGACTGAGGGGCTGCATCCAGGGTGGGGGTAAGAAAGAGTCCGTGTCCTTTCTCATGCCTGCATGTGAGGCAGCCTTGAATGGGAGTGTCTGATGAGCTTGGCGTGTGGGAGAGCCAGGGAGCCAGGGAGGCAGGGAGGCCAGGCACAGCCTCTCTTGCAATTCCTGTCCCCCAGCTCACCATCACCCCCGAGACCCTGGGCCCTTCCTTGTGCAGCTCCCCCACCCCCTGCCTCCATGCGGAAGGAGTGTGTGGGTTCACCCATTACATGGATCTATCCTCCTCCGGTATCCCCTCTGTGCTGCGCTTTGGCACAGGAAGTGCTGGGCGAGAGTCTTGGGTTGAGACTCAGGAAGCCTAGAGCTGAGTCTGGGTCTCCTGTAAACTTGCTGTGTGGCCTTGGGAGAGATGCTATCCTCTCTGAGCTCAGTCTCCTCTTTGTGGAGGATGTGGCCAGTCTCCCCACAGAGCTGGAATAGAACCCAGTCCTCGCTAATGCCTGACTCCCAGTCCAGTGGCAGGAGTTGGGGGGTGGGTGGTGTCAGGGAACTGGGCACTAGAGGGCATGGAGCAGGCGTAGAGGAGCAGGGCCGCCCAGCTTCTCCGGCTGGCTGCCCCTGGAGGCCCCTCACCTCTGTGACTCTTGGTCTTCTGGGAACAGCTTCTGTCTCTCCATCTGGGGTGATAACCCAAGATGAACTCACTCAGGAGCATTCCCAGATCCAGAGGAGTGGAGCCAGCGGGCAGAGGGCAGTCCACCTTGTCCCACAGATCTCCCTCTGCCACTGTCTCTACCAGTCACAGCCCCTTCTTCACCGTTGTGGCCATTCTTTTGCTGTTCAAGGCTCCACCAGATACCCCTGGGGAAGACTCAACCAGAATTATCCCTCTCCCTTCACTGGGGCTTAGTGTGCAGCCTGCAGCAGAGAGAAGAGGTCTGGGGATCAGGAAAGCAGAATCTTTGTTCCAGGTCTACTCCTGTCTTGCTGTGTGCCTTGGGACAAGTCACCTCCCCTCTCTGGGCTTCAGCTTAATGAACGGCAGCTATTGCAATGGATTCCTGCTCCAGGCTTTTGCTCACATGACTTTCTGTGGCTCATGCCTTTTCTCTTCACCTCTGCCACATTAAACTCTGCCTGTTCTTTTTTCTTGGCCCGGCCAAGCCTTCTCTTCCCTGGGATGTCTTCCTTGGTTAGATCAGAGGGCAAAGCCAGGCCTGTAGCCAGCCCAGCTTCTCACTCACTAAAGGAGAGACAGAGGTTCCTAGAGGGTCCGGCCTCTGCTGAGGCACAAACACCTCTTCTCCTTTCCAGCCCGCTGGGTGGGACCTTTGGGCTGCCTGGGTCTGATTCTCCTTGCATGAGGCCATGCTCCCTCTCATCTTTAATCCCGGTTGTCCCTGGGGGATGGATGTGGTTTGAGTTTGGTCTCCCCACCAACCTGCCACCACCCCTGCCTCCCTGCAGCAAGCAACGCTCAGCCTCTCACACCCAGGAGGTTTTATCAGGCGGAGTCTGCTTCTGCCCGGACTCACTTTGCTCCCCAGCAGCTGCCTGGGGGGCCTCCCTAAGAGCCCCCTTGGCCTCCTCCCCATGCTGTCTTGCTCAATTTGGGCAAGGACTAGGTCGGTGGGAACCCTGGGGCCTCTGCAGGGGCTGGGCCGGCACTGACCTCACAGCCCCTTACCCCACCCCATGTTCCTCCTTGACTGGGGACTGGGAGCAGGGAGCTGCCGGCCCCAGAACCGCGGAGACCCCAGTCCTTATCGCTGATTCCCACCTGCCAGCCTGGCCAGATCCAGGAGGGAGAGGAGGCTGGGCCGGGGCCAGGGCGGTGCTTAATGACCCTCCGGGGGCCTAATCGCAGACTGGCAGCCGCGGAGTGGCTCAGGCGCGCTCCTGGAGGAGACTGATAACGCAGCAGCTGGGCCCCCTACCATCTATCGGCCGCACCACCCGTCCCCAGGGGGCGGCCTCCGAGGGCCTGGGGAGGGGCAGCCTCTGGACGGGGCGGGGCTGGAGGCGCGCTCTCCGCCCCTGGCCCCGAGAAAGGGGATTCTGAGTTCCTGGAGCGGCAGACGCGGGAGGGACCCGCCGCCAGCCAGAGGGGCGGGCTGGGCCCAGCGGGAACCCCTCGGGGCCTGCGGTCCTCCTCTCTCCTGCTGCTTTCCCAACCTCTTCTTCCCGCTGGGACCTCTCTTGCCCGTCCAGTCTCCTCTTTGTCTCTCCCAGCCGTTGTCCATCTCCGCCTCCCTGCTTCCCGGTCGCCCCTCCTCTGTTTCTGCTCCATCTTTTGCCTCTCTCTGTCCTGTCTTCCCTTTCTGCCCCTCCACCTGAATCCAGAGCCCACCATCCTCTCCCTCGCATCTCTTGCCCGGTTCCAGCTGGTTCTCCTTGTTGCCCCCTCCCCAGCTCTCCCCTCTCTCCCAAACTTCCCTGGTGTCACCCCTTGTCCGGGCAAGTCCACGACTTCATTGGAGTCTCCCTTGTTTTTGGTGGCATGGTCTCCCATGACCCCTTCCACTGCTCTCAGTCAGAACGCCCAGGCTGCCCAAAACCCTGGCTCTAGGACCGGGGTGTTCTTGTACTGTTTAGGGTGTTCTTGCTCTTCTTCCTGGAACAGGGCTTGCACCTTTCTTCCTGGTCTTCTCCCAAAAACATATCAGATTCACAGGGCTGCATTATAGAGTATACCCAAACTCAGGCAGGAAGGGAGAGACTGCAACACTGCTTACTTCAGTTAGACTTGAAGAGAAACTTCCATCCAGGAGCTGATTTTGGAAAAAAGGCTGTGGAGTTTGATCTCCAGAGTCTCGCCTGTTATAGGACAGAGTACCAGGCCATCGAGATGAGTTTCAAGATTATTTCCTTCATAGGCAGAGTAACACGGGCAGAAATGCTGTTTGTTTTTTGCACTTAGAGGAGCCACCAGATCAGGGCTACTCCTGGGCAGAGCCTCTTCCCCCAGCCTGGGGGTGATAGAGATGGGAGCAGAGGGTCTTGGGGTGGAGCTGGAATCACTTGCACTGGCCTCTTGATCCAGCTTCACAGGCAAGTCAGGTGGGTGGGAGGAACCTCCTCACATGCAGATCTGGCTGGGGGTCTTGACTCCCCAGCTCTGCTGTCCTCCCAGATTTTTGTCCCTGGCAGTGTGCACAGTGTCCAGAAACTTGGGCTTGGGGATCACACAGACGGGGTCAAGTTCCAGCTCCACTCATCACTGCTTGCAGGACCCCCAGCCTTTCGGATTCTCCATCTCCTGCCAGCAATTTGGCTCCGTGAGTACTCTCTCAGGGCTGTTGGGAGGAAATGGAGATGGCTCAGATGGCTCCTGAGACTTGCCGGGAGACCTCTGTGACCAGCTCCAATGTCACTTCTTCCAGGACGCTTTCCCCACCCCCGCCTGCATTAGGTGTTTCCTCTGGGCAGCTCTGGGCCCTGTCTGTCTCTTCCCTTACGCTCCCTACTTCCATGTGCTGTCTGTTTCTTGTCTGCATCCAGGTGTCCTCAAGGGCAGGAGTAGAATCACATCCCCCTCTGTGTCACCAGCACCTCAGGACAGGGCTGGACAGGGAAAGGGAAGCCCAAGGAGTGGCAAGGAGATCCAAAGGAAGGGACCTAGACTCCAGTCATCAGTCCAGTTGTGTATCTGTCTGTACCCCTTGACCACATACAGACACAGACATACGTATGCACACATGTTCTGTCTCTTGGGTTGGATGTCCTGGTCCTGAACATTGCTGGTGCGTCTTGCCTTCATTCCATTTTGGGAGCTGCTCTCCCCATCTGCCTGTAGCCTTGGCTGCCACCTGGTGGTTACACACTCTATAGAAAGGGCGGATTCAGCAGAGCCTTGGGACTTCAGGCAGGCTCTTCCCCATCACACTGGGAACAGAGGCTTTCTGTGACATAATCTCGGGAGCCCACTCTGGTGATGCTGGTACCTCCTGGGTCTTCCTGTGGGCTGCAAGGGTGACTGGGCCTCTTTGAGCCCTCCTTGTGGCCCCAGTAGACAAGTCCATGAGCACCTTGGGCTCCATGCACTGCTAGGGGATCTGGTGAGGTGTGTGCGGTTTCGAGGACTCAACCATCCTGTTCTTAATCCACCTCCTCTCTCCGAAATGGTCTGGAGGCCCAAAGCTTCTGCCTTGTGCCATTTCTCCAGGGAGAGGGAAAGAGAGGGGGAGGAAAAGAGAGTGAGACAGAGAAGAGAGAGAGGGAGAGAGAGAGGGAGATGCCAAGGATGAATCCCAGCAGTCCTGAGCAGTCCTGAGCAAAGTTGCAAGATGGTGCAGTCAGGGACACTGCACTGGGCTGTGCAGACTGCCTCCACTACCTGGGCCCTGAGACCTGCTTTGAGCCTGTGTCACTTCAGGGAGGGGCACCTTTTTCTGATCAAAGTCCCCAGATAGGCTAGCAAATGGCAGATGCCAGGGGATGGGCAGAAGCATGTGTGGGATGAGGGTATGCTATGGTTAGGGAGTTCGTGAGACTGTCCTGGGGGAAGTTGGGTGCATGGCGGAGATCTGAAGTTCAGCTGAACAGTCAGTTGTTAAGCCAGAGATTTTGCCTTAGAGTTGGGTGCTCATGGAGGGGTCAAGAGCTCAGGCCTAGGCCAGTGGCCTGGTTCAGCACGGCTTGCACACTTGATACTCTGTGACAGAGGACAACTCAACTCGACTCCCAGAATTCCAGTTCACCAAAAATTTTGGGCAGTGTCTACCTAATAAAGGATACTGTAAATGTTAAAACAACACACATAGAATAGTGTCTAACACACAGTGCACAATAAACGTTAACCATTGCTTTCAAAATTGCTCTTGTTATTATCTCAGAGTGAGCTGAATTGGATGCACCATCACAGCATGTCAGAGATAGGGATCCTTAGAATCATTCAGTCCAACACTGTAGAGTTTAAGTTCAAGGAAGGCACATACCTGCCTAGGGTCATGCCAGGAGTCTAGTAAGAAGCAGCAGGAGGGTCTGCGTGTTAGTGGGGACAGAGCACGTCGGCCCAGTCTGTTCTCCCGGACCTTGAGAGGCATGGATGTGACAGAGCTGCTCCCATCTGTTCATTCCACGAGACTGAAGCTCGTTCCGTTCTGTCCATGGACTCTGTCAATTGATAACTGGGCCCTTGATCAGTTCTAGCTATGAGACAGGAGGCACAGGGTGGGATGGTGAGGACAGGTACTGGCAAGGTGCGGAAAGGGTCAGGGAAGAGAGGAGAGAAGGGGACAGAGGGGTGAGAACAGACTGGTGGAAGGGAGGACGTTCCAGGCCCCAAGAGTGAGTGAGCTGGAAAAAGAGAATGGAGAGAGACTTTCATCAAATCCAAACATAGTGAAGGTGGTGGCGATTTTTCTACATAGAAACTGAGGACTGCTGAATGGTGCATAGGACATCTTCTGATTGGTGCTTTGTGATGATCCTACCAGGTGCTTACAACTGGACTCAGTTTTTTGAGGAAAAAATGCAGACTCAGGGATAGGGAGGTGATATGCTCAAGGTCACACAGCCAGTTACAGGCATTGAGCCCCGGTCTTTCGACTTCAAACTCATTGCTAATCCTACCCTAGGATAGGACTCTCTGTGGGGTGTGTGTGTGAACTGGGAGATAGAAAGAAAAATAGTGTCTTCTGACACAGAGCTCATGGTCCATCTGGAAGGGTGCATCTGGGAATGTGGCGAGAGTCCCTTCAAGCATCTAAGAGGAGGGCTGCCGTTGCTGTGTCCACCTCCTTCCACCTTACTCACCCTCAACGCCTGCAGCCTTGTTTCCACTCCCAGCACCGTGCGGGACTGTTGTCACCAAGGACATGAGTTCTGGCTGCCTCTTTCGCTCTCCTGCAGCAGGCAATGGCCATTTCTCTGGGAAGCTGCTCCTGACCACTGGCCTCAGCTTACCAGGCTCCTATGGGTCTGCAGTCTCACCCTGTTCCTGGTGTTGATCTCTCAGAACAAGAATGTGAATTCTGAACTTCATCAGGCAGAGACACCTCCCCCTGTCTATCGCAACACGCAAGTGTGCTGCACAGTCCTGAGAGGCAGGAGGCTCCCAGGAACTGAATGTGGACGTGGGGGTCTTATCCCCTCCACTCACTCACACCACTTCCTAAGAATCACCTACTTCCGAACGAACACTCCTGGATCTATTTCCTTCTGCACAGCTCCACAGACACCTCAGATTCAAAAAGGAAATCCTCTTTTTTTTTCTTTTCTGAGACAGGGTCTTGCTCTGTCACCCAGGCTGGAGTGCAGTGATAAGATCATGGTTCACTGCAGCCTTGAACTCTTGGGCTTAGGAGATCCTCCTGCTTCAGCCTCTTGAGTAGCTCCGACTACAGGTACATGCCTCCATGCCTGGTTAATTTTTTTTGAGTTGGAGTCTCACTCCGTTGCCCAGGTTGGAGTGCAGTGGCACACTCATGGCCACCCCAGCATCGACCTGCTGGGCTCCGGTGATCCTTCCCCCTCAGCCTTCTGAGTAGCCGGAACTACAGGCACGCTCTACTATGCCCAGCTAATTAAAAAATTTTTTTTTGATTTATTGTAGAGACAAGGTCTTGCCAAGTTGCTGGGATTGGTCTTGAACCTGTGGGCTCAGGGCAATCCACTTGCCTCGGCCTCCCAAAGTGCTGGGGTTACAGACTGAGCCACCGAACCTGGCCTAATTTTTAATTTAATTTTTTTTGGTAGAGATGGGGGGTCTTCCTATATTGCCCAGGCTAGTCTCGAACTTCTGGTTTCAAGGCATTTTCCTGCCTCGGCCTCCCAAAGTGCTGGAATTATAAGTGTGAACCACCAAGACTGGCCCAAAATTGAATTCTTGATCTTTCAGCAACTCGAGTCTTCTGTTCCCCTAAGTGCCATCCATTCACCCAGACCAGAACAGAAAGTCACCCCAAATCTCCCTTTCCCTCATCCTCACTGAGTTTTGCTTTCCAACAAATCTCCCCTCCACCCCACCAGTTCCCTTGCTTCAGGCCTTGATCTTGCCTAGATATGTGCAGCAGCCTCCTCCTTCTTATTTTCACCTTGGCTGCACCCTTAAACCTTCCTCCACACTGCAGCTAGAGTGACCTTTCCAACCAACATCCAGCCTTTCACACCTGCAAGACGAATCTAAACTCCTCAAGGCAGGTGTAGCCTCTGGGCTTGAAGCCAAATTTCCCTGGGCAAATCCTCTTTTGCCACTTCTATTAGCTTGAGGTTGAGCAAGTTATTAACAAAGGTATACCAGCATCTGAATATGCAAATTAGAGAAAAATAAGGCCCCTCTTATGAGATGGCAAAGAGTAATGGATGAATAGATGGAAAGAAAGCATGTCGATATCAGTAAATGGTAGCAACAGCCATGGTGATCCCTTTCCCTGCTCTGTCTGCAATATCCTGAGCAGCCACTAGATGGCTCAGACTCCTTCTCCTCCAGCGCTGTCCAGCTATTTGCACTGCTGGAAGTTCTCCTACTTCCCCTCCCCTCTCCCACTATGCTGTTTTCACACCTCAGTGCATGTGTTGTTCATGTTCTTCCTTCTGCCAGCTTCACTGCTTTCAGAACAAGTTTCTGGCGTCTGTTTCCACCCCACCCTTAGCCTCTGGAGGGCAGGACGTGCCCAGGATGGCTGGCACAGCACCCACATAGAGCAAATGTTCAGTGTTTGTTGAGTGAATGTGTGTTAGCCTGTCCTAGCTCAACCACTTACATCAGCTGCATGACCCAGGGTGAATCACTTAGCCTCTCTGGGTCTCAGAATTGACTTCATATTTGTGGTTACCATCCAGTGTAAAGCCCTAGCTCTATGGCAGATGGCAATAATGCAAGCCTACCCTGAGAATGACTCTGTGGTCTAACAAGAATGTTAAGAGTTCTGAGCCAAGGAATCCGGGAGTGGCCACCTCAGAGGTTTATGCCTGGTCTATGAAAAACACTGGAACCACCGGCCCATTCCTCAGAGCGCAGGAAGTGCAAGGCCCGAAGTGCTTTGTTTTGGGCTAGCTGGAGGTTGCTGAGTGAAGATTTCTATATAAACTGCATGCCTCTTGCAAGCGACTAGTGGTGAACCAGACTGACCAGCCACTTCTGGATGCCCCCCCCGTGTGAGGGTCCCCAATAAGCCTATGTCTTGCCTGCTGTCTTCAAGTCCCTTTGGTCTTGCCAACCCTGTGCCATCCCTACTGAATTTGGTAGGGGTGAAGCCTAACACTAGCATAAGATCTGGTATGCTGGGAGCCCAGGCTGCCATGCACAGCCATCTGCCTAATCATCACTGCCCACTCCCATTGTCCATCAGCCATTGTGCACCCTATGCTTACCCCTGTTCCTTAGCCCAGTTGAGGGCACTAAAAGTGGTTTTACCTCTTCCCAAAGGTCCTTCTTTACTAGGTAGGTGGACTCCAGGCTTGGTTGATGAATCAGCTGAGTCCAGAAAGCTCTCACATGCCTGGAAAACACAGCCACAGCCTCCCTCTTCCCTGAACCCTCACCAAGCCTCCTGGTGGGCTGGCTGTGCTCCTGGTCCTCCTTTTCTCTATCCTGGTTCCTATCCTGGCTTGGGATGGGGCTGGGGGCTGGGGGCTAAAAGTCTGGTTTCTGGCAACTCCTCATGGATCCCTGCTCTCTGACACTGCCTTTACCTGAATCACTGGTCATTGTGTCCTTTATATCTCCCAGGAGATGGAGATGGATTCACTCCATCAAAGAATATGAGCATTTCTGAGTCTTTTGCAAGGTAAATCTCTCTATTGTTTTCCACTTACACTTAATCTATTTCACCACAGTGTAAACAGTGAGATGGAAGGATGGTAGGGGAAGAGATTCCAGTTTAGTTTAAGGCCAAACACTTTTCAAAAGCTCATTCACAAATTATTAAGCAATGTGTTGAAAAGATTTCAGAATGAGTATGGGTAATGGTCCTCTCCCACCTATACTGGAGAGATGAAGATCACTTATAAAAATGTTCATGTTTTCCCTGCATGTCCTGGGTCCCCCAACCTTTATGGGTACGTTTGAGAGTTCTTTGGGTACTGAACTAGAGAGAAACGGCACAAAATAAATGTACAGTATAATTACAACCACTGTAAAGCAAAACAATCTGAAAGTGCTGAAAGGAAATGCTATGTCCAAATTTCCTACCTCCCATCAACTGCATCACGGGACTCTGCCAGGATTCTATGTGATTGCCAGAAAACAATTTAATCCTCTTTAGCTAAAGATAACACTAACTAGAGCCTCTACAATTCATCATACACAATGTTCAGCATTTAATAAAAACTCACCAGGCATGCCAAGAAACAATTCAACTGACAAAAAAGCAAAAGAAAAAACAAAATAAAGACAAACAAAACAGACAAGAGAAATATCCCATAAGAGATTCATATATTGCATATCCAGACAAAAACATTAAAATAACTATAATTAATGCGTTTTAGAAAATAGAGAGAAAGATGAAGAATCTCATATAAAATTTATCTATAAAACAAGTGAAATGGAAATTCTGGAATTGTTTAGCAATGGTTTGGGTCTATAGACTTTGAACTTTTTTGGTAAAATTTGTTCCTACATATTTTATACTTTTGGCTGCTATTGTAAATGGAATTGTGTTTTTAATTTCATTCCATATTTGTTCATTGCTACTATGTACAAATACAATTGATTTTTGTATATTGACATTTGTGTTGGGGATCCCCAAGAGCACCCCCAGGCTTGACGATTTACTGGAAGACTCACAGAATTCAGAAAAACTGTCTTACTCATGGTTACATTTCATTGCAGTGAAAGGATACCAGATGAAAATCAACAAAGGAAAGGAGTATAGGGTGGGGTCCAGGAGAGACCAAAAGTGAGATTCCAGTTGTCTTCTCCCAGAGGAGTTTGATGAGCAGCACTTAATTGTCCCCACAATGATGTGTGACAAAGTGTGGCAACCAGGGATGCTCATCCGAACCTTGGTGTTAGGGTTTTTTTTTTTTTAATTGGGAGTCAGTCATGTAAGCATGGAGCATAGAGCATGACTGACTTTTGTTACCCAGTCTCCAGTCTCTAGTCTAGAGGCCAAACAGATGCAGGCATTGCCCAAGGCCTCCACCATAAATCACATCGTAAGCATAAACTATATGGTGTGGCCCGAGGCCCCGGGTATATGAAGACGCTTATCAAGAAAGATATGCCAAGAGCTCAGAGGCTGTTTTCCAGGAGCCAGTCAGAAACCAGTCTATTTTTTGGAATGTACAGAGTTTGGACATCTCAGTCCTGCTGAGTTAACACTTTACTTCACAATCCTCTTTTCCCCATCTCAGTATGCCGAGTAGCTGAAACTGCAGACTCCTGCCACCACACCCGGCTAATTTTTAATTTTTTTTTATTGCCCAGGCTGGTTTCAAACTTCTGGGCTCAAGCGATCCCCACTCCTCGGCCTCCTGAAGTGCTGGGATTACAGGCATGAGCCACTGTGCCCGACCTCACAACCCTCTTCTATCCTTCAACCTTCTTAACTCATTAATTAGTGTTAGTAGCTTTTTAGTGGAGTCCCTTAGGATTTTTAGATAGACTTATTTTTTAGAACAGTTTTAGATATACAGAAAAATTGAGAAGATAATGCGGAGTTTCCCCCTGTTATTGATATCTTATATGAATATGGTACATTTGTGATGATTGATGAGCCAGTATTGATACTTTACTATTAAGTAAAGTGTATAGTTAATTCAGATTTCCTTGGCCTTTACCTACTGTTCTTTTCCTGTTCCAAGATCCCATTCAGGATATCATGTTATGTTTAGTAGTCACATCTCCTTAGGCGCCTCTTGGTTATGTTAGTTTCTCAGACTTTCCTTGTTTTGAGGACCTTGACAGTTTTGAGGAGTGCTTCTCAGGTATTTTGCAAGATGCCTGTTATTGAAATTTGAGATTGTTTTTTTTTCTCATATGACTGAGGTTATGGGCTATTGGGAGGATGAGGCATACCCAGTATCAACATGAATTGTGGTTGTTGGTGTTGATCTTGATCGCCTGGCTGAGTCTGTGCTTGTCAGGTTTCTCCACTGTAAAACTACTCTGTTTCCCTCTTTTCATACTATATTTTTTTGCAAGGAAATCACTATGTAACAGTTCATACCTAAGGAGTGGGGAGTTATACTTTCTTTTTTTAGGACAGAGTATCTATACAAATTACTTGAACTTCTACAGATCGCATGGGGCGATCTGTCTCTTTGCCCTCATGTATTCATTTGTTCAATTATTTATTTATATTGGTATGGACTCATGGACATTTATTTTATACTTTGGGTTGTAATCCAGTGTTTTGGATTTCTTTATTTTATCCACATTGTTCCAGCTTTGGCTATTGGGAGCTCTTTCTGTTGGCTCCTGTGATTCTTGGACTTGTACCCATCAATGTGGCAAGTTTTGTTTGTGTTTTGTTTTTTAGAATTACTTCCTGACGCTACAAAATATTCCAGGCTCATTCTGTGTATTTCCTGACCCAGTCCTAGGATCAGGCTTTTCTCTGTGGTTCTTTTCAATCTCTCTTATTTTCTCATAAATGCATGTAGTCTCGTACATTTTTCTCTGAGCACTGCTTTAACATAATCTAAATATTTTGACTGTTCTATTCTTATTATCATTTATTTTTAAATGTGTGGTCATTTCAGCTTTGGTTAAAGACTGCCTAGATTTTAATCTTTTACCACTTGCTGTTTTTCCTTGGTCAAATTATTTGATTTCGTTGCCTCTTTTTTCTTTGTGACTAACTACTTTGTTCCCCAAATATCATGGTACTGCTTTTATAAGATTGTTGTATGGATTAACAAACTAGTGATTGTGTAGCATTTAAAGCACTTTTTTAAAGACACTAAACCGCCAACAAATATTAGCAATTTATTGAAGAATGTCTCCATTTTTAGTCATCTTTCTTGACTCTTTTTGGCTTTTTTATCTTTTATATATTTGATTCTTTTTTCTTTCTGTTCTTTTGTTATTTTTCTTTCTGTTTTCCTTCTGGAACATATCCTAGGGAAGCAGCGGAACTTTTGAATTAGTCCTCTTTGCTCCGTAGTTTTTCCTGTGCATTTCCCATCTCTTTTGTCTTTTGACCCTTAGTCAGACTTCTTGAAATATTAGCTGAGACAATGTATCCACTATATGCAAGTGAAGGTTTTGCTGGGGTTGCCATATACTGATCGATTATCCAAGGATGTCGCTGGAGTGCTGGACTTGGTTGTGAGGATTGGTCATTGCATAAACTGTTATTTAAGTTCTGCAGTTGCATGGTCACATTATTGTCTGAGAACATGGTCTACATTGAATCAATTCTTTGAGATATTTTGAGAATTGCTTTATGGTGTAGTATGTGCTCAAGTTTTGTAAAGGTTTACCATATCTTTATAAGTATGAATTCTGCCTAACTTTTGGATGATGAGCTTTGTAAATGTCAGTAAACCAAGGTGATATGTGTATTAAATCATTGCATAATTTGAATTATGTAACTCAAATATTTTATATCTTCACTATATTATAGTTATATGAATTATATCTATTAATATGCAAATAAGATGCATTGAAGTATCTCATACAAATTGTGGATTTGTTGAGTTGTCCCTATTGACTTGATTTATATTTTGAGTTTTTGGGATATGCTTACATGTTTAGAGTTGCTATGTCTTTCTGGTGTGTTGAATATTTTGTAGTGTAATAACTCTTTATCACTGATAATGCTTTGTTTTTATTTCATCTATTTTATCAAATATAGATGTAGCTATTCTGATTTCTGTTAGTATTTTTCTGGCGTATATTCACAATCCGTTTACTTTCTTTTAAACATTTTTTATTTTATTATAGAGATGTGGGGTACAAGTGAGGATTACATCGGTAGGCTGCATACAGGTGAAGTTTGGGTTTCTAATCGGCCCTTACTTCCCTGGTAGTGAACCAGGTACCTTTTGTGTTGTCACGTGTACCCAATCCTCCTCCCTCCCTCCCTCTTTTAGCAGTGCCCAGCGACTGCCATTCCCTCCCGTGTGCTAATGTGACTAATGTTCAGGGCCCACTTATGAGTGAGAACATGTGGTATCCAGTTCTTTGTTTCTGTGACAATTCACTTAGTATGATGGTCTCCAACTCCATCCAATTTGCTTCACAGGCCATGATTTTTTTTTTATTGTTGCATAACATTCCATCGTGTATATGTACCACATTTTCTTTATCCAGTTCATTTTTGATGAGCAGAAGGGTTGGTTCTATGTTTTTGTTATTGTGAATAGAATAGCAATAAACATGTATGTGCAGGTATCTTTTTTGTACAACCATTAATGTTCCTTTGGGTAATATTCCCAGGAGAGGGACTGCTGGATTGCAGGGAAGGTCAATTTTTAGTTCTTTTAGGAATCACCACACTGTCTTCCACAGAGGCGGAACTAGCTTGCACTCACACCAACAGTGTAGAAGCATTCTCTTTTATCCACACTTGTGCCAGCATCTGTTGTTTTTTTATTTTTAATTTTTTTAGAAAGCAGGATTTATTGAGAGGACAGAAAAGCTCCCACAGTTGGAGGGGACCCGAAGGGGTTGCCCATTTTTTGACTTATTAATGATAACCATCTTTACTGGAGTTAGGTGGTATCTCATTGCAGTTTTGATTTGCATCTCTCTGATGGTTAATGAGGCTGAGCATTTTTTCATGTGTCTGTTGGCTGCTTGTATGTCATCTTTTGAGAAGTGTCTGTTCATGTCCTTTGTCCACTTTTTAATGGGGTTGTTTGGTTTTTTTCCTTTCATTTCATTTGAGATCCTTGTAGATCCTGTATGTTAGGCCTTTGTCAGATGCATAATTTGCAAATATTTTCCCCATTCTGTGGGTTGTCTCTTTACTCTCTTGATGATTCTTTTGCTGTGCCAAAGCTTTTTAGTTTAATGAGGTCCCACTAATCTACTCAGCTTTTATGGCATTTGCTTTTGGGGACTTGGTCAAGAATTTGCTGCCTACTCCAATGTGCATAAGGGTGTTTCCTATGTTTTCTGCTAGGATTCCTATAGTTTGAAGCTTTACATTTAGATTTTTGATCCATTTTTAGTTGATTTTTGTATATGATGATTGTCAGGGGTTCAGTTTCATTATTCTATGTGTGGTCAGCCAGTTTCCTCATCATTTGCTAAATATAGTTTCCTTTCCCCAGTGGTTGTCATTGGTGGCTTTGTCGAAGATGAATTTGTTGAGAGTCTAACAACAGATCTCAAGGATCATCTACTAGGACCAGGTGGTCTTCATTCATGGGATGCAGGGCTGGTTCAACATCCACAAGACCATAAATGTAATTCAGCACATCAACAGATGTAAAAACCAAGAACTGCCTAATTATATCATTAGATGCAGAAAAAGCATTTGACAAAAATCCAGCATCCCTTCTTGATCCCTTGAGCACCTAGGCATGGAAAGAACTTTCCAGGAGTGGGGAACGAGCTAGGCAGTTCTCTTCTCTCCGGGGCCACCATCTGCGTGGGGATGCGGGGAGATGAATGAGGATCTCACAGGTGTGGAAATGCGCCTGGGATGAAGTCAGCGCTGGAGTTGTGGCGTCAGATGGGGATGTTGAGCCATTTCCCTACGGGCACCCGATGGCTTCTCCATGAAAATGGGAGGTTGGCCCGGTGCGGAGGCTCAAACCCGTAATCCCAGCACTTTGGGTGGCCGAGGTGCGCTCGCTGGAGGCCCACGCGTACTCGGAAAAGCTCAAGGTGATCGCGCAGCAGGTGCAACTGCAGCAGCAACAGGAACAGAGCAGCAACAGCTGCTGCACCAGGAGAAACTGGAGCGGGAACAGCAACACCTGCGGACCCAGCTCCCGCGCTCTCCGGGCCCCACCCACCACCCCACGGTGATCACGGCAACACCACCTCCTCCTCCCTCCCACCACATCAACGTCGTCACTTGGGTCCCTCCTTGGCCATCAACTCTGTTTCCACATCCCGGCAAAATCTGGATACCATTGTGCAGGCAATCCAGCACATCTAGGGCACCCAAGAGAAGCAGGAACGGGGGGAGGAGCAGCGGCGAGCGGTCCCCGTGAAGCCGGTCCGCAGCTGCCCGAAGCCCACACCTCCGACACCGCCTCCGACTCAGAGGCCTCTGACAGCGACGCCCCGACCAGAGCCAGGAGGAGCCGTCGGGGACGGGGAGCTTCCCTGGCCACGCCCCAGCCCTCCTCTCCCCTCTGGGGGCTGGAGGGGACCGGGGCAGCAACTGGGGGAGAGGTGGGTGGATGAGTGAGAAATTTTTACAAAATTACGATGTCATTTGGGTCTCTTTTATGACCTCTTTTCAATACTGTAAATCGACCTTTGAACGAAGCCACCCAACCCAAGGTCCCGGATGGTGCAGAGGTGTGGAAGCATTGGGACCTCAGGGCTGGGCCTCGGTCCGGGGGCTGGGGGGAGCTGAGGGAGCTGACACTGAGGTGCCCGGTCTCTCCCTGCCAATAAGCCTTCCCCCCTCCCCCCTTTAAACATGTGTTTTAAGAACAGGGACAAATCCAGACTCCAAGGAATTTCTTCCCTCCCAGAGTAGGTCCTGCGACTGTCAGTCTTTGATCCCCCTCTCTACTCTCTTTTTAGTTTAATTTTTCCTTCAAGCACTTACAGGGGTTGGGGGTCAGGCTGGGTCGGGGCTTTCTGGGGGTCCGGGGGCCTACGTTGCTTCTAGGTTGGGGCTTGCTGCTGCCCTTCTCCCTGCCCCCTCCTCCTCCCCGTCTCAGCACACGGATTCTCAGCCGCTCTCCACCACCGCCCAGACCCACCTCTTCGCCCGGCTTCTCATCTTCCAACCCCAAAGTGTCTTTGTCTAAGAAAAATGGGAGAGGGAGAGGGGAGGGGGAGGGCCATTCATGGGCCCCGCAGTGGCTCAGCCTCTAATCCCAGCACTTTGGGAGGCCGAGGCGGGTGGATCGCTGAGCCCGCGGGCTCGAGACCAGTCTGGACATCTTGGCGAGACCTTGTCTCTACAATAAATCAAAAATTAGCCGGGCATGGTAGCGCGCACCTGTGGTTCCGGCTACTTGGAAGGTTGAAGCGGAAGGGTCGCCGGAGCCCAGCAGATGGACGCTGGGGTGGCCGTGAGCATGGCACTGTACTCCAGTCTGGGCGACGGCATGAGACTTCAACTCAAAAGAAAGAAAGAAATAACATTCTTCAAAGCAGTAGAAACCATCTATGATAAACCCACAGCTAACATTTTGCTCAGTGAGCAGAAGCTGGAAGCATTATCCCTAAGAAGGGGACAAGACAAGGATGTCCACGCTCACCCCTCCTTTTCAACATTTGCTGGAAGTCCTGGCCAGAGCAGTCAGGCATGAGAAGGAAATCAGGGGTATCCAAATAGGAAAAGAGGAAGTTAATCTATCTCTCTTTGTGGATGATATGATTCTTGTTGTGTGTGTGTGTGTGTATGTCAGAGTCTCACTCTGTCACCCAGGCTATAGGGCAGTGGCACCTGCTGGGCTCCGGCGATCCTTCCGCCTCAGTCTTCCAAGTAGCTGGAACTACATGCGCGCTACCACACTCGGCTACTTTTTTGAGTTACTGTGGAGACGAGGTCTCGCCAAGTTGCCTGGGCGGGTCTCGAACCTGCGGGCTCAGGCAATCCACTCGCCTCGGCCTCCCAACGTGCTGAGATTACCTTGAAAACCCTAGGAAGTCTGTCAGAAGCCTCCTCGCACTGATAAACGACTTTGGTAAAGTTCAAGTTACAAAATCAACATGGAAAAGCCACAAGCAGGCGGAGAACCAAATAAAAAGCACAACCCCATTCAAAATAGCCACAAAAAATGAAATGCCTTGGCATCCACCTAACCAGAGAGGTGAAAGACCTTTAAAATGAGAACTACAAAATGTTGCTCAAAGAAACCAAGGATGACACAAACAAATGGAAGAACATTTCACGCTCATGGATTGGAAGAATCAATATTGTGAAGATGTCCATCCCACCCAAGGCAATCTATAGATTCAATGCAATATCTATCAAATTACCAAAATTATTTTTTTCAGACCTGGAAATGACAATGCAGAAATTCATATGGAAACAAAAAAGAGCATGAATAGCCAAAACAATCCTCAGCAAAAAGAACAAAGTGGGAGGTATCACACTTCCAAACTTTAAACTTTATTTCAAGGCTACAGTAACCAAAACAACTTGGTATTGGTACAGGAATAGGCACATAGACCAATGGAACAGAAATGAGATTTCTTTTACTTTCAATAATTTCATGGCCTTATGTTTTAGGAATATCTAGTATTTACAAAAAAATCCAATCTGCTCACCTCTGCATGTTAACTTTTGAGTTTCACCTATTCACACTCATCGATTATTGATATATTTGCATATGTTTCTACCATTTTACATTGTGCTTTATGATTGTCCTTCCTTTTCTATGCTTTTTTTCCCCCTCATTTTTTTGGGTGTATTACATTTTTTGATTTTTTATATTCTACTATTTCATATTCTTACAGATTTAGAATTTATACAGTTTATTTCTATTCTTTAGTGGCTATGTATTTTATTTTATTTTATTGTAAAGATGTAGAGTCCAAGTCAGGATTACACACACACACACACACACACAAACAGTTAGGCTTCATGCGGGTGAAGTTTGGGCCTCCCAGTGGTCCTCACTTCCCCTGGTTTAGGGCCAGTAGCCTTTGTGTTGTTACGTGCTCCACACCCCCTCCCTCCAACCCCTGACAGTGTTCAGGGACTGCCAATTCCTCCCTTGTGCTAATGTGATTAATGTTCAGTTCCCATTTGTGGATGAGAACATGTGGTGTTGAAAATTTTATTTTGAATGCTTAAAAAGTCTAACGTTATTTAATATCATAACTCGCCCCCACCCCCACCCGCCTCAAAAGGTAAATAGACTTAGCATGCTTTAATTCCAATCATTGACTCCTGGACTATCACTGACAGTTTTTGTTCTTCCTTTCTAATATGTCTGCATCTTCATTTTCTTTTATTAAAAGGTTGAGTGACTTCCAGAACATCCTTATCACTGTTCTGACTACAAGAGAGATGCCTCGAAGTAGTCATCGATAATATGAATGCTACAGGTCCTAGTGATTTCTTAAAAACATTTAGAAAGTGTTCTTCAATCTCTAGCTCCCAAAGTTTTTGAAATCAAGGTTGAATGTTGATTCTTATCCAGTGTATTTCAGTGTATATTAATATTATTTCTCTTAATCTGCTAATTAATGTCAAACAATGCAAACAATCATAGGATAAAATATATCTAGTAATAGTGTGTGTGTATTTGTGTGCATGCATCTGTATTCACAAATGAAATCTGCATATTGGTGTACAGTAATCTATGTCTGTAATGACAAGTGAAATTGGCATAAAATAAAATATTGAAAAGAAAATGTTCAACAACGTATGGTAAGATAGAATGCCATTCAGTTATTTAAATATTTTAATGAATAATTACTGCACCCAGTTCACTGAGGTGTTGTGGAAATTTAGATTACAAAGGCAAAGTGCTCAGCCCAGTGCCAGGTTACTAATAGTAACCATTATCACTGCCACTATTAATGACAAAAACTAATTATAAAAATAGTGGGGAACTTTGATTAGATGACAGCATGAATACAGAATTGTTGATCCTCTCTCGCCATTTTCCCCAAGGGACTTAATTATTTGGTGAAGATGTGTGTGTCGAAAGGAGAGAGGTAAGTTTGATCTGCTCTTGGAGCACAGAGAAGTCCCACCTGCACAGTCAAAATTTCATGTTCTTTTAAAAAAATTTTTTTTTATTTTAAAGATGTGGGGTACAATTCAGGGTTAGGTATACAAACATTGATTATGCAGGTACCCTTGTTGATAAGTTGTGCCCTCCCTCCCCTAGCAGTTGCCCTCAACTGCCAATTCCTCCCCCCATCCCCTGGAAGTTTCCCACTACTGCCAATCCCTTTCTTAAAGTATTATGATAATTGTTGAAGGTCCGCTTATGAGTGAGAACATATGGTACTCTGTTCTTTGTTCCTGTGATATATCACTGGGTATGATACCCTCTAAAACCATCCAAGTTGCTGCAAAGTCCATGTGTTTGTCCTTCTTTATGGCTGCATAATATTCCATTGTGTATATGTACCACATTTTTAAAAATCCAGTCCAGCTTTGATGGGCAACATGGTTGGTTCCATGTTTTTGCTATTGTGAATAGAGTTGCAACAAACATACATGTGCAGGTGTTTTTTTAGTAGAATGATTTGAGTTCCTGCGGGTATATTCCCAATAGGGGAATTGCTGGATCATATGGAAGGTCAATTTCTAGTTCTTTCAGAAATTGCCACACTTCTTCCAGAGAGGTTGTACTAATTTTTATTCCCACCAGCAGTGTAGAAACATTCCTTTTTCTTTGCATCCTCGCCAGCTTCTGTTGTTGTTTTATTAATGATGGCCATTCTTACTGGGGTTAGGTGGTATCTCAGTGTGGTTTTGATTTGCATTTCTCTGATGATTAGTGAAACTAAGCACCTTTTCATGTGACTTTTGGATGTCTGTATATCTTCTTTTGAGAAATGTCTATTCATGTTTTTTGCCCACTTTTTAATGGGACTGTTTACTTTTTTCCTTTTGGCATGTTTGAGTTCCTTGTAGATCCTAGATGTTAGGCCTTTGTCAGATATACAGTTGGCAAATATTTTTTACCATTCTGTGGGTTGTCTCCCTGTTCTTTTGACGGTTTCTTTTGTTTTGCAGAAGTTCATCAGTTTGATGAAGTCCCACTTGTCTATCTTGTTCCTTATAGTATGGGCACTTAGGGTTCTGATCAGGAATTGGTTGCCAGTTCCAATTTCCTTGAGGGTGTCTCCTGTGTTTTCTAAGATACTCCATTTAGAGTTGATTTTTGTGTATGGTGATAGGTCGGGGTCCTGTTTCAATCTTCTGCATGTGGTCAGCCAGTTTTCCCAGCACCATTTACTGAATAGTTTCTTCTCTCCCCATGTTGGAGGCTTTGTTGAAGATGAGTTGGTTGAGAAATTGAGGGTTTGCTTCTGGAATCTCTATCCTATTCCAGTGTTCTTGTACCAATACCAGACTGTAGCCTTATAGTAAAGTTTGAAGTCTGGAAGTGTGATACCTCCTGCTTTGTTTCTTTTGCTAAGGATTGTTTTAGCTATTCGTGGTTGTTTATGTTTCCATATGAATTTCTGTATTGTCATTTCCAGGTCTGAGAAGAGTGATGTTGGTAACTTAATGGGTATTGCATTGAATCTGTATATTGCCTTTGGTAGGATGGACATTTTAATAATGTTGATTCTTCCTATTCATGAGCATGGAATATTTTTCCATTTGTTTGTGTCTTCTTGAGTTTCTTTGAGCAGTGTTTTGTAGTTCTCATTGTAAAGGTCTTTCACTTCTCTGGTTAGGAAGACATCGGGGTATTTCACTTTTTTTGGTGGCTATTGTCAATGGGATTGTGCTTTTTATTTGGATCTCTGCCTGCTTATTGTTGTTGGTGTATAGAAATGCAACTGTCTTTTGCCCATTTATTTTTGTACCCTGAGACCTTGCCAAAGTCCTTTATCAGTGCAAGCAGGTTTTTGACAGATTAACTTGGATTTTCAAAGTATAGGATCATATCATCAGTAAAGAGGGATAATTTGACATCCTCTTTTCCTATCTGGATACCCCTGCTTTCCTTCTCTTGTTTAATTGCCCTAGCTAGGACTTCCAACACAATGCTGAACAAGAGGGGTGAGAGTGGGCAGCCTTGTCTTGTTCCAGTTTTCGGGGGAAATGTTTCCAGTTTCTGTTTTTTTAGCAATATGCTGGTTGTGGGTTTATAGTAGATGGCACTTACTATTTTGAGGTATGTTCCTTCTATACCTAGGTGTTTGAGGGTTTTTATCAAGAATGGATGCTGGATTTTATCAAAAGCTTTTTCTGCATCTAATGATATAATCATGTGGTTCTTTTTTTTTTTTTTTTTTACATCTGTTGATGTATTTAATTACATTTATGGTCTTGCAAATGTTGAACCAGTCCTGCATCCTGTGGATGAAGCCTACTTGGTCATGGTGGATGATTTTTGAGATGTATTTTTGGATCTGATTTGCTGGAATCTTGTTGAGGACTTTTGCATCTATGTTGATAAGGGATATTGGCCTGTAGTTCTCTTTTTTTGTTGGATCTTTACCTGGTTTGGTTATCAGTGTGATGTTAGCTTTGTAAAATGATTTGGGGAGAATTTCATCTTTCTCAATTGCCTGGAATACTTTCAATAGGAATGGTATCAGCTCCTTTTTGTACTTTTTGTAGAATTCTGCTGGAAAGCCATCTGGTCCAGGACTTTTTGTAGGTAGTTTTCATTTGCCAAAGTCAATTTCCTGGGTTGTTATTGGTCTATTTAGTGTCTCAATGTCTTCTTGTTTCAACCTGGAGAGGATGTGTGATGTCAGAAATTCCTCCATTTCATTTAGGTCATCAAGTTTGTTTCCATATAGGTGTACATAGTAATCTCTGATAATCTTTTGTATTTCTTCGGGGTCAGTTGTGATTTGATCTTTTGTATTCCTGATTGTATTTATTTGGACTTTCTCTCTCTTTTTCTTGGTCATTCTGTTTAGGGTTCCATCAGTCTTGTTAATTCTTAATTTCATATTCTTTTGTTGAAAATTCAGGTGAGGGTCTACATAACCTTGAACTACTAAGTTAGGCTTTCAGTTAGTTTGCATGTTAAGTTAGGTTGCGGTTCCTCATGCAGGGACTCGAGTATGGAGGCATACTAGGTCAAATCTAGTTTAGTTTAGTAATTAGCATGCCATCCTTTGATCCTTGCTGAATTCAGCTGGGATGTCTTGCCTACCTGGCCTTTGGATGTTGTGATGGCTAATTTTATGTGTCAACTTGACTGGGTTAAGGTTAAGTTTATAAGATTTATCTTAGCTATTCAAACAAGGATGCAAAGATATTTGTTTAGAATATTCATTGCCTCATTGAGTGGCTGCTACCAAGCGAGCTGGTAATACCTTCTCCTGGGTTCCCATTGCCTTTTTGTCATTTGCCATTTGTCCTTTTCCTAGAGGGTATCATAAAAGACTATAAGACTCAGAATGCTGAAATTATTTGTTATGATAAGGAAAGATAACTGAGAAGAAAGCTGTCATACAGAGATCTGCAGAGGTGAAAGTAATGCAGAGATATTGAGTTGAAGCCTTGATCAAACTATGCTTGAAAACCACCTTACCACTAGTTATATGAGCCAACAATTTCCCTTTGTAGTTAGGTTCAGTCTGAGATTTTTCATGTGTTTTTGAGGGTTGCACCAAAAGGTAATCTACATGATCCAGCAAATAAATCAGAATTACTGCTGATAGCTGTTAAAAGCAATCAGAAGTATTCTAAATTATACACTTTATCTAAAAACTATACAGATATATTTTGTATAATATTTATCCTCTTATTCTTTATTTAGTAAGAAAATTGTCTCATTAATTACAACATGAGAACACTTAAAATTAGCAGACTTTTTTTAAAAGGACATGGATTCCATTCTTGGACTTGAGGACAATTCGGCGAATAGGGATGGGAGGCCTGGAGTGGTCCACAGCCACCTCGAAGCGGAGCAGAGTCAAGGCCAGAGCCACTTTACACTCAATCATGGCAAACTGCTGCCCAATGCAGTTCCTGGGGAAACCAAGGAAGGAAAAAATTGTACCTGATTAATTTATATATTACAGTATTAAAACCATAGAACAATCTTTTTATATATGACAACTTTTATAGGGAAACAAAATCCATATTCCAAACCGTTTCCAAGTATGTGGAAGCATCCAGGAAAGGTTTTATTTTAACTTAAATATGCCCTGATCATCAAGTTCCTTGATGTCAAAACTATGAACACTGGTTCTATTATTTCTGAGCCCATCTTGCTAAATGGTAGTGAGTTGTATCAACATTTGAATACAACTCACTACCATATAACTAGAAAATTTCCCCCATATCATGATAAAGGAAAGCTACCTCTTACTACTGTTTAGAAGCTTCTGTAGTTGAAGCCTTGGGCATGAGAAAAATAAGCCTGGCATGCTTAATGGATTATATTTTCATTTGGTAAAGCAGGTGTCTCTCATACCAGGTGCCAAAAGGAAATTTGAACCACAGGCTAACATTGCTCTCTGCAGGAACAAGAGCTTGAAGATTCCAATCCCCATAACAAAGTGTCATTCCCAACCCTTGCCAATTGCAAGTTTAAGTGTAGTCTTTGGGCCTGTAATGGGGATGGTCTTCATCAATCCATGCCCATATACCCAGGACTGGAGTTGTCCTTTGTGACACTAACTGGTCCCTTCAGGGACTCAAAAAAGCACCATCTGAATATACTGGTCACAAAGAGAAGACAAGCCAGACAGAAGGATGGGGAACAACAGTAGTGTCAGCTAGCCGAGGGCCTTAAGGGGGTCAACATCTGTCAGGTAAGCACTGTTACACTTTCCATTAAGTTCACCAACTTGAGTCTTTACCTTGATCCAGCTGAGAATGGTATGAAGGCATGGGAGTGTCTTTGATCAGAATTTTCCTTGGAGAATCTCAAGGGGTTAAAGACCTGTAATGAGAGTGAAGCTCCCAGTTCCACCCTTCCCCTTAGAGTAGACTCCCCCCAGCAGACTGTTAACACTGTGGATATTAAAAGTCTTGCTGGATGCTCCCCAAAAGCTTGTCACTGAAATATATCTGGAGAAAGCAGAGCCAATAACCTAACGACAGATTAAAAAAGGCACTGATGGTAAAAAGCAGCAAATCATTAAGACAGTCAGACTTGACCAAACATTGACTTTGCTATTTTCCCTTCACAGTAAACAAGAGCCTTTGTCATGCAAAAATTGAAAAAGAATCAAATTTTTCTCTTTTTCCTGTGCCTTGGTTTTCAAACTGACCGAGCTAGCAACTTGTGCCAAGTACAACTTTGCTGAAGTTGTCCAGTTCCTGCCCGAGTGCCTTTGTGAGAGGTTGCTAATGTGTGTTTCCTGGGCTGTGTGGTAGGTTAGAGCACTGGTTGGCAGATTAGGAGCATTCTTGTTCTCTCCCAGCCCCCCTTGCCTTCTCAGGTCAGCCCTGGGTGTGAAGGAGAGCAATATTCCTAGAGGGCTAATTTCAAATATGTCTAGATCTTTAAAAAAAACAGAGTTTGCAATCTTGCTACCTAATTATGACCAGTAACAGGTTATCTGCAATACACTTCACAACTCTGAGACTAGGTTGACTGCATAAATCAATGAAAGCAGGGAGCAGGTGGTTAAACAGTGCACTGTCAGTTAACTGGTCCTATCCCCTTATATGAGGCATCATTATGAAATATTGACAATGATTAAAAATGTGCACACATTTTCCTCTTAAAAGCATGGAGTTTTTGTTCTATGTTGCTTTTTCCTAACATGCAGGTGGTTATCCTAAGTGCTCCCCCTTCTGTGAAGATGCTTCTCTCCCCTCTTGTTGTTGTTGACTATCTTAGATGCGATTGGGTGCAGTTGGAACAATCATACCTCAGGGTCTTCCCAGATAGTGGGGTTGTGATGAATAGCCCAGATATTGAGAAGCACAGTTATCCCTGAGGAAACAGAAGAAAAAGAGGAAAAATGTATGAGCTAAGATTCATTCATCCACATTCATAGATTTCTTAACCAAGAAAAGAATTACACATTCATCTCTTACTTAATCATTCAAGAAGCATTCATCATAGAGACACTTCAGTAAGCACTGTGGAGATCAATTAGACTTATTTCAGCCTTCAAGGAGCTTGTAGTCCATTGGAAGAAACAGATGACCCATTTCAATACAAGGTAACAAGTCAGAGGAAAGCCCGGAATACTTTGGGAATAGTGAGGGGCACCTCACCTAGAGAACTTTTGGATGTATGCAAGGAAAGAGGCCCAGGCAAGGCCTTTGGAGCTCAGTGTCACGAAATCAGTAGAAGCAAACCAGGTAAAGAGGATTTGGAAAGGAATTTGGGGCAGACAAAGGAGTATGAAGCAAAGCTTTAAGACTTGAGAAAGCTTGGGAAATTTGGGAGACGGGGAGATTGTATAACAGGATTCAGGGAGGAAAGTTTCTGTAGAAGAGCTTAGAGAGATTGGCTGGGCCTGTACCATAGAACGGCAAATAAATCATGCTAAGCTTTTATGTAAAAGCCAATATGGATCACTGAAAAGTTTAAGCAGAGAGTGAGATAATTTTTTTGTTGTATTATTATAGAAGTCAGCCGCTTGGGCGTTTATTATAGTTTGGAGTCATAAAAACATGTGGGATATAGAGCCAATATGAAACTGAAGTAATATTTTACCATATTATGGGACTCCATTGATCACTGTGGAGATTATGCGGTTTTATACTTAAATCTATAAATATAATAAATTATATTAATGAATTTCTAATATCAAACAACACTTGCAGTTAATGACCTTCTTACTCGGTCATGATATACTTATTTTGATGTGCTGTTAAATTCTGTTTACTAATATTTTATTTAGAATTCCTATGTTGACATACACAAGTGAGATTTATCTCAAAAAATTCGTGTGCAATTTTATCAATTGTTATCAGTGAGATATTTCTTTCGTTTTGGCTATTCTTTTTTTCATTTTTTAAATTATTATTTTTTATTATAAAGATGTGGGGTACAATTCAGGGTAGGTATACAAACACTGATTATGCAGGTATCCTTGTTGATGAGATATGCCTTTCCCTCCCCTAGCAGTTATGCTCAACTGCCAATCCCATCCTCTTTCCCTGACAGTTTCCCATTACTGCCAAACGCTTTCTTAAATATATTTCTAAGTTTTCCTTTAAATTTTTCTGTGCTCTGGAAAAGTTTTAAGCATTATTGGAATTATTTAATCTTCAAAATTTTGATAAAATGGCTGAAAAACTGTGTAGGTTCATTTTTAGGGGCTCTAGTTTTGTGAAAATTGGCATGTTTACACTATTTATCTCTATCAGGATCAGTTTTGGCAAATTATATGTTATTATAAAATTAATTTTTCTAGTTTTTCAAATCTTTGTGTATAGAACTGTGTGATATTAGTTAGTGGTTTGTCTTTTTTTTGACCAGCATCACCCTGGTTAGCTATTATATTTGTAAACTAGTTGTACCGCTTTTCTACTTTCCATGCCATTACCTTTTGTATTTATCTTCATTAATTCACCTACTTTCTTTTAGCTTACTCTCTTATTCTGTTTCTAGTTAACTTATTTACTTTGTGACATCAATGTTTAAATAATTTATTTTAATTATTTTATTTTGTTTATAAAAAATTCAATATTTAATGCTATAACTTTTCCCCTGAATGCTGTTTAGCTGCAGACCATTGGTTCTGATATGCAGAGTTTTTATGGTCATGGTTTTATTTTGTACTTCTGCTTTGACCCGGGAATTTTTAATAGGTTAAAAAAGACAGATGAAGCCGGGCTCGGTGGCTCAGCCTGTAATCCCGCGCCTTTAGGAGGCTGAGGTGAGTGGATTGCCTGAGCCCGCAGGTTCAAGACCTGCCTGGGAAACTTGGTGAGACCTCATCTCTACAATAAATAAAAAAAAAACTAGCCGGGCGTGGTAGCGCGCGCCTGTAGTTCCAGCTACTTGGAAGCCTGAGGCGGAAGGATCGCCAGTGCCCAGCAGGTTGAGGCTGCAGTGGCCGGGAGCAGCCATTGCACTCCAGTCTGGGCGACAGAGTGAGACTCCAACTCAAAAAAAAGACAGATGAATGAAACTTTCTGAAAAATAGGTTGTTGCTAATTTCCACTTTTATTGTATTGATTTAAAGAATACTACTTTGTAATGCTTCTCTTTTGGTAATTAGGCTTTAAATTTTTTTTTTATTGTGATGTAGTATACAGCCAACCTTAAGGGATGTTCCCGGTCTATTTGAAAGGAAAGTGTGCTCTCTACTACTGGAAAAAAGTTTGCTATTGTAGTCATAAGTTCTATTTTATTAATTATATTGTTTAGGTACTCTATATTCCTGCTTATTTTTGTTCAATTGATTTGTGTAGGTCTTTGAAAGTCAGATAAAATCTTCTATTAGTATTTTTTGTTTTATAAGCATTGCGGATGTGCAAATTGATAGATAGGTATTCATAGCTGATGTACTCATTATAAATTGTGGTTTTTGGTATCATAAAGTCTCACTTGGTACTTTTTGAACTCGAACAATCCTAACATCACCACCTACCTTGCTGACTGAGGTAAAGAGCTGATTTGAGCTAGAAAGGCAACTGGGATACCATAACAGTGCCTCATCTGCACAGTAAAAACCACTTTCAAAAATAAATGGCCAGATAACCACTGACAAATCCCTAAGTGGTTAATCCACATATTGTCAGCTAAAAAGGACATTTAAGAAACATGCTTTCTCTCATGGGTCAGAGGTACTGCTTGAAATTTGGGGTTTTAAAAACCCCATGTCATTGAACTCTCCCAAGTCTCAATCATAAAGTCTAACCTCCATGTTGGATCAGGTTTATTTCCTGGCAGTTAATGTTCTTTGAAGTTTCAATCCCTGGTTCAAGAAGTGTTGTTCTCTCCTAACAGTTTCTGGAAATCTCACCGAGATCACAAGAACAGAGTGCCCATTGAAGTTCAGTAATTGCTAACACCTAAGATGTGTGGTCCATGGGCTCATCCATTATTAACTTCCTTGGGTGAGTCTCAAATCATGGTCAATAAAAATAATTTTTGAGATGGGGTCTTGCTGTGTAGTAGATGGGATTGCAGCCACATACCACTGTCCTCTAGATGAGATATTTTTGACTCTTCCTAAGTCTGTTCTTGTCTTTCTTCAGAGTTAATGTATATTCTGGTTTAAAGCCAGAGTGTCTGGTTGATTGCCATGGGAATAGGAGAAAACCCATTGTATTTTATTCTATTTAGTGATTGTGAATTATTTAAGGGATTTCACAGAACACTCATGATCTGGGCTATGTCCCTCCCCACACAAGGCTTACTGGACCATCAGATCCATGGCAGATACTAGACTATTAATAAGTTTGCTATTGACTTTTGAAGGAATCTGTCTTTTTGTCCCCCATGGAGTTTACTAATTCAGAGAATCAAACTGCCACCCTATGTGTATATTCCTATAATAAAAAGCCATGCACATTATCTCACAAAATGACATAGTTAAAATAAGAATACTTTAGACATATAGAGTTAAGTTTAGGGAAATTTCTATTTTTTGAGGACTTAAATCTCTATGGAATCTTAGGACAAAAAGAAAATAGAATTCATAACTTATGATGGTTTGCCATTTTTAATTATCATGTAGAAGACCTAAAAACACTTCAATGACTTCAGTAAAGATTTTCTGAAAAAACTAAAGAAAAGAAAGATAAATGACTGCTTTACAATTGAGGAAAGCTCCCAGAGGAGGGAGGGGCACACTTCATCAACAAAGTTACCTGCATAATGAACGTTTGTATACCTAACCCTGAATTGTATCCCACATCTTTACAATAAAAGGAAAAAAATTGTTCCTATCCTGCTCAAATATCTTAGTTATCAGTTTGCTGCTTGATCAAGAAAGGCTGAACACAAGCTTGGCCCTCAGAAAGCTCTGTGATCTGGCTACATCATAGCTCAGGTGGAACCCCACAGTTTCCCTCCATGAAAGTTTTTGTCTACAATTTAAAAAAAAAAATGACTGCCTTAGACTGATATGATTATGCCTCCTTCCTCTTTCTAAATCTATCTTCCTATTTTTCAGCCATAAAGAAGAACAAAATCATGAAATCTGCAGCAACCTGGATGGAATTAGAGTTTATAATACTGAGTTATCTCTCATAGAAACAAAGAGCTGAGTACCATATGTTCTCACTCATAAGTGGACCTTGAACAACTACCATATTACTGTAGGAAAGGGATTGAAAGTAGCAGGAAACTGCGGGGGTGGGGGTGGGGATGGGAAGCTGGGATTGACGGTAGTGAATATCCACCTGGAGAAGGGGGGCACACTTCATCAATAAGGGTACCTGCACAAGGAACATTTGTATACCTAACCCTGAATTGTACCCCACAATTTCAAAATAAAAATTAAAAGAGAGAAAAAAAATCTGTCTTCCCATCTCCAACATCCATGTTCCACAATTGTAAGTAATTCTGGGCAAGGTTCAAAATATCTCTTAACAAGAATTAGTAAAAAATGGATATTCATCAGTCAGAAAAAATATGACAGCTCTCTCAGGAACCTGTATATTATTTGGGTCGCAAAGTGTCAGCAGAATGGACGTTCCCTATTCTCTGCCAGAATAAAGGCTATATTTAATGTATCCAAGGTTGTAAACTAAATGTTAACTTTAAAAAGATAAAATAAGATTTTTTAGGATTGACTATTTGTTGTAGGTGATGGATATACATTTTTTTCCTAAGGTAGCTCAGCCTTACTAAGCTTATTAAAATCACAATTTTTGAAAATAGAGCCACGTTCTCTTCCTTGAAAGTCTCTCTGCAGCCACTCCCTTGTTGTCTTTTTTTTTTTTTTTTTTTTTGAGTCAGAGTCTCACACTGTTGCCCAGGCTGGAGTGCAATGGCACGCTCACGGCCACCCCAGCAACAACCTACTGGGCCCAGGCGATCCTTCCATCTCAACCTTCCAAGTAGCCAGAACTACAGGCACATGTTACCCTGCCGGGCTAATTTTTTGATATACTGTAGATACCAAGTCTCACCAAGTTGCCCAGGCTGGTCTCGAACTCCTGGCCTCAGGCAATCCCCTCACCTCGGCCTCCCAAAGTGCTGGGATTACAGGCTTGAGCCACCGTGTCTGGCCTTTTGTTACTTTTTTAAAGCTGGGAATTACTCCTTCTGTTTCATTTGGCAGTCCTACCTCACCTTCTTTCTTAATTTCATAAATTTATCAAAATCTCTTTTGTTTGCTATTAACTACTTTCTTTCCATTCTTTTCACAGTTGGGATCCTTCCTTCCTCCCTCCCTCCCTTCCTTCCTTCTTTCCTTCCTTCCCTCCTTTTCTTTCTTTCTCTTCTTTGTTTTATTCTTTTTTCTTGTATATGCCAGTAGAGTCTTAGGGGGGACCAGTGGCAAACAGAATCATCCATGTAGGTTTCTTGAACTAGAACTTAGAATTTACCTAGACTTATGATTTATCTTTTTTATACATAGATTGGTTTGTAGAGAGCTAAGTATGAAAATATAAAAATTATTTCGGGGACTCTGGTAGGCAAAAAGTGACAAAAGCAATAACTGAGACCATGAAAATAAGATTGTTGAGGAGGAAATAGCTGAAGTTCTAGAACTCAGATACTGTATGGGTAAGGAAGATGATGGAGGTGTGTAAGATGACTTCTAGCTTTCTCGAACTCTTGACCTCAAGCAATTCTCCAGTCTCAGCCCCCCAAAGTGCTAGGATTGTAAGTGTGAGCCTCCACGCTCGGGCACTTTCTAGTTTTCTGACTTAAAATTATTCATGGACAGTGGTGCTATTCACCGATACAGGAATCCAGAAGGAGGAACATGTTTGGGGGAAACAGGTGCTTATATGCTTACTTTTGGACATTTTGCTCACTAGAGTCTGCTCAGAGTAAAACAAAGTGCTTAGAGCAGACACTCAGTGGGCAACCAAGGAGAGGGGCACACATGCTGCAGTAGATCTTTTATCAAGAGGGAATGGGGATATAGTGGAGTGTGGGAGAGAAGGCATCATAAACATGTTTCTTTCTGAAAGTAAAAGATCATATTTTTGTAAGAAATGATCTTCCCAAGTTGCTGGCTTCAAATGAGAAATACACAAGATTTGGGGTAACACAAGGGAAGAGGTGTGTCTGGTGGCTATGAAGCACCCATTTGCACATGCTTTAATGTGCTCTAGTTGCATTCAAGTGCCTGTTAGCAGGGAAGAGAAAGCATATAGGAGAATTAAACGCTGGTTGAATTATTGATGAATGAGTGTAGTAAAGGGGAAATATTCAAGGAAGTTGAAGGTATTGCCAAGGTAGAAGTTGAAGTGATGAACCCAGGCTAGTGGGGAGGGAAGTGAAGTCATGGTGTGTATACGTTTATGAGGAGGGGCAGGAAAGAAAGCAGGGTAACAAGAAATGACACAGGTGAGCACAAGGGGTTCAGTAAAGGCCTGACAATTCTGGAGGGCAAGGAGAGGTGGCCTTAAGGAATGTAGCGTGAGGTGAAGACAACTCTGCTTGTGTACTTCCTGTTTCCTCCTTGTGGTTTGAGGTGGACCAAGGTGCAGCCCTTGAAGACACTTGGAGGAAAGGACAGTGACTGAGGGGGACCAGAGATGGTGAATCAACAGTCTACACAGTGAGTCAGCCGGTGTCAGACCATTCTTCAGCCCAAATCTATCAGGATCTGAACAGAATTGTCTGAAGCAAAGATGGTTTCCCACAGCAGCAGCAAAAGTGACAAGATCAAGAAAGTGAGAAGAAGATGAAATAGAAAGCACTGAATGGGAGAAACTAAAAGTCATGCTGATTCCTATATTTTGAACTTGTAGTTTTGGTATAGGTGGGGGCAATGTAAGGCCCTGTAGATTACAAGACTTAAGTGATCCAGAATAGAACTAGAAAAAAATAATTAATAACAAACCATTTTATTGACATTGAAAAACCTTGAGCTTATTGACAGAATTTAGGTACTATTGAAATAGAAAGTTGAGGAAAAAGATAATAAAAGTCAATTCTGAGTTAGGTTGAACAACTAGGTAGATGGAATGTTATGTAGATAATAAGTATTTCACCAAACATTGTGTGAAAAATAAGACTGAATTGAAAAGTGAAAACTTCTAGATAATAGGAGAGATCTCCATGAATAACAGGAGAGAATCCTGAGAAAGCTTAAGTTGTTGCTTTAGTGTAGTAATTAAGAGCAGAGACTAGTTGGGTTTGAATCCTGGGTCCACCATTTGCCAGAGATGAAGTTTTACCTCTTTGCATCTTAGTTTGCCTAAGTTGTGCATAATACTAGTATCTCCACAGTAGAACTGTGGGGAAGATACAAAGTGTTAATACATGCAAAGCATACAGAACAATACTTAGTCCCTAGTTAGTTCTAAAAAATTGTTTGCTCTGACTATTACAGTAGTAAAGTTGATTTTGCAGGAAATACATATTTAATTGCTATTGGGCAACTATAATAGCACAGCAACAATTAAATTTTACTGCATTGAATTGGACTACTACAACTGCCCAGTCAAATCCAGTGTTTGAAAGAGGGTTAAGATCGAAGGAAGTTGTAGAAACACACCTCAACATAGACCAAATATAAGTTCTAGCTTATTCCTTTATGTCTCTAATGCCATCTTTCCAATCCATTTTCCATCTCACCAATAGATTAATCTTTCTAAAGCAGAACTAGAATCATGCTATCCTGCTCAAATATCTTAATTATCAGTTTGCTGCTTGATCAAGAAAGGCTGAACACAAACTTGGCCCTCAGAAAGCTCTGTGATCTGACTACATCATAGCTCCAGGTGGAACCCCAGCTTCCCTCCATGAATCCTGGAGTCAACTGGATTACAGGAATTACTCCAGTGACATGCCTTGCTGGTGTGTGTGAAGGAGGGAAGAAGGCAGGTTGCCTTCTACTTCGTGCCTGCTCTTCTCTCTGCCTGCAATGGTACCTCTCTCACCTTTGTTGATGCAAATTTAGTCTTTCAAAGTTCAGCATTAAAGCTGTGATGCTTCATGAAGACCCCTTGCCCACGCTTCGGCCCCTGTGGCAGGATTCTACAAATTTGCACATTTGTTAACCTGTGCCTCTTTGGGTAGTCCTGAGAGCTCTCTCCTCTTTCTCTCTGAAGAATAAGAATGGAACCTAGGAGCCACAGATTCTAAGGATAAATAACTGGTGGAGACACGAGTGTGTTAAGAAGTTTCAAGACCTGCAGGTAAGGAGCGTCCATCTGGAAAGGTGATAGGTTTGTTGAGCATTCGGGTTATGGTTGCTCCTGGTGGGTAGAGTCGGAGGCATTCCTTGATGCACATTGTGGTGTAAGGCATCTGGCTCAGGTGTTCCCTGGGTTGCACGGAAGGGAAGAGTAAGAAGGGGTAGTCAGTTAGCCACTGCATTAAAAGTCCAACCTTTCTCCATTTTGGTAGCTGGGAATGAATTTTTTTCTTTACCGAAAGAAATACTTCAGACATCCCAAGTATCTCTTAGGAAAAGCTTAATGTTAGCATGAACAATGTGTACACATGTAACCTGAAGTTTTTTCCTTAGATACAAGGGTTTTGTCCTGCGATGTACCTATTTCAGGGTCCCTGTGACCAATATTACATATCTATGAGCCATCTGGATAGAAGTGTGGGCTCTCTTTATATTCAAAGTGGTTTTTCTTTTATGAAGAATTAACAAGTACTTCTGGTAATGGTGTAGTAGGAATACAGACTACCCTTTTGACTAAGATAACTGAAAAAACTTAGGGAACTTTAAAACACATTCTTAAAAGCATCATGGAGATAACTCAGCTGCAAGGAAGCCATAAAGAGGATTGGCATTCACAGAAAAGAGAAGATGCTGGTTTATGCTTCTGTCATGAGCCAGAAGTGGAACGTTAGGCAAGGAGGTATGAGTCAGAAGCGGGAGCTCACTACATGTATGGACTGTGGTAAACCATCCCCAGGCCTGGGCTGGGACTGAAAAAGGATGCATCTAGAAATAAGTATATGGAAAGAAAAATAAATGCAAGGAAGTAGAAGAAAAAATAGTGAAGATATGAATAACAATCAATAAGATAGGTAAAAACATCAGCATCAGCAATGCTAAGCACTGGTTCATTGGAAAGACCAATAAAATTGAAACCTTCAGGTGAGAATGTTAGAAAAAAATTCCACAAATATATAAAATTAGGGGAAAAAGTTTACATAAACAAAATTTTGTTTCTGGTAATGGTGGACTAAGTAACTCAGATAAAATCTACTGTGGTGACAACCAGAAAATTTAGATCTCTCTCGCTCTCTCTTCTTGAATGCTTCAGAGAGCTAATAATATAGTAAAGAGATGTTGGGCCAGGAGTAGAATGTAAATTTAGGGATTTGATCCTGGCATTTGGACATGCTTTTCTGCTGGAAACTTGCTGATTCCAGAAGCATGAACTGGGAGGCTCACAAGTGCTTTGGGTAGCCTCAGGTGACTGTGGACAAGGCTTGGATTCCAGGGTTCCCTGGGGGAAGGTGCCTGGAGAATTCAGCTAAGTTAGCATCCTAGTAAAAAGAGTGAACTAGAAGTACAAAAACTTACCAAATCAACAGCTCAGCACTTTTAATGATCTAAATTCCTATTTTTGGATTAAGAGGATTCTGAATTGCATGATTACAGACATCTGGCATACACAAATGTAAATCCTCTCTGGAAGAAGCTTACATAAGCCTAAGCCTACAAGCAATTTGGCCAAAAAGCTGTTTGGTACTTAGTTAAAAGTAGCCAGGTTAAAAATTAGTCTGGATAAAATGTACAACCACCACCACCACCACCCAGCAGATAATATCAAATCCATGAGAGTTTCAAATAGAATTATGAGACTCAATTTAAAAATAGTTTTTCTTACTGAGTGCAAGGAGATAAAAGACATATTGAAAAATTTCAGCAGGTAATGGAAATAATAAAAAATATAAAATGGGGAGGGCTTCAAGATGGCCAACTCATCTCTTCCACAGAAAGGGACCAAAATAGCAAGTAGATAATTGCACTTTGAGTAGATTATCTAAGAGAGAACACTGGGAGTCAACAGAGAAGTGATGAGAAGCAC
Organism: Cephalopachus bancanus; assembly: GCA_027257055.1. Classification (NCBI taxonomy): domain Eukaryota; kingdom Metazoa; phylum Chordata; class Mammalia; order Primates; family Tarsiidae; genus Cephalopachus; species Cephalopachus bancanus. Next base: position 1,196,188 of record JAPVLO010000396.1, read on the forward strand.
CAAAAGCAAGGGAGGAGAGAGAAGCGAGACAGCCTATCTGGTGGGAATCAACTGGGAGTCTGGAGAAGCTCCTTCATGTGGGTGAAGGGTAAGTAAGAGACCCTCAGCAGTCCACATTCCTGCTACAGGTTCCTACAATCCTAGCCATGCGAGAACCTGTTGCCCCTTGTGGGCTCTGAGACTAACATAGGGAGCTGCCTGGAGACTACACAAAGGCATTACTCTAAACAAAGAAAGCTCAATCTGGGTGCCACAAAACCTTGAGTCTTAAGCAGCTGCAGTATGTCACCATTTTGAAGGCCCAGCCTACACCAGACTGTGTCCTGCACTCGGGCTCAACAACTTCTGCATCTCCACATTCCTGAAGCCCCAGTGACATTCCCTGTCATTAGCTGCTGTCACTGGGCCAAGGTGGGAGCTATTGACATTGACTCCATCACCCCCAGTGGAAGGGCAACCACACATTTTCATGTTTTGAGGACAAATTCTGCTGCCTATAACTCTACTATAGGCAGCTGTGGGGCTGAGGAGCTAGTGAGGCACGTGCTCCCAAGACACTAGCCTATGGCTGCTCTCACTGAAAGCAATCTCATCCTCCCCAGTAGCAGGGCCAAAGCACAACCACTGCTGCCCCCAAATGAGCATTCCGCCAGCAGCCTGGGGATCACCCTGCTGCTGCTTACGACAGCTAGTGTCTGCATGCATCACTGAGGGGAACTGAGGGCAGATCTTCCCAGCCCAGCTCCATCTTTCCCAGTACCTGCCCATGCTGTCCAGGGACTGGGGACTGCTCAGCACAGTTTACCACCATTGGCACCTGAGAACTCCTCCTAGGGTCTGAGGCTGAATCCACACAACCTGCTGCTACCACCACAGCTGGCACTCATACACAAATGCCAACTGTGAGCTTAGGGACTGGCCTGCCCAGCACATTACAGTCACTGCCAACACCAACACAGACTACTTTGGTCCTAGAAGGTTGTCTCACCACTGCTACCATTGCCAATGTCACACCCACTGCCCAGGGGCTCAAGAACCCACTCACCTCATGGCTCACTATTGTCATTTCTGGCACCCAAGATAGCCACCTGGAAGTCCAAGAATTGGCCTGCAGAGACTGGTTACACTAGTGCTAGCATATGCCACCCTGGGGCCCAAGAGCAGGCATGCTCAGCCCACCATTTTCACCACTGGGACCTGAAAACTGACTCACCTGGCATCCCAGTCCTCAGAAAAACTTTACCACAGATTTCACTGACAACTGCACCTTGAGCCACTGAGGAAATCACAGACACCAATGATGTTGTTAATAACTGAAGAAATCATAGAGACTACACTACTACACGTACCCAGAATCAAAGCCAAGGTGCCCTATCCAACTGATGCCATAGATACATCTTCAGGACAAAGTCCTCCCCTATGAAAGCAAATTCAAAATATTGGAAGAAGATGCACAGATATCAATGTAAGAACACAAGAAACATGAAAAAGCAAGAAAATGTTACACCTCCAAAGGAACACAATAATTCTTCAGCAACAGATTCCAATAGAAAATAAATTTATAAAATTCTGGCAAAAGATTCAAAATGCATATAGTAAAGAAGTCTAGTTTAAAAAGGTCCAGTGAGATACAAGAGAATATTGAAAAACACTACCAAAAAAAATCAGAAAATCAATTCAGGATGTGAATGAGAAATTTACAAGATATAGATATAAAAAAGCAAAGAGAAATTCCTGAACTGAAGAATTCATTGAATGAAATACAAAATGTATTTGAAAGTTTCAACAATTAGACTAGATCAAGTAGACGAAAGAACCTTAGAACTTGAAGACAGGTCTTTTCAAATAAGTCAGTAAGACAGGTGTTTAAATAAAAGAACAAAAAAGAATGAGCAAAGTCTATGTGACATATAGGACACCATAACTTAACCAAAATTCAAAATTTTGATGTTCCAGAAGGTGAAGAGACAATGAAATGATTAGAAAATCTATTTAACAAAATAATACTTGAAAACTTCCTAAGTGTAGCAAGAGATGACATCCAGATAAAGAAGGCTCAAAGATCCCCAAACAGATACAACTCAAAAAGGCACATTATAGTCAGACTGTCAAAAATAGAAGAAAAATTCTAAAAAACAGCTAGAGAAAAGCATCTAAGGAAATTCCATGAGACTCACAGCAGATTTCAGCAGAAACCTTACAGTCCAGTAGAAAATGGGATAATATATTAAAGGTACTAAAATAAAAAATGGTCAGTCAAGGATACTATACCCAGCAAAGTTAAATGAAGGAGAAACAAAGTCTTTCTCAGACAAGTAAAAGCTTAGGGAATTCATTATCATTAGAGTGGCCCTATAATAAGTGCTTAAGGGAGTCCTATGACCAGAAAATAAAAAATAATAACTATCATCACGAAAACATTTGAAAATATAGAAAACACTAGTAGAGCAAACACACACAAACAAGAAAGAGAAAAATTTCAAATGTTACCACTATAGAGTACCACCAAACCACAGTGAAAAACAACAAGAGAAAGAAAGGACAAATAACATACAAAACAACCAGAAATCAATGAATAAAATGACAAGAATAAGTTCTCACATATCAGTAATAACCTTGAATGTAAATTAATTAAACTTTCTACTTAAAAGATATAGATTGGCTAAATGGATAAAGTACATGACCCAATTATATGCTGTCTACAAGAAACTCATTTCACCTGCAAAGGTGCATAAAGACTGAAAGTAAAAGAATGAAAAAAGATTCCATGCAATCAGGAACCAAAAGTGAGCAGAAGTAGCTATACCTGTATCAGATAAAAGAGACTTTAAGTCAAAGACCGTAAAAAAAGAAACAAAGAAGGTCATTATACAATGATAAAGGGGTCAATTCAGTGAGAGGATATAACAGTTCTAAGCACATATGAGGACCAGTTATATAAAGCAAAACATTGTTAGATCTAAAGGGAGAGATAGATTCCAATACAATAATAGTTGGGGCCTTCAACACCCCACTCTCAGCACAAGGTAGATCATAAAATTAACAAAGAAACATTGGATTTAAACTGCACATTAGACCAAATGGACTTAAAAGACACAGAATATTTCACCCAAAGCTACAGAATACACATTCTTCTCATCAGCACATGGGGCATTCTCCAGGAAAGACCAAATATTAGGACACAAGACACTTCTCAACAATTTTTTAAAAAAATCAAAATCTTATCAAAATCATAATCTTATCTTATTGGACCACAATGGAGTAAAACTAGAAATCACAAACAAGAACTCTGAAAATTGTACTATTACTTGGAAATTAAACAACATGCTCCTAAACAACCATTAGATCAAGGAAGAAACTAGGGAGGAAATAAAAAATGTCTTGAAACAAAAGAAAGTGGAAACTTAACATACCAAAACTTATGGGAAACAGCAAAGCAAGTGCTAAGAGAAACATTTATAGCAATAAGCACCTATAGCCTAAAAGTAGAAAGATTTCAAATAGACAATCTAATGATGCACCTCAAGGAACTACAAAAACAAGAATAAAACAACACCAACTTAGTAGAAGGAAAGAAAGATCAGATAATTAAATAAAATAGAGACTAAAAAAACATTGGGCAAGACTTGGTGGTTCGCACATGTAATACAAATGGTTTGGGAGGCTGAGGTGGGAGGATTGTTTGAGGTCAAGATTCTTTCAAGACCAGCCTGTGCTACACAGTGAGACTCTGTTTCTAATATATATATATATGGGTGTATTAGCACACGCCTGTGGTATCTCTACTTAGGAGGCTGCTGGGAAGATCCCTTG